>CM031243.1:370905628-371623128 GCA_018340775.1 Taxus wallichiana var. yunnanensis
TCCTTGAACTCAGTATCTTCATCGAACTAGTAAGTAAGTCTTATACGTTCTTTTAATAACATTTCTTAGATTTCTGAATCATAGTAATTACAAGTCTATTCCTAGATCTACTACCCGGTAACACCCTCCATCTAACTGTCATTCCTCTACCCCTACATTGCCCCTAAGAACAGCTCCCATACCCTCTGAGCCTTCTCTATCACCCCATTACCTATCCCCAATCATTTACCAGCCTTATAAACACCATAGCCACCTTATAGCCAACCTTCACCAAAGCCCCTAAATCACTACCCCTACCGATATCGGTTATCGAAACGGTACCGGTGACAGTGACCGGCATCGGTCATTGTGATTCAAAAACCAAAACCAGCCTTCTCTTTATTGTTTTAACGAGGTAATTAAATTGTAATTTGACAATAGCTTCTTTATTAGACTTGGTGTTAATTCATATTGGCAGGGGAACTGACCACCTTCGAAAGGAAGTCTAATATTTCTTGGGCCCAAGGCAGTTCCCTCATTTATTGTCTAATTAGAATCTGGTGGTCTTGTATTCTTACTTGTAGGTAGTCCTTCCCAGACAAAAAGGAGTTCTTTGCAATCGATCTGATCTCTCTCTACGTTACACGCACACCCTCTCAACATTCAACAGGTATTCCTCCTATCCCTAACCCTTATCTATTTCTCAAAGGAATGAAAGGATAGAAGCAACTCTATTCCAGGAATGGAACCATTTCTGTGCGAAACATTATGGAATGGGAACCAATGGTTTTGTTTGCGATGGTAAGGAGACCCTATTTGAAAAAGATATTATCCAGTTAAAGACCAACACTATTCCAATAGGTTTGGTCTCTTTAGATTCAAACTTTGACGATGCCAAGGTTGTCCATAAACATATGTCAGCCTCAAGAGATGTGGAAGAACATAATTTGGGGAGTGAGGAAAAATCTAGAAAAATATGGCTAGGTAGAAATTTGAGTAAGGAAGATAAGCAACCATATTTTAACCTATTAAAAAATATCAAGATTGCTTAGCATGGTCTTACTCAAAGATAAAAGCATATAGGGAAGACCTTTTTCAACATGAAATACCTTTAGAACCTAATGCTAAGCCATTTAGGAAAAAAAAATGGCAATCAATCCACTCCTTTCCCTTAAAATGTAAGATGAGTTAAAGAAATTAAGGGATGGAGGCATCATACAACCAACAAGATATTCCTCATGGGTGGAAAACCTAGTTCCAATTAGAAATAAGAATGGGGATATAAGGCTATGTGTTGACTTTAGAAATCTGAATAAGGCATCAATTAAAGACAATTATCTTTTCCTAATATGGATAATATGTTGCAATTGGTCACTGGATCTGAGTTTTTGTCTACTCTAGATGGATTCTTAGGGTATAACCAAGTGGTAGTAAAGCAATCAAAAAGAATCAAAACTACTTTCACTACTCCATGGGGTACTTATGTGTATGTGAGAATTCCATTTGGCCTGATGAATGTTGGAGATACCTTTCAAAGAGATATGGATGTAGCATTCTCAGGTTATATCAATGATTTTATTGTTGTGTATCAAGATGATGTGACAATGTTTTCAAGAAAGAGAAGTGATCACTTGCAACATGTGGAAAGATGCTACTGAGGTGTAGAGAGTATGACATCTCATTGAACCCTAAGAAGTGCCATTTTGGGGTTCAAAATGCAAAGCTATTAGGGCACATTGTATCTAAGGAAGGGGTCATGATTGACCCTGAAAGAGTGGAAGCTATTGGAAAAGTTCCTATTCCCAAAACCAAGAAAGGGATTCAATCCTTCTTTGGTTAGATCAACTTCATCAGGAGATTCATCTCCAATTTTGCTGAAATGACTATCCCCATAAAAACTATGCTAAATAAGGATAAAATTATCAAATGGGAGGATGGAGTTGTCTAATATTTCACAAGAATAAAGGAATAACTATAAAATTCTCTTGTCTTAGCAGCCCTTGATTACAAAAAGGCTGTTTAAATTTTTTTCTTATGCCTTTGAAAATACCATTGTATATTTACTATTGTAGAAGGATGAGGAAGAAAATGAGAGGCCAATTGATTTCTTCAGTAAAGCATTGCAGGAGATGAGTTGAAATACATCATCATGGAGAAGCTAGCTTTTTCCTTGGTTATACCAATAATTTTTGTAGGCCATATATGTTAGGCTCCAGGTTTATAGCTTATGTTCCCCACACTATGGTCAAAGACATCTTATTAGAAATGGAAATCTCCAGAAAAATGTCGATGGGTGAACAAATTACAGGAATATGACATGGATATTTAGACCACTAAATTGGTTAGAGGTATAGACCTGGAAAAGATAATGGAAGAAATTAATTTGCAAGTAATGGAAGTAAATGAAGTTAAGGAGGGAAATATGGATGTCCATGAGAAACTAGTCAACTCTACATGGTATAAGGACATCATATTTTACCTTAGGAATTTGGAGTGTCCTAGGCATTTAGATAAGAATCAAAGAAGGACACTTAAATTAGCCTCCCAGAAGTACATCATCACTGATTATGGGTTGGCATGGAAGAATCTGGAGGGGTTCTTCTAAGATGTATTACAAAAGATGAAGCTCCCAAATTAATTATAGATTTTCATGGGGGAGTATGTGGGGATAATTTTTTTAGAAGGGTAACTACCCATAAGATCTTGAGGGAAGGTTATTGGTGGCCCACACTTTTAACGATACAAGATTATTGGTAAGAAAAAGTGAAAAATTTCAAATATTTTCAGGAATAATGAAGGCCTTAGCTGCTCTCCGCTACAACCAAAGTGTCAATTGAAGCCCTTGTTAAGAAATGGGGTATATATTTTGTTGGGAGATATCAAATCCTTCAAGTGCATGCCATAGATGGATATTGGTGGCCACTGATTATTTCACCAAATGGGTTGAGGCTATCCCTACTAAGAAAAAAACTCATCAAATTGTTATGGATTTTATCTTGAATCATATTATTTGTAGGTTTGGAGTACCTGCAAATATAGTTGCTTGACAATGCCATGATATTTTGAGCTAAACCATTAGTAGTTATGTGTCAATAATATGGGATAAATTTGACATATGTATCTAACTACAACCCTCAGGGAAATGGAAAAGCTGAATCAAGTAACAAAAATTTGTTGAAGATAATCAGAAGAACACTAGAAGTTAACAAAATGAGATGGGGTGAGCAGTTAAATTTTTTTGTTTGGGCATATCGAATTAGTGCTAAAATATCCACTGGAAAGAGTCCATTTGAACTAGTCTATGGATTTCAGACCCTTCTTCCCCTACACATGCAATTATCTTCTTACCAGTTCATACAACAGCTCGAATACAAAGAATTCAGCCCTTATGATGCAAGGATCAATCAAATTGTTGAGTTAGATGAAGAAAGAAGAGAATCCCACCAACAAGAAGTTATTCGATAAGAAGGTAACTCCTAGAAATTTTAGTGTTGGAGATCTTGTGTTGTTGTGGGATAGTAGGCATGAGGATAAGGGGAAACATGGAAAATTTGATGCATTATGGATGGGCCCTTATTCCATTGATATGAGAATTGGTGAACACACTTTCTTCTTAAAGGATCTAGATGGATAATTACTTGAGTTGCCTATTAATGGAAGGCACCTGAAGCATTTCCTCAATTGATTTCAAAACAAGGTATGAATCATTATATAGTGTATATTCTTTTGCTTTGTTTTTTGTTTTTGGTGTCTTTTTTTTGTTTCCCTTTTCATTTTTCTGGTCTATAATGACTAGTTTCCCTTGTTTCTCTATTCATTTTTGAGAGATGTGTTATTATTTCTTGACCTAGTGTATTTTTTCACCTAACTCCATAACACAATAGACTTTGGCACTTGGTCTACTATGTGTTTGTTTTGTATGGTTCTTGTGGCACCCACAAGGGTTTCCCATCCGCGAGTGGGAGCTGATTTTGGTGTTCGAATTAATCTCACCCCCTATGACTTGTATGTGCTCTCAAATTTTTTATATTTTCTAGTTTATCCATGTGAAAATGTGAGTTCAAATATTACATTCATGCTAAATCCATCTGAAAATCCCATGTTTAGGTTTTTTTCCTCTTTTTCGGTTGAGGATCATGTTAGACATATTGTTTTCAAATATCCTTGCAAAAAATTAATTATGAATCAGTTTTAAATCTTGAAAAATTCCTCTATATACCATTCTCGGGTTGTGTTGAAAATTTCATGTTTGACTCTGTTGCCTGATGATACGTGGCATTTTCCAATTGGTTTTGGTTTGATGGAATTAAGTTGTAAAGTTACAACAATTTGCTAACTTGGCCCAGAGGCCCGACTAATATTTGAAGTTAAAAAGTGCAATAACAGAAATTGACTCCATCTCCGAAGAAGTACATGTGTCACAAGTTGGTTGAATGCGGGGATCGGAGCTTGATTGTATTTCTTGACACTGAGGTGATAAAGTATAAAAGTGCAAAGAAGCTCCCAAGACCCACCAAGGACACATGGCACTTTCTCATGCAAAGAGCAGGAAGCGGGTCATCAAAGAAAATTGGTAACTTTGGGTTCAATTGAGAAAGAGAAAAAATATTTAGAAATGGCCCGCAACTCTGCCACCATTGGGATGCAACCATGTGTCAAACTCAGGATGAAAATCAAAGGTGGGTGATCGGGTCAAGTAGCTAAACATGTCTACATTTAAAACATGATGCAAAAGTGCAAATCATTTTACCAAGCCCGCATTGCATAAGGCTATTCCACGTGGACAACTCATATTTAAAATTGGGAAAAGAAAAATGGAGGGCCATGATGCAACACATTAATGAATGCCACCATTAATGTTTTTTTAGACAAATCAAGGAGGAACTTTGAAGTTTTCGAACGCATTAAGTTTTTTTCTATTGTTTGCTGAGATCTACATGCCATTGTTAGTAGAATGTTTTGAGAACAACATGAGATTGATTACAAAACATGAATTGAGAACCAAAGATTGAAAATTCTTTAAACCAGAGCCAAAATGTATAATTTTTCACCGAAAATCAATAATAACTAAAAATATCTCGTTCTCTTATTCATTTGCAAGTAAATTCAAGTAAAAATAGGGCATTAAAGATGAAGACCATGCTTTCAAGTTTTTGTTTTACTTCGGAATCACTAGTGATCTAGAAAAAATCACAAATACAGATTTGATGAATGCTTGACCTAGATGAATTCCTAAAAATTATCCCTACAAGATTATGAAGCTAAGAAAAAGGACTATGCCTGACTTATAAATACCAAATGGATTTTAATAAAAAAATAAAACAACCACTCAAATCCCTGAATAACTTGTTAGGGCACAATTCATTGAGGAAACAAAAGATGTGATGGTATTGTTGAGTCAAATGGTTGGATTAGAGACAATAAATGAATTTAAGGAGTGGATGTGCACCTATATGTGGATAATTTTGGAGAAGAAGGGGAACATTTGTTGGGAAACCTTCATTACATAAGCACTTCATGATCATATGATAGCATTAACAAAAAGATTAAGATGGGTGGCATTGGAGAACCTGAATTCTACATGATGACATACTTGATCTACAATATGGTAGGCCACAAGAGTTTCCCTGGCATTTTGCAACATGCTAATTTTAAAAAATGACAAATGCATGAGATTTTTCCCCAATAATAATTAAGTAATTGGGAAGGAAATGTAAAATTGGTAAATGATGCATTTTTACACCTATTATATGCTTGTTTAAACCAGAATGGGAACAATATAATATTTCAGATGAGGCTAGGTAAACAATAATGGAGTATGGATGTTATTTCATTCAATACATAAATTTTACATAAATCAGACTCAATGGATTTGAAGGCCAACCATGTAAGTTTCCTAGATATTTAGATGAAAAAATGGCCTTATGTGAATTAGCAAGATAGTTGACACCAATTCACAAACTAATTTCTGGAAAACACAAGACAAACATCAAGTTTCCCATCAAGATTGGAAGGTACTCCTTCCCTTCAATTATAAAGGCTAGATTAATGGAAGATGAGATGAAAATGTTTGAGATGGAAAGGTTTGAGGAAAGGGACAATTATGACATCAAGTGGGTATTCAATAATCTTGCAAACACTTTTGAACATGAGCCTCAATTTGAGGATTATTGGATGAATTGCAGAGATGAGGAGGAGGTTAGGCTAAGAGACTTCTCAAGAATGACCCTCACCCAAATTATAGACTTCAAGATTTTTGTTATCCCTGAGGGAGTTGTGGATGATCCACATATTGTGAGTCAATATTACCTTGATCAAAAGGTGGAGGGACAACCAATGGTCCCCTTGAATTGGAATGAAGAGGAGTCAGATGACTCGTGTGCTCGAATAACTGATGTAATGAGGAGAACATTGAATTGGTTAGCAAGAAAAACATTGATTTGTCAATTCAAAGCACAATATTTCGTAATAAATTCAAGGATTTGGGAAAATTGAAAGATGACCTTTCTCCCTTAAAAGAAGGAGCTGAAAGAATGGATCCCTTGGGAGGAAAGGCCCCTCAATTTCCTTCAAAAATGTCTACCACAAGAATAGTAGATGAATGGAATTCTACTACCAGTGGAACTGGTACTTCCATATCTACTATAAAGAAGAAAACTAAATAAATTCTCCTAAAATCAATGCAAAATGCTATTATCAATTTTGGAGTTCCAAAACAATCAAACAGAAAGGGTACAGCTACACAAAGGCCCCTTGAAGCGTTTCTAGAATCTCATAACATTGAAAATATAATGAGACGAGCCATAACTAGTGGCAACATCCAATCTAAATCATAGAGTGTTGAAAGAAAGGTGGCACCAGATATTAAGAAATTTGAAAGGGCACATAAGAGACACAAAGTTTTGTATGAGCCAATTATGGTAAGAGAAGGCACTCATACACGGAAAAAAAAGAATAGGGACGAAATCATTGACCCTCTAGTATAGAAAAGGATTGATGTTTCGCAAGTACAACATGTAGCATTAGTTCCTTTATTTTCATCTTTGTCTTTAGAGGGAGTGAAAATTGGGAGCACTCAAGAACAAACAACTCAAGGTAATGTCTTATCTGATATGGTGGATAGTGATGTCTTGAATTAAGGTGTAAATTTTTTTGAAGCCATATCATTTGAAAGTGTTAGTGTACCTTCATTTCAACAATTACAAGAGTTAGAAACGAGTCAAGTAGAGATAATGGATGTTGATACTAGTGAGGATTTTACCACATTAGATGCATTTAACATGTTTATTGATGAACAAATAGTAAAGAATGTAAGTGATCTTCAAATGAGTGAAGAAGTAGAAAAAACTACTCATATGCCAACCACTAAAATTAGAGTTCAAACATCAAAGGTATTTTTTGCAGATCAGGCAGATCCAGAGTTGAACAAACTAGAAGTACCTAGTGGGAAAAATGTAAGTAAAGATAGGTATTGGATGAGAATAATCCATCCCATAAAGCTAAGGTCACTAATGATAGTGAACCATCTCAAACAAGTAAATCTGGGATGAAAAGATAACAGAGGTTGCACAAGATGTAGATGTTAAGGATAAGGTTGTTTATAGTGTGCATGTACAAGATTTGGGTAAACTTAAGGAACTAGTAATTAAAATACAACCCACCATGTTACAACATGAGGTATCAATAGAGAAAAAGGATGATAATGTGTCAACTCAACAACCTCCAAAGGAGGTGGAGGTCATGGAAGGAAAAGGAGTTCCTGCAAGAGAGATATCGATCAAGAAACTCCCCAAAGAAAGGTTGATATTGCATCAACTGAAGAAATAAAGAAGGAACATTTTGTAATCACTGATGTAACTCAGAAGGGGACTGGCCAACCCCAAACTCAATATCAAGAAGGAAAATAGTCATGGGGAGTTCCAACGACAGGATGAGAATAAAGAGACAACTATGGGAGATATACAAGAAAAGAAGGAAGAACCATCAGTCCAAAATGTACAAGAGATGTCCAAGAAGTTGGTGGTTGTCCCCAAGAAACTTCAACAAGAACTACAGAAACAAAATTCGGGACCACTCTTACAAAAGGTTGGATAGGAGAGCTGATCTCAAAGGAAGAAAAGGAAATTGTCCCTATGGAGGCTATAGATCTCATAGCTCTATCTTTTCCAAAACTAGTAAGAACCTCCAAAAGGGATAGAGTTCTCAAAAAAACTCATAATAATCAACTAGGATCTAAAACTTTAGAAGTGGCAATCCCTCATGATGGAAATACAAGAGAAAATATAACATCTAGTTATTATAGTGTCCAACTTATTCCCTTACAAAATCCTTTAAGAGACCAATTAAAACATGGAGTATTAGAGGCAGTAAGTGACTTATTGCATAAGGTTAATGAGGATATAATAACTAAGAAAAAATGAAAGAACAAGTCAAATATTTGAGTTCCAGTCTGCAATAATTAATTGGGCAATCTAGTCAAACTCAAGCAAGTACCTCTACCAACACTCCTAAAGGGAGGGAAAATATTGATAACGCTATTAAGAAAGTTGCGGACACATGGGTTGAGAGGTTAACAAAAAAGGGAAAAGAAGAAATTAAAGAATCAAGGATAAAGTATTAAGAGCTCAAAAATAGACTTAATGAAGTTGATGAACTGATTGAACAATGTGATAATGAAATCTTCTACTTTGAATGAATTTTTCCCAAGTTAAAACATATAACTCAACTCCATGATGAATTAGTTAAAAAGAAGGGATTGTACCACAAGAATTCAGGGAACTTAGCATGATATAGAGCATTTAGCAAGGATCGGGGTGGAATTTTTGATGGAATCAAAGAAAAGATAGAAGCCAAGAGGAATTCGGTGATGATACCTTAGATGCTATTGATTCAAAACTTGAAGATATGGTTTTGAAAAATTCAAGAAAAGCTATGGTGATATAAAATCTGAATTTTTGTTTAGTTCTTTTGAGAAAAGCATTTTAAAAATGACTTTTTGTATGAAGTGATTAAAACAATAATGAAATTTGAGAAAAAAATTATAGAGTTTTGGGATAAACCATTAGAGTTTATGTGGAAAACGTGTCACCGTGTGGATGCAATAAATAGGAAGATTTTGATCTTCCAACACCATACAGGCCAGAAGAAGAAGAAATAAATGTGTCTTTTTAAAGGTATGATGCATACGCTACAAGGCTATCAAAAGAAGAAGAAGATGAAGAAGAAAAGGATGCAGACATGAAAGATGATGAACAAGCTTAGGTTTTCATTCTTAAAACTTTATCTTCTTTTCATATTTCATTTGTAATTGATGTTTTATTTGATACTATTTCTTCATGAAGGATGAACATTAATTTTAAACTTGTTATTATCTGATATAAATTGTAATTTGATACAATGCATTAGATTTTTATATTTCTTGGATGAAATTTTATGTCCATTATAAAAGCATATAAACTAATGAGATGTTTGTACTCTCTGTATTTTGAAAAAGACAAAATGGGGATCTATCCAACCCATGAAAATAAATATTACATATATCCTCAAGAGTTGTATCACAAAAGAAGGGACAATAACAAGAAACTTTAGGCATCCAATACCACAAACTCCTTTACCAAAAATCCTCTTTGCAAAGAGGAAGTTTTTTCACTAATTTGTTTTTCCTAAGTCTATGTTCATCCGTCCCTAGTGCCATTTGAAAAAATAATGTCTCCTTCAAGTGTGCGAGACATGCCCATTGACAAAATTTCATCCATACTAGATAAGGGATCATCTAATAGACTAAGCAATTTTGACCGCCTCTTGTAAGAAGACACCCATTCACCCATATGCAAAACACCTTAATAAAAGGCCATTTTTCCTCTTGTTTTGGTAGAAGAAGTTGGTTGAGAAGCTTGAACTAGAAGGGAAACCACAAATAAATTTGGAACAACTGGAGTAGAAGGCATGGAGGTAGTAACTGGAGAAAAAGGATTGGAACTAGACTCGCTCTTATCCTTTTTCAAAAAAGGAAATGGTGGTTCAGGAGCTGGAGGGCTAAATTCATTGGTTTTTTTCCTCCTAAATCGAAACACATTGTTCCAGTGCATTCAAATTGTGGTAAAGGGAAGGCATTGTATTCAGTGAGATCTCTCCATCCAACACATATGATCTTAGGGGGATCTCTTTTACAAAAAATGCTTCATTACAAATAAATGGGCATACACAATTTCCTATACCATGCACACTAGGCCTGCTCACCATCCAAAATCTCCTCAAATCATCAAGAAGTATTTGATACTCAAGCCAGAATAGATGAAAATACATCATCTGAAAGGAAGAAAACACGAGACTTATCTTGACAAGCCTTCTAACCAGTGTAACTCAAACAACTGCAGTTGTCAAAGGCCTAGTATAGTCCTCAGGGTCATCAATCTCAAACAACATTCTCACAAATGTTTCATTTGGACCCGAAAAATAAAAAATAGAATGCAAATCTTCAGAGGATATCTCCTTCAAGCTAGATGCTACTAGTGTTTTTTCCATAATGCAAATGAATTTCCTCAAAATTCCTATACTCAGAAAAGAAAGTATGAATTGGTGAAGTAGATGGTGTGATTTTATAGGAAGCCCAAGACACATGAGTTGAGCTGGATATAATTATGGTAAAATTTCCTTTGAGATCCAAATAAGATATTTGCACAAGGAAATTAAAAGTTGAAATGAATTGACATTGAGAAAAAATGGTGAATTGATATGATTTGACAAGAATCATGCGTGGTAACTAACCCAAAAAGGCATGAAAAGAAGTGTGCAACATCCAAAATAGATTCTGGAAAAGTAAGTAAGAACATCCGTCAAATCAAATCACCTGGAGGCACTCAAAAATCATCAAAAGTAGATATCTAGTCACCAAGTAAAAATGATAATTAAATAAATTGTCAAAATTAATTACATAACATCCTTGTCATATATATAAACAAATAAAAATACATGAAAATCTCGTATTTCTCACACTGCAGCATTTGATGAGTCATCTCCATGAGAATAACATAAATCAAATTATATATTGTAAAGAAGGATATTCTTTTGAAGATCCATGTTTTTGGGGAAATTGGGGAGTAAGTGAGAAAATAGAATTGTATAAATGTGATGAGAATACTCTCGCATAGGGGATTAAATTTTCTGAAATTTTAGAAGAGAAAGGAAAATTGAGAGAAAGCCATCTTTTCTAAGAACTCAAATCGAGAAACCTATTAATTTCTATAAGATTTCAAATTAAATCATGTCAAGATGGTTGCAAGTGTATAACCATTGACAAACATTGAGACTTTAAATCAAACTTTCCTTTACTTGATAAATTTTATTGATCTTTGAATTAATTTTGTTTTGATCATGAAATTTTTTTTTTCTTTTAAGATGAAATATTTCTAAATCGTTATTCATGTTCTTGTTGTAGTCTTCTATTAGGGATCTCTCTGAATCACACAAAAAATTATCCTTTTGTTAGCATCATGGGAATTGCAATTTATCTTGAGAAGAGATTTCATTTCATATGTGTAGTAAACAATTTTAAAATCATTATGTCTCCATTTTGTTAGAGGTCATTTGTAAGTATTTGAGTGCATCTCAGGCATGAAAAATTATAGATCCCTAACATTTTATTGAGTTTTGAGCATGATATTTTGTGTTTAATTTCTCAAAGATTGTATGAAATTGTGCATTCTTGGGGATACATGAATGTACATCTTCTAGTTGAAGGTGCATTGAGCTATTTGAGGTGTTTTTGTCTTTCACTTGGCATATTTCCCAAAATTTGTTAAAATTTATCTGAAATTTGGTATAATCAACTTTATCCTGCTTAATTCCCAACCAAATACATCTAAAACCAACAAATCGCACTTAACTACCCATGTTTCCTTTTAAAGAAAAAATATTCATAAGAAAGTAGGTTCCATTGTTATCTTTAATAGTATGAGACTTGTTTTAGGATACATCTGCATTATGCAAGTGACACTGTGAGAGTTAGACTTTGTTGAATTGACCATGTCTTCCCAAGGTTATTTCTCAATTTCCTTATAAAGGAGTATCAAATATTGTTGATATATTCATTCCCTTACAAATATAGACTACAAAACAGGTCCTCTCACCCTGGCCGAAGGAAGAGCCTAAAGTAGGAGGGTAGGTCATACCCTCAGCATGGTGCTACCTAACTTCTCCGAGATCGAGTGATAAAAAGATGATGAGATCCATCCCTAGATACAAAATGACACAAATCTAGATCCATCATCCTCTAAGCATCCTTCTCATTCTATTGATGTTGCTCAGCCACAAAGGGAGAATTTATCCTGGGTACCAACAAGGCACTTATGGAGAAACAAGAAAAATAACCTATGGACAAGATAATGTACCCACCTAAAGATGAGGATCTCCCTGAACCACCTTTGGTAGAAGAGGATCTCAATCTCCCTCCCGATCCTACGTGCATGGAAGACAAATCCAAGTTACTTGGTGGAGGAGACAATAGAGGTTTACATTGGCACAAAGGAGCTGCTTAGAATGGTTAAGTTGGGAGATTCAATCTCAGCTGAAAAACATAAAATTTTTATAGGAATTTTGAGAGAATATTCATATATCTTCACTTGGTCTTACGCAGACATTCCAGGACTTGATCCTGCATTAGTGGTGCACATCCTTGTTGTACACCCGGATGCCAATACCATAAAACAAAAGCTCTGAAAGATGCATCCTCACATCACCTTATTAGTTAAGGAAGATCTAGAAAGGTTATTAGAAGTCACTTCATCGACCTATTTAATACTTAGAGTGGATTTCTAATGTGGTACCAATTAAGAAAATCCGAATCGGTATAAGATTTTTTACCGATTTCTGAGATATTAATAAAGCTTGTCCTAAGGATGATTTTCCTCTTCCTAACATCGACATGATCATCAATTCTACTACTGGTTATGAGATGTTATCACTCATGGATGGATTCTTAGGTTATAATCAAATAAAGATTGCAGAGGAAGATCAACACAAGACAACCTTTACAACCCCATGGGGACATTCTACTACCAAGTCATGCCCTTCAGCCTCAAGAATGTAAGTGCTACATATCAACGGGTGATGATTGTAATCTTTCATGACATGATTAGTGACATCATGGAATATTACGTAGATGATATATTGGCAAAGTATAGAACTCGGGAAGATCACCTAGAGATTCTGTGACATATTTTTTAGCATCTAAGGGACTACAAGGTCTGACTAAACTCAAAGAAGTGTGTCTTTGGCATGTTATCTAGAAAATTACTAGGATTCATTGTTTCAAGGAGAGGAATAGAAGTAGATCCAAAAAAGGTTGCCACTATAACAGAAATTCCTCCTCCTACCAATATCAGAAAACTATGGAGCTTACAAGGAAAGATCCAAGCCATAAGAAGGTTTATTTCTCATCTTGCAGATAAATTTCATACATTCACGCATCTTCTCAAGAAATATGTTAGTTTTCATTGGGGACCAGAGCAGCAACAAGCATTTTCTTTTCTCAAAATCTATTTGGCTAAACCCCCTGTTTTAATACCACCCATGGTAGGAGAACCCTTGTTAATCTATATTTCTGCTACACATTTTCTAATTGGGGCATTGTTGGACCAATATGATAAAGAGCAGAAGGAAAAATCTATGTACTACTTGAGCAAAATGTTGATAGCTTATGAGCTCAACTATCCACAGATCGAAAAGGCTTGTTTGGTCGTATTTGCTACCTTCTAGAAACTACATCATTATTTTCTCAACAATAAGGTCAAGATTATTATAAATTTATATCCATTCAAATACTTATTATCAAAACCCGCACTCACAAGAAATATGGCTAATTGGATCATATTATTAAGCAAGTTTGACATTGAGTATGTACATCAAAAATTAGTGAAAGGATAGGTTCTAGCAGATCAGCTAATAGAAGCTCCGCTACCAAGTACCAAACCTTTGATTTTGGAACTACCAGATGCATCCATAATGTACCTTGAGGAATCAATCATATGGAAACTATACTTTGATGGATCATTTACCTTTAATAGTTACGATGTTGGAGTTATGTTGATTACTCCTATAGGAGACTTGATTCCCTATGTCTTATGACTCGGGTTCCCATGCACAAATAATATAGTAGAGTATGAATTTCTCATTACAAGGATGAAGAAATCCATCAAATGGGATATCCAAAAATTAAATTTCATTGGGGATTCAATGCTCATTATAAAATAATTCATAAATGAATACAAAGTAAAAGATGAGAAACTTCTTCTATAAAAATGAATGATTGATTCTTTGAAGGATTTCTTCACATAGATAACATTTAAGTAGATACCAAGACCAAAAACAGAGTTGCAAATGTTATGTCTATGATAGGGTACATGTTGTGTATTCCACCTATAAACAATGATATGCCATTGTTTTTGGAGCACTTACGAATGCCAACATATGACATACCAGATTCTTGTTTGGTGTGCAAATTTTTTAGTCCCTTTTCCCCGTGGTACGTTGAAATCTTTAATTACCTCCATGATGGAAACTTTCCCACAAACATTTCCATTGCCAAAATATGAACCTCATCTAATGTATAGTCTGCTATACCCTACTTGGGGGCACCCTCTTCCACTGAGGCTACAAAGGGAATCTGTTGCACTGTCTAAATTTGGATGAATCCATCAAAGAAATCAAAGATGTGTAGAAAGGAATATTTGGAGCTCATACTAATGGGATCGTCCTTGCAAATAAAATACTCATAGTAGGCTACTATTGGCCTACCATGGAGCATGAGTGCTGTAACTATATGAAGAAATGCTTGGATTGTCAAAAGTACGAAAATTCAATACATACTTCATCCCAATCTCTTACAACCAATCATGACACCTTAGTCATTCTCAAAGCTGGGTCTTGATCTAATAGGAAAACTTAACCATGTCTCCTTGGATGGCCACAAGCTCATTATTACTGCTATCAATAATTCACAAAATTGGTATAGGTTGTTCCTATTACCTAAGTTGAAGGCCCAAATATCTAAATTTATAATTAATCATATCATTTTGTCGATATGGTATCCCCTATGTTATTATCACTGATAATGGTAAGCCATTTAAAAATAAAATTGTGAAAGCACTCTGCAAATTATTTCAAATCTCCCTCAAGTTCTTGACCCCTATTACCCTCAAGGTAATGGGCAAGCCAAATCTTCTAATAAAACCCTCATTTGTATTATGGAGAAGATAGTGAATACAACATGCCATAACAGCATCTACAAATTCACCCTACCCTCTGGGCATTCAAAACATCTATCTGCACCCTATAGGTATCACTCCATACTCCTTAGTATTCGACATGGAAGCCATACTACCTTTAGAGATTGAGATCCCTTCTTTGCGTATTGAGCTAAGGGATTACCTAAATGAAGAAGAGGACTACAGAGTAGCTCAACTAGAAAAGACTTCATGCCATCAATCACCTTAAAGTGTTTCAGATCAAGTGTAGAAAAGACAAAATAGAAGAGTGATACCTCATCAATTTGAGGTAGGAGACTTGGTGTTAAAAGAGAATAAAAACACCAATAAGTATCGAGAAAAGAAAGGGAAATTTGAACCTAATCGGCTAGGGCCATGTGTTGTGGTGGACAAGTTTGGTTCAGGTGCCTATAAGCCTACCTATTCGGATGGCCAATAGCTTCAAGTATGAATGAACAATATGCATCTTAAGTGTTTCTATGATGAACTATGGGGCCTCGAAAAAATCAAAAAGGAAAAAAATTATAAAAATAAAAAGAGAAATAAACATGTGCATCCAATAGTGAAAACCACACAATGGTGGCACTTTGGACAAGTCCTTTGGTGAAAACTAGTTTCCTGGTGCCATTGAGGGTCTCATTGTTCAAAATAATTTCAGGTCAAGAGTATGGTAGCTTTGTCCTAAGCTAGTCTTTTCCTTCGTCTCGATTCCCTTGTGAGCCTCGTCCCCTCTTCGCCCTAATCCGACCGATCCTACCTTTGAATGTGGAGAATTTGACTTTGAATATTCCCATCTCACACTAGGGAAACTTTGCATCGCCACCTTCTTCTTACACATAGCACTTGGTAATCTACCCTTACATCCCATCTAATGTTGAGGGCATCCACATTTCTTCGTTTCCTTGCACATTCACTTCTGAAAACTATCTTAGAAACCATCAAAAAATTGTATAACTTTTGAAAACCCCAAAACATATAGATATGTTCCTTGGAAAAACTCAAAACATTCAAATATGTTTCATAGAAAACTCCAAAACAATAGAAATTTGTCTTTAGATAATACCAAAAACATTGAAAAACGTCCAAAAATTTCCCATAAAAACAAAGTAGTAGTTTGATGTGAGGTTCACTGGGATCTAGATGCGGAGATGCTAATGCATAACTAATCAAATGGGGTAGCCCTTTGTCCCTCCGGGATGGCGTGGTGGTACAATTCCTTTTCGTAGGATTCCTCTCCACTAGCTCTCATTTTATCTACTAATATGTCTTCCTGAGCCTGTGTATGCTCTATCATCCACCGAACCCACTCACCACTAGGCTGGTCACTCTCTACGATCACCCGATCTCGCTCACTCATAGTGTATAATCTATCTATCTTATCATGATCTCACTTTGTCAAGAGCCGATCCTCCTCTTTGATAGCCTAGTCTTTTTGTGTTATGGCCTGGTCCCTCTCAGCTGTAATATGAAGTTGCAGGTGCTACAACCTATTTTAAATGCCACCGCAAGGTATCCACCTACCCGCCAACCCGAACATCCTCCTACATAGTCTCTCTACCCCCCTTCATCTCCTCTACCTCTTGATATACTATGTGGTGGACTCACATGAGGGGGTGATGGAGGTACCTATAATGGTGCCCGTAATAGAGCTTGAAGGGGCATCCATGGTGCCAATACCTATGGTTGCACCACTACCTGTTGTTGCACTAAAACCTATTGTTGGAGTAACACCTAATGTGTTAGTACTCCTATCTACGCTCATATCCGTGGACTTTCCTATGCTTGTTCCCTAGGATCTGGACCCTGTAATCCCTATGCTACTATATTTAATACCTCATATGGAATGGTAAAATTTTGAGGTAACATTATTACATACCATGAGACATAATTTGGAGTCATACCTAGATCCACTATCTACACCCAAGGATATGGAACCACCTATAAAATGATAGTACATTCTCAGACCATCCTGATCCAGGCCCCATGTGAAAGGCCTCTCTATATCTGCATGCATACCACATCTCATCACTAGGAATCCCATGGATAAGACCAAACTATCACTAGACCCAGTCCACTTTGTACCACTCCATCATATGACTCATGCTCCTAAGGATGAAATGATCAACTCGCATCCTGAGGCCAATGGTACAACTTGTATGGTTGTCATGTGATCATGTGATGTTGTGCCCCATCAAACACTCACCATTGTAATATTCTATATCCCCCATTTTACCATGAATGTCATCTTTTTCTGGAACCCAGCCCATGAAAAAAGGCTCTATAAGAGCCCAAGCTCTTAATGCTCCAAACTAGGCGTCGTGTCGTAATATGATCCCCGCACCGTATCTATAGAAAAGTGGAAGGACCCACAAACCTCTATCCATGGTAAGATATCAAATGTAATTCTGCATATAAATGAGCCAATATACAATGACCCCAATAGTAAACCTCGTTATGAAGAAGGTTGTGAATCACTCCAATGAGACCCGAGAGGAAATCAAGAAAAAATCTTATCGGGTAAAAATATGCCACCGACAAGAGATAACAAAAATATAGGGACTCCTCTCACCATTGATCAACCATACACCTCCTAATGAAGACTATCATACCCCGATGGGGTATGTCTATCACTCCAAACAACTCAGCTATACATTTCTCAATACAGTCCTAACGACCATCATATATGATTAAGCGACCCTGAATAAGAACTCGTAAGATCCACCACACATCCTCCAGAGTGATGTTCTTCTCACCGGTAGGAATAAAAAATGTTTGACTCTCGCTCCACCATATATTAGATAAGGTTGTAAGCAGGTTGTGATCTAACGTAATCTATGGTATGTGAGCCACATGAAATAAATTGGTCACCTCTAGGGTGATCTCTAAGAAAATCTGGTCTCGACGTCTGAATGTTTCCTCATAGGCTCGGAGCCACCCATGTCGCTCCCTGCATCTCTAATACCTCTAAGTCCATCTGCAGGTCAATCAAGTCATTTATTATGATCTTATTCTTCTACTCTACCATGTTATTCTTCTATTCTACCATGTTATTCTTCTATTTTAGTTCATCTATTTCTACCATTTAGGGTTTCCTAGAAACTTCATTTTCTTCCGAAGGCACTCAAAAACTTTATTTTTACGTCGGTGCCCTCCCGTGGCGCCAAAACCCCATATTTTCATAGCGCACTAAAATTTTACCAATAAAACCCCCTCAATGCACAAGCGCACATGTTCCCAATCATCGCATCACATTTTGCATAGGCGTGCCCCGAGAGCACCGGTGTATATGCACCCTTGATTTTTTACCACGTATACATAGGCATGCCCCAAAGAGCACCGACACATACACACCCTTACTTACTCAAGAATCGGGTGCATCCCATGTGCACAAACACACCCCAAGGGCCGTCTTGCTAGCACATTAAGGTGGATTTTCTACCTTATCTAACCTAATAAATGTGTTTTACCCAAAATTAAACACTATAAACTAACAAAGTGAAGGGTTTAGCTTTGTGCACTGTGGGTCATCCCGGGAAGTATCATGTAGTATCTCACGTGATCCACATGGTGTCTCTAGTTCTACACTCTCACCATTTTCTCCCCTGTAGGTCGAGCTCAATCAGTAGTAAAAAGGTAAGTGAATGTGGTAAATGAATTGACCGCGATGGTTTATATACCCATTTTTACCCCTTGCGATGGTTTATATACTCATTTTAACCCCCGAAATGTGGTTCTTCTAAATTCCTTCGGGGACTCACCATGATGGTTATTTTTAAAAATAATTATTTTACACCCATTTTTACTATGTTAGGGCATGTTTTTGCTTCATGATAGCCTTTTTTTACTACTTGGGGCATATTCTTGCCTCACGGTGAGTTTTGGCGATGTCCCATGAATTCTTTATTTCTTATACAATATTTTCCTCCTACAAATTCAAAACGGTATAAAAATTTTCAAAAAAAAACCCAAAAAATTGGTAAAATCATTAAAAATCCAAAAAAATACAAAAATTCAAAAAAATCAAAAATTGGTAAATTACATGTACCCAATCAAGCTTTGTATCAAATGCATTGTCCTCAAACATCAAAATTGGTCCTACAAAACATATTTCTTAGGTTATTTCTTTTTCTTGTCTCAAAAATTTACGGATCATTATGATCTACCTCCATTAACAAAGTTGACTTGCTTACTATATCGGTACTCCTGTGCACATAGTGAGTTGCTTAGAGCCTGTGTTATAGTGCTTGAATTCTTTCCACAGGACTACTTGTGTCCACCTTTATTTCCCTCGCATGTATCGTTGTTTGGGGCATAATTTTTAACCCTTTTCATTACAACACGAACATTCGAGAACTGAAGCTTGATAACAAAAACATTGGTGTAATTGTCTTGAATGTTGTTTGGTTGATTATGTGTGATTGTACTTATTTCTCTGTTAGGTAGGCTAGTTTACTTTCTCGTATTGAATTGCATTATGTATGTTACATGGAGTTAAGCATTGTTTTACTTTCTCGTATTAAATGAAATTATGTATGTTGTATGGAGTTAGGTATTTTTAACAATGAAAAAATGTTAGTAATATATCTTTTCATTTTATTTTACACTTTTGTTTATTTTAATAAAGGCTGATAATGTAGATCATAGAAGCACATGATGAAATAAAATTTTCTTATTGAAGATTGGATGCAAAGAGCTATTCCTATTCTCCATTATCATTTCTTATCACTACTAATTTTTCTTCTAACACACATGGAGCAATTAACAACCATGTTTATTTCTATCCTATTTCTTCTATCTGTTTCGATCATATTTTCGATCGTCGATTGACTTATTCTATCACCCCATCGACACTCGAGGGGTATCCTTCATTCTACTAATGTTTCTTCAAAAACTTTATTGTTTATGCTTGTCTACTATATTTTAAGTGAAGTTACTTACTTCACCTCCAACAGAGGCAAATGTAAACACCTAAAATCCACTTTTGCAATCTTATTACCAAAAGCAGACTAATCACTCTCATTCTTACCATTTCTATTATAATTAGTGATTTCTACTAATTAAGTAATGTTTCTTACCATTTTTGTCA
The DNA here is from genome assembly GCA_018340775.1 of Taxus wallichiana var. yunnanensis. Lineage (NCBI taxonomy): Eukaryota > Viridiplantae > Streptophyta > Pinopsida > Cupressales > Taxaceae > Taxus > Taxus wallichiana. The sequence goes on from CM031243.1 coordinate 370,925,957, forward strand.
ACTAATATTGATTTTTTGATTTCGTAACCTATTTCACATTTAGGATGCCACTTTATGACGAATCGTAAGTCAAAATCCTCTTCCAAATAGAAAATTAGTGATTATTAGTTAATTAAGCCTATTTTACCCTTGTTTTTGTCAATATACCATATTATTGGCTGAAACATCTCTTTTAACCACTTAAATTCACCCCACTTTCCTCCACAACATCTCAAAGCAAGCTTCAAATGCTTATCCTAGCCTCCTAATTGATCCTAAGTGCTTGACTAGGGCTCCACACATCTTAATCACTCGTTAATTCACTAATTACGATTAATAAACCTTAATCATGATTAGTAATTCTTAATCTAATTTTTGCGACCATGCTTTTATTTTCATATCATATAAGAAATATATTACAAGCTCAATCCTTGCCTCAAGTCTTCAATGGGGTTAGTAGATGGGTATCCAATATGATCTTGTAGTCATTTTTGGAGAGACCATCTCACCTTCCTTGGAGTAGCAACAAACCCCCAATTTGATTGCTCCTAGATCTATTTAGGTCTATGTTAGTTAGCAATTGAACATACTAGTAGGCATGCTTTAGCTAGGTTTTGAATTATATTCATGTTAGTTGTTTCAAACATTCCATTAATCTTTTATCTTTGATGTAACTATTATTAGATTCAATAAGCATTTTCTCAATTAGACTATGTGGTGTTCGCCTTATATTTATTTGGAAATTTTAGTAGTCTTCAGCCACAATGCCTCTACATATAACAATGTTCTGAGATAATCTCTCATGAGCTCAATTATGATGACTTCAACCCCGCTGCACAACTATTGCCTCTACACAATATAAAGCCTCTTGTTGACGATGACTACTAGGTACCACTCTGTTGCACATCTATAATGGGCCTCTTCATATAATGAAGATCCAAACTGATGTCAGATATCAATGGTGATCAACTACCATTCTACTACACGATCATAATGGTCCTCTTCATATAATGACAATCCGAGTTGACACCAGTGAGCTCAACTATCTACACAAATGGCTAACAAATCTCCAAGCTTATAAATATGAGTTAAAATCATGTATCCAAGTTGTAACAAGAACTCAAAAGTTGATTAGGAGATATTTTTGGAGTATGAATCAAACTTTTCCCAGTAAGAAAATACACTGAGTATGGTAAACCTGTCTCTTAGCATCTCTCACAAAATATGAAATCCAAACAAATATTGCATATTATTCAAAAGTCAGAGTTATGTAATATATAATTGAAAAATTGTTGACTTACCCATTTTATCAAACTTTCATTTTCAGGTATTACCTGATCTTGGGTTGAATTGTCAACTGGTGGTGGATTAGGAACTTCCTTTACCTTTGCAATAGGTTTGTATTCCATCTTTGGCTTGTCATTACTTTGATGGAGAGATGGATGAAGTTTCCAACATATGTCTACTCGATGCCCATTCCTTTGACACTAAGCACAAAAAATGCTCTTAATATCCTTCTTCTAGGATGAGGGAATCTTACTACGATTTCTCGACTCTATATGACGAGATTGGTCTTTCTGATTTGTTGTGTTCTTGATGAACAACATCAAATTCTTCATCAATTTCCTTATATTCCAACATCGACCAAAGAATGGTTATGCAATCCACAAAAATTATAGGGAAAGGCATTCCACATTTTCTAAAAATCATAGCCATACTTCTTAAGCTGAAAAAGCGGATCAAAATTTTTACTATGCTTATGATTATAGTAAGAAACTAGAGGTGGAATCTCATTACCTCTTCAATGTGTTTACTTACCACATCCTCCCTATGATGATGAAGCACAATTTTCATGCTCAGAATCTTCCTATAGGACTAATGGGGTATTTACTTTGCTTTCGGAAGCTTGTCTCCCATCGGCGTGCATAGAGAAATCTACAATATCCTTCCCACACTAGGAAAACCCAAACCTTTAAAACGAGGATGATCCTTGACATGTAGTGGGTTATAAATTCCTTGGCCATTTTTACTAAGTCCTCTTCCATCAAATCCCATTTTAACTAAAAATTTGGATCCAATGCCTCTAATATGCTTTCCAAATGAATCAAAGACATCATTACCTAAATCCAAAACCGAATGGGAGGAAGAAGAAGATGCTAGTGGTGAACAACTCATAGTGCAATCATCTATCATGGTCTCTGCATCTGAAGTTGAAGGTATTTCTATATTTTGATCACCACATCACTGCTGAAAGGAACGATAACCAGATCGTACCAAGCCAAGAACACAAATGCTAATCAAACACCATGATCAATAAGATGAAAGTAATTCACCAGAATAGCTTTACATAAAACCTTTGCAAACAAATGAGTAGCAATATCATATATTATTATGGAACTCAATGCAATACATTGATAATGGGCCTTGTTTAAATAGGCAAGGAATAACAATCTAAGAACCAGTCAAGGTTGTAGATCAAGCCATAAATCAAGGAAATAACTAGTCATCAAAGAACTAGTCAAGACCATAGATTTAGGAGAGAACTAGACATCAAGGATCTAGTCAATACCATAGATCAAGGAAATAACTATACCTAACAACTAGATAATATCTCCTAATATCTAAATAATATAAAAGAAATATCCACACACATAAGTGGGTGAGGATAAATACAATAAAGGTAAATAAATTACCTATGTGAACATGAGATAAGGTAAATACCTACTTTAACACCCCCCTCAAGTGAATCTAGGGGCCAAAATAGAAGTGGCATGTCCACAGTATGAGTCTCGACAACTAGGCCTGATGAGGTACTCATGTACAATAATTGTGGAAAAAGGACACTACAAAGTACCCAAAACCAATAACAACAAAGTAAATAGAGTAAAGACCCACTCCAAGGCATCCCAAGAAGCTCGGCTCAAAAATGCATACAATGTTGAAGAATTTTGGTGTGCATTGTGGTCTGAATCCACTGCTCGATCACAAAACTCAAAAACAATTGACACTGGGTTTCACCAGAATAGCTCCATATAAGGAGACTATCAATGGAGTGATGTTGAAAGTGCAAAAAAACACTAAACAATTACACTTGTGATTCCTACTAGTAGGTGCTTAACTTCAGCCCCCTTTATTTTTATTTGTGTGGTGAAGGCAACAACAATTTATTTTGTTTTAGTGGCAACTAAAATAAATAACAGAGCAAAATATTAAAAAACTTGTAACTTTTGATCGGTAACTTGGTTTTGAGTGCCATTTTTGCAAAAGTGCTTGTTTTTTTGTGCTCTTTCCATTGGAAATATTTATTTTGAGACTTGCACTATAAAGTTCCAAATATGGAGGAGTGTTGTAATCAATTGTGGATGTAATTTTGGCTGAGCCCGACGTCCTAAATTTTTGGGAGTTACAATTTGTACCTATCATGGATTCTAAGAATGATATGCTTTTCTCTAAAGTATGTGGACTTCAAGAGGATATTGTAAAATTTGTGGAAGAAAATAGATCGCTCAAGAAGTGAAATTCTCTTCTACAATCACTCATTCATGATAAGGATACAATAATACACTCCTGCAGAACAAACTTGCTAGCCTACAACATCACCATCATATTATGGACAACCATATCCATGCTCCTAGTCCACTTGCAGTTGTTGCTCTTGTACCCATTAACATTAATCTGCTAGTCTTTGAGCCTGAACCTAGCTTTGATACCATGAAAGGAATGATAACCAGATCGTACCAAGCCAAGAACACAGATGCTAATAAAACACCACGATCAATAAGATGAAAGCAATTCGCCAAAATAGCTTTACATAAAACCTTTGCAAACAAATGAGTAGAAATATCATATATTATTATGGAACTCAATGCAATACATTGAGAATGGGCCTTGCTTAAATAGGCAAGGAATAACAATCTAAGAACTAGTCAAGGTCGTAGATCAAGCCATAAATCAAGGAAATAACTAGTCATCAAAGAACTAGTCAAGACCATAGATTTAGGAGAGAACTAGACATCAAGGATCTAGTCAATACCATAGATCAAGGAAAGAACTATACCTAACAACTAGATAATATCTCCTAATATCTAAATAATATAAAATAAATATCCACACACATAAGTGGGTGAGGATAAATACAATAAAGGTAAATAAAGTACCTAGGTGAACAGGAGATGATGTAAATACCTACTCTAACATAATAACAACTAAAAATTTGGATCCAATGCCTCTAATATGCTTTCCAATGAATCAAAGAAATCATTACCTGAATCCAAAACCGAATGGGAGGAAGAAGAAGATGCTAGTGGTGAACAAATCACGGCAATCATCTATCATGGTCTCTGTATTTGAAGTTGAAGGTATTTCTTTATTCTGATCACCACACTACAACCTTGCCAAGAGTTCATCCTTGGTTTACAGTTCTAATTTCAAGTGAGCATTCTCCTCTTCTAAGGAGTAATGCATTGATCTTAGGAGAGAGTTATCTTCTTGGATCTAGTTATTATAAGCTTTGATTTCATCGAGATTCACATATTTAGACATCTTGCCCATGGTGAACTTATACATGTTCATCACACTTGAACTTATGCACAAACCGAAGCAATCACACGGTCAAATTAACTAGCTTTGATATGAATTTTCTCGAGAGATTAGCAACTTTGCAAGTGCGATTACCTACTCTGATACCAACTTGATCCAAAAATTCAGGTCAAAATTTTAACTAACTTCAGACCCCTATAGGTTGTTAGTATTTTCCGACAAAATACCATGTTTTAAATATATCAACTCTAAAAGTAGATGCACAATAAAATGAAAAACACAGTGCACACAAGGTTGATAACAAAGTTTGGAAATAACATACATCTCCGAGTCGTAATTTCACCAATTTATTATCCACTTTAACGACTGCAAAAAAATCACAATCGAAGTAAGATAATATTGAATACAAAATGGAATTAGAAACTAAACACTAAGTAGCTAACCCAACTTATAAGTAGATTCGATCCATTATTCACCTTCAAGAACAAAGTCCTTTGGTATATTGATTGGTCTTCTAGATTTCCTATGACACCCCACATCGATTCTCCAGACTCCACAATATGAAGTGTTTCTTAAATGGCCTATTAGGTAATTTTGACTAACTCCCAATTTACAATTTGCCTATTATAAATAGGTCTTAGCTCCCACAAAATTAGTTCCTAATTAATAGGACTTAATTCAACAAATTTCCTTTTTAATATAAGGCTTTACAATTCTTTCACAATTCTCCTTATGCCTCTCAAATGGATTGGAAGCTTATAGCTTTCATTGCATTTTTATCTTGAATGAGAGGGAGAAGACCTTTATATAGGCCTTGGGTAACTGAGTTAGGTGCTCAAATAAAATATCCCATAGAGTATGTTTAGTCTTACATGGTTGGCATACCATTCAAGCTTATCCTTTTACTCAACCATCAGGGGTTCAAATCCACTCTTCCTTTGCATTTGTGGCCCTTATCCACCTTAAATAAAAGTTTGGCCAATTATATGTTAACTACCCACCTTTGGTAGGAATTTTAGGTACTAAGAATAGAAGATAGGTGGCTAGGGGTTTGAGCCATCCCAACCATTTAAACCATCATGTCCATTATTCTTTATGTGGGCTGCTATTTGACCTCCTCCACTTAGCATTTAAAGGTGCCACATGGGCTAATGTGGGAATGTTTGACCACGCCATTTAAACCACCCTTATTTTCAAGGATTAGAATTTTTAGTTCTCCGATAGGAATTCCCTTTCAATAAGCCTTGGCTGGGAAGTGTCAAATCTTGATGGGCTTCTTCCTTGTAATATTCGGCCTTGTGATCTATTTTCAAGAATTTATACACTATTCATTGGGGCTTTGTGATTTCGAAACAAAAGAGGATTTATATAATAGAGATTAGGATTTTTCAATTACCACTCGAGCTCAAGCTTGTGCTCCTGCACCTTTGCAAGTTCGGTCGCCCTCTTATCCAAAGTAGTGAAAAGTTGCGTCTTCTCATTTTCTATCTACATGTTGTCGTGAAAATGTGCAACAGGGAAATTGACAATTTCTGAGCATGACAACTATACCCAGATGTCAAAATTTTCATGTTTTATCATTCCCAAGAACCCCAAGCCAAATCATGTTAGTCTTTTCACCCTCTATTTGATGTCAAATTGGTCCCTAGGTGATTTAGGAAATTCTATTCATTCCCCCTAGGTTATTTTAGGGAGTTTTTAAAAGATGTTATCTTCTGGAAGTATTGGGAAGGGCTATCATTGGAGAATAACATAATGGCCAAATTAAACATGGACATGAATTGAATACATTAGAACATCATGGAAATTATTTTGGAAGGCTTTGGGAAGTTTTGAAATACTTGGAGCAGTTTGAGAGAAAAACAAGGTTCTCAAGCCTAGGTGGTACACAGGCCTAAAACAATTGCTGGGATTCAAAAGAAGATTCCAGGAGCTCTGGATGGAGTTGGAAGTAAAAAAAAACATCTTCAAAAAGATGATTCCAAGACCTAAATTATGGTGAAATAATATTTTTCACAACACCTTGGTGCATATGATTGGAAGGCAGTTTTTCTCAGGCACAAGTGGAGTCCTAGATCAAAAATCATATTTTTAGGGATCATATGGTTGAATTAATACATGAGACCCACATAATTGGATTAAAAATGCAATTTACAGTCAGTATCATATAAAATTTTACCAATAAATTCCACTAGGAGCTCAAGTTATCTTCATTCCAAGTTACCCTCTCAAAGGCAGTTCAAGACTTAGTCATTTTTTCAAGAGGACACGTGTCAACACCAGGAGCCTAGCGGGATTTCATGCCCCCAAAGTCCATGAGGTCAGGTACATCAGCCCTTGGAAAATTTTCCCAGCCCTCATGTGACCTCTGGGACCCTCATATGACCTCCAGACTTGACAGTTCAGCCCCCGGGTGCTTATTTGGAGCATGCATTCCCTCTTTGTCGGATCGGGCGCCACGTGTCAGCTCTAGGACCACCATGGAATTTGATGTCCCTTATGCACCTAAGGTGGGGGACATAATACCTTGAAAAATTCACCCATCCCCTATGGGGAGTCTTCTAGACACCCATGTGACCGCAGTTCATCCCCCAGGTGCATTTTGGAGCATCCATTCCCTACCGTTGGATCGGGTGCCACGTGTCACCTCTAGGACCACCGTGGAAACTAATGTCCCTTATGTACCTAAGGTGGGGGACATCAGACATGGAAAAATTCACCCAGCCCCTATGGGGAGTCATTTGGACACCCACGTGACTGAGTTTCACCCCAGTGCATTTTTGGAGCAAATCCCCTACCGTCGGATCGAGGACACATGGCATCACCTTGACCACCATGGAAATTGATGTCCCTCATGTCCCTAAGGTCAGGGACATCAGGGACATAAAATTGCACCCAGCCCCTCCATGTGCATGTTTTTAAATTTTAAATCCAACACTTAGCCATTTTTTACCCTCTCATTTCTCCTTCACAACTCCATACCTTGCCATGGCTCCGTGCGTGATTGTCCAGACACTGGTCCACCATTGTTGCTCCAAACCAGCTCTGCCATGGCCACATAAACTCTTCAAACCATGAATTCATAGAAATATTTAGGCCTCATAGAAAAATGGAGTGAAATGACGAAGAACAAAGAGAAAATGGAGATTTTTTGCCAGATAACCGTGAAGTCACCCGATCAAAAATCCTCATATCTTGCAAGATACAAGTCGGATTGAGATGCCGTATTTTTTATAATTCCTCATTTTTCAAGGTGATCAAGATCCAACAAAAAGAGGTCAAATGGTGCCCAGAATCATTTTCTCCAACAAAACCCTCACTTCGTGCACCGGCTCACATTCGTCGAATTTCCCATCATTCCGGCAATGGAAACGAGCTAAAAACTTGCACATGAGTTCCAAATGAAAAACCTATCGCAATGGAGTTTTTTTCATTGCAAACAGAGACAAAAACTAGACCTGCAAATTTCAAGCTCCATTAATGGCCGCCATGACAGCTCTGTGCCCTGAAGCCACTGCCAGTCAAAATTTCAAAATTTATTTCCAGGCATTCTAGTGGGAAAAACTATGTGAAATTTAGAGGGTGTGATTGTAATGACAAGAAGAGTCCAAAAAAGTATGTTCCATTGCAAATTGAGCATTGGAAACACACTTTCTAAAAATAGTAAGTTTTCCTATACATGCTTGCTATTTTTGGCAAGTCTTCATCAAAAGTGGCTATGGAAAGAGCAGTGTGCACTGAAGATCTCCAAAAGGCTAGAATGATTATCGGAGTAGAAAATAGTGGAAATGACCATTTACTAAAAATAGTAAGTCACACTCAAAGGGAAGTTTTGGCACAATGGGACATTCAGAACTTCGTTGCATTTGGAGCTTTCCATCAATGAGGATCAACATACATCATCGGGAGACATCCTCTTCTTCTTCTTTCTCTCTCTCTCTCTCTCTCTCTCTCTCTCTCCTCTTCCCCCAACTTTCTATCACTTTCAAATTTTCTAATTCTTTGTTGGGGTTTGCAGTTTTGATATACCTTTAAGTCACTTAAAAGTGACTTTAGAAACATAATGTAAATTAAGTCACCTTCTTTATTATAAAAGGGACTTAAATATTTAAAGTGGAATATGAACAGTCTTAAGCCATAGTAAGGTATTCAAAAGGTCATGAGGAAGATGAAGAGTCATATTCAATTTTATAAATTGTAAATCCATTCCCATTTCAAGGGTTGGCAATTGACCTTGTAGACTCAAGAGTGCATTGTACCTAGAGAAAGCAAAGGAGATAGCTATTTTCTTCTACTCTCTTCCCCTCTCAAATTTCTTCCATTCCCACATTATGTACAACTTTCATTTGAGGAATCAATATAAGAAGAAGGAGTTTCTAGCTTTCTTTGACTAAGGGGTTTCTTGATACTTGGTGATCGATGAATTCTATATGGTCTTGTTGTTATTCACATATTTGTTTCTTATGATAAATGCATGTGTTGAAGTTTCTAACTAGTGTGTGTGCAGGAATATGATTTACTACCTACAGGCATTATTTCTCCTACCTCTTTTCTCATTACCCTTTCCGCTCTCTGAGACGAAGACTTCCCTAGCAAGATATTGTTAGCTTTTCCACGAGGTCGGTGGAGTGCCCTGTTGGATCCCGATCGAAATACCACCACAGAGATCTACACTTTATTGCACATGCACATACGGTAGCTGCACTTTTGGTTAAGTAGAGGGAATTAGATTCCCACAAGCGTTGGCAAGAAATCCACAAGTTTGTCCACCCGACAAATTTTCTCGCCAACAGTTTTTGGTGCCCACTTGTGGGGCAGATTTAGTAGCATCTGCACCCAATATATGACTACAAGGTCCCAAAATTCAAAAAAATAAAATATTGAAAAAATAAAAAAGGAGTTCATGAAAGTCCATTGCGAAAGATACACTACTGATTTCTGCACATGAATTTTCACATTCCACAATGCCCTTTCGTGTTCCGACTGGAGATTTTTTCAAAGTCTGGCTGAAAGAAGATACACCAGGTTGAGTAGGTCGAGAGGTGTTGCTGATTCCAATTTTGAAGCTTTGAAAAATCAGCAAGAACGAATTAGAGATAATCCATACTTCTTCTCTCAAGCCTCCTCTCCATCTGGCACTTTGAGTAGTTCTCTTGGAAATCCTATCCAAACTCCTTCAAATTCTCCAATTTTTCAAACATCATTAAAAATCAAGTTCGTAGAAGAAGAATTTGAAGAAGCAAGAGCTGAAATAGAAGCAGAAGAAACGATGGCGGATGAAGAAGAAAGACCTCAACCCATTGTTCCATGGGGAAGGAATACATGCCTGCTTTCTCTTGAACCCCCTCTTCACGATCTACCAATGGGTTCCCACAAGAACTTTCCAAAGTTCAAAGGTGACAACTCACAACATCCTAAAGAACACATTGTTGCTTTCATGACATCATGTGGAATTATTGGTGTCCAACATGAAGATGTTGTTGTAAGATTGTTCATGGAGTCCCTCCAAGAAAAATTAGCAGAATGGTTCTACCTCCTACCTTCCCGATCCATCACTAGTTGGGATGACATCAAGGCTTCCTTCGAGGAAATATTTAAATCAACTGAGGACTGTCAGGATCTCCTAGTGCAGTTGGCTCAAATAAATAAAGGAGAAAATGAAACTATGAGAGACTTTGTGGCTCGTTTTGAATGGTTGCTTCGTAGGATACTTAAAGAGGATTCACCATCTAAAAACAATGTCAAGATATTCTTCATCAATGCTCAATCACCGGAGGTAGGATTTCTCCTATGAAGAGTTCAACCAAGGAATATTGTAGAAGCACAAAGATTGGCCATTGAACTTGATGACGATCTCATCCTATCTGGAAAGATCAAGAATACCTCAAAGGGTAAATCTCAATGTCCTGGAGATGAAAGAACCAATCCTTTAATGCAGAAAATGGAAAATGAAATGGCATCGTTGAGGAGGGAAATATCTGAATGAGTATCTTCTCAAAGAAGCAACAAAATCAGATTACAGGAGCACCCCAAAGGCTCACCTTGGAGGCCCCACCCATGAGCATAAATTGTAGATTTCAAGAAAGTGAAGAAGAGTTTGAACAAGAAAGTGAAGGTGGTGATTTCCTAGAAAGTGATGAGTTTGAGAATGATACACAAATCATATTTTGTGAGTATTCTAGAGGTTATGAAGAAGATGAAGAAGATGCACCTAGTTTCTCATGCGTGGTATTCACTCATTCTCGGTATGAGAAAACAGCATCTCCCTCCACTACTGCAAAAGAAAAGAAGGTGTATGATCCTCTTGTGGCGACTCTGAAAAATAAAATAATCAGTCGAGGAATCTCCACTTCTATCCTCCATGAAGTCTGCATTGTTGGATCCTGATCTCGTAGCATGTAAGAAGACTCCCATAGTCCCAAGTAAGTCTTCTGATGTCTCTTCCAAGTCTAAATCTAAATCTGCTCCTGTAAAATCTAATACCTTGAAAGCTTCTAGTGTACCTTTCAAAATACCCTCCATTCCCCAAAAATATACTCTTGCTTCCAAACCTGTCCTAAATCCAAAAGCAGTCCCTTCACCCCCTTTTTCCGCATTTTCTCCCTTTGACTTCATAGAATATGCAAACAAAGCCAAAGTGCAGATTACTAAAACTGAATATTTGCGGACTCATCCTGAACAATTTGAGAGGTTTGTCCAGTATATCAGGAGTGGTAGTCTAACACCCAATGTCTGTAACTTCTAGTTCCAAAGGCATGCTACCAAACTCACCTACACCTCCCTCACAAAACATGCTTTCTCTGAGTGCATCAAAGATTGATAAAGTTGAACCTTTCTACATCTCCCTGCTTGTTGGAGAATATGTACTGAGTAATTGCATAATAGATTTTGGTGCCTTAGATAACATGATGCCTTTGAAGGTTACTAAAGCTCTCAAACTCACCATGGCTCCACCCAGTGGCTCTTGTTACTCTTTGGAGTCGAAAAAGGTCCCACTTGTAGGGAAGGTCGAAGATGCACAAGTGTCTCTCGCCAAATTTCTAGACAAGAAAATTTCAGCGATGATTTTGGTAGCCGATGTCCCGGCCTCATTCGGAATGTTGTTGAGTAGAAGTTTCTATTGAGACTTGGGAGGTAAAATTTAGATGAATTGGTCATCCACAACCATACCAATGAAGGGAGACATGGAGAAATTACTTCTGAGAGAAGAAGATGAGGTACACTGTGTAAAAGTCTGGAAGCCTAGAAGCTAACATTTTGTACCAAAATACCAAGTGGATGAATCACTTGGTGACAACCGAGGAGGAAGAAGATATTCCCATCTTGATAGGTCCAAACATGCCTTCTCAGAGAGATTTGGACTTTGAAGAAGCATTGAGGAGATTCGAGTTACAAGAGGGCAGCCCCGAATTGCCAGATGATGTAGACCACAAGGAAGAGGAAATGGTTCTCGATGATTTTCAAGAAGAAAAATCAGCCTATATGATTTTCCAAGATGAGGAGTTATTCTCATTCCCATTTGGGGATGAAGATGATCTCATTCAAGCCATCTATGGAGAGAAAAAATCAGCTTGTGATGAGCCCATGAAAGGTTTGAAAGAAATGTCTATACAAGGACTGCTAAGAGCCACGGAAGAAACAAAAGACCCTGAGATCAGTCTAGAACTTTTAATGCAAGCCATGAATATGGAAGATAAGTGTGAAGCTGATTTGGAAGCCTTAACTAATGTGAAGGTTAGCCATATTGAGATAAGGAAAGATGAGAAATATGATGTCCCTCTCAAGCCAATGGTTGGTGGATACAATGATGAAGTTGAAGTATTTTCTTTCCCATTTGAAGATGAAGACTCTTTCCATGATGAAGAAAGTGAATCAAGGAGTTTCAAGACCTCCGAGGATGAAGATATTTTTGATGAAGGATTGATAGAATGTAGTGATTCCCAAAATGATGAGGTAATCCCTCCGGGTAGTTGCCTTGAGCTGTAAAATAAATATTCTTCAAAGGCGTACAAAGAGGAGCTATAGGAAATGATGAAGCATAACTTCATGCAAGAAATATTGGATGCAGTAGAAGTGGTGGAAGACCCCAAGTTGATTCTTGATCTCTTCACTCCTGTCATGAACATACAACACAAGTATGAGTTTTCCTCCATCCCTTCCTTCAGTACTCAAATGCCTCACAATGGAGTAGAGATAAAGGATGAATCAAATGTTTCTCATGGAGAATATTTCAATGAGCATAGACCCAAGAAAGAAATTAACTCGAAGGTTCAAGGAATTGGAACGAAAATCAGCATTGGGGCAGCGATGAGATGCTCGATGGAGAATCAGCTATATGGATAAACATGGAAGGAAACTGACACGATGAAACCAATTTCAAAGAGCATGAAGACAATGAAGTTTCCAAGCAAGGACCCGTGCATCAAGAAGCCCACATGGACTCACTCCTACTAAGTACACAAACAATTGTGAAAGCACCTAGCTTTCATAAGCAGTGAGGAGGGGAGGATACTTTCTAGAACCCATCAACGGTTTTGTAGAACATCATCATTCGGTGTTGCCTCTTCAGGATAACTTTCGTGAATAAAAATTATTTTAGTGAAAACGGGTTGTCCCTTGCTTTGTACCATAGGTGATTAATAGGTGTTTTCCCTTTCCCTTGAGTGTGTTTCCCTTCTTATTGTGTGTCGCATGTTTCCTTTCTATCATTTTGTTTGTGTGTGTTTCCTTCTTCTAATCTTCCTATCTTGAAGAATTTTTGCATGACTCTGTAGGGCCTAATGGATAAGGAACTGGTCAATGAATTATATGGTCTAAAATTGAGATCCTAGATTCCCATTTCATGTCATTTCCCCAGCTAGAGCCCCAAGCTACTATTGTCGTGAAAATGTGCAACAGGGAAATTGACAATTATCGAGCACGACAACTATACCCAGGATGTCAAAATTTTCATGTTTTATCATTCCTAGGAACCCTACGCCAAATACATTAGTCTGTTCACCCTCTATTTGATTTCAAATTGGTCCCTAGGTGATTTACGAAATTCTATTCATTCCCCCTAGGTGATTTTAGGGAGTTTTGAAAAGATGTTATCTTTTGGTAGTATTGGGAAGGGCTATCACTGTCCTTCCCAGGACTGGATTCAACCCTCTGGTGAGGAACATAAGGGCCAAAATAAACATGGACATGAATTAAATACATTAGAACATCATGGAAATTATTGTTGAAGGATTTGGGAAGTTTTGAAATACTTGGAGCAGTTTGAGAGAAAAACAAGGTTCTCAAGCCTAGGCGGTACACAGGCCTAAAACAAGCTGCTGGGATTCAGAAAAAGATTCCGAGCTCTAGATGGAGTTGGAAGTAAAACAAAACATCTTCAGAAAGAGGATTCCAAGACCTACATGATGGTGAAATAATATTTTTCACAACACCTTAGTGCATATGATTGGAAGGCATTTTTTCTCAGGCACAAGTGGAGTCCCATATCAATAATCTTATTTTTCAGGGATCATATGGTCAAATTCAGACATGAGACACACATAATTGGATTCCAAAATACCATTTCTAGTTAGGATCATATAAAATTTAAACAATAAATTCCACTGGGAGCTGAAGTTATCTTCATTCCAAGTTACCCTCTCAAAGGCAGTTCAGGACTTAGTCATTTTTTCGAAAGGACACGTGTCAACACCAGAGCCTGAGCAAGATTTCATGCCCCCAACATCCCTAAGGTCAGGTACATCAGCCCTTAGAAAATGTTCCCAGCCCTCATGTGACCTATGGGACCCTCATATGATCTCCAGACTTGACAGTTCAACCCCCAGGTGCTTATTTGGAGCATGCATTCCCTACTTTGTCGGATTGGGCACCATGTGTCAGCTCCAGGACCACCGTGGAATTTGATGTCCCTTATGCACCTAAGGTGGGGGACATCAGACCTTGAAAAATGTTCCCACCCCTATGGGAGTCTTCTAGACACCCACATGACCGCAGTTCAACCCCCAGGTGCATTTTTGGAGCATCCATTCCCTGTCGTTGGATCGGGTGCCACGTGTCACCTCCAGGACCACCGTGGAAACTGATGTCCCTTATGTACCTAAGGTGGGGGACATAAAACATGGAAAAATTCACCCAGCCCCTATGGGGAGTCATTTGGACACCCACGTGACTAATTTTCAGCCCCAGGTGTATTTTTGGAGTAAATCCCCACCACAATCGAGGACACATGGCATCGCCTTGACCACCGTGGAAATTGATGTCCCTCACATCCCTGAGGTCAAGGAAATCAGGGACATAAAAGTGCACCTAGCCCCTCCATGTGCATGTTTTTAAAGTTTAAATCCAACACTTAGCCATTTTCTTCCTCTCATTTCTCCTTCACAACTTCATACCTTGCCATGGCTCCGTGCGTGATTGTCCAGACACCCGGTCCACCATTGTTGCTCCAAACCAGCTCCACCATGGCCACATAAACTATTCAAACCATGAATTCACAGAAATATTCAGGCCTCATAGAAAAATGGAGTGAAATGATGAAGAACGAAGAGAAAAATGGAGATTTTTTGCCAGATAACCGTGAAGTCACCCGATCAAAAATCCTCATATCTTGCAAGATACAAGTCGATTGAGATGTCGTCTTTTGCAGAATTCCTCATTTTTCAAGGTGATCAAGATCCAACAAACAAGAGGTAAAATTGTGCCTAGAATCATTTGCTCCAACAAAACCCTCACTTCATGCACCGGCTCACATTCGTCAAATTTCCCATCATTCCGGCAATGGAAACGAGCTAAAAACTTGCACATGAGTTCCAAATAAAAAACATATAGCAATGGATTTTTTTTCATTGCAAACATAGAAAAAAACTAAACCTACAAATTTCATGCTCCATTAATGGCTGCCATGACAGCTCTGCGCCCGAAGCCACTGCTAGGTCAAAATTTCAAAATTTATTTCTAGGCATTCTAGTGGGCAAAACTATGTGAAATTCGGAGGGTGTGATCGTAACAAAAAGAAGAGTCCAAAAAAGTATGTTCCATCACAAATCAAGCACTAGAAACACACTTTCTAAAAATAGTAAGTTTTCCTATACATGTTTGCTATTTTTGGCAAGTCTTCATCAAAAGTGGCTACGGAAAGAGCAGTGTGCAATGATGAAGATCTCCAAAAGGATAGAATGATTATCTAGAGCAGAAAATAGTGGAAATGACCATTTACTAAAAATAGTAAGTCACACTCAAAGGGTAGTTTTGGCACAATGGGACATTTAGAACTTCATTGCATTTGGAGCTTTCCATCAACGAGGATCAATAGACTTCATCGGGAGACATATCCTCTTCTTCTTCTCTCTCTCTTTCTCTCTCCTCTTCCCCCAACTTTCTCTCACTTTCAAATTTTCTAATTCTTCATTGGGGTTTGCACTTTTTGATATACCTTTAAGTCACTTAAAAGTGACTTTAGAAACATAATGTAAATTAAGTCACCTTGCTATTATAAAAGGGACTTAAATATTTAAAGTGGAATATGAACAATCTTAAGTCATATTAAGGTATTCGAAAGGTCATGAGGAAGATGAAGAGTCATATTCTATTCTATAAATTGTAAATCCATTCCCATTTCAAAGGGTTGGCAATTGATCTTGTAGACTCAAGAGTGCATTGTACCTAGAGAAAGCAAAGGAGATAGCCATTTTATTCTACTCTCTTCCCCTCTTAAATTTCTTCCATTCCCACATTATGTACAACTTTGATTTGAGCAATCAATACAAGAAGAAGGATTTTTATCTTTCTTTGACTAATGGGTTTCTTGAAACTTGGTGATCGGTGAATTCTATTTGGTCTTGTTGTTATTTGCAGAGTTGTTTCTTCCAATAAATGCATGTGTTAAAGTTTCTAACTAGTGTGTGTGCAAGAATCTGATTTTCTACCTGTAGCATTAGTTATCCTACCTCTTTTCTCATTCCCTTTCCCACTCTACGAGATGAAGACTTCCCTATAAATACATTGCTAGCTTTTATGCGGGGTCGGTGGAGTGCCCCCTGTTCGATCCCAGTCGAAAGACCACCACAGAAATCCACACTTTCTCGCATGCATGCACATACAACATTTGCCTTTGGTTAAGTAGAGGAAATTAGATTCCCGAGCATTGGCAAGAAATCCACAAGTTTATCCACTCAAAAAAATTTCTACTTGTGATAGTTTTTGCACCGTGGGGGAGTAGATTTAGTAGCATCTGCACCCAGTATATGACCGCAAGGTCCCAAAATTCAAAAAAATTAAAATATTTAAAAAATAAAAAAGGATTTCATGAAAGTTCATTGCCAAAAGATACACTGCTGATTTTTGCACATGAATTTTCACATTCCATGATGCCCTTTCGTGTTTTAACTATATAAGTTTTCAAAAGCCGGATGAAAGAAGATACACTAGGTTGAGTAAGTCGAGAGGAGTTGCTGATTCCAATTTTGAAGCTTTGAAAAATTAGCAAGAAAAAATTAGAGATAATCCATACTTATTCTCTCAAGCCTCCTCTCCACCTCCTCTCCATCCGGCACTTCGAGTAGTTCTCCTGGAAATCCTATCCAAACTCCTTCAAATTCTCCAATTTTTCAACCATCATTGAACATCGAGTTCGCAGAAGAAGAAGAATTTGAAGAAGCAAGAGCTGAAATAGAAGCAAAAGAAATGATGGCGGACGAAGAAGAAAGACCTCAACCCATTGTTCCATGGGGAAGGAATACATGCCCGCTTTCTCTTGAACCCCTCTTCACGATCTACCAAATTTCAAAGGTGACAACTCACAACATCCTGAAGAACACATTGTTGCTTTCATGACATCATGTGGAATTATTGGTGTCCAACATGAAGATGTTGTTGTAAGATTGTTTGTGGAGTCCCTCCAAGAAAAATTAGCAAAATGGTTTTACCTCCTACCTTCCCAATCCATCACTAGTTGGGATGACATCAAGGCTTCCTTCGAGGAAAGATTTAAATCAACTGAGGACTGTCAGGATCTCCTAGTGCAGTTGGCTCAAATAAATAAAGGAGAAAATGAAACTATGAGAGACTTTGTGGCTCATTTTGAATGGTTGCTTCACAGGATACCTGAAGAGGATTCACCATCTAAAAACAATGTCAAGAGATTCTTCATCAATGCTCAATCACCGGAGGTAGGATTTCTCCTATAAAGAGTTCAACCAAGGAATATTGTAGAAGCACAAAGATTGGCCATTGAACTTGATGACGATCTCATCCTATCTAGAAAGATCAAGAATCCCTCAAAGGGTAAATCTCAACGTCCTGGAGATGAAAGAACCAATCCTTTAATGCATAAAATGGAAAATGAAATGGCATCGTTGAGGAGGGAAATATCTGAACGAGTATCTTCTCAAAGAAGCAACAAAAATCAGATTGCAGGAGCACCCCAAAGGCTCACCTTGGAGGCCCCACCCATGAGCGTAAATTGTAGATTTCAAGAAAGTGAAGAAGAGTTTGAACAAGAAAGTGAAGGTGGTGATTTCCTAGAAAGTGATGAGTTTGATAATGATACACAAATCAGATTTTGTGAGTATTCTAGAGGTTATGAAGAAGATGCACCCAATTTATCATGCGCGGTATTCACTCATTCTCAGTCTGAGAAAAGAGCATCTCCCTCCACTGCAAAAGAAAAGAAGGTGTATGATCCTCTTGTGGCGACTCTAAAAAATAAAATAATTAGTCAAGGATCTCCACTTCCATCCTCCATGAAGTTTTCATTGTTGGATTCTTGATCCCGTAGCAAGTAAGAAGACTCCTGTAATCCCAAGTAAGTCTTCTGATGTCTCTTACAAGTCTAAATCTAAATCTGCTCCTGTAAAATCTAATACCTTAAAAGCTTCTAGTGTACCTTTCAAAATACCCTCCATACCCCAAAAATATACTCTTGCTTCCAAACCTGTCCTAAATCCAAAATCAGTCCCTCCACCCCCTTTGTCCGCATCTGCTCCATTTAACTTCATATAATATGCAAACAAAGCCAAAGTGCCAATTATTGGCCAATATTTGCGGACTCATCCTAAAAATTTGAGAGGTTTTTCTGTATATCGAGTTGTAGTCTAACACCCAATGCTGTAACTTCTAGTTCCAAAGGCATGCTACCAAACTCACCTACACCTCCCTCACAAAACATGCTTTCTCTGAGTGCATCAAAGATTGATAAAGTTGAACCTTTCTACGTCTCCCTGCTTGTTGGAGAATATGTACTAAGTAATTACATAATAGATTTTGGTGCCTCAGATAACGTGATGCCTTTGAAGGTCGCTAAATCTCTCAAACTCACCATGGCTCCACCCGATGGCTCTTGTTACTCTTTGGAGTCGAAAAGGTCCCACTTGTAGGGAAGGTCGAAGATGCACAAGTGTCTCTCGCCAAATTTCCAGAGACAAGAAAATTTCAGTGATGATTTTGGTAGCCGATGTCCCGCCTCATTTGGAATGTTGTTGAGTAGAAGTTTTTGTCGAGACTTGGGAGGTAAAATTCAGATGAATTGGTCATCCACAACCATACCAGTGAAGGGAGACATGGAGAAATTGCTTCCCGAGAAGAAGATGAGGTACACTGTGTAAAAGTCTGAAGCCCGAAGGCTAACATTTTGTACCAAAATACCAGGTGGATGAATCACTTGGTGACAACCGAGGAGGAAGAAGATATTCCCATCTTGATAGGTCCATACATGCCTTCCCGAGAGATTTGGACTTTGAAGAAGCATTGAGGAGATTCGAGTTACAAGAGGGCAGCCCCGAATCACCAGATGATGCAGACCACAAGGAAGAGGAAATGGTTCTCGGTGATTTTCAAGAAGAAAAATCAGCCTATACACTTTTCCAAGATGAGGAGTTATTCTCATTCCCATTTGGGGATGAAGATGATCTCGGTCAAGCAATCTATGGAGAGAAAAAATCAGCTTGTGATGAGCCCGTGAAAGGTTTGAAAGAAATGTCTATACAAGGACTGCTAAGAGCTGTGGAAGAAACAAAAGACCCTGAGATTAGTCTGGAACTTTTAATGCAAGCCATGAATATGGAAGATAAGCGTGAAGCTGATTTGGAAGCCTTAACTAATGTGAAGGTCAGCCATATTGAGATAAGGCAAGATGAGAAATATGATGTCCCTCTCGAGCCAATGGTTGGTGGATACAATGATGAAGTTGAAGTATTTTCTTTCCCATTTGAAGATGAAGAATCTTTCCATGACGAAAAAAGTGAATCAAGGAGTTTTGAGACCTTTGAGGATGAAGATATTATTAATAAAGGATTGATAGAATGTAGTGAATCCCAAAATGATGAGGTAATCCCTCCGGGTAGTTGCCTTGAGATGCAAAATAAATATTCTTAAAAGGCGTACAAAGAGGAGCTACAACAAATGATGAAGCATAAATTTGTGTAAGAAATATTGAATGCAGTAGAAGTGGCAGAAGACCCCAAGTTGATTCTTGATCTCTTCACTCTTGTCATGAACATACAACACAAGTATGAGTTTTCCTCCATCCCTTCCTTCAGTACTCAAATGCCTCACAATGGAGTAGAGATAAAGGATGAATCAAATGTTTCTCATGGAGAATATTTCAATGAAAATAGACCCAGGAAATAAATTAACTTAGAAGGTTCAAGGAACTGGAACGAAAATCAGCATTGGGGCAGCGATGAGATGCTTGATGGAGAATCAGCTATATGGATAAACATAGAAGGAAACTGGCACGATGAAACCAATTTCAAAGAGCATGAAGACAATGAAGTTTCCAAGCAAGGACCCATGTATCAAGAAGCCCACATGGACTCACTCCTACTAAGTACAAAAACAATTTAGAAAGCACCTGGCTTTCATAAGCAGCTGAGGAAGGGAGGATACTTTTTGGAACCCATCAACGGCTTCGCAGAACATCATCATTCGGTGTTACCTCTTCATGGGTAAATTTTGAGAAATAAAAAGTATTTTAGTGAAAGTGGGTTGTCCCTCGCTTTGTACCATAGGAGATTAATAGGTGTTTTCCCTTTCCGTTGAGTGTGTTTCCCTTCCTATTGTGTGTCACATGTTTCCTTTCTGTCATTTTTTGTGTGTGTGTTTCCTTCTTCTAATCTTCCTCTCTTGAAGAAGTTATGCATGACTCCACAGGGCCCAATGGATAAGGCACTGGTCAACGAATTATATGGTCTAAATTTGAGATTCTGGATTCCCATGTCATGTCCCCAAGCTAGAGCCAGTTGTTGTCGTGAAAATGTGCAATAGGGAAATTGACAATTTCCGAGCACGACAACTATACCCAGATGTCAAAATTTTCATGTTTTATCATTCCCAAGAACCCCAAGCCAAATCCGTTAGTCTTTTCACCCTCTATTTGATGTCAAATTGGTCCCTAGGTGATTTAGGAAATTATATTCATTCCCCCTAGGTGATTTTAGGGAGTTTTGAAAAGATGTTATCTTCTGGCAGTATTGGGAAGGGCTATCGCTGGCCTTCCCAGGACTGGATTCAACCCCCTGGAGCGGAACATAAGGGCCAAATTAAACATGGACATGAATTGAATACATTATAACATCATGGAAATTATTTTTGAAGGCTTTGGGAAGTTTTGAAATACTTGGAGCAGTTTGAGAGAAAAACAAGGTTCTCAAGCCTAGGCGGTACACAAGCCTAAAATAACTGCTGGGATTCAGAAGAAGATTCCAAGAGCTCTAGATGGAGTTGGAAGTAAAAAAAAACATATTTAGAAAGAGGATTCCAAGACCTACATGATGGTGAAATAATATTTTTCACGACACCTTGTTGCATATGATTGGAAGGAAGCTTTTCTCGAGCACAAGTGAGTCCCGGATCATAACTCCGATTTTTCAGGAATCATATGGTAAAATTAAGACATTAGACCCACATAATTAGATTAAAAATGCCATTTATAGTCAAGATCATATAAAATTTCACCAAGAAATTCCACCAGGGAGCTCAAGTTATCTTCATTCCAAGTTACCCTCTCAAAGGCAATTCAGGACTTAGTCATTTTTTCAAAAGGACACATGTCAACACCAGGAGATTGGAAGGATTTCATGCCCCGACGTCCCTAAGGTCAGGTACATCAGCCCTTGTAAAATGTTCCCAGCCCTCATGTGACCTTTGGGACCCTCATATGACCTCCAGACTTGACAGTTCAGCCCCCGGGTGCTTATTTGGAGCATGCATTCCCTACCGTCGGATCGGGCACCACGTGTCACTCCAGGACCACTGTGGAATTTTATGTCCCTTATGCATCTAAGGTGGGGAAATAAGACCTTGAAAAATGTTCCAAGCCCCTATGGGGAGTCTTCTAGACACCCACGTGACCGCAGTTCAGCCCCCAGGTGCATTTTTGGAGCATCCATTCCCTGTCGTTGGATCGGGTGCCACGTGTCACCTCCAGGACCACCGTGGAAACTGATGTCCCTTATATACCTGAGGTGGGGGACATAAGACATGAAAAAATTCACCTATCACATATGGGGAGTCATTTGGACACCCACGTGACCGAGTTTCAGCCCCCAGGTGCATTTTTGGAGCAAATCCCCTACCGTCGGATCAAGGACACATGGCATCGCCTTAACCACCATGGAAATTGATGTCCCTCATGTCCATGAGCTCAGGGACATCAGGGAAATAAAAGTGCACCTAGCCCCTCCATGTGCATGTTTTTAAAGTTTAAATCCAACACTTAGCCATTTTCTTCCTCTCATTTCTCCTTCACAACTTCATACCTTGCCATGGCTCCGTGCGTGATTGTCCAGACACCCGGTCCACCATTGTTGCTCCAAACCAGCTCCACCATGGCCACATAAAATCTTCAAACCATGAATTCATAGAAATATTCAGGCCTCATAGAAAAATGGAGTGAAATGACGAAGAACGAAGAGAAAAATGGAGATTTTTGCCAGATAACCGTGAAGTCACCCGATCGAAAAATCCTCATATCTTGCAAGATACAAGTTGGATTGAGATGTCATCTTTTGTAGAATTCCTAATTTTTCAAGGTGATCAAGATCCAACAAACAAGAGGTCAAATGGTTCCTAGAATCATTTGCTCCAACAAAACCCTCACTTCATGCACCGGCTCACATTCGTCGAATTTCCCATCATTCGACAATGGAAACGAGCTAAAAACTTGCACATGAGTTCCAAATGAAAAACCTATCACAATGGAGTTTTTTTCATTGAAAATGGAGACAAAAACTAGACCTACAAATTTTGAGCTCCATTAATGGCCGCCATGACAACTCTGCGCTAAAGCCACTGCCAGGTCAAAATTTCAAAATTTATTTCCAGGCATTCTAGTGGGCAAAACTATGTGAAATTCGGAGGGTGTGATTGTAATGACAAGAAGAGTCCAAAAAGTATGTTCCATCACAAATTGAGCACTGAAACACACTTTCTAAAAATAGTAAGTTTTCCTATACATGCTTGCTATTTTTGGCAAGTCTTCATCAAAAGTGGCTATGGAAAGAGCAGTGTGCACTGAAGATCTCCAAAAGGCTAGAATGATTATCCTGGAGCAGAAAATAGTGGAAATGACCATTTACTAAAAATAGTAAGTCACACTCAAAGGGTAGTTTTGGCACAATGGGACATTCAGAACTTCATTGCATTTGGAGCTTTCCATCAACGAGGATCAACAAACTTCATCAGGAGACATATCCTCTTCTTCTTCTCTCTCTCTTTCTCTCTCCTCTTCCCCCAAATTTCTCTCACTTTCAAATTTTCTAATTCTTCGTTGGGGTTTGCACTTTTTGATATACCTTTAAGTCACTTAAAAGTGACTTTAGAAACATAATGTAAATTAAGTCACCTTGCTATTATAAAAGGGACTTAAATATTTAAAGTGGAATATGAACAGTCTTAAGTCATATTAAGGTATTCAAAAGGTCATGAGGAAGATGAAGAGTCATATTCTATTCTATAAATTGTAAAGCCATTCCCATTTCCAAGGGTTAGTAATTGATCTTGTAGACTCAAGAGTGCATTATACCTAGAGAAAGCAAAGGAGATAGCCATTTTCTTCTACTCTCTTCCCCTCTCAAATTTCTTCCATTCCCACATTATGTACAACTTTGATTTGAGCAATCAATACAAGAAGAAGGAGTTTCTATCTTTCTTTGACTAAGGGGTTTCTTGATACTTGGTGATTGGTGAATTCTATTTGGTCTTGTTCTTATTTCCAGAGTTGTTTCTTCCGATAAATGCATGTGTTGAAGTTTCTAACTAGTGTGTGTGCAGGAATATGATTTTCTACCTGCAACATTAGTTCTCCTACCTCTTTTCTCACTCCCCTTTCCCGCTCTACAGACGAATACTTCCCTAGCAAGAGATTTCTAGCTTTTCCACAGGGTCAGTGGAGTGCCCCTGTTGGATCCCCGATCAAAAGACCACCATAGAAATCCACACTTTCTCATGCATGCACATATGGCAGCTGCACTGGTTAAGTAGAGGGACTTAGATTCCCAGAGCGTTGGCAAGAAATCCACAAGTTTGTCCACTGACCAATTTTCTTGCCAACACTGCATAAGTTGTCTAGAAAGAGAAATATATTTTTATCTAAAAGTACATAGCTCTGCTTGGCCGTAATAGATGTAAAATCATCCCTTGCATTGCATGTCTCTAGGTTCTCCTGTAGCTCCTTGATAAAACTCTCAACCTTTTCCACATTATAGATCTCTGTCTAAGTCGTGTGGCTTTGTATTAGAAATAAAGACTGATATTTTTTCGTTCTACTTTATCCTCCAAATTTATGTACGGAAGATCATTTCACTTCTAAGTGGTTGAATACAATTAAAATTTTTGGTGTTTTCTAATAAAATGTAAGTTAGTGAATTTTTGATCTTTCCTTCACTTCAAATTCCCTAGCAAGGTTTTTAAATAATCACAATCGTTTTATCGTATTGCCATTAACGAGATGCGGATGAAATGAAATAAAAGATTTATAACCAGTAGGGTGTTTAGGATTGTTTGTTGTAATATTCATCTACACATTTTCCATTATTCTTTAGAGGGTTTGCGATTTCATTTTTCACAAAAATCATTGGCGGTTGTAGCTCGATTCATGTTTTCAAAGCACAACAATACCAAAGAGGAGGATAAGTGGGAGGAGGAGGCGGAGCAAGCCATGCCACTAGGATATTTTAAAGCCACATATTTTTCAAAAAAATTAGTATACCGGGTCTCATGTGTGCTTCATCTTTCTCCTTTAACCATATTTAGCTAAGATTTTTTTGTGGCAATCTCACACTTAACGACATTATGATCAACTAATTTATATTGATGGTGATTATGAGTATTATCAAAACCATGTAGGTTCCCCTTCACCATTGATGGTGTGGAAAATTTTAGATTCTAAAACTTGTGCTCCATTGGAGTTGTTGTTCTTTTCAGATCCACCAAATTTAGAGCTTGAATTTTCTTATTTCAACCATAGAATGACATTTTTTGTCTGTTGTACTTATCCCCTACGGTGTTTTGTCTTAGATACCCACACTCATTTATATTGTAGACAAATTTGGGTTGGGTTGTTTCCTATGTTGTTGTTGACCTTCACCGCATTCTCCCGGTGCATAGAATAATTAGGATTTTTGAACAACATATAAACAATTGAAATTGGGTTGGCTTGTAGAAAAGGTGTGTGGAAACTTGTAAACACACACATTTGGAAGGTGTTAAACATAGGATTACAACCTTTTCGAAAATCCTCTTAGGCGTGTGAATGGGAGAATTAAAACTAGGTATGAATATCCCTCACAAAATTATGGAAAAGGGCATCTTGAAATTTTATGCAGCTTGAAATGATTTTGTAGATATGATTGCAAAACATGAAAGCATACACGCAGGGTAGGGGAATTATTTGACAAAATGCCTCAAAAAATGTGGCCTCGTGGACTATTATGATGGAAATGTATTCACAAAATGGGTCAGATGAGAAGGTCTTGGAAAATTTTAAGCAAATGAATTTGGAAGGTGTAAAGCTACACTCTCACAACATTTTACAACATATTCCCGACCTTTGTCTTTTAGGGTAGGGTGAACATGTAACAAAATATAGAGATATGTATATTAAATGTGTGTGTGTGTGTGTGTGTGTGTGTGTGTATAAAGTACAAGAATTGTTAGACAAAATACCTCAAAACAATGTGATTTCACGTATTGGTGACTACGGGATATGTACAAAATGATGTCTTGACGAGACTTTAAGACTTTTTGAAGCAATGCCTCAAACAAATCAAATGTGTCCTCATGGACTTTGATGATTACAAGGTATGCACAAAATAGTTTTATTGAAAAGGCCTTGGTAACTTTCACATATATCTAATTGGAAAAGTGGAGTGGATTTTTTTTGGATGTTATCTTTCCAAATCCCTCACAACCATTTATCCAAAATATGGAAGATTACAAAAGGCAAGACATATATGTAATTGACAAAGTGGATTGTCGTTGGATGTTATCTTTGCAAATTCCTCACAACCGTGTATACAAAATATGGAAGATTATCTCAAAAGAACAACAAATATTTCATAAATGGAGAATTAATCATAAGTGGTGCTCATAGTGTAACAAATACAATTTTTATACAAGGTTGCTTAAATGTAATACATGGAAAAAAACTTCACAAATTCGGTGTTGACATCCCTTCTAACGTAATTTGCAACTCATGTGCAATTACTAGTATGCCACTCCACTTAGCCTATACATAGGATTTATCTATTTGCATGGCCCCTCCACATGGGTATTAACCAACTTAGACTTCACATTATTCTTTTTAAAGACTTTGTCCACTTTTATTCACGTGGGTTTTTTTAAAATATATATAATATATTTTTTTAAAGATTCTAAAATATTTTTAAGTGGGTAAACCATAAACCCCATTTAAAATGCCACGTTTCTAAATAACAAACCCATATGATCAAATGTATCTTTGCCATATGTCAAGATGTCATTTGTCCACCCGATGCGTCCTCTGCTTGTTCACTCCCGTCGACCACCACCGATTGATCGAATTTTGAATGGTCATAAATTTCACATATAAAATCAGATTTAGTCTGTTCAAAATGTGTCAGAAAGGTCTTGATGAGTTCTACACAAATATGATGACTCTAGATGATTTCAATACCATAAATTTTTCCATTGACCAAATGTTGACCACACTTTGAGCTAAACTTTGACCAGTTGTACCAAGAGTGTACGATGTCTAATTTACGCGCTCCAATATGCATTGGAAAGATATCAGAAATATCTTCCATAATGACTATGTTGTAGACAATTATGGGAATATATGAAGGTCCAAAATGTCCTCTGGATCATTTATCCTCTCACATATATGTCTAATAGAAGAAATATTTTGAGTAAGAATAATATATCTGTTTAAATATTTATACATATTCCAAATATTATAGAACTAAGTCAATTTTAATTATATTAGTCTTATTTGATCCATACATGAGATTCCTTATTCAGCAAGGTCAAATAATAGTAATAAAACTAAAACATTTTATCCTGAAGGAGAATATTGTCCATCCTAGCCTTGTATCATTGGTGGATCCTGTATCTATTTGCCTTGATATTGTATGTGTCTAATTGCATCGATGAATGATTTACCAAGCATGCAAGGCTAATATGCACATGTTCATCCTTCTAGATTAAATGTTGAACTTCCATTACTATGATTTAACCCTATTGAAAAAAGTTTACAAGTTTCAGAGGTTCAACAAGATTTGAATTTTTTTGAAATATTTCGTTAGACTTTTGACTTATAGAGAACATTGCTTGTGTAATTCTATTGATAATGAGCACAAGCCCGTTCTCATACAATATGGCATTTTATAATTGTATTGTACTAGCTGGACTATCCTTGGCAGAGCCAAGTGCTGCACTAAATACCTTCGAGAGGGATCAAGCAAAATATATGATTTCTACAACTATATGATTTCTCAATGACAATGGGCATAATTATGCCCATTCCAAAAATCTGAAATAAATTTTAATTCTATTAAACAAATTTTTTTGAACTTAATCAAACTAAATTTTAATTCTATTAAACAAACTTATTTGAACTTAATCATCTTGTATATTGTCTCATAAGTTTAGTAATTTTCCATTTTCCATATATACCCTTGAGAGGGATCAAGCCTTATGTAGTTCTATTATTTTTTTATAATTGTTACTATCGTTTTGGCTGGACTAACCTTGGTGGATCCAAGTCTTGCACCGCTAAGTGTTGCACTACATACCCTCAAGAGGGATCAAGCCTTATGTAGTTCTATTATTTTGTTTATAATTGTATCATTTTGGCTAGACTAACCTTGGTGGAGCCAAGTGTTGGAACCACCAAGTGCTACACTACATACCCTTGAGAGGAATCAAGCCTTATGTAGTTATATTATTTAGTTTTAGAATGGGTAGGAAATATTGAACTCAATCATTTTGGCTAGACTAAGCATTGCGTCTTTTGTTTATAATTGTCTCGTTTTGGCTACTATTGTTTATTTTTAGAATCAACAGATGCCCATTCTCATATAGGAATCATTAAAATATATTGTTTACCACCATGACATCCACCCATCCTCATATTATGTAGTTCTATTATTTTGTTTTAGAATGGGAAGATGCCCATTCTCATTCTCATATAGAAATCATTAAAATATATTGTTTCTCATATTATATATATTTAACACCATTTATTTATTAATTAAAGGTAATTTTTTTAAAACATGTCTTCGACCACTCGTTGGAGGGAATTATTTACCACCGTTTATTTATTAATTAAAGGTAATTTTTTTAAAACACGTCTTCAACCACTCGTTGGAGGGAAAGTGAGATCATTTTTTGCATGCCAATATGTGGAACCATGTAGATATTAATGACAGTTAATCCATGCCACTACGAGGCACTAGAATGGTAAAAAAATGTTTGTTAGTTCAAGACCATTGTTCATCATGGTTAGATAATAGTAATAAAAGTAAATCATTTTATCCTGAGGGATAATCATGTCCATCTAGGCCTTGTATCATTGGTGAATCATGTCTATGTTTCCTTGATGTCATATGTGTCTATTTCCATTGATGGATGATTTACCAAGCATGCAAGGAAAGTTGCACATGGTTCATCCTTTGGGATTAAATGTTGCACTTCCATTACTATGATCTAACCAACATCAATTACTATGATCTAACCTTTCTCATATATTAATAATCATAGATGTCCATTCTCATATAAGAATCATAGAATAATAATAGAGATAAAATGTAAATTTTTAGATAGATATATTTGTGCCCATTCTCATATAAGAATTATAAAAGATAGAATGGGAAGTTGTGTATCAGTGACAAGAAAGATTATTTGTTTTGTAAACTTTAATAATTGTATTATAGTAGCCTCGGAATATCCCTGGAGGAGCTTACATAGTGTTGCACTACATACCCTCGAGAGGGATCTGCCTTATGTAATTCTATATATATCATCTATACTATATATATATATATATATATATATATATATATATATATATATATCCATTCACATTTATCAAACATATAAGAATAATAAATATTTTGAATTGGCATATGACCATTCTCATATATTTTGAGTGGGTGAGGGCTCGCTTCCTCCCCCAAAGTTTCTACCAAAGAATAATGGACACAACCAACTTCCATGTTAGGGTCGTCGAATAGGGATGGAGTGTTGGAAAATTTTCTTCGTTCCTAATCAAATGAATGAACTAGATACGAAAGAAACTAACAACTCATAACATGGAGGATTTATATTACCTCTAATATGATCTTATGGATGAATGGGAGCAAAGTGATGATGAATCCTTATTGTAGCTAATGACCTATAAATAAAATAAACTGAAATGAGATTGATTAGATAGATTTGTGTGGGGGATGCTCAATGATGCATACATAAGAAGTGACTAGCCTCCTTGGCAGATGTCAACCCTTATTTTAAAGAAATATTGAAATAAAGGATAAAACAATAGATAACATGCAGAAACATAAATATTGCTGAATTTGAGAATAATTAAAATCTGATCTAAAATTTTATTTCATTGAAATAACTGTAAATGAAAGGTTACCCGGTCTAGGTCAATGATTTACTAAAGCGAGAGGATAAATGGATGGAAAAGGAAACTTAAAAGAAAAGGAGCTGAAATAGAAGGTTGTTGAGTGATCCCTAAATGTTGTAGAAACTAATCTAAACCCGTAAAATGTTAGCTACAATAAGTGCAATGATAATATGATAAAAATCTGATTAAAGCAATGCAAAAATAGTGATAATCTCATGAAGTATGATCATGAGTGATGCAATCACGTTCAATGGAGGTATGGGAGGTCTTTGTCTTTGCAGGAATGCTCATGCATGAGGAAGAGTTCAAAATTCATGAGGAAGCTCTAAATTTCACATGTATCTGATTTTTGATCTCCTTTTGGAAGGATTTAACTTGGTTTTATAAGGTCGATGATGATGGGGCTAGGTCACTGCCGACTACGAGGAAATTTCCCCCAATGGGAATTTTTTTGTGTTTTTGGCATGATTTTGTGTTTTTAAGAGTTGGAAGGGTGCTTTAAAGCATTTTACGGGATTAGATTGCTTAGGGATAAATCATGGGTAGTTAGGGCATAAAAATAGATAAGAAGAAAGCTAGGAAAAAGCATAAGATAGGGATTTAGGATAAAAGAATCCTAAATAGAAAGTAAATTAGGGCATGGTATCATGTGGATAATGATTAATTAATTAATTAAATTAATTAAAGGTGATGGGATGGGAATTTTAATTAAATTAAGAGGATGTATTTAATTAAAAGGAGACCTAGATAGGAACTTAATAAAAATATGCACATGCGGGAAGAGAAGGGTAGAGACACAAATTTTAGGTGTCTACATTTGCTCCTTTTTGTTGAATGATTTACGCTAGCAAGCCATGAGACAAAAATAATGAGAGATAAATGGTATGATGAATATTAACAAAAGGTAGATGATGAGCTCCCCCTCAAACGGGGAATTGATGGCGCCAAGCGAAATCAATGACGTGTTTGAAAAAGGTAGATGAAAGGTGGGTGGGTGAAGAAATATGGGTAAAAGGATAGCACATGGAAAAATGCCCCAATAAAAAAGGATCGTAATAAAAATGAAATCCATGGAGGTGACTTCAATATCACATCACCGGGAGTGGAAATTGTAGTCTCAATGGAGACGGGTGAAACTGCTCTCTCTGGATAGCGAGTGGGTGAAAATCATTAAAAAATGGAGAGAATCCAATGGGAAAAGTCTCATATGGATCCAAGTCGAATGATCATGAGGTTATAGGAAAACATCAAAGTATGTGTAAATAAATGCGAAAATTATGTGAAATCCTTCATACACCAGAATTAAGTGAAAAAAATATGCATATGTAAAGGATGAGGATGGAAATAATAGTGCCCTAATACATGACACGAGAGAAGTTAAAAAAGGTAGGTAATGAAATAATCTTCCCGGGGGAAGATAAATATGGATAGGAAGGTGGAATTTGTTCACAAATTGAATAGGATTGGAAAATAAAATGCTCGAAGAGGGGATAAGTATGGCCCGAAAGTGGACTTCCATATCGCAAAAGGATAGGATTAGAATATTGAAATAGAATGCCCTAAAGGGAAAATAAAGATGGCCAAAAAGACAGACTTTGAAGAATTACCAAGAAAAGGTCATAAACAAAGATCAGGAATGCCAAAGTGAAGTCTACCAAGGCGAGTTGACGATGACTAAGGCCAATCGACCACGACCTAAGGGGGTTGATGAAGACCAAGTTTCAGTGGCTATATAAGATGGGGGGTTAACCGACGATGCTCATTTTCATGTGAAAATTAGTGAGAGGGATCAAAGTGATTAAAGATAAAGATGAGAAATTGAGGCCACAAGAGATGTAAGGAAACACCAGAGAGTGCGGAGGATGGTGAGTAAAAAAAATCAAGCTTTTTCTTGGTTTAATTTTGTTGTTATTTTTTTTTGCATTCTTTTACAAAAAGTGGATGACACCAGGGGAGGTTGGCAGAGATCCAGGGAATGTCAATGTTGATTGGACCCTAAGGAACATCAATCGGCCCAACACACATTGACCATACTTGGATTAGTGTCAACTAGAGTTTGATTGGATTGGTTTAGAATTATATTAAACTTTGGATGAAATTTAATGGATTTTAATTGGGTTTTGGATTGAGGATATAATATTTTCATGTTTTGTTTGTGATTGTAGGCCAAAGAGACCTTATATTTGAGAGATTATGTGCCTACTCTATATGAGCAGATTAGAGGAGATGTGACAAATGTCGAGTGGGATCACTTAGCCATAGTGGGGTTAGGTGGCTTCAAATATTATTAGAGGATCCCACGGATGTGGGGCTGATGATTACGTTGGTAGAGAGATGAGACCGGAAGACATGTACTTTTGGTTTAGGATAGGGGAGATGACCATCACCCTGGAGGATGTGTATAGGATCCTGAGATTGCCTATACAGGGGGAGAAAATAGTTCCCATTACCAATAATGACATATTGGCAATGTTGACATCGATATTTGGAGCTGATGTGGCCCACATTAGGTTTTCTTCGAGGGGGATTTCTCATATGAGTCGAGGTATGAAGTCGGGTACCACACACACAACCATTGATATATATTGTGATGATGGTTGTGTCTAGTTATGCATTGTCAGACTCTAGTGAAGCTTGATTTCCATGGGCACTTGCTGGTGTAGTGGTAGATATTGTGGATCACCAGACAATATTTTATTTTTACATTTCCTTGTTAGCTCAGGTTTACCATGATCTTTACATGTACAGGGTAGGGAAAAGATCTGTATTATACATTGGTTTCTTATTATACTATTGAGCGTATGAGCACATAGTAGTGATTTTGCCACCGGGGATTTTATGAGTCACCGGTGATCATATTCGATTAGAGGTGGTATTTTTGAAATAAAGGGCCAATAATACCTTTGGAGAGAGAGGGGGAAAGAGGAGTGGATTGGTATGTGTTGGATCTCAAATGTGTACACATGCACCGAATCATAGACAATTTGGGATTTGAGACAACATGGAACTGTCTCCAAGTTGTGGGACTCAAACTGAGATATACCTCCTGGAGAAGGTCGACTTGCTCTACTTACTTTTACTACTAAAACTAATCCTAGGAATTTAAATGTAACTATCGAGCTCTACTCTAACTTTATAAGGAACTAGGGTGAGAAGGAGATGCATAAAACATATAGCTAATCTACAGAGGTGATAACACCAGAAAATAAGGGGATGAATACATTCTAGATAAGAGGAAAGGGAAGGTAGTGATAATGAAGAGGATTGAATATCAAACACAGATCAAGATCATTCCCAAAATCCTCTTTCATGATGCACAATAAATAAAGACTCAGAAAATGATACATACAACACACATGCATGAATGTAAGAAAGGAAATAAATGCAATAAAAGGAACAAGGGAAGAATAAGCCACAAGATTAGATTTTATTTCCTGAGATTATGCACAAACTATTATAATCATGAGAGGAAGATGTGAGTATTTTCTGAATCCAAATCCAAGGCATGCAACCCTTAGGACATACATGCAACACAAGAGAAAAGCCTTATGTTACAAGATGCCCAAATTCTAAAAGTATCCAACCATTAAAAATGAGCATTGCTCTACAATATATAGAAAATTGTGGAAGGGAAAAAAGGGAGAAATTAGAGGGAATTTGAATTCTTCAACCAATCCCAACCACCTTCATTAATTTATTCTTAGAGACAGGGCATTGCACTATTTTTCCACTCACATACCATTTTCTATTGTGCTCCCATACCGTATTTAATCTTTGGTAGTTGTCTTTACCTAGAACTATACCTTTTGGTGTGTTGGAGAAGTTTTCTTGACTCTTGTCTCCTTTGCCTCAATTTGAATCATGAAATCAGGTTTGATTGCATAGAGAACAAAAAAATTTGATTGAATTTACAAATATTTGATAGCTAAATCAAATATTCAATTGATTTCTAGCTTCACGGAGAGCCATCATTTTTCCTTGTTATGCGGCTTCTCCATTTAGTGTTGCATGAATTTTGATATATGTGGGTCATTCGTTTGTATCACAACATCTAGGTCTAGTGTTTTTTTGAAAACATTCCACGGATTTTCCAAATGACATAATTTTATTCCGTATTACCCGTGGCCCGCATTTTACTATTGCCTCATCCCGTGGCATTGTCTATAGTAGCGTGGCTTTGAAAATCCAACCATGGAGCCATTTCTTTGTTCCGTAGAACTTATTTTTTAGTGTAGTTTCTTCTTTATTTTGAATTTGTAGTTAGGTGACACATGGAGGCTTATGTGCTCTTCTCCTTCATTTTTACTTTTTCAGCCCACTTGGGCTTCCTTGCCGTGCTTTAGCCATGTGGCGAGTTCTCACTACGTGAAGGCTACGATTCTTTGTGCTTTCTCCAAAATGCACCGAAGGGACACATGGATACCCTTCACATCTAGATAGCGAAATGGAAGAGCCCTAAAATAATGTAGTTGTAAATCTTCCATGATGATGCTCTTTTATCTGCAGTGTGCTTCAAGTTTTGCAGTTATTTCAAATTTTCTCGCTAAGTCTATAACTTGTGCAAGTTTCTCAAATTTTGTAAGGAATGAAAAATTGGGAAACATTTTTGGCAACTCACGGGGTCATCTTCTTGCTAGATAGATGATCAATATCCTTAGGAATCCATTGGGCATGGAGTCAGCTGATTGATTTAGTTGCTTTGTATTTGACTCCTTCACTTGATGACAACTGATCATTAACACCTTGAACTTCATTTACAACAACATCCTCTACAACATAGAACTTATAACGAGATCCTAAGAAAAAAACATGCACAAAAAAACTTAGGGAAAGAAACCTAAACTACAAAAAGGACAATGTGGTAAAAGCACTTGGAGGAATTGAGAAATCCTATTCTACTATGTACAAGATGCATGAAACTTTCAATGAGAAGGTTTGAGATGAATCCCATTTATTGGGATTTGAAATGCATTCCTATCAAGATCAAGCAAATCAAACGAGTTAGCCACCTTGCAAGAAGTAATGATGTATGGTCCACTCCAAATAGCATCAAATTTGGAACGTCTTCCTAACTTAGCTCGATTCGCGTCGAATTTCAAAACTAAATCTCCAACCTTGAATTTCTGAGGCCTAGATTTTCTATCAAACCACTACTTGATTGAACTCTTATGTTGCTCCATCCTTAACATGGTGGCATTTCTATTTTCTTCAAATTCTACTAGTTTCGCCATTCATATTTCTCTTTGATCTACACCTTCAAATTCTAGTTGTTGTGTGAACTCAAGTGAAGGAAATTCAATTGAAAAAGGAAGCCTAATTTCTATGCCATATACCAATTTGTATGGAGAAGTGCCAATTATCTTCTTATTTTTTATTCTATATGCCCAAAGAGATTTTTTCACCTTTTTATACTAGTGCCTTTAATTCGCATCCATGGTTCTCTTCATGATTTTGATTAGATTTTTGTTGTGGATTCCGCCAATCCATTGCCTTGGGGGTAATAATTGGATAAATTCTTGAGATAAATCCCAAGTTGAAGAGCCCAATCAGAGATTTTTGAACCCAAGAAAGCTTTAGAATTATCAGAAATAATGGTTTGGGGTACACCAAACCTTGTGACAATTTCTTCAAGAAATTCCAAGATGGATGATTCAGTGGCTTCCTTCAATGGCATGGCTTTAGTCTACCTAGTGAAGTAGTCATTGCTATGAGAACCCATTTGTGACTTGCACTAGATGGAGGAATTATCATCCCAATGAAATCAAGACACCATTTTTCAAATGGTTGATTCACCTGGATTGGATGAAGTGGTAAGGTTACCAACCTTTTATTTCCAGTGAAGAGT
The DNA here is from genome assembly GCA_018340775.1 of Taxus wallichiana var. yunnanensis. Classification (NCBI taxonomy): domain Eukaryota; kingdom Viridiplantae; phylum Streptophyta; class Pinopsida; order Cupressales; family Taxaceae; genus Taxus; species Taxus wallichiana. Next base: position 370,961,419 of record CM031243.1, read on the forward strand.
GCACATTCTTTGCACTTCCTAACCCACTCGTGAGCATCCATGAACAACGTAGGCAAGAAATATCCTGCTTTTATGATCTTCATGGCTATGGATTTCATACAGAAATTTCCTCCTGAGAAACCATCATGAAATTCAATGAAGACCTTGTCATATTGTTCACCCGTTATCCAATTTTTCCCTGGGAGAAATTGGACAAACAAGACCCCATAAAAAAGTGGGATCAATTCAGCCATGTGAGCTCACACTTCAGGATTGGCCAAATAGGTTGAAAATGGATAAGCACATTACAAAGGATTTCGGGAAATGAGGACGCTCCAAATTCCAAAATTCAAACTTAAGAGGTGAGGTAGTTTAAAGATAAGACCAAGTGAAAAATGGTGAAACCCGGAGATAGGGAGTGTAAAGCTCAAATTCAAAGGTCAACACATAAAAGGAAGGTCAAATTTGGAGTTTCAAAGTCTTGGGAGCTCACGGTGAACAGTGCCATGTGGGAGGGAGAAAATTCTGAAACCTAAAGTCTGAAATTTGGATTCTAGGCTTTCGGGAGTTCGAGTTGGCAACATGGTCAAGCAAATGAGCAACCCCGAAATCTTGAATCCCAGAAACTTTGAACCCAAATTTGAAGCTTCAATCCTTGAAACCGAAAACCCAAAATCCCTAAAAACCTGAAACTCTCAAAACCCCAAAACACAAGTCTCAAACCCCGAAATCCTGAAACCCCAAAATCAAACACAATCCTGAAAAGGAAAAGGTCTAAAATCTGAAGTCCGAATTTCAGACTTCAGAATTTTGAAAATTTTTTCTTGAGAGATGAACAGTGTCACATGACATGGTTTCAGAGTCCAAACTCGAAGTCCAAATTTTGGACTTCGAGAGGTTTGGCATTTTGGAACTCTTAAGCTGACTTGAGCAATTACATGTAACCTAAACTCCAAAATCAAAAATCCTGAAGTCCCGAAAGTCTAAAATTTTAGATTTCGAAGGTTACGATGCAAGTTCGGAGTCTGAAAAAATAGATCCAACCACTCACATTTATTACAATATGGCACCCTCATCTTCAGATGGCCATAACTTTTGACTGGAAGCTTAGATTTGCACAAAATTGGACTTTTAATGACAATAAGTATTTCAAAATGAGGAAATACACTCCACCATTTTAGATGGACATTTCCAAATTTCTCACCTACCCAAATGATGAGGTATGGGCTTCATTTCTTCTCCAACAAGGAAAAGTACATGGAGGTATGGGTTTTGTAGTGGCACCCATAATTGTTGTAGGTGATTTTAATGCATTATTTGGTGGTTGAAGTAGGATTTCGAATTCCTATCTCTCTCCCTTCTCTCATTATTCCTATATATTGTAAGGAGGGGCTCATTTAAAAGGTTGGATAATCTTGCTTTGCACCCTCCCTTCTTCTCTTGTCTATAAGTGAATTTATGGAGTTCAAACCTCCCATTCAAGTTGTAATGCTGTTGTCCACTCAAAATTCCCTGCTCTGATAAAAGTAAAAAAATTTCAAAATTTTGAGTTTAAGTGTTTTTCTCTTAAGTGCATAAGTCGTGAAATTGAGAAAATCTGTGTTTTGGGTCATTTTGTTCCTTTTTCGGGCCTGTCGGACATTTTTGTCCCGCGTGTCCCAAGTTCCGAAGTGCGTTCTGTTCCCCGATCGGCCGAAATCCCCGAAGTTGTTCCATTTTCGGGCCCGTCGGAAGTTTTCGTCCCAACTGTCCCAAAGTCAAAAAGTGCAAGTTGGAACCTTTTCGGCCGAAACTCCCGAACCGCGTACTTCGCTCTTGCATGTCCCAAATAGCCCAAGTAAAAAAGTGCAAGTCGTTCCATTTTCGGCCGAACCGGCCGAACCGCGTACTCCGGAACTTTTTGTCCCAAATGTCCCAAGTTCAAACGGGCCTTTTGTTCCATTTTCGGCCGGTCCGCCCGAACCACGTACTTCGCGCTTTCCTGTCCCATCTGTCCCAAGTTAAAAGGTGTGCTCTGTTCCATTTTCGGCCGAACCGCCCGAGTCGCGCACTTCACACATTTTTGTTCCAAGTGTCCCGAAGCCAAAAGTGCGAGTTGTTCCATTTTCTGCCGATTCACCCGAACCGCGTCTTTCACACATTTTTCGTCCCGAGTGTCCCAACATGCATTTGTGCGTCTTCTCCCTGTTTCGCCCGAACCGGCCGAGCCGCGTGTTTCGCGCATTCGCGTCTCACATGTCCCTAGCGAACCAAAAGCCATTCATACTTGGTTTTTTTTTTCGCTCTACCCGAATATCTTTTTTTTCAAACCGGTATGAAGATCAAGTTTCAGGAACAGGAACAAATTTCACCACTCGAGTCTGCCATTGAAGAAGCCAATAATGATTATCATACTCACGTCGAGTTTGATAAAGAGATAGAGGAACGTCTTGGATTTTGGACGCAGCCTTCGGCCAGCACGTCAGACCTCGTGGCAGGGACATAGCTGAGGCGTTAGAGAGATTCTGACAGCGGTTTCTGAAGTCAGTGGGTCCCTCTCAGCGACTGGCCACCTGTCTTCTTCTCCTTGTTCTTTTCTCCTCTTCCCTTTCTTTTCCATTTTCTTTGTAATAGGTTGAGGTATTGCGGTTGGCAGTCCTTAACGGTTCTTGATTAAAGAAACGGTTACGAAGGGTAACTGATTTGTAATCTATATAACGGCATTTCTACGCCACAGGTAAAAAGGGAGGAAGAACTTGGCGTATTTTCTGAAAGTGTAAATAGATCATAAAGAAATCAATACGAAGGGCTTTCTTTTCTTTGTCTATCTGATCTCCGTTATCTCTGAGCTTTCATTTATTTTCTGTGAAGATCATTTGTCTCCAGTTTGTTAGTCTTGCCGATTGGTGATCTTGTATAACCAAGAAGGAACTTTGTGTCCTTGATTAATGAATCTGTGTTACGTCAAGAAACTTTGTGTTCTGGCAGATGTTATTTACAGAACTTTGTGTCTTTAAATTACATCTTATTTGTTCTATACGAATGATCTTGTTTTCAATTCACTGTGACTTCGCATACATAAAGAATTACTCGATATCTATAATTCTCGCATGTTGCCTTTACTGCTCATCCCGCACTCTCATTTCCTCAGTCCTTTTGTAATTGATGACCTTCATAGAAAACACTTTCGTGATATCCAAGTTTAACCAACAAATCATGTCCTGTACATTTGTAAATAAGTTCGTTTCTGAATAAGGGAACCTCTCCCATTAAAGAGGAGGGACTTCTTGTCCCCTGTCTGTTGCTCTCTTAAAAGTCCTATTTGACGACCAACAGTTTTTGGCGACTCCGCTGGGGAAAATCATATTCCAGTTCTGTAATTTTTCGATCATCTTTTGATCTGGCGACTCCGCGTTTTACTCGAGGGAGAAGGACCCTTGGTATTGAAGACTCTCAGTTTCAGCTTTTGGAGCAGCAGGGTTTTCCTCTTCCTTCCACAAGAAATAGAAGGACTCGTTCGACAAGCACACCACCTGTTCAAGAAAGAAGTCCTGCGGGTGGTATTCCTTCAGAGCCAGCTAGCCCTAATCTTCAAGCTTTGATTCTTGCTGGTGTTACAGTTCCTCTCCAAGCCGTTTTTCAAAGAATGGCGGCACCATTACCATGGGGTCATCGTGTCGGGCCCCTGGCCCTTGCTCAGCCTCTGCATGAGTTACCCAGAGGTAACCGGAAGAACTTCCCCAAATTCAAAGGCGATGGCAAAGTGCATCCTGACGAACACATCGCAGCCTTCATTGTTGCATGTGGAGTTCTGGGAGTCGAACATGAAGACGTCTCCGTAAGGCTGTTCGTTGAGACGTTACAAGACAATGCTGCTGATTGGTTCTACCACCTTCCGGCTAACGCTATCACCGACTGGACCACAATGAGAACTCAGTTCGAAAACCGTTTCAAGCCGGCAGAAGATGTGCATGCTTTGCTTGCCCAAATTTCTCAGATAAAGAAAGATTCGCAAGAACCTATGAGAGAGTTTGTGGCCCGATTCAACAGACTGATCAACAAAATTCCTGCAAATACTCACTGTTGATCAAATTCAAAAGTGTTTCTTCCTGAATGCTCAATCACCCAAAGTTAGTTATGCACTAAGAAGGGCTAATCTCGCAACATTAGTCGAGGATCAAACTCTTGCTGTTAGTATCGAGGATGACTTAATCATGTCAGGGAAGTTGAGAAGAGACCCTCCCAAATCCAAGTCTGCTGCTTCTTCCTCCTCCACTCCTGGACCTAACACTCGATCCATTAGTTCGTTCAAACTTGCAAATGATCTTATTGCTATAAAGAAACAAGCGGCTCTCAAGACGCTCCTTATGCGAGACGTTCGAGGAGAAATTTCCAGCCAGGAATCGTTTGCACCTTCTCAAACAAGATTAGCACTTGAAGGACCTCCTGTTAGAGTCCTGTCAATGCGACTGCGAGGTGGAAGAACCAGATGATGATGAAGGTAACGAAGCTTGCGAAGAGTTTGCGAGAGAATTTGATGATGAGGCAGAGGAACTTGAGGGATCTCGAGTGAATTTCTTTACCACTGAGGGCATTGATGATTATGATGAAGTGGTAGCAGACATGAACAGCGAATCTTTTGCTGTCATGACTCGAGAACAGACACAAAGCGAGAGGGAGAAGGTGACCCAGCCACCTAAGAAATCCAAGGAGCAGTCGGTAACTATCCCTGGTAATTGCAAGAAGGGATCTCCTATCCCTACTTCGTCTACACAAAAGGTGAGTCCTATCAATCCAGTTACCAAAGTTGCTTCTTCTTTTTCTCCTAAAGTTGATAAGCCTAGAATTCCAAATGATGATGGCCCGTCCACTTCTGGATCCTTTGATATTGTTGATCACCTGAAAAAGACCAAGGTACAAATCTCAGAAGCTGAGTACTATCAAACCCATCCCAAAGCCTTTGCCAAAATGATCCACTTTGTTAATTCCAACTCTAAGACCACTTCTAAAGGCCTTCTACCTACTCCTCCTTCTACACCACAGCCCAGTCTGGTAGCTGCTGTCACCTCGCCTGGTGACAAAATTAAACCATTTTATGTAACACTACTAATAGCTGGCCATAGGCTCAGTAATTGTGTCATAGATTCAGGAGCCTCGGACAATGTCATGCCAGCTAAAGTAGCTCATGCTTTAGGCTTAACCCTCACTCGTACTTATGGATCTTGCTACTCTATGGAGAGTAAAGAAGTGCCTCTGGTTGGAAGGATTAAAGATGCACAAGTGGCTTTTGCTGCCTTGCCTGAAAAGAAAGTGTTGGCTACCATCCTAGTAGCAGATATCCCTCCTTCATACGGGATGTTGCTAAGTAGGAACTTCTGCAAAGATGTGGGTGGGGAAATCTAGATGGACTGGTCGCATGCACTCGTGCCTGTCAATGGACAAATGAAGAAGTTGTTGCCTGAAAAGCAGTCTGAGTATATTGTGCAGAAAACGGATGATCCTAGAGCACAAATACTCTATGAGGATATGGGTCATGGCAACTACATGATTATGTCCCCTGACGAAATCCCACCCCCCAAAGTGTCTCCTAGAGATCCTAACGGGGTTTGGATTTTAGAATTTGATGGAAGTTGTTCCTCAGCTGGTTCTGGAGCTGGTGTTCTACTGGTGTCACCAGAAGGTGTCCTTCATCCTTTTTCATTTAAGTTGTAGTTCGAGAACACTAATAACACAGCAGAATACTGAAGCTCTCATTCTCGGATTGCAGGTGGCCAAAGAACAAGGTATAAAGAATCTTCTGGCTCGTGGTGACGCAGAGTTGATTGTAAAGCAGGTCAGAAACCTTTTTCAAGTAAAAAATGGAAGGTTAAGGCATTACCGGAATCAGGTTTGGGATTCTATTGAGTTCCTTGATGCTTTCTCTATTGAAGCAGTACCTAGGGAAAAGAACAGCAGGGCTGATTCATTGGCAGTCTCAGGATCACTACTGATTCCTCATCCTGACTTTTCTCAGGATAAGTTCACCATTGAGATGGTCCATCGGCCTAGTGTACCTGATAATGCCAATAACTGGCAAGTCTTCAATAATGATCAACATTTGCTTTCCTTCCTGGAACTCAAAGGTAATTTTGAACAACTGTATTTTGAGGGAAGTGACAACCTGCCTCGTGAAAGTGTGTCCTTTGGCCAAGCTGTCACCCAAGGAGAAGAAACAGATCAGGAAGGGTGCATTAAGCTCAAAGGAAACAAGATTCCTAAAGGGCTGGTGAGTTTGGAGGAACTATTTGATAAGCATGACAGGTATGTGAAATCTAGAGCTTCTTCTGGGCCTCAGCAATCAGCTGAGTACGATAAGATTGACATTGGGAGTCCTACTGACCCTAAGCTAGTGAACATTGGGAAATGTTGCACAGCAAATGAGAGGAGAAAAGCAATTGATCTTCTAAAAAGGTATAAAGATGTTCTCGCTTACTCTTATGAAGATTTGAAAGCTTTCAAACCAAAAGATATGCAGCACTCTATTCCCCTCAAGCCTGGAATTAAGCCTTTCAAGCAGAAACAGAGACAATACAACCCCAAAGTAGCTGACACCATCTTTCAGGAGATACAGAAGTTGTTGAAAGCTAAAATTATCTTTCCTATTCACCATTCAACGTGGATTGCAAACATTGTGCCTGTCAGGAAGAAAAATGGTGAGATCCGCATCTGTGTCGATTTCAGGAACCTGAATCAGGCTTCTCTGAAAGATAATTATCCTTTGCCCATGATGGATCAAATATTGCAAGCAGTAACAGGCTCTGAAATGTTATCTATGCTTGATGGATTTTCTGGATACAATCAGGTAGAGGTTGATACTGTAGATCAACATAAAACAGCTTTCACTACTCCTTGGGGCACCTTTGCTTACAAGAGAATGCCTTTTGGGCTTATTAATGCTGGTGCCACTTTCCAGAGAGCTATGGATCTGGCTTTTGGAAGCTTAAAAGGGAAGTGTATTGTCATCTATCTTGATGACCTGACAGTGTTTTCCAAGACGAGAGCGGATCATTTTGATCACCTAGAGACAGTTCTGCTGAGATGCAGAGAGCATGGAATCTCTCTGAACCCTAAAAAATCTGTCTTTTGTGTCACTGAGGGAAAGTTATTAGGGCACATCGTTTCCAAGGATGGGATTAAGATTGATCCTGAACGAGTTCAAGCCATCCAGCAAATTCCTCTCCCAACCAGTAAAAAGGGCGTGCACTCCTTCTTCGGTAAGATCAATTTCTTGAGAAGATTCATCCCTGATTTTGCAGAATTAACTTTGAATATTTCTCAGATGATGAAAGGAAAACAAACATTTGGTTGGTCTTCTGAAGGAAAGGAATCCTTTGAAGGTATCAAGAGAGCTATCGCTAAAACTCCTGTTTTAGCCTGTCCTGATTTCAATAGAGATTTCATCATCTATTGCTATGCTACAGATAATACCTTGGCTGCCGTGTTAACTCAAGAAGACTCTAATGAGCATGAGCTACCAATCGCATTCATGAGCTATATTCTGAAAGATCATGAGTTGAAATATACTATGATGGAGAAACATGCTTTTGCGGTGGTTAAAGCTGTCAAGCAATTTCGCTTTTACATCCTCAACTCCCATTCCATAGTGCTGGTTCCAGATACCACTGTTAAGTCAATTCTCACACAACAAGAATTTGGATCCAAGAGAGGGAATTGGGTTGCTAAGGTCCAAGAGTATGACATTGACATTAAGCCGACCAAGCTGGTTCGTGGAAAAGGTCTTTGTGAGCTCATTGCTGAAGGAGCTAAGCATGAACTACTGGAGAAAGTTGACCTTCCTACCGTTCTGTTCCTTAGTTCAGTTGACGAATGGTATGCTGACATCGCCCATTTTCTCACCTATGGGGAATGCCCCTCTCATTTAACTGCCAAAGAAAAGAGGATTAAAATTGAGGTCGATCTGAATATGTATTGTGGGAAAATGCTTTGTTCAAGCGTGGCTTAGATGGGAGATTTTGAAGTGTGTGGACAAGGAACAACAGAGAAAATTGCTCTCAGCTTTTCATGATCAAGCATGTGGAGGGCACTATTCATCAACGGTCACAGCACATAAGATACTCCGTGGAGGGTACTACTGGCCTTCTTTGTTCAGAGATGCATCCAAGTGGGTGGAGAAATGTGAGGCTTGTCAGACCTTTGTGGGAAGACCTAAATTGGCTTCTTTGCCTCTCAAGCCAGTTGTGATTGAGGAACCATTTCAACAGTGGGGTTTGGACTTCATTGGTACACTTAATCCTGCTTCTAGTGCTGGTCACACTCATGTGCTAACTGCCACTGACTACTTCACCAAATGGGTGGAAGCTATTCCAGTTAAGAGCACTACTTCTGAAGTGGTATGCAGCTTCATCAAAGAGAACATCTTGGTAAGGTATGGTGTACCTAATAAGATCGTAACAGATAATGCCTCGAACTTCTCTTCAGCTGAGATAATGGACTTCTGCTATGGGTATGGCATTTCTTTGTCTCACTCTTCAGATTACTACCCTCAGGGCAATGGACAAGCAGAATCTACTAACAAAAATTTGGTGACTATTATCAGAAAGTTAGTAAATGAGTCTCAACGAAACTGGCACAAGAAGCTCTATGACGCTCTTTGGGCAGACAGGGTTACACCAAAGAGAGCTATTGGGATGTCTCCTTTTCAAGTGGTATATGGAGTAGAAGCTCAATTGCCAGTGACAGTGGAACTGCCGGCCTTGCACCTAATGAAGGCCATTGAAGATACTGTTTTCAGAGATGCCCTGGACAAGAGAATTATGTACCTGCACAAGCTGAATGAAGACAGATTGGAGGTTGCTGATAGGATATCTGTTCACCAGCAGAAGGTAAAGGTCCTGTTTGACAAGAAAGCTAGGTTCAGAGATTTCCAAGTTGGAGACACTGTATTGCTATGGGATAAAAGGCATGAACCTCGTGGGAGCCATGGAAAGTTCGATTCCCTGTGGCTCGGACCTTTCAAGATCAGGCACTTTGCTGGTGAGAATTCCTTTTATCTTGATTACATGGATGGTTCTTCTCTCCCACTTCCTTATAGTGGGCAGTATCTCAAGTTGTTCAAGTCCTAGGTGATTAGGGAGCCCCTTGTATATTCTGTACAGTGCTTTTGCTTCTGCGTTTTGGCGTGTTTCCCTTCCTCCTTTTGTTTTGGTGTGTTGCCCTCTGTATTGGTCTGTTCTTGACTCCGTTGCCCAATGGATAAGGCACTGGTCTACTTCCACTGAGTTTGTCTAAGTTCTTGCCTTGCCTCATTCCTTGAATTATGCCAAGTCATCCCCAGAAGGAGCCAGCTGTTGTCCACTCAAAATTCCCTGCTCTGATAAAAGTAAAAAATTTCAAAATTTTGAGTTTAAGTGTTTTTCTCTTAAGTGCATAAGTCGTGAAATTGAGAAAATCTGTGTTTTGGGTCATTTTGTTCCTTTTTCGGGCCTGTCGGACATTTTTGTCCCGCGTGTCCCAAGTTCCGAAGTGCGTTCTGTTCCCCGATCGGCCGAAATCCCCGAAGTTGTTCCATTTTCGGGCCCGTCGGAAGTTTTCGTCCCAACTGTCCCAAAGTCAAAAAGTGCAAGTTGGAACCTTTTCGGCCGAAACTCCCGAACCGCGTACTTCACTCTTGCATGTCCCAAATAGCCCAAGTAAAAAAGTGCAAGTCGTTCCATTTTCGGCCGAACCGGCCGAACCGCGTACTCCGGAACTTTTTGTCCCAAATGTCCCAAGTTCAAACGGGCCTTTTGTTCCATTTTCGGCCGGTCCGCCCGAACCGCGTACTTCACGCTTTCCTGTCCCATCTGTCCCAAGTTAAAAGGTGTGCTCTGTTCCATTTTCGGCCGAACCGCCCGAGTCGCGCACTTCGCACATTTTTGTTCCAAGTGTCCCGAAGCCAAAAGTGCGAGTTGTTCCATTTTCGGCCGATTCACCCGAACCGCGTCTTTCGCACATTTTTCGTCCCGAGTGTCCCAACATGCATTTGTGCGTCTTCTCCCTGTTTCGCCCGAACCGGCCGAGCCGCGTGTTTCACGCATTCGCGTCTCACATGTCCCTAGCGAACCAAAAGCCATTCATACTTGGTTTTTTCCGCTCTACCCGAATATGCTGTTTTTTTCAAACTGGTATGAAGATCAAGTTTCAGGAACAGGAACAAATTTCGCCGCTCGAGTCTGCCATTGAAGAAGCCAATAATGATTATCATACTCACGTCGAGTTTGATAAAGAGATAGAGGAACGTCTTGGATTTTGGACGCAGCCTTCGGCCAACACGTCAGACCTCGTGGCAGGGACATAGCTGAGGCGTTAGAGAGATTCGACGGCGGTTTTACGAAGTCGGTGGGTCCCTCTCAGCTAGCCACCTGTCTTCTTCTCCTTGTTCTTTTCTCCTCTTCCCTTTCTTTTCCGTTTTCTTTGTAATAGGTTGAGGTATTGCGGTTGGCAGTCCTTAACGGTTCTTGATTAAAGAAACTTACGATTCTGAAGAAGAACCCGATTTGTAATCTATATAACGGCATTTCTACGCCACAGGAAAAAGGGAGGAAGAACTTGGCGTATTTTCTGAAAGTGTAAATAGATCATAAAGAAATCAATACAGAAGGGCTTTCTTTTCTTTGTCTATCTGATCTCCGTTATCTCTGAGTTTTCATTTATTTTCTCTGTGAAGATCATTTGTCTCCAGTTTGTTAGTCTTGCCGATTGGTGATCTTGTATAACCAAGAAGGAACTTTGTGTCCTTGATTAATGAATCTGTGTTACGTCAAGAAACTTTGTGTTCTGGCAGATGTTATTTACAGAACTTTGTGTCTTTAAATTACATCTTATTTGTTCTATACGAATGATCTTGTTTTCAATTCACTGTGACTTCGCATACATAAAGAATTACTCTGATATCTATAATTCTGCATGTTGCCTTTCTGCTCTGTCCCGCACTCTCATTTCCTCAGTCCTTTTGTAATTGATGAACTTCATAGAAAACACTTTCGTGATATCCAAGTTTAACCAACAAATCATGTCCTGTACATTTGTAAATAAGTTTGTTTCTGAATAAGGGAACCTCTCCCATTAAAGAGGAGGGACTTCTTGTCCCCTGTCTGTTGCTCTTCTTAAAAGTCCTATTTGACGACCAACAAATGCAAATTAGTGCCTCTTGTCCATTGTAATGCACTTGTATCAAATATGTGGAGCAATAATATAAGTTTGTGGATGAAGTTCAAACCTCTCTTGTGTTCATTGCATTCTCCTGATCTCTCATTACAATTTTGGTTAATCTGTGCATGTTAAATTATGTTGCATATTTAATGGTCTATGTTTAATGGTGAATGAATTTTTGATAAGAAACTGATTTTTGTTGATGTTCATCCTCTTCAATCTTGTTTCACTTTCATTTCCATGCAAGTCAAGTTATTCAACATTCCTTTTGGTGCATCACCTCTTGTAGATTAGGTTTAATTTCTTGCAATCTTTTCAACCTTGTCTCCTTAGCAAGTTAGAGCATATTTTAGGATAGATCCTCTACAATTTGAATGTGTGTATCAGAATAGAGGAATAGGAACTGACCTTCATCCGGAGAGCCTTCTTGATTGTAAAGTCCCACACTTTGGGAAAATATCCATGTTATGCAATCACACTGACAATTTCAATCTATTGAGTTGCAAACAATCAGGTGTGCTGTGATTACACATCAACATCACCTTTAATGCATTTGAATAATACGCCATCAATGTTCCTTTTGAAAAGTATGCCATCAACTAAAGACATATGGAAAATACTGCAACCTTAAATGTAGTATTTTTTTTATGAGACCAGGAGGATACATAATAGAGGAAAGGAATGTTATCATTATCCTCATCCAACTATCCACGGTTATTTATTCATTCTTTTTAGGTTCTACATGACTTTACTCTTCTAGAAATAAATCGGTTTGTGGGTCATTTCGTGCATCCTAAGCTAGTTATCTACAAAGAGCATAACCTCTCACCAATTTTTTTTGTTGATGATCACATCATACTCCATGATTTTAATCACCCATCCAAATCATTTCATTGTTCTCTATTCCCATGATAAAATATCTTACACTTTGGAATGTGAAACCAAAATTTTTATGTGGCTAGCTACAATCATGCTTTTAACTTTCTTCAAGGCGTGCATGATGGATAACTCTTGTTTCTCAATATGGCTATACTTAATCTCATAATTGTTCAATGTTTGGCTGAAGAAGGCTACTGGTTTCTCCAAGTCTTGATCATTTGACTGGGTTAGAACCATGAAAACACAAGAATCAGCTCCATATGCATACAAGATAAAATCCTTGGAGTAATCTGGATTAATCAACGTAGGAGCATGAGCTATTTCTTGTTTGATATTTTCAAAGATATCCTTCCCTCTGCGGTCCACTTGAAAGATGATTCTTTTCTAAGCATCAGTGTGAGTGGCTTTACCAAACCCGCAAAGCCAGGTATGAAGCGCCTAACAAAGTTAACCTTTCCAACGAAAGAATGCAAATATTTCTTGTGAGATGGCAAGGAAAGAGCAAGGATGGAAGAGACTCTTTCTAGATCAATGGAAATGCCTTATTTGGAAACAACGTGCCCCAAAAGCTTACCTCTAGGGACTAAAAATTACATTTCTTGGGGTTAAGAGATACCCCAAATTCCCTGCATCTTTCAAATACCTTCTCAAGATGGCTGATATGATCTTTGTTATGCTTCGATAAAACAATAATATCATCAAGATATACAAGGATAAATTGATTAATATATCCTTTGAAAGTGATATCCATTGCTCTTTGGAAGGTGACACCTGCATTTGATAAACCAAAAGGCATTTTTGATATGCATATGTTCCCCATTTGGTGGTGAATGCAGTCTTGTACTAATCCTCTTCTTTCACTTTGATTTGGTTGAATCTGAATATCCATCAAGCATTGAAAATCTCTCATATCCAACCACTGTCTATAGGATCTGCTCCATTGATGGCAAAGGATAGTGATCCTTGAGGGAGGCCTTATTTAGGTCCCTGAAGTCTACACAGAGCCTGATTTCACCATTCTTCTTTCTAACTGGAACCAAGTTCACCACCCAAGTGGAGTATTTAATGGGAAAAATAATCTTATCCTCAATGAGTTTAGACAATTCTTTTCTCATGAGGGGCTCTATCTTGGGGTTTACCAGCCTTTTCTTTTGCGTAACTGGTTTGATGTCAGGATCAAGATCAATCGAATGTTGGGATACATTAGGATTGAATTATTTTAAATATTCATAACCCTATGAGAACACATCACTAAAATTTTGAAATAAGGAAAAAAATTCTACTTTTCATGCTCATCACGTAACTTTCCAAACAAAAGTTATTTTCTAGGGGCAATTTCAATAGGTGATATTCTTCTTTTTTTCCGCCATGCTCTTTTCTATTCCTTTGAACTCATCATCTAGACTAAAAATCTATTCCAGAGTGACTAATCCTTTTGGCAATTTATTTATTTTGAGCTGAATAATCTGATCACCATAGATGTTATGCAAATCGATTTGTATTCTTGAAGAAAATTCAACTGCATTTTGTATGAATTGGATAATTTTCTCATCACTATCAAATACTTGCTATCTGGTCACATTATCCCGTATGGATGGCCTCATAACCATATTGATATGTTGCATTTTTCCCTTAACCAGGTCTTCTATAGGTGAAAACTGAGATCTGAGAATTGTCATTTGATCTGCTTCCTTATTCAGCTTCCGCGGTATAAACTGTAGGTTGAGAGCATCAAAACTTTCCAGTAAGTCCCAAACAATATTTCGTAGGCCTTCAATATTTTGTTCTTTGTAGCACATCTTCTATGGACTTGGTTAATGACTAACTCAGTATCTCCAAAGATTTGCAACTTCTTGATCTTTCTCTTTTCCTGTAATCAACAAGCCATGTACTAATGCCTCATATTCCACAATGTTATTGGAACAAGAAAATTACAATCTATGGGCGAAGAAGAAATTCTCTTCCTCTGAGAAATAAGCATGACACCCACCCCAACTCCATTTTTCTTCTAGAACCATCAAAATACATTCACCATAAGCCAAAAATTGACTTCTTATCTTCTTTGAATACCATGGGCATAAAAATTACTCTTACAGGACACAATAGGTGTTAAGAATAGTTTCATAAGCTTTAATCTCTTCAGAATATGGATCAAATTTGTGATCTCTCTCAGCCCATTCATCAAATAATAAATCAGGCATGAGAGGAGGAGCAGGTTGTTCTTTTAGACTTGAAATTTGATCATGTTGTTCTTGTATCAAATAGTTTGATTGGATAGGGAAGGTTCATATGACTCTATGTGATAGGAAAAGATAGGATCGAATGAATTGTGAATCTTGTGTCATATCTGGTCCTTAAAAGCATGTGTGTCCAATCTGAAGATAGATAACTACCTACTTTAGTAGTAAAATCTCTAGATAGACAAATTAAAAACATGGGTGGCAAGTCTATGACTGATATATCACAAGTTATTGTGAGACTCGAGAAAGAATGAAGGGTTAATCGAAGGTATTTAACCACCCCAAGACACTTAGAATTGACCCATCCAAATACAAGACACCCCTAAACAAAGGACTATACTTGATACCTATAATGTCAATAATTTTCTTTGGAATTATAGAAGTACTAACCCCTGAATCAATCATATAATTATGAACTAGGTGTTTACCCATGATTATAGACATGTAAAAGGGGGGTCTTGACATTTTTACTTACTTGATCACCCTTTTCTTGACATACATGTACCCAGGCATGATTATTTTTCATTCTTGGATATGTCGAGGATAGTTGTTTGAGGGATTCACATAGATATCACATTGTGATGGAATGGCCAACACATCCCACATAGAGAAATTGACATTAGTCTTTTTCATTTTCTCCACAATATTGAATGGAAGGCTTGCCAACCTCAAAGATCTGCAACATACTAATTTATTTCCTTTTTGTGGCATTTCTTGGTCATACAACATTGTTGAAACAACAACCTCCTTTTCAACAAAAAGCTTATTAAGCACCGTTGATTGATTGATGATGTTTCCTACTTCAATCTTTAGTTTCTCATGAATTATTACTTCGCTTCAATCTGTGGCTTTTATTTCATTCCTCCACTATCTTTTCCTTTCCCTGTGGCATTGTTGTGATTCACGGTATTCACCACCTAATTTTCCAGCATTCTTTTCTTGTTCCATGTATTGTCAGAAACCTTCATCCTTGGTCTGTAAGGCACGACTTGCTATACTTCTTCTACACCGTGGTTTGGTGCTTCAATAAATGGTTCTTGCTGATTGGAAGCACCTTGAACCATGTAGGCTTGGAGATGTATTTATCTTTCATAACTAATTTGGTTATGAGGTAGATTACATGGAAAGCACCACTTTGTCTCCTGCACCATATTGTTTTGCATTGAAACTAAGGATTGGCTTGAACTGGGGGCAAGAAGTGCATGTGAGGGAGGAATTGTTGCCAATGGAAGGGGAGAACTTTAGTTTTTCCATCTATTATTCCATTGGTTTTGTGCATATCTTTGATTAGGCTATTGGTTTCTATAAGGATGATATCCTTGATTTGAAGACTGTTGTAGACACTGCAGTTTGATCAAAGCACTATTATCTCTAATATGACACTAACTATTCTCTTCCTTGCCAATTGACAATACATCATTAGTTAGATCTATCTAACTCCCCTTTTACAACACTCTTCTAGTCTTATTCCTCTTATAAGTCAATTAAATAGGCTCTTATATCATCTTCTTGGCTAGAATCCTCTTCTTCACCACCTCTATTACCTTCTTGGACTATCAATCCATTTCATTAGATTGATTAGGCCTTTCAAAACCCTTACAAAACCCTAATTTCTCTCTAAACAAGATTAACTACTCTAACCTAGGTTAATTACCCTAAGACATGGTCAACCTCTTTTAAACCAAGTCAAATATTGCTTTGACTTACTAATTAAACTATTGACTTCCTTTTAGTCCCACATACGTGTTATCCCGTAAAATTGGCAAGGGCAATTTTACAGATAACCCTACCAAAATTTTGTTCCGATCCCTCGTTAGGGATTCTTTGCGTTCGGAACGTTGCAAATCCCTTCCCAAGAAATCTAGTTTTCCGAACTTAGCCATTTTTGGTCTTTTTTGGTCGGGCGCATATAATGACAATGCAACATCAAATGTTCATGTGCCCCCTTTAAAGCCTTTGGCACATGATTTCTTGTGTCAACAGGCATTTTGATGTGCCTCACTATGTTGAGTCTTTCTTGCATGCGCCAAGGTGCATGCGCCTTCATGTCAACAGAACTTTTGTTGTGCCCCTTTTTGGTGTGCCAAGGGCGCACATATTCCTCTATCAACACCACTTCCGGTGCGCCAAAGGCGCACTTAACTTCATGTTGGCAAGTGTTTCGATGCGCCAAGGGCGCATGTTTTCTTGTGTCGACAAGTGCTTTTCATGCACCACTTGAAAAAGTTGGTGGCGCATTTATTGCCACCTCGCCTATAAATAGGCGCGTCTGCGCTGTCATTGTCACCAAACACAAATCACGTGATTATTTTTCTCTGTACCTGTCAGCGCACCAGCCCTGTCGCTTTCGAATCTTTTCGTGGACCCGTTTGCACACTTCTCCACTATTTATCCTGGTAAGAGGTCCTCTTTCTTTTGTGCACTTTGTGTTTGTGGTTTTTGGCTGCTTGTTGGTATGGATTGGATTGGAAAGACTATGAAATCATGAACTTCCCCCTTTGCTGTCTTTTCCATTCTTCCACATGTTCTTCCCCCTCTTTCCAGATCTGCTGGTAGAGGAAACTCTGTCCTGAAATGATTGCTTAAAAACTCTTTGTTTAAAGCCTCTTCATCACCCCAACGACCCTGCAGAAGGAGCTAAACCACATGTAAAACCCCTTAGAGAAAGAATCAAAGCTTAAAAAGAAACTGTATTTTTCTTCTCCTTTGGCGCATTGGCACACCTGCAACACAAAGAACAGTCGTGCCAATGGCGCATATTCCATGCCTGCTACATAATGAAAAGCTGCGCCCTCAAGGCGCACTTCCTTAGTTTGTTGCAAATGCTTTCCTCACACCCCTCATGGTGCACCAAACTCATTTGTTGCATCGTTAAAACCTGTGCCCTTTGGCACACCCCTGCATGTATGCAACAGAGAAATTATCCGCGCCAAGTGCAAAATTGTAAAACGGTGCAGGCGCATCCCTCATTACAATAACATCATGTTATGCATACCTTCCATGCACCATGCCAAATTCCCTTTAAGTGCACAAAAAGCATATGTTACACAAACCTTAGATGCGCCTTTGGCGCACCGAAGTTCCATGCAACATGAAAATTATATGCGCCACGAGCGCATCCTGTTCCCGTGTAACATAAAGAATCCATGCGCCCTTTATAAAACGCATACATATGGTGCAGCGCACTTGTGTTTACAACAACAAAGAATGCACCCTGCAGGTGTCCATGTGCCATGCGCCCTTCGGTGCTGATTTATCCCCTGCAGCAGCCCTTTCCTGTGCGCCTTACTATTTAGCCCTGTAACCTGCAGTATTCATGCGCCCTGCGCCCTGAGGCCTTAAAATTGCTAACTCTTTCTTCTGTCAGCATTTCAATGGAAAATCAAATAGCTGACATGGCTTTCTTCAATTGGGTTTCACTTCTTATTCTTGCAGATCAGCAACTAAGTTCAGAAGAACATATGTCAACATCAAGCAAGAAACCTATCAAATCTAAAGGCAAGGCCAAGCTCACGACGAGTGGGAGACTTGCGAGGATATCGATGAGTGACACCGGATCCTTCCTAGGATCAATTAGAGCCCATGATCGAGAAAGTTCATGGAATACCATGCCCAATTCCACATCTCGTCACTGACAGCGTGCAAAGAGCAGGATATTCTCTTTCACTCGCAGGACGACGACGATGAATAATTTCTCTCTCTTCTTCGAATTTCTTTTTGTAAATGTCTAAAGTATGTTGGCACAAATGATGACATCATCCATGTTGCACCATGGGATGATGTCATCCATCGAGTTGTCAAAAGTCAACATGACTTTGAGATATTTTTGTAGATATTTTGTATATTTTATGTAAATAGGTGGTTGGTTCCTTTTTGACTTCCTTCTTCTCCTTCTTCTATAAATACTCAAATACTTTTTGTATTTGGAAGTGGATATCTTTCGATGATGAAAATAGAAGTGACAAGAAAAGACTTTGGGCTTTTTGTAACAGAAAGAAATATTAATACAATATTTAGACTTTGTGTTGAATACATGTATTATATGCATTAGATCTTTCTTACGTTAGATCTGTGTGTTTATACTGTTGGAGCTGCTTCTGTTTTATTTTTATTTATTCATCAGTATTGCTTTATTCATTTATGCAAGTAGGTTTGGCTCTGTTTACTACCAATCCCAAAACATAGACCTTCCCGACCTTTCCTTTGGAATTCATTTCTTTTCTCCCTTCGGACTCCGATCTTTCTTCATCCTCTCTTTCATTCCTTTCTTTCCGCAGTCGGAAACAACCCTACTGGGATGAGATCCCAAACCCCCGAAGGCAGAATATTGTGAGACTTGCAAAGATTCCTACTGGTAGAATAGCAATAAACCAGTTTTGCTTTCTTGACTCAAAGGGGCTATGCCCTCGCACACACTGCTTGACTCATTTATCCATAAATCTGCCCATTCGATAGATTTTCGAACCAACAGTTTTTGGCGACTCCACTGGGGAACGAACAGATCTATTAGATCTATGATGGTGGTGTGATAGAAAATCAAGAAAAATTAGAAAAATCACTATCTTTTTGCAAACTTTAACTTTTTGTTAAAAATCCAAAATTTTTGCAAAAGTTCTCTAAATTGAAAATTTTCTTCTGAGATCCATAGATCTAGCCTAGTTGGAGATCTTTAGTTCGCTGAGTTTTTATAAAAATCTGTATTTTTCCGTAGATATGAGTTTTTGACTGTTTACCAAAATTTTCAAACTCTTTGAAAAAGTCAACTTTAGATCTGAAAATCAGCTTACTAATCTTCACTATCATTTTATCCTCATTATTCTTTGTCATTAAACCGCAATCGGTTTTCAGAAGAGGATATATTTAAATATTCAGAAAAGTACATGCTGCTGGTTTTTGTCAAAAAAACTAGAAAAACAGCAAGTACAAGCAAAAAGAAATTTTAAATCTGCTCCACAACATTGCAGATCTGGAAGGTACGCTGGCGGGTGAACCATTTACTCGTAGCAGGCGAGCTCATGGAGAAGTCGATCCTACTTTTGATCTGCTTCAAAGGCACAACTTCAGTATAACACCAGCGCACTTTTCATCACTAAGTTCAGCTGATCGGTCAGCCAGAAGCGCCTCACCTCCACGAAAGAACCGGTTTTCACAAGGAGCCTCCACATCCCTTTGTAGTACCTTGCTGCTCAGTGGAACTGTGTTTCCAGCCCGTGTTCTTTTTCCAGCTGTCCAGATGGCGGTACCATGGGGAAATGCTATGGGTCCCCTGGCTTTGCCACATCCTGTTCACGTGCTCCCACATGGAAACCGAAAGAATTTTCCCAAATTTGATGGGAGCGGGAACCAAAGCATGGATTCACACATATCTACATTCATCATGTCATGCAGTATCCTAGATGTAACTCATGAAGATGTGTCGGTTCACCTTTTTCTGGAAACTTTACAAGGGCCTCGCAGCAGAATGGTTTCAGCATTTACCGGCCGGATCTATTACCAGTTGGGCCACCTTGCGGGATGCTTTTAAAGACAGGTACAAGCCTTGGAAGATGCATTTGCATTGTTATCATAGATCACTCACCTGAAGAAGGAGGCCAATGAGACCATGCATGATTTTATCACCAGGTTCAATGCATTAATCAACCGTGTCCCTGTTGCCATGCTTCCAACACCGGAAAATCAGAAGTGTTTCTTCGTGAACGCTATGAGCTCGAAAGTAAGTTTCTTACTCCTACAAGAACAAGTGGCTACCTTGATTCTCGCCCAGGCCGCTGCCATCCGAATTGAAGATAATTTGATAATATCTGGTGAATTGAAAAGGGAATCCTCCAAGCCTAAATCTTCGGGCCCTTCGCCCACTACTTCATCTGATCCGGCATTTCAAAAGATGGCGAACGACTTGCTTGCATTAAAGAAGCAGTTAGCCCAAGCTTCCCCGGTTCCTCATACCGGGATATTCCACGGAGGAATTTTGTTTCCAACAATGTTTCACAAAGGTCGCGCTTACCCGCAACTGCTCCACGGTTGGCACTTGAGGCTCCTCCGGTCAACGCTTTAGCTGAAATTGAAGAAGAGGAGCAAGATTACGAAGAACCTTCGTCTCAAGGTAAAGATGATCAAGAGGTCGGTGAACCGACTGAGACTCTACTATCGGGTATATGGAATTTGATGAGGAAGAATCTGATGAAGAAGAGGGTACACAAGGCTACGCAAGTGGACAATCATATGTTGTTTTTACCCGCTCGCAAGGAAAAGAAGCAAAGGTTGCAGCCCATGTGCAGAAGGAGAAGGCTGTGTCAAACGTGCCTCCAACCATTGCTAAAAGAGGTAATCCTCTTCCTACTCAACTCCTGTTAAGTCTTTTACAAGGAAATCTTTTCCCCATCTCTCCTCCAAATCAGCCCTCCCGTATTCCTATCAAGACCAGTAATCCTACTCTACCATTGCGAAGTGAGGGACTCATTCCTTCACCAAAGACAACCCTTAGCCATGTTTGACCTCATAGACCATGCAAAAGGACTAAGATCCAAATGTATGAAGCCGAGTATCTTCATTCAAATCCCAAACAGCTTGTAAGATTGACCAAGTATATTCAAAGTCAAGCTGTCATATCTCCTCAGGTTTCCCCAAAAGGAATCCTTTCCACTCCTCCTACATCCCACATAAATTTTGCCTCAACATCTGCATCAGGAAAGATAGAACCTTTCTATCTCTCCCTCCTAATCAATGGTCACAAGTTAAGTAACTGCATAATTGATTCTAGAGCTTCTGATAACGTCATGCCGGCAAAGTCACCCATGCTTTGGGCCTCACCCTTACCAAGCCTTTTGGAAGATGTTATTCCTTGGAAACCAAGCAGGTGTCGTTGATTGGTCAAATCAAAGACGTGTAATTTGCATTTGCGGTGTTCCCAGAGAAAAGAGTAAAGATGACCGTCCTTGTTGCCGACATTCCAAAGGCTGGCCTACGAATTTCTTTGGGAAGAAGTTTTTGTAGCGAAGTTGGTGGGGAGATTCATATGGACTGGTCTAAGGCTAGGATCCCATCAAAGGTGTAATGCAGACATTGGAGCCAGAATCACAAAAGAAGTACTTGGTTACTAACTCTGAGGACCCCAAAGCTCAAATTCTTTTCGAATCATCAGGAATGGGGAACTATTTCTTGTCTACCGAGTCTGACAAAATGGTTGTTCTCGTTCAAGAAGAAGATCTTAATAAGATCTGGACTTTGCAGTTTGATGGCAGCTGCAACCAATGGATGTGGTGCCGGAGCCATGTTAATATCTTCCGAAGGGGATGTTATTCCTCTCTCTTTCAAGTTGTAGTTTTTCAACACGAATAATACCGCTGAGTATGAATCTCTGCTGCTTAGCATGCAAGCCGTGAAGGAAAGAGGGATCAAAAATATAAAAGTGTAAGGTGATGCAGAGCTAGTCGTGAATCAAGTTAAGAGGATATATCAAGTGAAGAACGAGAGGCTCAGGCATTACCACAATGCGGTATGGGACAGCATCGAGGAATTTGATGCCTTTTCAATAGAATCCATTCCAAGAGCTCGAATGACATGGCGATTCATTGGCGTTTCAAAGATCCCTCATGCTCCTCACCCGGAGTTTGAAAACAGACAAATATACCATTGAAGTGGTCTTCCGCCCAAGAGTGCTAGACAATTCTCAGCATTGGCAAGTATTCAACAATGACAATCAACTCATTACCTTTCTAGAAAAGGTGGAAAATTTCAAGGAATTTCATTTTGAAGGATCCACTTCCATGTGCCGTGAATCACTCACCAATCAAGATGATGGATCCGAAGGGAACGACGGCGTATGTCAGCTCAAAGGAAATAAATTTCCGAAGGGCCTGGTTTCTCTCGGCAGTGTTTCGACAGCATGACCATTTTGTAAAAAAGAAAAGGCGAGATGATACTAGCTCATCCCCGAAACCGAACAGTTAATTTAGGTTCGGTAGAACATCCGTAGTTTGTGAACATTGGAAAATGTTGCACACTGAAGAGAAGTGGAAGTTTGTCAAACTACTGAAGAAATACATGGATGTATTGGCATGGTCCTACACTGATCTAAAGTCTTTTAAACCAAAGGATGTCGAACATGACATCCCGTTAAAAGAGGATGTCAGAGCCTTTCGCCGTGCGCGAGGCATTACAACCCTAAGATCTCGGGTACTATCCAGTGCTGAAATTCGAGAAAATGCTTTGGATGCGAGAATCATTTTCCTATCCATCACAAGATTTTGGGTGGCAAACATTGTGCCAAAGGCGCAAGAAGAACGGGAAATACGCATATGCGTAGATTTTCAAAATTTTAATCGAGCTTCCTTAAAAGACAACTACCCAATTCCTATAATGGATCAAGTTACTCATAAGTAAGAATCGGATAAGAAATGCTGTCCATGCTTGATGGTTTTTCAGGCTACAATCAAATTGAAGTTTCACTTGAAGATCAATTTAAAACAGCATTCACTACTCCTTGGGGCACATTTGCTTACAGCAGGATACCTTTTGCCTAACTAATGCTGGCACCACTTTTCAACGGGCCATGGACCTGGCATTCAAAGGTATGATGGGGAAGGTCATTGTGGTTTATCTAGATGACTTAACTGTGTTCTCTAAACAACGAAGTGATCATTGTGATCATCTGGAGCAAGTATTGGCCAGATGCTGAGAGCATGGGATTTCCTTGAACCCAAAAAGTCTATTTTTGGAGTCACAGAAGGAAAGCTGCTAGGACATGTTGTTAGCAAAGAAGGAATGAAGATAGATTCTGAAAGAGTGAAGGCTATTCGAGTCTCACTTTGCCTACAAGCAAGACTCGACGTCCGCTCTTTCTTTGGAAAGGTGAACTTTCTCGGGCGTTTTGTTCACGACTTTAATGAAAAGACTCGTCATATATTGGACATGATGAAAGGGTCACCAACTTTCTGATGGAGCGAGAAAGGGAAAAGGTCATTCGAAGAGATAAAAGCTTAGTCTCTCATGCGCCAGTCTGGTATGTCCCGATTTCTCCAAAGATTTTATCATGTATAGTTATGCATCTGAGCATACTGTGTCTGCCATCTTGATGCAAAAGAATTCAGAGGATGTTGAATCTCCGATTGCGTTCATGAGCTCTCCCCTCAAGCCTCACGAACTAAAAATGTCTCAATTAGAAAAGCATGCCTTCACCGTTGTCAAAGCAGTCAAAAACTTCAGGTATTACATTTTAAATTCCCATACGGTGGTGTTGGTCCCTGACACGGCAGTCAAATCAATTCTAACTCAACAGGAGTTAGGAAGCTTGCGAGGAAATTGGATTGCAAAGGTCCAGGAGTACGACCTGGATATAAAACCAACCAAGCTGGTAAGAGGCAAGGGCCTATGTCAGCTTATGGCTGAAAACAAAGATTCAGAAAACCCTGAGGAAAAGGATGATTGTACCAATGAAGCACAAAGTCGGTTGGAGAAACCCGATTCTCTGCCTCTGGTCCTATTTGTCGCAACCAGCGATGAGTGGTATTCTGATATTGCTTTCTTCCTCACCTACGGCGAATGTCCAGCTCACCTAACTACAAAGGAGAAGCGCACTATAAAGCTCAGAGCAGCCAAATATGTCATCTGGGATGACGGTTTATACAAACGAGGATAGATGGTGTCTTCTTGCGATGTGTCGACAAGCCACAACAGGTGAAGTTACTTGAAAGTTTTCATAATTCAGCCTGTGGAGGCCATTTCTCCTCTTCCGTGACAAAGACACAAGATCATCTCGAGCCGAGTACTATTGGCCGATGCTTTTCCAAAATACAACTACTGGTAACAAAATGTGAGCCTTGCTTGGCGGTTCGTTGCAAGCCTAGGTTAGGCTTTCTTTTCCCCTCAGTGGCTGGTCATTGTCGATGAACCATTCAAGCAGTGGGGAATTGATTTTATTGGTGCACTCAATCCCCAATCGAGTGCCGGACATAGTTATGTCCTTACAGCAACATATTACTTCACCAAGTGGGTGGAAGCCATACCTGTCAAACATGCCACTTCCGAGGTTGTTTGCAGTTTTATCAAAGAAAATATCATTGTCAGGTTTGGTGTTCCCAACAAGATTGTTGCTGATAATGCTTCCAACTTCTCCTCACGGGAAGTTATTGGTTTTTGCTATGAATACGGGATAACTTTGGCTCACGCCTCAGATTATTACCCTCAGGTAAATGGTCAGGCAGAATCCAGTAACAAAAAGTTGGTGACCATCATACGAAAGCTAGTGGATGAGAATCAACGAATATGGCACAAGTCCTTATACGACGCTTTGTGGGCAGATCACATTACTCCCAAAAGGTATCTCGGTATGTCACCTTTTCAAGTGTTATATGGCACGACGCCGAGCTTCCCATTTCTTCCGAAATCCTCGCTCTGTGCTTGCACGAGAAATTGAAAATGAAACTTTCCA
Organism: Taxus wallichiana var. yunnanensis; assembly: GCA_018340775.1. Taxonomy (NCBI): domain Eukaryota; kingdom Viridiplantae; phylum Streptophyta; class Pinopsida; order Cupressales; family Taxaceae; genus Taxus; species Taxus wallichiana. Next base: position 370,986,115 of record CM031243.1, read on the forward strand.
AAATTCTCTCGAAAAGAGGATCATGTATCTAGCAGAACTCGAAGAAAAGAGAGTAAGAGTGGTTGACAAGATCACCGAACATCGAATCAAGTCAAGAGACTGGTTCGATAAAAAAGCTAAGCAAAGAAATTTCCAGGTGGGAGACCTCGTCCTTCTATGGGACAAGCGAAGAGAGCCAAAAGGCATGCACGGAAAGTTTGATTCCCTGTGGAGAGGACCTTTCAAGATCAAGTAACTCAATGGAGAGAATAGTTTCTATCTCTCATATCTGGATGGAACCGAACTCCCGCTTCCCTATAGCGGGCAGCATCTAAAAATCTTTAGGAAGTAGAGCTTACTCTCTTCTTTGTACAGTTTGCTTTAGTTGTGTGTTTGTTTTTATCGTGTGTTTTCTTTCTGTTTGTTGTGTGTTCCCTTTTGTTCACCCTCCGCTCGCCCTTATTTTTGACTCTGTTACCCAATGGATAGGCACATGAGATCTGGGATTCTCTACCCCTGAGGTTTGCTCAGGGACAGTCCCCAGAAAGAGCCAACTGTTATCCCGTAAAATTGGCAAGGGTAATTTTACAGATAACCCTACCAAAATTTTGTTCCGATCCCTTATCAGGGATTCCTTGCGTTCGGAACATTGCAAAATCCCTTCCGGGAAATCTAGTTTTCCGAACTTAGCCATTTTTGGTCTTTTTTGGTCGGTGCATATAATGACAATGCAACATCAAATGTTCATGTGCCCCCTTTAAAGCCAAGGCACATGCTTTCTTGTGTCATCAGGGAATTTTGATGCGCCTCACTATGTTGAGTCTTTCTGCATGCGCCAAGGTGCATGCGCCTTCATGTCAGCGAGAACTTTTGTTGCGCCCCTTTTCAGTGCGCCAAGGGCGCACATATTCCTCTCTCAACACCACTTCTAGTGCACCAAAGGCACACTTAACTTCGTGTTGGTAAGTGTTTTGATGTGCCAAGGGCGCATGTTTTCTTGTGTCGACAAGTGCTTTTCATGCGCCACTTGAAAAAGTTGGTGGCGCATTTATTGCCACCTCGCCTATAAATAGGCGCATCTGCACTGTCATTGTCACCAAACACAAATCACGTGATTATTTTTCTCTATACCTATCAGCGCACCAGCCCTGTCACTTTTGAATCTTTTCGTGGACCCGTTTGCACACTTCTCCACTATTTATCCTGGTAAGAGGTCCTCTTTCTTTTGTGCACTTTGTGTTTGTGGTTTTTGGCTGCTTGTTGGTATGGATTGGATTGGAAAGACTATGAAATCATGAACTTCCCCCTTTTCTGTCTTTTCCATTCTTCCACATGTCCTTCCCCCTCTTTCCGGATCTGTGGTAGAGGAAACTCATCTGAAATGATTTCTTAAAAACTCTTTATTTAAAGCCTATTCTTCACCCCAACGACCTGCAGAAAGAGTTAAACCACATGTAAAACCCCTCAGAGAAAGAATCAAAGCTTAAAAAGAAACTGTATTTTTCTTCTCCTTTGGTGCATTGGTACACCCTGCAACACAAAGAACAGCCACGCCAATGGCGCATATTCCCCACCTACTACATAATGAAAAGCTGCGCCCTCAAGGTGCACTTCCTTAGTTTGTTGCAAATGCTTTCCTCACGCCCCCTCATGGTGCACCAAACTCATTTGTTGCATCGTTAAAACTTGTGCCCTTTGGCGCACCCTGCATGTATGCAACATAGAAATTATCCGCGCCAAGTGCAAAATTGTAAAATGGCACAAAGTATTTGCTTTCACACTGAAATGCTTCCATTCTGGAATAGAGTTACTTCTATCCTTTAATTCCTTTGAGAAATAGATAAGGGTTAGGGCTAGGAGGAATACATTGAATGTTGAGAGGGTTTGCGCGTACCATAGAGAGAGATCAGATCGATTGCAAAGAACTCCTTTTTGTCTAGGAAGGACTACCTGTAAGTAAGAATACAAGACCACCAGATTCTAATTAGATAATAAGTGAGGGAACTGCCTTGGGCCTAGGAAATATGAGACTTTCTTTCGAAGGTGGTTAGTTCCCCGCTAATAGGAATTAACACAAATTCTAACAAATAAGCTATTGTCCAATTACAATTTATTTACCTTGTTAGAACAATAGAGAAAAGGCTGGTCTTGGTTTTGAATCACAGTGACCGATGCCGGTCAGTGTCACCGGTACTGGTTGGTGATAACCGATATCGGTAGGGGTAGTGATTTAAGGGGTTTAGTGAAGATTGGCTATAAGATGGCTATATGATAGCTATGGTGTTTATAAGGTTGGTAAAATGACTGGGGATAGGTAATGAGGTGATGGAGAAGACTCAGAGAGTATGGGGGCTATTCTTGGGGCAATGTAGGGGTAAAGGAATGTAAGTTAGATGGAGAGTGTTACCGGGTAGTGGATCTGGGAGTAGACTTGTAATTATTGTGATTCAGAAATCCAAGAAATATTATTAAAAGAACGTATAAGACTTACTTACTAGTTCCTAATGAAAATGCAGGTTCAAGGACTGTGATGACGAAGGTAGGGTTCAAGTAGGATGATCTGACAATCTGAGATGAGCTATCTCCTCTCCTGATGCTTGGATGAGTGTCACTGGGCTCTGGTTATTCAGTTGTAGTCTTGGGCTTGATGTCCTTCTCTGCAAACTCCTCTCTTTCCTTCACTTGTCTCTGCTCGGCCAAGTAAATTCCGGATTCTTCCAATGACTTCTGATTCGGATCAATGAAAATCCAACCCTTTGTTTTTGGTTGGGAGAGGTCATTTACAGGGAACCGATGGCGGTTACGTAACCGACGCCGGTCGAGTAGGAACCTGGTATCGGTCAGGTCAAAGTGGGCTATTTTTAGTAAAATAGCCAACTTTCCCTCCTTTTCTCCCGAGGGATTAGTTGCGGGCTTGGTCAAGTCATTATGAGGTTGGTTTTAGGTGCGGGTGAGGAGTCATTAGTCATGGGTGTGGATGTAGACCAAGTTATAGGTCTTAATTAGGTTAGTTTAGGGTTAGGACTAGGTCATGATGAGGTGGCGAAATGAGGTGGTAGGTATGGCGATGTGGATTTATTAATTATAAGGTAATTAATAAATAATTGTGTAAGGTTTAGGTGATGAGGTTAGGTTGCGAAATGAGATGCGGGGCACGGGGGTTGTAAGACACAAATTTGGTGTCTACATTAGCCCCTTGTTGTCGTGTAGCTTGTCTTGTAAAGCTGCACTGACAATAATAAGAAGTGGTTACTCTGTTAAGGGTATAGGTAATCCCCCTCAAATCTATCACGAGATGGAGGTAGCGTGAAATCGGGGATAGGGTTGATAAAGGGTAAATGGTGTTGAGATGGTGGTAAGATGGTGGGGTAGGTCCAAGGAAGCGAGACGCACGTTGAAATGCAGAGTGCGACCCGAGGGTACATGATTTGAAGAGCAAACAAGCAATCCATAGGCAAAGGTCGATAGTTTATCCAAACAAGGTTGATATAATCCTGGTATCCAAGGCATAGGAAATGTTTCCGGGGGATATAACGGGTAAGGTACAGGAATGTTTAGGCATGTTCAAGAAGACTAAATGGTTGGTTTGGTTGAGATAAACGTCACGGTCTAGGTCTAGGCAAAGTTGGTCGACTGATCAAGTCAAGTACCCTAATCATGCTAAAACACGAACAGGTGAGCTCGATTGAACAAAAAGCTACATGATGGGTGGATAAAATTGTAATTTGTTGGTTTTGGGCGAGGTATTTAATTGGTGTGGCCTTGGGTTGGGCTGATTGATTAGTGAGGGCCATGGGTCGGGCCTGATTGGTTGGTTGCGGCCTTGGGTCGGGCCAAATGGTTGGTTGCGGCCTTGGGTCGGGCCAAATGGTTGGTTATGGCCTTGGGTCGGGCCAAATGGTTGGTTGCGGCCTTGGGTCGGGCCAAATTGGTTGGGTGCGGCCTTGGGTCGGGCCTGGTTGGTTGGGTGTGGCCTTGGGTCGGGCCACATGGGTTGGAGTGCGGCCTTGGGTCGGGCCTCAGGTTGGTTGGGTGATGATAATAAGAAGAATGGTTGTGTTTTGAACGTTTTTTTGTTTGTTTTGAAAAAGGATAAAGATGAATGTTGTCAAATAAAAATACACAAAAATATTTATATTTACAACACATGATAGGTTATGGTAGGGGATGGTCGAGCTAACCTTGGGAGACCCCATGTCTCCAAAGTGCTGCCTACATAGCCCATTGCACAAAGCAAGGAAGGGCCTCAGACCGATGTAGTTCTCCCTTAGAACCAGGGAGAGGTGAATTCAGGAAATTTGGTTATGGTTAGGCAATTTGTTGGTAAAAATTTGATGTTGGTAGGGTAATGTTGTTGATGTTGGCGATGTTGATGTAGGTATAGGTAAAGCGAAAGCTAGCTTACCCAAGTAGTAGGGAATTGTGTCCTGATTAAGGTCAACACACAATCCTAGAGTCGAGCAAAAGAGGTAAAAGTGTCCCGTAGTTGAGAAGAGCTAAACAAACCACATATTAACATAGGATGAGCTTGAATCCCTAGGTACCTTGCATAGGTGAGAAGTCGATAGGTGAAAAGAGTTGTATAATCACAATATATCGGATATACGTCACGTCCCTTGAGTTGTGTTGCTTTGACAAATGGTGAGGTGAGGTGGTTGACATAGGCGGGGTCTTGAGAGCTTGTTACAAGGTGATTATTCTGACGAAAGAGGACCAAATCTAAATAGACAAGTCCATGACTCAAAAGTGCTTTTGGAATACTGCTTTTTATGTTTTTGGACATAGATTGATCGATGCGGGAAGTCTACATGGGATATGTATTTTGTTGTTCTTGAGGTCTTCACGAAGCGGATCAATGTGAGAAGCTTCTGACAAAGGCTGACTTTATATAGCTGTCCTTCAAGGGAGCAGTCTATTTATAGTAGCAGAAGTGATTTTTGTGCATAGCTGTCCTTCGAGGGAGCAGTCTATGTATAACTTAGAGATCTAGATGTCCGTTTGGCATGAAGCATCTAGTTTTGTAGGAAGTTTGACTCAAGAATATCCCGTAAATGTTCAATTGAGAACATGTTATTTTGATACTTCTAAGTCATGGACCAGACTAAAAAGGGGAAGGCATCTTTAAGAGGAGGTAATGACCAAACCACGTGAGTTTGATTCTATTTTGAGATGGATGGAACAAAAGTGTATGAGGTAGTAAATGAGCTCAAGGGACGAGCGCAAGGTAGATAAGAAGTGATATAACACTAAATTCAATAGTAGAATGGTCAAAGATGCAAGGCATTAAGGGGTTCAGGCTCAGGTTTACCATTAAGCGAAGCTAAACGGTAAGTGCCTGATCCGTAAATATGCGTGATAATGTAAGGCCCAATCCAATTAGGAGCAAATTTTCCACGTTTTCTCTTTTCTAGTTTGGTTACATGTTGATTCTCTTTGAGGACAAGATCACCAACCTTAAAGGTACGCTCATGAAGTCACTTATCATAAGCACGCTTGATGCATTTTTGATAGATTTGAAGGTGGTCAAGAGCCGTAAGACGATGCTCGTCAAGAAGCTCTAATTGGGCTAACTGCTCTTGGCGGAAATCATCGTTGGTGAGAATATCCTAAAGAGATATTCGAGGAGGGTATTTGTATTTCGAGAGGCAAGACAGCCTCGGTACCATATACCAAAGAAAATGGTGTGGCATTAGTGGAGGTAAAAATGCTAGTACGATAAGCCCAAAGGACAAAGGGGATGTGATCATGCCAATTTCTTCCAGAGTCGTTAACAACTTTCATGAGGATTTTCGTTAGGGTTTTATTGGAAGATTCGGCTTGACCATTGGCTTGTGGATAGTAAGGTGATGAGAAGCTAAGTTTGATGCCAAAGTTGTCACAAAGGTCTTGTAACAACTTGTTTTTGAAATATTTACCATTATCTGTTATCAGGCGATGAGGAATACCAAAACGACAGATAATGTGATGGTTAATGAATTCGACGATTTTTTTCTTTTTTTTGGTTGAAATGAGTGGAATGGCTTCCACCCATTTAGTGTAATATTCGGTTGCTGTGATTATCCAATGGTGACGTTGCGAAGAGGGCGGGTGAATCTCACCAATAAGGTCTAAACCCCATTGTGAGAAAGGCCAAAGATCTCGTGCGACCTGTAGCGGATGGCTAGGAGTATGTTGAAGGTTGGCATGTTGTTGACACATAACACAATGCTTAACATATTCGTAGCAGTCATTATTAAGAGTAGGCCAATAATAGCCTAGGCGAAGGATCCGTTTGGCCACGGCCAGGCCACTAAAATGTCCGCCACAAATACCGTCGTGGATTTGTTGGATGGTATAGGTGACCTCCGCACCGGTTAGACATCGAAGGAGGATGCCATCAAAGCCACATTTATAGAGGAGTCCCCCCATGACGACATAATGAGAAACACTTTTAAGAAAAGCACGTTTTCCGTTACTAGTAAGGTCAGGTGGGAGAACAGAGGTTGTAAGGTAGTCATGAAGTTGGTGATACTAGGTATCCTGCGAATTAGCAGACACATTATTTATCATACAAACAACCGTGGTTGAGTAAGATGGGGCAAAGAGTTGTTGGACCAAGACAAATTGGCTTGAACGGGGTAAGAAGTGCATGTGAGGGAGGAATTGTTGCCAATGGAAGGGGAGAACTTTAGTTTTTCCATCTATTATTCCATTGGTTTTGTGCATATCTTTGATTAGGTTATTGGTTTCTATAAGGATGATATCCTTGATTTGAAGACTGTTGTAGACACTGTAGTTTGATCAAAGCACTATTATCTCTAATATGACACTAACTATTCTCTTCCTTGCCAATTGACAATACATCATCGGTTAGATCTATCTAACTCCCCTTTTACAACACTCTTCTAGTCTTATTCCTCTTATAAGTCAATTAAATAGGCTCTTATATCATCTTCTTGGCTAGAATCCTCTTCTTCACCACCTCTATTACCTTCTTGGACTATCAATCCATTTCATTAGATTGATTAGGCCTTTCAAAACCCTTACAAAACCCTAATGTCTCTCTAAACAAGATTAACTACTCTAACCTAGGTTAATTACCCTAAGACATGGTCAACCTCTTTTAAACCTAGTCAAATATTGCTTTGACTTACTAATTAAACTATTGACTTCCTTTTAGTCCCACATACGTGTTATCCCATAAAATTGGCAAGGGAAATTTTACTGAGATAACCCTATCGAAATTTTGTTCCGATCCTCATCGTGGGATTCCTTGCGTTAACGTTGCAAAATCCCTTCTGGAAAATCTAGTTTTCCGAACTTAGCTGTTTTTGGTCTTTTTTGGTCGGGCGCATATAATGAAAATGCAACATCAAATGTTCATGCGCCCCCTTTAAAGCCAAGGCACATGATTTCTTGTGTCATCAGGCAATTTTGATGCGCCTCACTATGTTGAGTCTTTCCTGCATGCACCAAGGTGCATGCGCCTTCATGTCAACAAAACTTTTGTTGTGCCCCTTTTTGGTGCGCCAAGGGCGCACATATTCCTCTGTCAACACCACTTCTGGTGCACCAAAGGTGCACTTAACTTCGTGTTGGCAAGTGTTTCGATGCGCCAAGGGCGCATGTTTTCTTGTGTCGACAATGCTTTTCATGCGCCACTTCAAAAAGTTGGTGGCGCATTTATTAACACCTCACCTATAAATAGGCGCGTCTGCGTTGTCATTGTCACCAAACACAAATCACATGATTATTTTTCTCTGACTGCAATGCACCACCAGCCCGCCGCTTTCGAATCTTTTCGTGGACCCGTTTGCACATTTCTCCACTATTTATCCTGGTAAGAGGTCCTCTTTCTTTTGTGCACTTTGTGTTTGTGGTTTTTGGTGCTTGTTGGTATGGATTGGATTGGAAAGACTATGAAATCATGAACTTCCCCCTTTTCTGTCTTTTCCATTCTTCCACATGTCCTTCCCCCTCTTTCCGTGATCTACCGGTAGAGGAAACTCATCTCCGAAATGATTTATTAAAAACTCTTTGTTTAAGCCTCTTCATCACCCCAACGACCCTACGAAGGAGCTAAACCACATGTAAAACCCCTCAGAGAAAGAATCAAAGCTTAAAAAGAAACTGTATTTTTCTTCTCCTTTGGCGCATTGGCACACCCTGCAACACAAAAATGGTCGCCACGCCAATGGCACATATTCCCTGCTTGCTACATAATGAAAAGTTACGCCCTCAAGGTGCACTTCCTTAGTTTGTTGCAAATGCTTTCCTCGCACCCCCTCATGGTGCACCAAACTCATTTGTTGCATCGTTAAAACCTATGCCCTTTGGCGCACCCTGCATGTATGCAACATAGAAATTATCTGCGCCAAGTGCAAAATTGTAAAACGGCGCAGGCGCATCCCTCATTACAATAACATCATGTTATGCATACCTTCCATGCACCGCGCCAAGTTCCTTTAAGCGCACAAAAAGCATATGTTACACAAACCTTAGATGTGCCTTTGGCACACCGAAGTTCCATGCAACATGAAAATTATATGCGCCACGGGTGCATCCTATTCCCGTGTAACATAAAGAATCCATGCGCCCTTTATAAAACACATACATATGGCGCAGGCGCACTTGTGTTTACAACAACAAAGAATGCACCCTACAGTGTCCATGCGCCATGCACCCTTTGGTGCTGATTTATCCCCGCAGCAGCCTTTCTGTGCGCCTTACTATTTAGCCCTGTAACCTGCAGTATTCATGCGCCCTGCGCCCTGAAGCCTTAAAATTGCTAACTCTTTCTTCTGTCAGCATTTCAATGGAAAATCAAATAGCTGACACGGCTTTCTTCAATTGGGTTTCACTTCTTATTCCTCCGTATCAGCAACTAAGTTCAAGAACATATGTCAACATCTAGCAAGAAACCTATCAAATCTAAAGGCAAGGCCAAGCTCACGAGGCAGTGGGAGACTTGCGAGGCTATCGATGAGTGACACCGGATCCTTCCTAGGATCAATTAGAGCCCATGATCAGAAAGTTCATGGAATACCGTGCCCAATTCCACATCTCGTCACCCGAGCAGCAACAAAAAGCAGGATATCCCCTTTCAGCCATGGGACGACGACGATGAATAATTTCTCTCTTCTTCGACTTTCTTTTTGTAAATGTCTAAAGTATGTTGGCACAAATGATGACATCATCCATCAAGTTGTCAAAAGTCAACATGACTTTGAGATATTTTTGTAGATATTTTGTATATTTTATGTAAATAGGTGGTTGGTTCCTTTTTTCCTTCCTTCTTCTCCTTCTTCTATAAATACTCAAATACTTGTTGTATTTGGGAGTGGATATCTTTCAGATGAAAAATAGAAGTGAGAAGAAAAGACTTTGAGCTTTTTGTAACAGAAAGAAATATTAATACAATATTTAGACTTTGTGCTGAATACATGTGTTATATGCATCAGGTCTTTCTTACGTCAGATCTGTGTGTTTATACTTGTTGAGCCGTTTCGCTTTTATTTTTATTTATTCATCGATTGCTTTATTCATTTATGCAAGTAGGTTTGGATCTGTTTACTATCAATCCCAATACATAGACCTTCTGACCTTTCTTCTTTGGAATTCATTTCTTTTCTCCCTTCGAACCTGATCTTTCTTCATCCTCTCTTTCATTCCTTTCTTTCCGTAGTCGAAACAACCCTACTGGGATGAGATCCCAAACCCCCGAAGGTAGAATATTGTGAGACTTACATAGATTCCTGCTGGTAGAATAGCAATAAACCAGTTTCGCTTTGCTGACTCAAAGAGGGGCTATGCCCTGCACACTGTTGACTCGTTTATCCATAAATGTGCCCATTCGATGATTTTGAACCAACAGCTTTTGGCGACTCACTGGGAACGAATGATCTATCAGATCTATGATGGTGGTGTGATAGAAAATCAGGAAAAATCAGAAAAATCACTATCTGTTTGCAAACTTTAACTTTTTGTTAAAAATCCAAAATTTTTGCAAAAGTGCTCTAAATTGAAAATTTTCTTCTGAGATCCATAGATCTGGCCTAGTTGGAGATCTTTAGTTCGCTGAGTTTTTATAAAAATCTGTATTTTTCCATAGATCTGAGTTTTTGACTGTTTACCAAAATTTTCAAACTCTTTGAAAAAGTCAACTTTAGATCTGAAAATCAGCTTACTAATCTTCACTATCATTTTATCCTCGTTATTCTTTGTCATTAAACCGCAATCGGTTTTCAGAAGAGGATAAATTTAAATATTCAGAAAAGTACATGCTTACGCTGGTTTTGTAAGAAAAACCGAAAAACAGCAAGTACAAGAAAAAGAAATTTTAAATCTGCTCCACAACATCACAGATCTGGAAGGTACACTGGCGGGTGAACCATTTACTCATAGCAAGTGAGCTCATGGAGAAGTCGATCCTACTTTCAATCTGCTTCAAAGGCACAACTTCAGTATAACACCGGCGCACTTTTCATCACTAAGTTCAGCTGATCGGTCAACCAGAAGCGCCTCACCTCCACGAAAGAACCGGTTTTCACAAGGAGCCTCCACATCCCTTTGTAGTGCCTTGCTGCTCAGTGGAACTGTGTTTCCAGCCCGTGTTCTTTTCCAGCTTGTCCAGATGGTGGTACCATGGGGAAATGCTATGGGTCCCCTGGCCTTGCCACATCCTGTTCACGCGCTCCCACATGGAAACCGAAAGAATTTTCCCAAATTTGACGGGAGCGGGAACCAAAGCACGGATTCACACATATCTGCATTTATCACGTCATGCAAAGATCCTCGGATGTAACTCATGAAGATGTTTCGGTTCACCTTTTTCTGGAAACTTTACAAGGGCCCGCAGCAGAATGGTTTCATCATTTACCGGCCGGATCTATTACCAGTTGGGCCACCTTACGGGATATTTTTGAAGACAGGTACAAGCCTTCGGAAGATGCATTTGCATTGTTATCACAAATCACTCACCTGAAGAAGGAGGACAATGAGACCATGCACGATTTTATCACCAGGTTCAATGCATTAATCAACCGTGTCCCTGTTGCCATGCTTCCAACACCGGAAAATCAGAAGTGTTTCTTCGTGAACGCTATGAGCTCAAAAGTAAGTTTCTTACTCCTGCAAGAACAAGTGGCTACCTTGATTCTCGCCTAGGCCGCTGCCATCCGAATTGAAGATAATTTGATAATATCTGGCGAATTGAAAAGGGAATCCTCCAAGCCTAAATCTTCGGCCCTTCGCCCACTACTTCGTCTGATCCGGCATTTCAAAAGATGGCGAACGACTTGCTTGCATTAAAGAAGCAGTTAGCCCAAGCTTCCCCGCAGTTCCTCATACCGGGATATTCCATGGAGGAATTTCGTTTCCAACAATGTTTCACAAAGGTCGCGCTTACCTACAACTGCTCTACGGTTGGCACTTGAGGCTCCTTCGGTCAACGCTTTAGCCAAAATTGAAGAAGAGGAGCAAGATTACGAAGAACCTTCGTCTCAAGGCAAAGATGATCAAGAGGTCGGTGAACCGACTGGCGACTCTACTATCGGGTATATGGAATTTGATGAGGAAGAATCTGATGAAGAAGAGGGTACACAAGGGCTATGCAAGTGGACAATCATATGTTGTTTTTACCCGCTCGCAAGGAAAAGAAGCAGAGGTCACTGCCCATGTGCAGAAGGAGAAGGCCATGTCAAACGCGCCTCCAACCATTGCTAAAAGAGGTAATCCTCTTCCTACTCAACTCCCTGTTAAGTCTTTTACAAGGAAATCTTTTCCCCCCATCTCTCCTCCAAATCAGCCCTCTCGTATTCCTATCAAGACCAGTAATCCTACTCTACCATCGCGAAGTGAGGGACTCATTCCTTCACCAAAGGTAACCCTTAGCCATGTTTGACATCATAGACCATGTAAAAGGACTAAGATCCAAATGTCCAAGCCGAGTATCTTCACCAAATCCCGAACAAATTGTAAGATTGACCAAGTATATTCAAAGTCAAGCTATCATATCTCCCTCAGTTTCCCCAAAAGGAATCCTTTCCACTCCTCCTGCATCCCGCATAAATGTTGCCTCAACATCTGCATCAGGCAAGATAGAACCTTTCTATCTCTCCCTCCTAATCAATGGCCACAAGTTAAGTAACTGCATAATTGATTCTGGAGCTTCTGATAACGTCATGCCGGCAAAAGTCACCCATGCTTTGGGCCTCACCCTTACCAAGCCTTTTGGCAGATGTTATTCCTTGGAAACCAAGTAGGTGTCGTTGATTGGTCAAATCAAAGACACGTAGTTTGCATTTGCGGCGTTCCCAGAGAAAAGAGTAAAGATGACCGTCCTTGTTGCCGACATTCCAGCAGCCTACGGAATTTTGCTGGGAAGAAGTTTTTGCAGTCGAAGTTGGTGGGGAGATTCATATGGACTGGTCTAAGGCTAGAATCCCCGTCAAAGGTGTAATGTAGACATTGGAGCTAGAATCACAAAAGAAGTACTTGGTTACTAACTCTGAGGACCCCAAAGCTCAAATTCTTTTTGAATCATCAGGAATGGGGAACTATTTCTTGTCTACCGAGTCTGACAAAATGGTTGTTCTCGTTCAAGAAGAAGATCTTAATAAGATCTGGACTTTAGATTTGATGGCAGCTACGCAACCAGTGGATGTGGCATCGAGCCATGTTAATATCTCCCGAAGGGGAGGTTATTCCTCTCTCTTTCAAGTTGCAGTTTTTCAACACGAATAATACCGAGTATGAATCTTCGATGCTTGGCATGCAAGCCGCGAAGGAAAGAGGGATCAAAAATCTGAAAGTGCAAGGTGATGCAGAGCTAGTCGTGAATCAAGTTAAGAGGATATATCAAGTGAAGAATGAGAGGCTCAGGCATTACCACAATGCGGTGTGGGACAACATCGAGGAATTTGATGCTTTTTCAATAGAATCCATTCCAAGAGCTCAGAATGACATGGCCGATTCATTGGCCGTTTCAGCATCCCTCACCCATGTTTGAAAATGACAAATATACCATTGAAGTGGTCTTCCGCCCAAGTGTGCTAGACAATTCTCAGCATTGGCAAGTATTCAACAATGACAATCAACTCATTGCCTTTCTAGAAAAGGTGGAAAATTTCAAGGAATTACATTTTGAAGGATCCACTTCCATGTGCCGTGAATCAGTCACCAATCAAGACGATGGATCCGAAGGGAACGACGGCATATGTCAGCTCAAAGGAAATAAAATTCTGAAGGGCCTGGTTTCTCTGGAACGGTTGTTCGACAGGCATGACCGTTTTGTAAAAAAGAAAAGGCGAGATGATGCTAGCTCATCCCCAGAAACCGAACCGGTTAATTTAGGTTCGGTAGAACATCCGCAGTTTGTGAACATTGGAAAATGTTGCACACCTGAAGAGAAGCGGAAGTTTGTCAAATTGCTGAAGAAATACATGGATGTATTGGCATGGTCCTACACTGATCTAAAGTCTTTTAAGCCAAAGGATGTCCAACATGACATCCTGTTAAAAGAGGACGTCAGAGCCTTTCGCCAGAAGCAGAGGCATTACAACCCTAAGATCTCAGGTACTATCCAGGCTGAAATTCAGAAAATGCTGGATGTGAGAATCATTTTTCCTATCCATCACAGTACTTGGGTGGCAAACATTGTGCCAATGCGCAAGAAGAATGGGGAAATACGCATATGCGTAGATTTTCGAAATTTGAATCAAGCTTCCTTAAAAGATAACTACGCACTTCCTATAATGGATCAAGTTCTGCAAGCAGTAACTGGATCAGAAATGTTGTCTATGCTTAATGGTTTTTCAGGCTACAATCAGATTGAAGTTTCACTTGAAGATCAATTTAAAACAACATTCACTACTCCTTGGGGCACATTTGCTTACATCAGGATGCCTTTTGGCCTAACTAATGCTGGTGCCACTTTTCAGTGGGCCATGGACCTGGCATTCAAAGGTATGGTGGGGAAGGTCATTGTGGTTTATCTAGATGACTTAAATGTGTTCTCTAAACAACGAAGTGATCATTGTGATCATCTGGAGCAAGTATTTGCCAAATGCCGAGAGCATGGGATTTCCTTGAACCCAAAAAAGTCTATTTTTGGAGTCACAGAAGGAAAGCTACTAGGACATGTTGTTAGCAAAGAAGGAATGAAGATAGATTCCGAAAGAGTTAAGGCTATTCAGAGCCTCACTTTGCCTACAAGCAAGACTGGCGTCCACTCTTTCTTTGGACAGGTGAACTTTCTTAGGCATTTTGTTCCCGACTTTGCTGAAAAGACTCATCATATATTGGACATGATGAAAGGGTCACCAACTTTCTGATGGAGCGAGGAAGGGAAAAGGTCGTCAAGAGATAAAATCTTCCGTCGCTCACGCGCACTCCCCGGTATGTCCCGATTTCTCTAAAGATTTTATCATGTATAGTTATGCATCTGACCATACTGTGTCTGCCATCTTGATGAAAAAGAATTCTGAGGATGTTGAATCTCTGATTGCATTCATGAGCTCTCCCCTCAAGCCTCACGAACTAAAAATGTCTCAATTGGAAAAGCATGCCTTCGCCGTTGTCAAAGCAGTCAAAAACTTCAGGTATTACATTTTAAATTCCCATATGGTGGTGCTGGTCCCTGACACGGTAGTCAAATCAATTCTAACTCAACAGGAGTTAGGAAGCTTGCGAGGAAATTGGATTGCAAAGGTCCAGGAGTACGACCTGGATATAAAACCAACCAAGCTGGTAAGAGGCAAGGGCCTATGTCAGCTTATGGCTGAAAACAAAGATTCAGAAAACCCTGAGGAAAAGGATGATTGTACCAATGAAGCACAAAGCCGGTTGGAGAAACCTGATTCTCTGCCTCTGGTCCTATTTGTCGCAACCAGCAATGAGTGGTATTCCGATATTGCTTTCTTCCTCACCTACGGTGAATGTCTAGCTCACCTAACTGCAAAGGAGAAGTGCACTATAAAGCTCAGAGCAGCCAAATATGTCATCTGGGATGACGGTTTATACAAATGCGGGATAGATGGTGTCTTCTTGCGATGTGTCGACAAGCCACAACAGGTGAAGTTACTTGAAAGTTTTCATAATTCAGCCTGTGGAGGCCATTTCTCCTCTTCCGTGACAGCACACAAGATCATCCAAGCCAGGTACTATTGGCCGATGCTTTTCCAAGATACAACTACCTGGGTAACAAAATGTGAGCCTTGCCAGCAGTTCATCGGCAAGCCCAAGTTGGCTGCTTTTCCCCTCAGGCCGGTCATTGTCGATGAACCATTCAAGAAGTGGGGAATTGATTTTATTAGTGCACTCAATCCCCAATTGAGTGTCGGACATAGTTATGTCCTTACAGCAACAGATTACTTCACCAAGTGGGTGGAAGCCATACCTGTCAAACATGCCACTTCCGAGGTTGTTTGCAGTTTTATCAAAGAAAATATCATTGTCAGGTTTGGCGTTCCCAACAAGATTGTTGCTGATAATGCTTCCAACTTCTCCTCACGGGAAGTTATTGGTTTTTGCTATGACTACGGGATAAATTTGGCTCACGCCTCGATTATTACCCTCGGGAAATGGTTAGGTAGAATCCAAGAATAAAACTTTGTGACCATCATACGAAAGCTAGTGGATGAGAATCAACGAATATGGCACAAGTCCTTATACGACGCTTTGTGGGCAGATCGCATTACTCCCAAAGGTCTCTCAAGATGTCACCTTTTCAAGTGTTATATGGAACTAACACCGAGCTTCCCATTTCCACTAAAATCCTCGCTCTATGCTTGCACGAGCAATCAAGATGAAACTTTCCAAAATTCTCTCGAAAAGAGGATCATGTATCTAGTAGAACTCGAAGAAAAGAGAGTAAGAGTGGTCGACAAGATCACCGAACATCAGAATCAAGTCAAGAGACTATTCGATAAAAAAGCTAAGCAAAGAAATTTCCAGGTGGGAGACCTCGTCCTTCTGTGGGACAAGCAAAGAGAGCCAAAAGGCATGCACGGAAAGTTTGATTCCCTAGTGGAGAGGACCTTTCAAGATCAAGTAGCTCAATGGAGAGAGTAGTTTCTATCTCTCATATCTAGATGGAACCAAACTCCCGCTTCCCTATAGCGGGCAACGATTCGAAAATCTTCAGGAAGTAGAGCTTGCTCTCTTCTTTGTACGCTTTTACTTTAGTTGTGTGTTTGTTTTTTTCGTGTTTTTCTTTCTGTTTGTTGTGTGTTCCCTTTTGTTCACCCTCCGGTTTCCCTTGTTTTTGACTCTGTTACCCAATGGATAGGCACATGAGATCTGGGATTCTCTACCCCTGAGGTTTGCTCAGGGATAGTCCCCAGAAAGAGCCAGTTGTTATCCCGTAAAATTGGTAAGGGTAATTTTACAGATAACCCTATCGAAATTTTGTTTCGATCCCTCGTCGGGGATTCCTTGTGTTCGAACGTTGCAAAATCCATTCCCGGGAAATCTAGTTTTCCGAACTTAGCCATTTTTGGTCTTTTTTGGTCGGTGCATATAATGACAATGCAACATCAAATGTTCATGCGCCCCCTTTAAAGCCTATGGCGCATGATTTCTTATGTCAACAGGCATTTTGGTGCACCTCACTATGTTGAGTCTTTCCTGCATGCGCCAAGGTGCATGCGCCTTCATGTCAACAGAACTTTTGTTGCGCCCCTTTTTGGTGCGCCAAGGGCGCACATATTCCTCTGTCAACACCACTTCCGGTGCGCCAAAGGTGCACTTAACTTTGTTGGCAAGTGTTTCGATGCGCCAAGGGCGCATGTTTTCTTGTGTCGACAGTGCTTTTCATGTGCCACTTGAAAAATTTGGTGGCGCATTTATTGCCACCTCGCCTATAAATAGGTGCGTCTGCGCTGTCATTGTCACCAAACACAAATCACGTGATTATTTTTCTCTGTACCTGTTAGCATACCAGCCCTGTCGCTTTCGAATCTTTTCGTGGACCCGTTTGCACACTTCTCCACTATTTATCCTAGTAAGAGGTCCTCTTTCTTTTGTGCACTTTATGTTTGTGGTTTTGGCACTTGTTGGAATGGATTGGATTGGAAAGACTGTGAAATCATGAACTTCCCCCTTTTCTCTGCTTTTCCATTCTTCCACATGTCCTTCCCCCTCTTTCCGAGATCTGCATTTGGTAGAGGAAACTCATCTGAAATGATTGCTTAAATACTCTTTGTTTAAAGCCTATTCATCACCCCAACGACCACTGCAGAAGGAGCTAAACCACATGTAAAACCCCTCAAAGAAAGAATCAAAGCTTAAAAATAAACTATATTTTTCTTCTCCTTTGGCGCATTGGCACACCCTGCAACACAAAGAATAGTCACGCCAATGGCGCATATTCCCTGCCTGCTACATAATGAAAAGCTGCGCCCTCAAGGTGCACTTCCTTAGTTTGTTGCAAACGCTTTCCTCGCGCCCCCTCATGGCGCACCAAACTCATTTGTTGCATCGTTAAAACCTGCGCCCTTTGGCGCACCCTGCATGTATGCAACATAGAAATTATCCGCGCCAAGTGCAAAATTGTAAAACGCACAGGCGCATCCCTCATTACAATAACATCATGTTATGCATACCTTCCATGTGCCGCGCTAAGTGCAAAATTGTAAAACGGCACAGGCGCATCCCTCATTACAATAACATCATGTTATGCATACCTTCCATGTGCCACGCCAAGTTCCCTTTAAGCGCACAAAAAGAATATGTTACACAAACCTTATATGCGCCTTTGGCGCACCGAAGTTCCATGCAACATGAAAATTATATGCGCCACAAGCGCATCCTGTTCCCGTGTAACATAAAGAATCTATGTGCCCTTTATAAAACGCATACATATGGCGTAGGCACACTTGTGTTTACAACAACAAAGAATGCACCCTACAGTATCCATGCGCCATGCGCCCTTTGGCACTGATTTATCCCCTGCAGCAGCCCTTTCCTGTGTGCCTTACTATTTAGCCCTGTAACCTGCAGTATTCATGCGCCATGCGCCCTGAGGCCTTAAAATTGCTAACTCTTTCTTCTGTCAACATTTCAATGGAAAATCAAACAGCTGACATGGCTTTCTTCAATTGGGTTTCACTTCTTATTCTTGCAGATCAGCAACTAAGTTCAGAAGAACATATGTCAACATCAAGCAAGAAACCTATCAAATCTAAAGGCAAGGCCAAGCTCACAGATGAGCGGGAGACTTGCGAGGCTATCAGTGAGTGACACAAGGATCCTTCCCAGGATCAATTAGAGCCCATGATCAGCAAGTTCATGGAATACCGTGCCCAATTCCACATCTCGTCACCTGAGCAGCAGTAAAAGCAGGATATCCCCTTTCAGCCACGGGACGACGACGATGAATAATTTCTCTCTTCTTCGACTTTCTTTTTGTAAATGTCTAAAGTATGTTGGCACAAATGATGACATCATCCATGTTGCACCATGGGATGATGTCATCCATCAAGTTGTCAAAAGTCAACATGACTTTGAGATATTTTTGTAGATATTTTGTATATTTTATGTAAATAGGTGGTTGGTTCCTTTTTGCCTTCCTTCTTCTCCTTCTTCTATAAATACTCAAATACTTGTTGTATTTGGGAGTGGATATCTTTCAGATGAAAAATAGAAGTGAGAAGAAAAGACTTTGAGCTTTTTGTAACAGAAAGAAATATTAATACAATATTTAGACTTTGTGCTGAATACATGTGTTATATGCATTAGATCTTTCTTACGTCAGATCTGTGTGTTTATGTTGTTGGAGCTGCTTTTGTTTTATTGTCATTTATTCATTAGTATTGCTTTATTCGTTTATGCAAGTAGGTTTGGCTCTATTTACTACCAATCCCAAAACATAAACCTTCTGACCTTTCTGCTTTGGAATTCATTTCTTTTCTCCCTTTGGACCTGATCTTTCTTCATCCTCTCTTTCATTCCTTTCTTTCCGCAATCGGAAACAACCCTACTGGGATGAGATCCCAAACCCCCGAAGGCATAATATTGTGAGACTTGCACAGATTCCTGCTGGTAGAATAGCAATAAACCAGTTTCACTTTGCTGACTCAAAGAGGGGCTATGCCTTGCACACTGTTGACTCATTTATCCATAAATCTGCCCATTCGACAGATTTTCGAACCAACAATACTCCAAAAAGCCTTCCATTTCCCAAATGGAAAACTATAAATATCCCACTACCTCCCTATCATTTTCAAGAAAACTTCTTCCCTCTCACATAAACTATAGTATTATTGCTAGGATTAGGCGTTTTATTTATTCTTATTAAGCTATCTTGCTTTGTCTTTTGAATTCCACCACATAAACACGGAGTAAATGGGAAGAACCATTTGCCTTGAAACCATTAATGGTGAGATCCCATTCTCTTAAAGAATAAACTTATTTCTTAGATCCTTATTAGGCTCATTTGATTAAGCTTTCAAGAATAGAGGTTAATTACATTTGCTAAGTTTGCTTGTTTGCTTTAAACTAATGCATGTAAAGTAGGAATCCTTGTTTATTTCTTAATTGATGGTCCATTGATCAGTTTTACACAAAGATTTGGGGTTCTTGAGTGTTCTTACCCCATTCCATAGATTTTGTAACCTTTCTTTGAACACATTTGGCACGCCTGGTGGGACTCTTATGTCCATCCTCCATTAATGGAGGTCTTTTAAGTTTTTTAAAGTTCACTTACAGGTTTTTTAGAGGAAACAACTTGTTATTTGCTTATTTCCATTTCTAAAGCTAGTTAAATCACCCTTGTTTGCATATATTTTATGGGTTTGAACTAGAAATAATCTTCTTTGACTAACAACTAACCAATTTGCTTTTGAAATTTTCAAAATCCATGAATTTGTAGGTTTTTTAGGGGGTACGCGAAGGTGTCTTGACAGGGCGCATCTCTGTCAAAACCATATCACTGGCATTGAGTTGGTTACACACCTGTTTGAGCATATTACATAGTTGACAACTCATTTTAGAATGGGTTGTGTCTCTGTCGAGAGGTAGGCATCTTTGTTGGTTGGTGAGTGTACCTATCACTCTACACGCATTGGAGTATACTATTTTATTGTGTAAACTCTATCATTTTGACTTGGTCATGTCTCCATTGAAACGTCACCGTCTCTATTGACTTTTGAGCATCTCCGTGTCTCTGGATGCATTGGTGTCTACTTTCATACTATGTTTTCTGACATTTTTTCCTACAGGCATACCCGTTGAACGGTGAGAGAATGCATTGAAAACTTAGTGTACATGTCGATAGGCCCACATAGGTATTATACCTTCCTATCAATTTTTCCTCCCACATGTCTCAAGCGCTTTGGGGTGTGTATCTATCAGCTGGGGCACGCTGGTGTCATTCTAGGCACACATGCATCTGTGTTAAAATTTGAAAATAATTCTCCAAGTCAAACTCATTTTGCTAAACATTTCTAAGGTTTTTTAAGACTAACAAAGTAGATGTAGGTTTTTTTTGTTATTTCAACTTGCATAGCTTAAATGTCTTCATTTCTTAGCTTACAAAAAGCTTGTAAAGTGTGTATACTCTCTCCTCACGCCTTTTAGGAAATCTTGGAGATCAAAAACACTTGTAGAACTCTATGTCACACTTTTAAAAAAACTCGTTCTATGATTCTAAAAGAGTAAAATAATTTCCATATGATTTGTCTTAGTGGAATTTTCACATTACATATGCTATTCCTTCATGCCATTTGGTGATCTTAGGAATCAAAAGTAAAGTGTCAATTCTCTCTTTTTGATACAAAGTTACGAAGTGGAAAATTACTAAACTCACTATCTACGGGACCTAACGCTTGCTAATGAAAGGCGTCGAAACAAAAACAAGACTTCTAATACATGTGTTTACATGCAGATTACCAAATTGTGTGCTACTTGAAACTACACTTAAATTAAAAAGATAAAAATCACACCATTCCCCTTCACACCGTATTGCAGGTTTTGAAAAAGCATACATCCCTATCCACTCAACTAGAACATAACCACTTTGGCATAACTCCTTAAGCTACAATAATATGGGTGGTTCTAGGAACCCTAAATTAATCCACCGCTAAGTAACCTCATGGATGAAATAGAAAGCGCTCCACTTACCCACTTGAATAGTAGGCCTTGTGAGTTAGATTCAAAAATTGTTCATATCATGGCTCTAGTGATGGTACAACTGAACACACTAGTTGCTCATTGTATCGAAGGAGTACTATTATTTTAAAATCCACAAACAATTTTTTTTTACATTGTCGAATCCTATTCAAAGACAAATCTTCACCGAGTAGAAAGGACTTAATCAAAACACAAAGAGAGACAACAATCTTGCGGACACTACCAAGTGTCAAAGCGCAACTTCAAAATTCAAAGGACGTGACGAAGTCTCAAACTCCCGAAGGGATAACATGTGGAGTCAACAAAGGAGTAAGATAGCAAGCCTGCGGATAGTGCCAAGTGTCCACCTAGTGCTTTCCCAAGAGCCCTAAATAAAATCATAGTCATAAGGATGCACTGGCCCTCCACGTGGATCTTGCAACAATGAACTCCAATTTAAAAGTAGGCCATAAAAATATGACAAGCCATCTGCCACGTATAAGTGATTTAGGGTCTTATCTGTAAGATTTAATGCTTGAAACTTTTTCAAAAGATCGAGGTGAAGGGTCATTTCATTACAAAAATACGCATTGTTTAAATCAAGAGGCCGGGAACCAATGCATAAAGGGTTGAAATATCTGGTTATGTAATAAATAGCTAAAGGAGTTTCTTCTCAAAAGGTGAGTCCATCTCAAGGGAGTCAATTGCAGGATAATTAAGATGCATTAAATAGGAATGGATCTCACTTTTTCAAAGGGGTCAAATTGTGAGAAATATTTGAGGAAATTTGTTTGTCACTTCATATCATTTATCATAATTGAGGGGAATTTGGGAAGGAGTTTGAAAGTTATCTCTTACCTCCTCCTCACCCTTTAAATTATAATGGAGGTTCGATAAAGAAAAAAAGGAAGGTTTAGTTAGTACTAGGAGAGTTAATCTTTTCTTCTCTGTCATGAAGTCTCTCTTTTGTAAAAGGTAGAGATCTTGGAATTCTAGCCTTCGCTTAGGTTTTGTAATAGAAATATTGCCTCTTTTCTAAATGTAATATTGTGCACAACTATTGGAGTGATATATATGCCTTATGGTGTTTTCTATTCATCATTCACATAGCTTTATTGTCTCTGATCGCCTTTATTTTCACATAGAAATTGTGCATCTCTTAATGTTGTTACTATCCTCGAAGCTATGATTAAGTAGTTTGAGGTAGTGTTCTATGTGACATTTTCTAACATGTGGTGCATTTCATTTTCCCTTCTTCAGTTATTCACCATTTCCCTTCTCAGGAAGTTGCAGACTCGATTAAATCTCTTAGGGCTTGTTCAGTGCATCACCTTAGCTTGTTTTATGTTTTTGTTTAATTTTTCTCAACCCTATCTTCCCCGTAGAGAAGAGCAAACTTCTTTAAAATCTGGAGGTCTCCTTAGGGTGCACATCCCACTAACCTAAGGATTTTCATGACTCTAATGGCTCTATTCGCCAAGGATAATCGTCAACAGTTTTTCTAGCACGCTTGGTGGGACAACTCAAAGTGATATTTTATTATGGCATCAACTTAGTCAATTCTTGATAGAAATCAAGCTTCAATGAATATTTTTGCGGAGCACATCAAGTAACTCCACAGGGTCCAACCAAATCATTACAAAGGCTCGCAGAGCTCCCTCTCATCCATTTTCATTCATCTGTCTTTCCACGCCTTCCATTTCTCTTCATCCTATGAGGTCGTGCAATCATGACTTCATTACCACCAAGGGATCGTCCCCTTGTCCATCTCCAAGCCACCCATTCCACCCTTTCCCTTTCTTTGACCAACTATACCACTCACACCAACAAACAATGGCTCTAAATCCAAAAGAAGAGGAGCATATGGTGAGAAGTGATATGAGCTCAAGAAGTTCATGTCACCAGCTGAGTAGAAAAAAGGCTACAGAAGTTTCCTCTGTTTGTCCTCCCAAAGTAGCTCCCCTGAAAAAATCCTTATCAATGGGCTTCATTTTGCAAAATGAAGCCACACATGATGGATAATTTACAGATTCAAAAACCATCATATCAAAGCATAAAGCTTTGACAGAGGAGGAAGAGGATAAGCTTGAGTGCTTATCGATTTGGGGGAATGACTCAATGAAGAAGGGCTCTCGGAACTAACAATCTTCATCGCTTCATCGACTCCGCAAAAAGGTAGCCTTCTACACATAACAAATCCCATTGGACTAATCCTAGGACTCTAGAAGAAAGTATTATTGAGATATTTTTCTTTCAATCGAAGAGCCTAGATTCACCGGTGAAGCTGCTAAAAATGGAGAAGGAGAAGATAGGGATGAAACTCATCAGAGAAGCCTACAAGGAATCCCCATTCTAAAAATATGATCCAGAACCATGGGAAGGAATAGAGAATTAGACCGAATCCCACTAGAGAATGGTCCTCCTCAAGACCAAGGAAAAATTTCATACCTGTCATGCTCACTATAGGGCATGAGGATGATTTTCATGACCCTGAGGGTCAGCCATAACACCTCCAACCAAAAGATGAACAAGAGGAGGTATGCATAATGTTCATTGATACCAAGGGTGGAAGAGTGAAGGTTAATTTTTCACTCTTACTATAGGCCATGTCACTAGCCAAATTGATTGCATGGCCACGTTTTATAAGAAAAGGAAGCTATTTTTCCTTTCCTATTTCAGGTTTCATTTAGCATGTATCAAGCCAGTTAGATTAGGAGTAGGAGTAGATTTTCTTTCAATAGAATAAGTGCTTACACACACTCTACATGACTCATTTGAGACATGTATGTTTTGTCTTTTGTATAGGCCCGCACTTATATCACTCTATTAGGAAGGCACCATATCTTATAAAGACTCCAGCTTGATTAAGAACCAATAGGGGATGATGGTTGGGTCGCTTTGCGACTACGGGAAACTTTTCCGCAATGGGAAATATTTTTGTTTTTTTGGTGTGATTTTGTGTTTTTAAGAGTTAGAAGGGTGATTTAAAGCATTGTGTGGGATTAGATTGCTTGGAGATAAATCATGAGTAGTTAGGGGAAAATAGATAGGAAGAAAGATAGGAAAAAGTGTAAGATAGGGATTTAGGATAAAAACATCCTAAATAGAAAGTAGATTAGGGCATGATATGATGTGGATATTAATTAATTAATAGGAGTTAATTAATTAAATTAATTAAAGGTGATGGGATGGGCATTTTAATTAAATTGAGATTAAAATGCTTGATTTCTTCATCCAAACCAACCATATTAGAGGGCAAGATAAAAAAAAGAGAAATAATAGCAACATCCAATTTATTACAACTAACCATAAGAAGATTCGAAACAAACACCAAGGAAATTTATACATCTATAAAAGTTGTTAGAGTGGGAAACTTTCATTTCAATACATGACAAAAATGTTTGGTTTCCCAATTCAATACAAGACAAAAATGTTTTTTTATATGAGAATTGACATATGTCCATTCTAAACATTCAAATGCAATCAATTATTTAAAAATGTTTTCATAACTCTATAAAGGCTGTGAGAATGGGCATATTCCAATTCAATACAAGACTTAATTGTTTGTTTATATGAGAATTGGCATATGCCCATTCTAATACCTTCTGAAAATATTTTAATGGGTCTAAACATTAGCATATTAAAGCATTAAAGCATGGTTGGTAAATTACATTACAAAATATGGGTCTTAGTTAAGTTTCATGTCACTTCATATTTTTAAACAGGATTTTCGACTATGACAGGGATTAGTCGCATTACAACGCTTGTTTAAAATTGTATCATTTTGGTTGGACTAACCTAGGCGGGCCAAGTTGTGATTCCACCAAGTGCTGCACTACATACCCTCAAGGGGATCAAGCCTTATGTAGTTCTATTATTTTGTTTTAGAATGGGCATCTTGTGTACTACATAACCTTTTACATATGCCCATTCTCATATTATGTAGTTCTATTAATTTCTCTTGTATTTTTAGATTTGTATCTTTATTAGAGTTTTTAGAATGGGAATTTTTCCATCCTCGTATGAACTAATATCTAATGTTGGGTTTTTCCCCATTTTGCAATGGAGAGATGACCATTGATATGGAAGGAATACACTACCAATCCTTCATGCTAATATGAGGAGTTATTTGTTATGTTTTTACCAAATTACATAGTGGGCTTACCACCTAGGAGGCATTGCTTAGTTTCTGAATTGGGCATGTGAGTTGATCACACAATAAATGATATTTTTTGTTCATGATCATTGTTCATCGAGGTTAGATAATAGTAATAAAATTAAAGCATTTTATCCCGGTGGTGAATCATTTGCAACTTGGCCTTGCATCATTGTGAATCATGTCACGTTTGTTAGCCTTGATATCATTTGTTTCTCTTTGTATTGTTGAATGATATACCAAATATGCAAGGCCAAGGTACACATGGTTTATACTTAGAGATTAAATTTTGCACTTTGATTAATATGAACTAACATTGTTGAACAAAAGTCTTCCATTGTATAGTATTTGGTATTAGAATGTTTAAATCCATTGATGAAAATAGTTGTTCAGCAAGGTTAGATCATAGTAAAATAAGTGCATCATTTAATCCTGAATCATAAAGGTTACATACTAACATATGTATATTTTTCAAGATGTCTATAGGTCTATTGAATAATTGTATCATATTGGATGGAGTAGCACAACATACCCTCTACACTATAGAAAATAAATTTTTATTTATGTTATTCGAATGGGAAAGTGGAGAGATAAATTTTACTTCTTTTTTAGAATGGGAAGATTCCCATTCTCATATAGGAATCATGAAAGAAGAATAATAGAGAATTGAGAATAGAGAATAAATGGGAAGATGCCCATTCTAATAGAGAATAGAGAATAGAGACTAATAGAAGAAGAATGGAGATGAAATTATCTTGTTTTAAAAAATTAAAAAATAGCGCAAACCCCATTCTTTCATATTGGCTTTACTATTCCTGGCAGAGACAAGTGTTGCACTAAATAGCACGAAATGGATCAAAACTTCTATATTTCTCATCATAATCTATTTTCCTTAATATTTTATGTGTTTATTTTCCTCGATGAATGATTTACCAATTAACATGTGAGGCTAATATGTACATGTTCGTCCTTCAGGATTAAATTATGAACTTTCATTACTATGATCTAATCTTTTTCAACAAAAGTCTTCAACCATGATCAAGATATTTATAAATATATGCATCTAAATATGGTCACTTAGATACTATGATCACCAAGATTTGAGAATTTATGAGATATTGTTTGATGTCTCCGCTTGTTTAATCGTCATTTCTACTTTAGAGTCCCTCTATATCATTAGACTATCTTAGCTTATGAAGCATA
Organism: Taxus wallichiana var. yunnanensis; assembly: GCA_018340775.1. Classification (NCBI taxonomy): domain Eukaryota; kingdom Viridiplantae; phylum Streptophyta; class Pinopsida; order Cupressales; family Taxaceae; genus Taxus; species Taxus wallichiana. The sequence goes on from CM031243.1 coordinate 371,012,540, forward strand.
AGATTTGAAGAAAATTTCAGAGATACAAAACCTTATTCTATTTTAGAATGGGAATTTATGCAAATTTCTCACATCCTTTATAGGTAAAGAGTATAGCTTGTGTAAGAATGTTTTTAATGGGTACATGCTGAACTTTATAGATAGAGAAAATTGCTTTTGTGAGAATGTTTATAATGGGCACAAGCTAAATTTTAATTCCAAATATTCTTAAACAAAATAAATTTTATTTCTATTATTCTTCTTTGATTCATACATGAGAAGGGGCATCTACCCATTCAATACAAGATAAAAGGTTTTTTTAAATGAGAATTGGCATATGCCCATTCTAAACGTTCAATATGCCCATTCTAAATATTCAAATGAAAGCAATTATTTAAAAATGTTTTCATACCTCTATAAAGGCTGTGAGAAGGTTGTGAAAATGGAAAACTTCCAATTCAATACAAGACATAATTATTTTTTTATATGATAATTTACATATGCCCATTCTAAGGATTCAAATGCAAGAAATGTTTTAAAAATGTTATTTTTGTATTATTTATTTTTCAGTATTCTAATAACTCTCTAAAATATTTAAATGGGTCTAAACATTAGTATATTAAAGAATTACAACATGGTTAGTAAATTTTTATAAAAATATTAGTCTCATATTATGTTTCATGTCACTCCATATTTTTAAATAGGATTTTTGACTACGAATGGAATTACTCACCTTGTGACGCTTGTAAACAATTGTATCATTTTGGCTAGACTAACCTTGGCGGAGACAAGTTGTGATTCCACCAAGTGTTGCACTACATACCCTTGAGGGGATCAAGCCTTATGTAGTTCTATTATTTTTTTTTAGAAAGGGCATCTTGGCTCCACCAAGTGCTGCACTACATACCCTTGGGTAGATGCCCATTCTTGTATTATGTAGTTCTATTAATTTGATTTAGAAATGGTAGATGCCCATTCTCTGCCCATTTTCATATAGGATAAATTAACATATATTGTTTAAGACCATGACATATCGAGACTAACATGCAAATATATTATTTACCACCGTGTATTTATTAATTAAAGGTAATTGTTTTAAAACACATCTTGGACCACTTGTAATAATGAGAATAGGCATTAGCCCATTCTCTAGACATTTTAACATTTTGTTTTGGCCATATTTTTGGTTAGTTGTATTGGACTATTTAGAAATATGGGCATTTGTCCATCCTCGAACAAACAAACATTTATTTTTGGGTTGTTCCCCATTTTGCATCAAAGGAGGACCATATTAGAAGAAGAATAGTGTAAAAACATTCTAACACCTTTATAGAGTTAATAATTATATCATATTGGTTGGACTATCCTGGTGAGGCCTAGTGCTGCACTGCATACCATTAAAAGGGGATCAAGCATTTATCTCTAATTTTCTATATACTTTCCCTTTTGGGATCTCTCTTTTTCATGAAGAATATCAAGGAAGTTTGTGAGAAACAACAATGAATATTTATATCTCTTCTCAATGTGAAGAACAACATCGGGTTTTCCTTCAAAATAAAAATGGGGCATAACCCACTTCATCTTCATGTCATGCACAATCGAGTAGATAGATGCCCATATGTACTTCACCTTATGCTTGTTTTTCTCTATGATTCATATATTAAAATGGGAAAATGACCATTATCAATGGGCATATGCTCATATTCTAAACACTCTAATACAAGAAATGTTGAACTAAAATGGCATATGCTCATTCTAAACATTTTAATACTTGCAATATTGAACTTAGTATGTTTAGTAATTCTATATTTTCATAGATAGTCCACAATGTAAGATGCTACTCAAGAAGAAAAAATATTTACTTTATCTTTATTTAAGAATTGCGCTTTGGTTCTCTCATACAAACAAGTAGACATTTTTCTAATTTTATCTTGCATACAATGAAATTTTTCTAATATATATAATAGAATAAATTGATATGAATTGAATGGGAAGATGCCCATTCAATTATAATATGAGTAATAAAATAAAATTATTGTCATTTTAGCACTTTTGTAGACTTAATCATATCTAACTCCACAATGCAAGATGCTAGTGGAGAGATAAAATTTACTTTGCCTTTGTTTAAGAATGGGTAGTTTCCCATTCTTTCATACAAACAAACAAACATTTTTTTCATTTTATCTTGAATACAATTGTATTGTTTTGGTTGGACTATCCCTTAGCAGAGCCAAGTTCTTCCTCCTCTAAGTCTTGACTTGCATACCCTCGAGGGGATCAAGCCTTATGTAGTTTTATTATTTTGTTTCAGAAATGAAAGCTTAGCTATGCCAAGTGTTGCACTACATACCCTTGAGTAATTTCCCCTTCTCATAGTTCTATTAATTTGATTTAGAAATGGAAGATGCCCATTCTCATATAGGAGTAATTAACATATATTATTTAAGACCATGACATATCGAGACCAACATGCAAATATATTGTTTACCACCGTGTATTTATTAATTAAAGGTAGTTTTAAAACAATTCTTGGACCGCTCATAATAATGAGAATAGGCATTATCCCATTCTCTAGACATTCTAACATTTTGGTTTGGCCATATTTTTGGTCAATTGTATTAGAATATTTAGAAATATGGGAATTTTTGAAACTCAAACAAATAAACATTTATTGTTGGGTTGTTCCCCATTTTGCATGGAAGGAGGACCATTGCAATGGAAGGAGGACCATATTAGAAGAAAAATTATAGTGTAAAAACATTCTGACAACATTTATAGAGTTAATAATTGTATATGATATTGGTTGTATACTATCCTTAGTGGAGCCTAGTCTTTTGCACTACATACCCTTAAAGGAGGGTCAATCCTCTATCTCTAATTGTTGTTTATTCTTTCACTTTTGGTCTCTCTCTCTCTCTCTCTCTCTCTCTCTCTCTGAAAAAAAAAAAGAATATATCTAACTATTCTCAATGTAAAGAATAAAATATGGTTTTCCTTCATCGTAAAATAGGGGACAACCCACTTCATCTTCATGTCATGCCCATTTGAGTATTAGACAGATGCCCATATGTAGTTTTCCTTATGCCTATTTTTCTCTATGATTCCTATTATTAGAATGGGCATATGCTCATGTTATAAACATTCTAATACACACAATATTGATCTAAAATGTCATATGTTCATTCTAAACATTCTAATACATGCAATATTGAACTTAGTTTGGTTAGTAATTCTATATTACTCATAGCGAGTCCACTTGATTAAATAACATAGGAGAATTATTATTATACTAGAATAGACCTAATAGTTAATCTAAATAGAAACAATAATGGAATAACTGATAAAATTTGAAATACTAATGCTAGATGATTTTTATTTTATTTTAAATGAAGTAAAGTAAATGAAATAGAAAGGATGAGATATTAACCTTAATATAACTTACTTTACTATATATTGGACTTGGATTGGCTGATATCTGAGACTATCTTGGGTATAAAGATGTTTTAGAAAATGTAAAAGTTGGAGATTTGACTGAACTAGGGTGCTCGGGTCTATGTTAGGTGCCTGGTCTATAGAAAGTATTAGGATCTGGTTTTGGCAATGTCGCTAGGTATTTTTGTATCTTCATCTCTTTTACACAATTTTTGATGTATCTTTACTTATGTCACCAATAATATGATGTGAAGATCTACCTACAAAATCCCATACAAAACATCAATTCCTAAAAAAATAAAGATAAATGAAAGGGTCGGACTTACCTTAGCTACCACAATGGTAGAATTACGACTAAGTGTTGCACTATATTTCAGACTTAATTTAGTTTTGTGTGCTTGTGTGTGCAATTTTATGCCTAGGGTGCCCTAATGCCGTGACATATAAATAAGGGGCAATAACTCCATGTAAAATGAAAATGGTGGATGGAATGGAATGAATACTACCTTTTCCCCTATGATTTGTGTGATATAGATGTAGAAGATGCCCAAATGTAGTCTCTTTCCTTAGTAGATAGTTTCCCTTGATAGTAAGATGTCCGCCCATAATGTAGTGAGTATGTTATGTTTATATAAGGATCTCTTATTCAAATTTCAACACTAGTGAACCGAAACACTGACTACCACCTAGGGGAATGAATGAGGTAATGACAAAGACCGACCTAGAAGAAAGAAATTAGGACCAAGAGTTATGGAAACAAGGGTTCTTAAAATCACGAATTGGGGAACCTCGGGGCACCCTAGTGCTGCCCTAGATGCCCTAGTGTAGGACCAAGACAAGAATCAAGACAATTATGAGACCTAAGACTCCACAAAAGACACCCAAAATTGTATAGACAAATGAAAACTATACCGAAAAATAACAATGATGAAATGAATAGGGGATAGGTCACTAGTGAATAATTTTACTACACAAGATCCATTTATAAAATAATATACCCAGTGGTATAAATATAATATTAAGTACATGATTTTGTGACTACATTTTCCCCCACTTTATGTTGGTGAGTAGAAAGATCGGTAATATAAAGTAGATATAGATGCGTACCTGAGAAAAATTTAGAGAATCCCATGTTGTAGAAGAATTCACATATGTATAATAGAAGCGTTTCCATAGAACTATAAAAGCATGATGAACCATGGATCAATGGGTTGATCCATGTAATGTAATGAAAAAGTGTAAATTTTGTGATGAAATGTACTAAATGAATGTGATGACTAGGATGTATGATGATTTTGAACATGGTATAATGATGAATAGGTGGGTAGGGAGTGATCAGTTCCCAACCTGAATGCTTGTATACGAATGAATAATTGGAGGATTTGGGTGTCCCGCTACTAGAGGAAGAGTGTAGGGAGAAAAGTGTGTTATTCTCCAATCTTTAACTACATCCTCAAGATCTAAATGCTACAGACGGACTCGAGATCATTTTTTTGGTTTTGGATCCAAATGATTTCGATCAAACAATCGAACCATATAGGATTGATATAAGGAAGGAACTCTTTCCACCACTCCATAGATGTTTCCGCAATAGGATGACTTCCAAGTTAGTTCATCTAGAAGAAAATGTGAAATGAATGATGCCTTCCAAGTTAGGTCATCTAGAAGTAAACATGAATTTGTGAGAGGGCTTCCATGTTAGGTCATCTAGAAGCAAGCACAAAATGTAGAATAACTTCCCAAGTTAGGTCATCTAGGGAAAAGTGATGAATGTAATCTCTCAAGTCGGGTCATCCGAGAGGCCACACGTAAGTCCTAGTTAATTCATTAGGAGGTGAGTTGTTTTGAAATCATGTTGATTGAATTATGTTGACTTGTTAGAGATTTTGAATGTGTTAATTGATTGATCGATTGCTTGATTGGTTACTCATGGAGAGATTTTATGCAAGTTGCCCCCAGTTAGGTCATTAAGGGAAGTTGATAGAAATTGATGAAATGTCATGTGAAAATATTTTTAATCACTTTTTCCCCAAGTTAGGTCATTAGAGGGGGAATGATGAAATATTGCATTAGAGAATTTTGTATGTTTATTGCCCTTGATTAGGTCATTAGGGGGTTTAATGGTGAATTGTTGCACGATGAATTAGTAAATGTTTGAAAAATGGTGAGTTGGTAGGTTTGAATAATCATGTGTAATGTAAGGGGGATTATAGGATGATCCCAATGATATGCCCCCTTTCGGAAAAGCGTAAGTGATGAAAAGAATAAATGCTAAGCTAAAAGTAAGCACAAAATAAATAGAAAATGGTAAAGCCACTAAAACATGTATAAAGTGAATGAAAGAAAAATTAGAAAAGAGTTAATGTGTACAAAATGTGCTCAATACGGTGGTAGGTGGAGTTCTAAAAATAATTTCATAAACAAGGTGTAAATCATGTAAGGAAAATATTATAGTGCTCTCATTATTAATAAGTGCATATATTGTAATATTATTGATATGAGTTACATTGTAACTCATTATTAATAATATAGGTCTGTTATATTGTTTCAACAATATATTTTTGTTATACCCATAATGATATTAACGGGTTGTTTGGTTGTGTGACTTCTTGGTTTGTAGGAGGTCATTTTTCTATTTCCATGGCTATTTATTAGCCTTAGTATTGATTGTAATGTATGCCAAATACAATATCATAATATTATTTCCTGTGTAACAATATTGTTGTTCCAATATTTGGTATCAGAGCGTTATTAGTCCTCTTCCTGTAATGTTTTTTTAAAGTATCCAAGGGGAAACCAGTATTATTCATTGCCCCATATAATGTCTACAATCTTGGCTGTGTAAGATAGTGTGGTATATCTTCATTCCATGCGCAATGCTTCGAAAAATTAGTGCAAGCATCCACGTGTGATTGAGGCAAAACCGTAAAGACAAGTGAATAAATCGAATATGAGGAGGAGGTAGTGGTGAATCTCTCCCCCAAGCATGCATCACGAGGATGTCCAGATCTGCATTGAGAAGCCTCTAGCGTGAGGAGGAGAAATCCATTAGCACCGTCATTGCCACTGTTGTGACTCATACCAACCTACCTGCTCTACACGCACAACCCACGAATCACATGCTATCAAAGATCATTCCTGGTGCACTGCAGAGTTGTAGGGGAATTGGATTATGGCCGAATTGAATGCTTGATTCAACCCATCCGTAGAACTCACCACAGTTTGAGTGAGAAGGATATCTTGAATTCTTCATTGTTGGATCAATCTTGACCCATATATCCCACATTATACGCAACGAAACTACAAGAAATTCTCTATAGATCAAAGGCACACAGATCAGATCTATGCATGCACCCATCCACAAATTATTCACTATTCCTCAAATGGCGATGCAGTAAGTGTTGAGTTTCATTTTGCATGTATCAGTGTGATTAAATCTTATTTCAGACCAGTTTATTGGTAAATTATATAATTGCTTTCAGTCAGATGGACAAATTAAATTTAATTGAAAGGTTTGAAGGTAAAGAGTTCCACACATGGCAAGTACAAACCCAACTACAATTGATCAACAAAGACCTATGGGACATTGTCGATGGGAATTTTAAAAACCGAATAATGCAGATGAAGCAACAAAATGGGAAAATAAGGATCGAAAGTAATAGAAATTATCGGTCTTGGACTATCTGATGCATATTTGCATCATATTGATCTAACCAAGTCATCTAATGAGATTTGGGTGACTTTAAACAAGTTGTTTGGATCTCAAGCAGGTAGTGCAGCAATGACACTGAAGCAAAAACTTTTTGGGCTAAAGATGGGAGAAAATGACAAAATGGTTCAACATATCAGTAAGTTTCGATCTATTTTGAATCAATTAGCAGGAATTAAGGCTAAGGTGGATGAAGAAGATGCTAAAGCAATCTTACTAAATAGCTTGCCAAATAAGTATTCAAACATTGTTTTTACTCTTAGTAAGATCAATCCTAGTTTAGAAAACTTAATCTCTTCTTTACTGGATGAAGAAGAAAAAATCAAAAAATTTGAGCCAGAAGAGGAAACAGTAATGGTTGCAAAAATAAATCATCATTCCAGAAAGGTAAAAAAGTTTGTATCGTCAAAGAAACATCTTTTGTGTCATTACTGTAAACAACCAGGACATGGTTTTGTGAATTGTAAGAAAAGAGCTCAAGATCTCTTAGATGATAAGTTGGAACAAAAGGCTTTAGCTACTAAAGAAGATTGGGATGATTATTCTAATCCTATAAGTGACAATGAACCTATTAATTATTCAAGTGATGAAGATTATCTGTATTGAGCATCTATCCTCTTATTGGAGGATGGAGGCAACAGAGGCAGGAGGACAATCAATGTCCTCGAGTTCATCACTACCTTAGAGGCCACAAACTACTTTAGTGACATCTTTGTGTCTTGTGTGATGAATAAGAATAGATGAGCATCCTTGTTCCTGTGTGGTGCAAAGTGCTTATGTGTCCCCCATGATGATAATGATTTGTACCATTGATACTATTGCAAGAAGTGTTCTTGATCAAACTGATTTGATGGTTGATGTGAATTGGTTGAATGGTCCCAATTCATGTATTCATCTAATAGGTTGAATGGTCCCTGGATGATGTAGTTCCCACAGTCAGTGTTGAGGATCGAGACCATGTGTAGGCTACGGAGTGGCATGTTGCTTGGTTGAAGATGGTGTTTTCCCCATGTTCGCACTAAGGGGGAATGTAAGGAAAATATTATAGTTCTCTCATTATTAATAAGTGCATATATTGTAATATTATTAATATGAGTTAACTCATTATTAATAATATAGTTCTCATTATATTGTTTCAACAATATATTTTTGTTATACCCGTAATGATATTAACGGGTTGTTTGGTTGTGTGACTTCCTGGTTTGTAGGAGGTCGGTTTTCTATTTCCATGGCTATTTATTAGCCTTAGTATTGATTGTAATGTATGTCGAATACAATATCATAATATTATTTCCTATGTGACAATATTGTTGTTCCAATAAATCGAGTAGAAACCCTTAAGATATAACAAAAATGGTGTAGTGTGTATTATTTGTGGAAATAGACATGAAATAATGACTAAAGTAAATGATGAAAACGTAGCTATAAGTAGTGAAGTGAAAAAGTGGTAAGTCACTTCATTTGTTTTATACATGATTGTGAGAGTGAGCATGAAGTGGGTGAAAATGCCGCAAGTGAGAGCAGCATGTCCTAGTTAGTTTGAGAGGGTGGTGACCGCCATAGCATCATGTACGACTGCGAAGTTGGTAAATGCATCTTTTTTTGCAAAGTGTATGGTGTAGTATTCGTTTTGGTTTAATTTTTGCAAATTTGAGATTTTTAATTTTCTCATTGTTTGAGACACGGATAAAATTGGTGAGGGTGCTAGTGACCCCTAGGAAAGATGCACCTGTAACCAAATGCTAGTGACTCGCTCTTGGGCACCCTGATCCCACATCTAGGTGCCTAGTCCAGGATGTATGTAGTAGATGTAGATTGTTGCTAAACATGGTCCTAATATGATAATTGAGTGTATTTGGTCTTGTAATGAATTCTTACAGTGTGTTTGTTGTCATTTTGTGATGTATAGGGATTTATTCACTCGAGGGAGTTCCATGGTGGTCGGAAAATGAGTACTTTCCTTGGATTGGGTTTTTATATGAAGATTGGGATGTGATGGACCATGCCAGCCTACGACACATAACATGGATGGGGATGTGCCCCATAATATGCCCATGTTGACTACCCTATGTGAGAGATGGTGTACGGATACATGCACATTTTGGTTATGTATGGGGAGATGACTATGACGTTAGAGGATGTATATCGCATACTGCGATTTATAGTTGTGGGGGAGAGAGTATGAGTCATGCCAATGATGGATATGTGGTAGAAGATGAGAGCCATGAGACAATATTTTGTGGGGACTCAAGTACCTACTAATCCCCATATCATCCTAGATGTTATTATATGATGCAGTGTTCCACATTTACATAATTTCATAGTGGTTATTATTGAATCATGTATAGCTGTGGAGGGAGGAGGTGTATGAATCTTGTATAAGATGCATGAAAAAGTCGAGGATCGAGGAGGAGAGTACTAGATATTCATGGGCATGGTGTGTGTTGGCCCACCTATATATATATATATCTATATCCAGTTTACGTAGGATGAACATGGTGGAGGGATAGGAGCCACCACACTGTTGCATGTGTGGTCATACGAGGATATAGCTATGTTGAGACCAGTTGTAGGTCCATGATGAGAGTGGGCTAGGCCAGAGATATTTGTGAGGAGGTGGGTTGACATTAATGGTAGGAAGATGGATACAAATACCTTCAAGGCACTCATAGATAGGATGGGGCCCGAGGTAGTTATATAGAGTCCATATCATGACTATGGGGGATGACTAGAGGATGTGACAAGGGTTGCGATGTATTCGAAGGACTATGTGGCTAGAGGACCACTTTCCAGGGGTGGTGGATATTTTTCAGGTAGAAAGGGTTTCACGACATTTTGGTATGGCCCAAGATGCGCCCCTTGAGCTATATATATGGTTGAGATCTATCAGAGCATCTAGGCGAGCCGAGTGTTAGGCAAGGGCCCACAGTGAACAATTACTTCCACCGGCCGATGAGGTGGATCCGACGATAACGACTATTGATGGAGATGATGCCGCTTACACCGAGTAGTACCATACTTGGTGGGAAGCTCATCGGTGGGTATTGTTCTACACATTATTTGTAGGACAACAAGAGTTACCACCTAGAAGAGGGGGAGAGGGGGAATCACATGCCCCGATCCTATAACAATGGCCATGGTTGATCGTAAGTATTTGTGTATATGCGCATTGTGTGTGTAATGGTTTTGTAATGTTGTGTTGTATAGTAATCTAACGTGCTGGTGTGTGTGTTTGTAGGTGATTCCTATTGGTCATTGATTGTGGACACATCCATCCACACATTAACGTAGAATGTTCCAATGTATACCCTAGGTAGAGGTATACTAGAGTGAGTGGATAATGTAGTGGGAAAGCATGCCCATCTATTTGAGCCAGAATCCATATCGATGACATGTTCAATACTACTAGGCAAGAGGGACGAGGCATACAAGGAGACTCGATGAGCCAAAGAAGCGATAGGTGGTGGTACCTTAGCCTAGGACATGTTTATGCGGTAAGTATATTTATAGCATCAGTTCATGAAGAAGTATACGAATATGACATTATTGCAGGAGGAAGGTTAAGCTATATCCGGGCCATGATTAATGATGTCACATTGGTGGAGAGGCATCTAGTTCTAGGGCTCTCGTAGTACACAAGAGCGATAGCGATGATGAGGTCTGATTGGGACTATTGTATATGATGTGGGGCCTTGCCCCCGTTGTGAGAAATGTTTTGTGATGATGATTGTACTAGCAATATATGTATGGACACCTATTTTTGATATATGATAAATCTATGTTGGAATGTTTTGTTGTTGCGATGTAATGGATGTTGTATGATTCTATGGTTATTTTCCTAGTATGTGTATTTTTGCGTTTGATGAATATAAATTTTCATTATAATATTAGTAATGGTAGATAACGTGTGTATGGTAAATGAGAATAAATATCAAATGGAATGTGAGTGATGAAATGTTTATTGAATTGAATGTGTAACATGTAGTTAATATAATGATGCTAGTAGAATAGGTGAGAATGTATGATAGTAAAATGAATATATCATAATATGTTATTATGATGAAAGGGGGAGGATTGGTGATGCCCCTAGTGTGTGAATGAAGAGGCTCATGTAATTAAGACCCTCAGTAGTCAAGTATGAGCCATGGAAGAAAGAGTGCGTCATCGAGAAATGATTGAATGCACTAGATTAGACAATGAAGGACATGATGAAAGGTTATTAGAATAAATCCCTCAACATTCGTGTAAGAACCATAAGAACACAAGTGCATCATCGGGGTAAGGTGATATAAATCACCTACCAAAGACCTAGACAATGTGAAGTGGTGGAAGCATGTGGAATGGGAGAAGCGTGTGAATATGTGTCAAACTGAATATCATATGGATCTGTGGTGGGATGTGTGAAAGCGGAGTGTTGTGGTGGCCAATGTAAAGTAGCAACATGATGTGGTGGATAGTGTGAATGTGATGGGTGAGGTAGATGCAATGAATGTGATGGATGTGGTGGAGAATGCATATGAATAACAAACTATGGTGGATACATCATACCTAAAGTATCATATGTATGATAAGACTCAATCATAGGAGAAACTCTCTATCAAGGTAGAGGAGATATGGATCGCTCACATGGGTGAGAACCAAAGGAGATGATGCCCTTATCCTCTAATTTTTGTAACCTATCTTTAAGGGAAAGACATTCATTGTCCATATGGCCATTTATGTGGTGATAGTTGCATAAGGTTGGTCATGTTGACGTTGTAACCAATGTTGTGGATGATGCTAGTTAGAAGGTAGGTGAATTAACCACTCAATAAGTAAAATATGCAACACATCATGTGGTTGAGCGTGATGAGAGAAATGTATAGGATGGCACAATTGGGGTTGAGTGGTAGGAGGAGTAGCTTGTCACGAGCCGGAGAAGGAGTATACTTTTGTGGTGAAGAGGGTTGAGTTTGTTTGCTTTTCTTGGGAGGAAAATATGGAGATTGTGTAGGATGTTCAACCATAGGCTTTGGTGGAGAACTAGAGGAGGCACTAGCCGTAGAGGTGTGCAGGGGATCTATGATGTGTGTGGAGAGAAGATCATGTTCTAAGTCAATAACCTTATAGCATAGGAGAATGAATGACTCACATGTATCATACTATAATCGTTGCTTGAGTGGAGGAATGAGGCCATGACAAAATAAATTACTTCTCAAGATCTATGGGTTGGAAAACAAGCTGATGGATATAAGCATTGAATCTAAGAATATAATCCTTAATAGGTTCTATGGAGCCCTGATGTAAAGTAGGTAATCAGTCATAAGTAACCTTAGGGCCATTGTTTATTATAAACCAAAGGAGGAAGGTGTCATCCATGTCATAAAAATTACTAATGGATCTAAAGGGGAGATGAGTTTACCATTGTAATGCCTCATTGGTAAGACTATAACGAAAATCCTTGAGTAGTAATCTATCATTGGAATAGGAATCCATAACCCTACGATAATATAATAGATGAGCATGAGGGTCACCTGTACCATTAAAACATGTGAAAGTAGGCATGGTGAAGTCATGAGGGAATGTTGAATTATGAATCTTCTTAGGGACTAGATTTCCATGCAATGAATTGTTGTCAATAGAAGCATAATAGGCCTTACTTTCTAAAGTGAGATATTGAACTTGTGATTGTAATTGTCCTACAATGTGCATGAGAGAAATGATATCTTGTGAAGGGATGGTAGAAGATGGAAATAATGTGTTAAGAGGTTGTAATTTTCCATTGTGAGTGATCATAGGGATATCCAAAGGTGATGGAGAAGGATCTGATGCTAAAGGCACATTAGTAGTCCTAATGGAGAAGGATTTGATGGAGAAAACTTGATGATGCTCTTGGCTCATCTGGATGGTCGTGAATGGTCCTAAAGAGAGGTAGGAAAACTAGTATTTATAGATCGTTGGCATTCAAGGAATCACGAATTAGGAAGAGATATGAAGGGATAAACCTTATAATTTATTCTTAGGTGTGGGGGATTTATGGCTTGATAACTTAGAGAGGTTGAGTGTGAGGGTTTAGAGGTGGATAGAAGTAGTTAGGATAGAGGAGGGATAATTTATAAGGTTTCCTAATTTAATCTAGTCCTAACTAGTGAGAGGTGAGAATTTGTCATAGGGATAAGTTAGAGGCGGTTAGGATAATATATTTATAATATTTCTTATTTAGACTAGTCATAACTAGTGAGTTAGGATGAGTGAGGTATAGGGGTGAATATGCAAATTAATTGATTAATTAGCCATGAAAAGGGGGAGAATATGGTTAGGAAATGTGGGTTTATTTGATTAATTAAAGAGGTGTAGGGATAATTTCCTAGGGATGTCATGTAAATAGTGAAATGGTGAGCTAATTGAATTAATTAAATGGATGACATAGGTCATGAAATGGTATGTGGGTAGGTGTGTTTATTCGAATATTTGTGTGGAAGTAGGGCATGCAGATTTTTGGTGTCTACATTTGCCCCTTTTTGTCTGACGTCTTAGCAAGATGTTAGATAGAAATGATTAAGAGTGTTTGTTTGTATGGGTGATTCCAAGGGGGTATAAAAAGAGATTTTTATGCTAAGGGATCAACTTGATAGGGAATCTAAGGGGTTTACGCCTATAGACATGCGATCCACAAAGGTAGGGTAGTTTCACGGGAAAGCCAAGTGATGGGGGAAAAAGGGAACGCTTCCCATGGACGTATGATAGGTCCCAAAGTTGATGATTTTTTTGAATTAGGTGTTTGGGTCCTTTGAAAACAACACACTTGTGCAAAAGTGGTGTTTTATCATGCAAATGATAATGGTTTGTTAAGACACGGTGAATCGTTGGTGTTTAGGATAATCATGCGCGATTGCGGACATAAAATTCGGTGATTAGATCGAGGTACAATCAAGTTATTTAATAACCTGAGCCATTTGTTTTGTTCACTTTTAGTTGAGGGTAAAATAAAATGGATTTGGAGAATAGATTTGGGTGTTTCAAGGATATTTTGGGTGATTTCGAGTGATGACATCCTTTAGAAGATAAAGGAAACCACCAACAAATAAGGTAGTATAATTTTTACTCTGTTTTTGTGTGAATTCTGATAGTTTTAGGAGTTTACTTTCATTTTGGTACATATGGGTTCCCTAGTTAGAATCATTAGTGATTGATTCGATCATCAATAATTCTAAGTAGAATCGTTGGTGATTGAGATGGATTTCTTGTGATTCATCTGTATTTTTGACAATTTTGTGAAGTAAGAATGTTTGATGTTTTAGATGTTCTTGGTCCACTTTGTTAATATGTTTTTGATATGTTGTTGACATATTTATCAATGATACTAATTGTGGGTTTGTTTGTTTTTTTAAGTGGATGAAAAATTAAACATTTGGGACCATATTCCATTGATTTTAGAGTAGGTGAGGGAGGATATGTCAAATGATGATTGGGCTCATGTAGAGGCCATCGATTTTGGTGCCATGAGGCATTACAGATGGATCCATAGATGTTTGGGATTGATACTGGCATTACTAGAGAGGTGGAACTTTTCCACCAACACTTTTTGGTTACCTACAGGAGAGGTCACTATTACTTTGGAGGATGTTCACTATATTTTGAGACTACCGATCCGCGGGTCAATGGTGTATACCATCACTGAGGCAAAGAGAGGATGAGGTGATGGGTAGATTGTATGGGGAGGATTTTGGAGACATCGATATGAGTCAGGGGTTTTTCCTATGGCCATGTTTATTTTCCTAAGAGAGTGGGTCATGTTTGGATGACTATGATTATGATGGCCATCATGTGTTATGCATTGCCAGATTCCAAGAGTTGTTGTTTTCCATGGATGATGACAGGGGTGGTGTCTGATATGATGAAGCATTGCATAATATTTGAGTGTGGGGCAATCTTCTTGCATAAACATTCAGAGAGTTTTGGGCTTGGAGGGCTCACAAATGTTATGGTATAGATGTTGGTTTTCTCTTACAGGCTTGGGTTTGGGAGCACATTACTATTTTATAACCAATTGGGATGCCATGGGCCATCGGTGATCAGAACCCTAGTTTCAAGAGGTGGGGATCAAATAGATGTCATGTGGGGAAAAGGAAGAGGACAGGGGTTTTATAGGGACTTTTTCACTGGATCTGTAGGTGGAGAATGTTTTATGGAGACCCTACCTAGATTTACCAGCATGGCCTGAGTACCAAAAAGACTCACTTGATTTACAACAGCCTATGTGGCTACGGGCGTAGAAGAAGAAGGAGATCAAATTTTTTTATGCTTTAGTCATGTTCGGAGAAAGTTTGGACTATAATAGGGAGTTCTAAAGGATGCCGTTCAATATAGATGGGAGGAGGGTGTGAGACTTGTTGATATTAAGAAGTTGTTAGGGGTTATAAGACCTAATGAGGAGGGTTTGATTATACCAATTGAAGATGTGGTGGTTACCCCAGAGTATAGTGCATGATGGGTTCCAACATTGAGGAGTTTTGATAGAGCCCAAGTGGAAAAAAAGTGTCGCTTAGTGGGTGAGACGAGTACATTCTTGAGTAAAGGGAGGAGCATAAAGAGGAGAGGCAGAGCTTGATTCTCGAAGAGGAGGTGGGGGGATGATGACCTAGTTTCTGATATTGTAGTGGTGATGGCCGAGAAGGTCATAGTGAAGGGAGAGAGGGATGCATCTCAAAGAGAGTGAGATGATTTGATTGGTGTTCAGGATACCCTCATTAGAGAGAGATATGTTCGATAGTGGAGAGGGATAGACTAAGGGTGGAGAGAGATAGGATGATGGTGGAGAGAGATAGTCACCAGAACATCTTGTATGGGTATCTAACGATAAAGATAAGTCAAGGACATAGGGATTTATTAAGGAAGGCGGTGGGGATCATATGGCTTTCCATATCTAGTGCAAACCTGTCGATAATGGATACTTCGGTAGGAAGAGGGAGCATCTATAGTACCTCCTCCTCTTGGGATGATTTTAGTGGCACATTATGATGTTGTGAGGGTGGAGCAAGATTATTATGTTGATTTGGTCATCAAGAACTACCTTGATGCCATTTTATATGTAGATCACTTGGCTACAAAAGGGACATTTATATGAGTAGTGAGGCCTAGTGCAAGCACAATGAGTGTGGGGTAGCCACCTCAAAGGCCAAAGAGAATGGAGGGCGGAGATGCAAGAGTGAGAGCTGAGATTTCTGTTACAAGTGTTCCGAGAGGGGGTGGAGAAAAAGGTGTTGTTGGAGGAACACATGCTCCTAGAGGAGAGGATGGTGCCGATGCAAGATGCTAGGAGACAAGGAAAATTTTAAGGAACTTGATCAAAAAAATTATAGAAATCATGCCAAATATGGCCAAAAGAAGATTCACTGGGTTGGCAAATTATCTAAAATCAATGTTCGTGGCATTGGCGAAATAGAATATAATTTTTAAAGGAAATTTTAGATGGTGTGGTGAATAAAGGATAATTTTCTAGCATAAGGATATTTTAATTTATTACACAAATTACATTTTAGGTTTAAAAGGATATCTTCCATGTGTGCCATTGTGCCCTCGACTGCCACTTTGCCTTGCCTCACCATGGACCCAAAAATTTAGTGAATTTGTTTATTCCATGGGCTTGGAGTTTGGGGAATGCCTTTTCCTCAAAGAGGCTCGAGAATCCTTCTACGTGACCACCTGATATTAAATTATGGGCATCTGGGATCCTTTTGCATACCTTTATTCTTAGGTACCCGAAATGGGTGACACTAGATTGCTCCTCATTTGTTGTGGCTTATAAAAAGGTTTAACAACTTCTTAGGCAGTTAGCAGAGTCTTTTAAATTTGGTGGTTCTTTTAAATTTAATGACTTCCAAGTCTTATAAGTTTTAACCTTTTTCAACGGGATTTTAAACAATATCCTATTTTATATATATATATAAACATGTCAATAATGAAACCAAATGAACAAGAAGGATCCATAGATTTATTGGTGATTCAATATAAAAATATAAATTTGAATTGGATATTCGTTGGCTATTCGCATGGGATAGATTATTGTTTGTGGAATTTTTGGGCAAAACCTACGTACGGCCATGAATGTAAAAATAAGCAAAATCAAATTTCAAAAATCCTACAATTTGTTAATCTACGAATAGTCACCACTAAAATTTACCCTACTAGGAGATGTAGATTTTACTAGTTGATTCAGATGTATATGATGTCATAGGCTCACAGAAGCCCACTTTTGTATGATGATGAGACATATTGATTATAATTTATGTATGTGTGTGTGTGTGTGTGTGTGTGTGTGTGTGTGTGTGTGTGTGTGTGTGTGTGTGTATGATGATGATGAAGATGATGAGTTCTATGGCTTATATTGTGTTTACATGTTGTATGTTTTTGATAAAAATGTATTATGGATTCTGATGGATCTTAGAAACATGATTTATATATGATTATGTGTGGTTGAATGTTTAATTGATTTAAATGAATTTAAAATGTGATCTAAAATATCATAAATCAATAACGTAACAAAAAAATGAGGTAAAAATGGAATGATTACCCCACTATGAATTTGGTATATATACGTGATGGTTTTCAAAAACACTTTCACTTGTGGCCTTCTCAGATGTTAACTAAGATCATCAATAGGTAGTTATACAAATTACGATAGGAATGTGGGTTTGAACAAATGTATTTTACTAGGATGACAAATGGGGACACTGTATATGTAGGTCAATGTGGGAGAAAGGGATCTCCTTTTCAAAGGTTTCAAAGGGATGATGCCTCCACTTTTTATACTATTTTGAAGCAAACCGATTATGGCGGTAAGATTTCTATGGTGGGAAATCTAATTGATGTAGGAAGCTTTCCTAGATGCTTTTGATATTGATATGTTTTTTAAGGTTGATCAATGCAAGAAGCCTCTTATATGAGTAGCCATCCTTCGAGGGTATGGTCTACATTTTTGAATTTTAACTTTTGATAATATGCGGGTTTTCCTTGAGAGTATGGTGTGTATCTAAGGGTGTACTAACAACATGTTGTATTGAAACTCTCCTTCTATAATTTAGAAGAGCTCTGGTATGGTTTTAATGCCAAATTTAAGTGGTACAATGATGGTGCCTAATGTGGGTGTGATGGTGTTGTTGAAGGATTGTAATAAGACTGGTGTTTGAGTGATAACGGTGTTGGGTAGTTTGATTTGGTCAAAAGTAAGGGATGATATGATGTTAATGGTAGCACCGCTATCAATCATGACCCTCTTGATAGAGATGTCATTAATCTAAGCAGTAATGAAGAGTGGTAGGTTATGGTCCTCTGGTTTAAGAGAGGGAATTTCAAGATGGTTCAAATGATATAGTAGTGGATGCTTTAAGAGCACCTACAAAGTTTGTGAAAGGAACTAGATCATTGGTCGGACGGTTATGGATTGGAGGGATTCTATCATATCTTGTTTGTGAAAAGGTGATGTTTGAACTAATTCGTAAAGTGACATCCTAATAGGGGATTGGTGTAATTTCTTGATAAAAACCTTTTGTACCGTAGTGAAAGGGGGTGTTGTTGCTTGTATTGAAATTTTGGCTTTGGATGATGGTGTTTGATTAGATTCCTTAGGAGCTAAGGAAATAGATATCTTAGGTTTATTAGATGAAGTTGATAATTCGAGAGGTGGAGGTATAGCAATGAAGTTTTTACTTTTCTTAGGCTCAGATGACTCTTTATCATAATTTTGTGAGCGTGTAGTGATGTGTACAGTGCCGAATCGATGATCAGACACTTTAGGGATGGATTCTCTAGGTTTTAATGACAATGATGTTTATGTTGGTGTTGTGTTTGATTGAGAAGGAAGGAAGAGTGGACTGCCAAGTTCCTAAGACTTTAAAGTGAAAGGCCCTACAATCCTCTATGGAATGGCCTTGTGTTTTGTGGTAATCACATAAAATATTAAATTCATACCATATAGGAGGTGGTAATGTAATAAGTGACCACTAAAGGAGGTCATCTAAGATGGTGGCATAATGCCCCTTAGGTGTAGACATGGATGGTAGAAATTTTTTATTCGTATTTTCCTCGGAAGGGGGTAAAACTTTGGCTACATGTTGTTTATTTTTTAGTCGTGGAGGCTTTCTCGGCCCGCAATGGGTGGAGGATGAGGACCCTATGTGGGTGGTCATTGGTGGGGATAGTTAGATTGTGTGATAGGTAAAGGGTGAGGACCCAATATGGATACTTTTTGTGAACTAGTAGGTGTAGGATAGTTGGACTATGTGAAAGGTGCAGGATATGGACTTAATGTAGGGGTTTGGTAGGGGGATTTTGATCCTAAAATAATAGGGTGATTAATAGGTATAAGGGAGTAAGGTCTACGTAAAGCACTTTGATCTAGGAAAAATATTGGGGACTTTTGAAGACCTAAACAATTCCTTGTTTATGGGGTCCTTTTGTGGTTTTAGATGAACTAGGTGTGGTTGATGAGGATGCAGCAGAAGGGTCTGATTTCCCTGAGGTAGCGGGTGTTTTGGGTTGTTTGTCTCTGTGGTTTTGGATTTAGTTTTTGGAGGTGCAAAGGATATGGATTAGGTAATGGAATGTGATGAGGTCATGGGAATAGTTTTAGTAATATCCTCAACAAGTGAAGATTCGATAATCTCAGTTTTAGGCTTGTTGGATACCAGTGTTGACTCTACAGGTTTTGATTTGATAGGCAACGAGGTGGGTTTAGGGATAGGCTCTATCTTTGTTATTGTATTGATAGGATCTATATTTATTTTTGGTTGGTCTGAATATCGAGGATGGTTCGGAAAATGCTTCTTAAATATGTCAAGATTTTTATTTGGGGGTACATTTGGATTATCTAAATGAAGTTCATCTTTTCGATCAATTCTTGAAGTACGTTCTAGGAACATATGACACATTTCGATGTCATGTCCATTAACCCTATGGTATTTACAATATTCATTATCTTGGTACCAAATAGTTTTAGATATTGATATGTTGATGGTTTGGATGGGTGGGAGAGATATCATGTTGGAGGCAACCAGTTTGTTAAAAATGCACTATAAGTCTCTCATATAGGTGTATAACTACATTATTTACTTGGAGCACTTGGAAATGAGTTTTTCGTTGGGAGTAGATTTAATAACGACAATGTTGGTAAATGTTTTTGACTTATCGGGGGTGGATGATGATTTATATGGAAACTCAACTTTCGGTTTCTTAGGACAAAGCTTAACCCGACCATCTTCTAAAGCTTGCAATTCCAACTTATGGGCCATGGTGAAAGCCTCATCAAAAGTTTGAAATGATTGGATTTGTAATGTAGATGAGATATGTTTAGTGCATGCATGGCAGAAGACTTTGATTGATTTTGTTTATGGAAATGAAAAGGATAGTTGATTGACTAAACCTCTCTAATGGGTGACGAAATTGGCAACATATTTGTCTTCAAATTGTTTGATGGAATACATGTCATTGATAGTGACTTTGCGTGCTATTTTTATGGAAAAGTGTTCTAAGAAGAGCTGAGCAAGTTGTGTAAAGGAGAATAAGGAATGTTGTAGAATGTTATTATACCAGTCCAAGGAAAGACCGACAAGAGACATGGGAAAGGTCCTCGAATCAAGTCTTGGTCGTGAGATGTTTTTGGGGATCTTCCTTGATGTAGAATTTGATGAAATTCAGAAGTTCCTAGTGAGGCGGATAGGATTTATATGGCACTGAAGGGTGAATGGGATCATTACAAATATGTTCATAGGAGAGCACATTCTTGGATGAAGATGAATCGGCTTCGAGACTGGATATGTGGTTCAAAAGGGCTTGGAGAGGATCAAGATGAGTTTGTTGCTATGAAGTTAAGCCAAGTTGAAATAAAGATTGACTAGGTTGTGAGTATGCCTGATACTACTGAGGAATGCCTTGTTGGTAAGGAATGTTTTATTGGGGAAAGTTCTTCCGAGGAACATTAATTTTGGTAAAGGGTATTTTTGCAAGATGTTATATTGTGGAATGTTTTGTTGAGGTATGTTGTATTGAGGAATGTTTTGTTATGGTATATTTTGTTGATAAGGAATGTTTTGTTGAGGGATAATTTGATGATAAGGGATGTTCTATTGTGGGATGTTTTGATGAGATGGAAAACCTTGTTGGGAGGTTATAGGGTGTGAGGTTTTTATGTACTTTGAAATATTGTAATGGCATTGATGTATGAGTGAGTGGTTGTGAATATGTAAGTGACTGCTGGAAGGAAAAGGAAGAGGTGGCAGAGGATGATGCCTATTGTGGAATATTTTGTTGTGGGATATTGTATTGTGGAATGTTTTGAAGAGGTGTAGATTATGGCATAAAGATTAGCAGATTGGGATAGCTTGGGTTTGTGTTGTGAAATAGGGTGAGTGCTAGCAATGACATTGGTATTGATTAGTGGTGTGGTTGTAGGAATAGACATGGTTATGTTTTGAATGGGACTAGTAACTAGTTGTGAAGATATGATGGTAGAAAGGGCACAGACCTCAATGGAGGTGTTTATACCGATGAAGAGACCAATGGAGTGGATGAGGAAGTAGCGACATTTCTTAGAGGAGGTGTGGAACCTGTAGAAGGGCTTTGTGAAGATGTAGACTTTTGGGAAGATGTGTTTTGTGATGAAATCATATGAAGATCATAAATAGGGACTAAAGAGACATCGATGTCTCGATTGAATAATAGAAAATTGTTCACTTGATGTTTCAAATGGGTTAATAGGGATGGGAGATATCTCAGGTGACTAATGTTTGGTGTTTCATATTGATTTTTGAAGTGTATGGGTACAATTGTTGGATGACCAGGTCTCGATTTTGATCAATGAGATGTGCAATGGTAGACAAGGGATTGTAAGTGTATTGAATGTGTTGGGGTGTAAATGGTTGCATCTAAACATTTCTAGTTGTTAGGTAAGTGTTGAGAGAAATAGGGTTTGAATCTAACATATCTTCAAGACAGGTCTCCTCTATTATAGAAAGGAGGTTCAGATGCTTCTGGTTGAGGACTAAAAGAAAATGGGTGTTTTGTTTCTTGTAGTCCAGACATATGAGGGATTTGACCATGATATTGATGTGGGGAATGAAAGAGTTTTTGTCCCATTTCTTCATTATAGTTGGCCCCTAATTCATTCCCAGTCTATTGGGTGTTAGAAAAGGGATTGGATGTAATTGTTTGATAATATGGGATTTGTTGTTGCATTGGTGTAGAAAGTGTTGTAGGAAATGATGTAGTATAAAATGGCACATGTTGTTGAAATGTAGGTAGTGGAGTGGACATGTTTTTAAAATTTTGGTTATGAGCTTGTTGTTTGGTAAGTACCATGGAAAAAAAAACAAAAACACCTAGAAAACGCAAAATAACTAATGGGGTTGATTTATAAACAACAAGAAAAAGTAAGAATTTTTTTTTATCTTGATTGATTATGAAAAAGTGAAATGTGTAAGATGGTTAATGAGGGTCCTAGGAAATGGTCGTCTATGGTTGGTTTCAGGAATTTTTAAGGGTGGAGTCCTCAATATACCCGAAGGTACGTGAGGCCCAACTCGTAATGCTTTTAGATACGTGTGTGTATATTGGGGCATACCCCTCACTTCATGGTCCCGTTGTAATAAGGGAGTCAGATGTTGAGCTAATATATATCGACAAAAAAGAGATTACACTCGACCTGAACACCAAGTCAATTTCCCTATTAGGTGATGAAATCCCAATCACTTTCACCTAGGTGGGAGTTGTTTGAATGCATTTTTTATTTATAATTGATTTGGTTGTGTGTGGGGAGGATAAGTGAAAGAATTTTTTTTTAATCCTAATTAGACTATGTAGATCAAGAAGGATGCAAATGTTTATTTTAAGATTTGAAACAAGATGTTGATTTTGATGAAGACAAATAAACAAGAATACAAAAATCAAAAGCAAAACATAAGGTTTTAGGACTTACCTTGAGAGAGCTCCTATTAATTTTTTTATATTTTAGCAAATTTTTAAAGCAAGCAATCAACAAAACCAGCATTTTAAGTTTTCGAAGCAAATGACCTATGCAACTGATTATAGGAAAGAGAAAAAAATAGAAAGTAAGAAATAGAAGGAAAACTGAGACTATATCTAAGAAAAACACGAGAAAAAAAAATGTAGGAATTGGCCCAAATGAAGGAAATTAGGCTAATTGCAGGTGATTATCACACAATGAAAATAACTAGTATTTTATTGATAAAATGAAACAGAAGAACAAGGGACAATGGTCCCACCGGTATGCCAAAATGTTGATGACAATTTCACCTTCACAATTTGGTTTGGTATTTCAAGGAGGTAAAACTGGATCAACCTCAATTATGATGGGGTTTCCAAGGTACCTATGGGTGATCGTGTTGGATGTTGATTGTTGTGCTCCATGAACAATGGGTCAAATTATTTTCTTGCGACTAAATCTGCAAGCACAAACACTACACAAGATGGAGTTAATAATATGGATAGGCGGGTTTCCTAGCAAATGCCAGTTCTTAGAATCCAAAGGACTTCCTTACATGGATGTCAACCCGCTTTTAAAAACACTTAAGTTTATTCATGAAAAAAGGATACAATATAAGATATATAAAAATGTGATCAAATGTTTGTCACTTATTTAGTCTATTATATATATCAACTGATAATGATAATGATATGAAAGGAAATATGTTTGGAACCCAAAATCAAAATCTATGTCAATATCTATATTCTTATAAAATTTAGAGCCCATTTGAGTAGGATAGGTCATCATCCTTAGTAAATTATGAGTTAGGTTCTTCACTGTAATTATTGAAGAAGTCGAAATCTCCTCCTCTCGTGTCGTCGACGGGGAAAAGTTTGAATTAGAATCTACAACTTTGATTTCACTCCTAACTTCCGACTCGGATGTTGTGTTTATATGTTTAGGTATGTCAAATCCTTCTTTGTATTGGTGCTCAAACCAAGCTAAATCATTTTGTATGTGTTGTACTTCGTAATAGGCTTCCCATAACTCTTCATTGGCCTCTCAGATCTTCTGGGTTGATGCAAATATAGTCTCTAGTTGATCAATGGTGGTTGCATGGATGGCACACAACTCCAAGTTGTGTAATAATTTGTATTGTTCCCAATACAAAGGATGTTGGATGATCAACAATAAATTGATGTTGGTGATCGGATAATTAATTCCTGTTATGGCCATCTACAAGATCCATTCTTGGAAAAAAGTATTAGTAACATAAAATTACTTGATAAATACCCTTGATGAAATATGTCTATTAAATAAAAGAGAACAAAAAATGCAGGAGATTGCAAGAATCACAGAATTTTTTTAAAATATTAATGAGACTACTAAAATAAATGATTTTGATTAGTAAAAATGAAAATATATTATTCTTGATAGAAAAAGTGAGATTAGAGATGACTAAATAGATAAGTTTATGGTAAAAGAATGAAATCAGAGAACAAGGCTAACCTTTGAATGAAATTCTCTGATGAGAGATGTGTTGTGATGGTGTTTGGATAATGAACGAGCCTAAAAACTCCTAGATGCTTGAAAAATAATAATGTGTGGTGAGTAAATGTGAAATGACATTCATACAACCTGGTAATGCTTGAGAAAACTTGATCATACTCCTAGCTTGTTTGTATGGTCATGAATGGTCCCAAAGAGAGATAAGAAAACTAGTATTTATAGATCGCCAACGTTCGAGTGAATCACCGGGTATTTTCGAGCGAGTTAGATTTAAGAAGAGATATGAAGGGATAAACCTTCTAATTTGATCTTAGGTGCAAGGGATTTAGGTGATTTATGGATTGATAACTTAGAGGCTAAGTTTGAAGGTTTAGAGGTGGATAGAAGTAGTTAGGATAGAGTAGGGATAATTTATAAGGTTTTATACTTTAATCTAGTCCTAACCAAAGTGAGAGGTGAGAATTTGTCATAGGAATAAGTTAGAGGTGGTTAGGATAATATATTTAGAATATTTCTTATTTAGACTAGTCATAACTGGTAAGTTAGGATGAGTGAGGTGTAGGGGTGAATATTTGAATTAATTAATTAAAGAGGTTTAGGGATAATGTCCTAGGGATGTCATTTAAATAGCGCGATGGTGAGCTAATAGAATTAATTGAAAGGATGACATAGGTCGTGAAAGGGTATGTGGGCGGGTGTGTTTATTTGATTAGTTGTGTGGAAGTGGGGCATGTAGATTTTCAGTGTCTACACCTAAATATAAATTTCCTTATTGTATGCTAGACTTGGACCAAATGATATGTTGGCTGGACTGGGTATGAAGATGTTGTTATGGAAACTGTAGAAGTTGGAGATTTGACTAACTATGATGACTGGGAGAGAATTGGGGTGACTGGGGAACTCTAGTGTTTGTTCTAGGTGCCTTGGTCTTCAAAAAGCTCGATTCTGGTTCCAATAGTTTTGTGAGGTCTTCTTTGTATCTTCATCTCTCACACAGTTGTCGTTATATCTTCGCTTATGTTGCCAATAATATGATGTGAAGATCTACTTGAAAAACCCCATACAAAGCATCAATTCCTAAAAAATAAAGATGCAAATGAAGGGGTCGACTAACCTTAGCTGCCAAAATGGTGGACTTACGACTAAGCGTTGCTCTACATTCCGGACTCCAATGTAGTTATGTGTAGTTGTGTGTGTAATTTTCGCCTAGGTTTCCTAGTGCCAATGACCCAAAAGTAGGGGCAATAACTATATGTAAAAATGAAAATGGTGCATGGAATGGAATGAATACAACCCTTTCCCCTATGCTTGTGTGATACAGATGTAGAAGATTTCCAAATGTAGTTCCTTTCCTTAGTAGATAGCTTCCCTTAATAGTAAGATTTCTGCCCATAATGTAGTGAGTATGTTATGTTTATATAGGGATATCTTGTTCAAATTTCGACACTAGTAACCTGAAATGCCGACTACCACCTAGGGGAATGAACGGGGTAGTGACAAAGACCAACCTCAAAGAAAGAAATTAGGACCAAGAGTTACGAAAACTAGATTGCCTAAAATCATGGACTGGGGCGCCTCGGTGCCCCAGTGCTACCCGAGGTGCCCTAGTGTAGGAATGAAGATGACAATCAAGAAAATTATGACACCTAAGACTCCCTGAAAGATGCCCAAAATTGTATAGACAATTGATGACTATACCAAACAAATAACAATGACGATCGAATAACTGGCAACATGACTAAGGGATGGGTCACTAGTGAATAATTTTATCACACAAGATCCATATATAAAATGACATACCCAACAAAGATAAATGTAATAGTAAGTGTGAGATTTTGCTACTGCACCCACAATGCAAGATTTAGTTGAGAGAGAAAATTTACTTACTCTGTTAATATTTAAGAATGGACAGCTTGTCCAGTCTCTCATACAAACAAACAAACAGCTTTTTTCAACTTATCTTGAATACAATGTAGTTTTTCTAATATTTATAATACAATAAACCGATATTTAATTTAATGGGCATATGCCCATTCAACTATAATATGAGTAATAGAATAAAATTCTCATCATTTTAGTTCTTTTATATTAATCATATCTAACTCCATAATACAATATGTTAGTGGAGAGATAAAATTTACTTTGTCTTTGTTTAAGAATGGGAAGTTGCCCATTCTCTCATACAAACAAACAAACTTTTTTCATTTTTCTTGAATACAATGTAATTTTTTTCTCTTAGAGTAAAGTTTACTTCATTCTCACAACAAGCATCATATAATAATGATAGAATAAGGGATGTTGTTCACTCTCACAGCCTTAGGGAAGGTGTTAATGATATATTTTTAGAATTGTCATATGCCTATTCTAATATAGGAATCATAGACAAAGAATAGTGATAACACATTCTAACAGCCCATTCACATACAACAATCATTTTTATTTAATAATGTAAAATATTATTTGAAATTTATTGGTATTATTAAATGATACGATGTTATTTCTTGTATTTAATTATTAGTATTATTAATTAATGTTGTTAATTAATTAATTTTGTTTAGTCCTAATATCATATGTTAAATACATATTCTTTGATTTCTATTTTTTTGAAATAATGGAGTTTATGTCGTTAATTAGTTTTATAAAGTTTTATTATATTTTTATAATTTTATAAACTTATTTTTAAAATGCACTATAATTAATTAAGCATTATAAATAATGGTGATTAAGTTGTTAATTAGTTTTATAAAATTTAATTATATTTTTATAATATTATTTAATTATTTTAAAAATATTTTTTTATTCGTTTGATAATATAATTAGATGTTATTAATATGTTTTTAGTTAATATACTAATGTAAGTTTATTGGTAATAATAATTATTATTAACATTATTTGATAGGATATTTTTTTGTAATTAATTATTTAAATTAGTACTAATAATAATTAATTATAATATTATTAATTTACTAATTAATACTAATATTATATAATCACCGTGATTTCTATTATTAATCAATGTTATTGATTAACTATTAATTACTAATATCATATCTTGATTAGAAACACTTTGATTTATATTATTACTTGTTATAACTCTTATTTCACTAAATTGAGACTTATTCCAATCCGAGCTATAAAAAAACCTCCAATATTGGAATTTGAAATTGCCATTTTTGGATTCCAAAATTTAAATATTTGAATTATCTGCACTCCAAAATCACACATATTGGATTCCAAAATCACACATATTGGATTCCAATATTGCATATATTGGAATCTAGAATCACATATATTGGAATCCAAAATCACCTATATTGGAATTATATGTACTCCAAAGTCCCATATATTGGAATCTAGAAAATCAAATATTGGAATCCATTATATGGGCTAGCGTCTGCTAGGCATTATTTATGATTTGTTATGTACAGAACATGTTTCTGTTTATAAGGGCTAGTGGATGTCAGCCATTATTTATGTTATGTTATAAGGATACCAGCCACCGGACATTATTTATGCTATGTTATAAGGGATAGTGACCCAACCATTATTTATGGTATGTTATAAGGGCTAACAACTACCAACCATTATTTATGTTATGTTATTTATGTTATGCTATATGGTCTAGCTGACGCTAGGCATTATTTATGACATGTTATGTACAGAACATGTTTCTGATTTATACGGGATAACGAACATATTCTCTTTTCCTTCAATGGTTGCAACAAAGGCCACAACATGGTTTTAAACTTGATGCTTATCTAGACATATTTTATCATTTTTATACAAGCTAATAGCGGCCCAGGGGATAATGACTTTCAATAGATGCGAGACACTTCCAGGTTAATTTAATATAATGTGATTGAACCTCACTGTAACTAGAGAATGAATGAAGATATTATGAAGAAACTAGTAAAGGGCATCGATCCAGACTATGAGAATATAATTAAATGTAATTCGTCTTCTGATGCACATGGTAGTGGTGTGAACCACCATATTCTTTGTAAAAGACTCCATAGAAATATCTTCAATGATATTCTTCATCCATCCCAATGATAGTCGGTGGTGGGAGAAGAAATTTTAGATCTTCATTACCCTCCTATTCAAGCTCCCCGCATCTCACTCTGTCTGATGCCATCACTATCATCCCTAGCTGAAGAAAAGGGAAAAGCAGTGAAATCCTCACACTTTTAGAGTGAAGTTATCATTGGTTTGTAGTCACTCAAATCGTTGGTTAGCATAGTAAATCCCTACAAATAACACTAAGAATATTTAAGCTCATGTAAACATATTTCCAAGGTTTTCGAGTTAATATTTTCTAGGGTTTGAGGGTTCGAGGATCCCTATCCTCTCTACCAAAAATATTAAGAAATTTAGGGTTATGGTATCGTCAACTCTTCATATTTTATTTAGATTTAATTGAATTTAAATAGTAAATTACTATTATAAATAAAATTAAACAAATGTGTTCGATAAAGTGCATACTTGTTGAACGTCATCAACAATGGATAATCTTGTTTGAGAGTGATGATGTATGAGATTGCAGGGAATTCAATCTCTGCATGCATGTTCATCAAGGAAATATTATGAGAATATGTTTCTTAGAAAAAAGAAAGATACCAACCCAAGTCCTTTATAGTGCATCTATGTATCTGTTGCATATTTTGGTACAACTTAATTTTAAAAGCTAGTTATTTTATTATGGAATCATTCTTGTTGGGGGAACCATACTATACCTCATGTAATAGGTAAATATCCTTCCATGTCATAGTCCTTCAAGAATCTTATATCTAAGACCTGCACCACCATAAAGAGAAAATCAAATAATAATTGACTTTACAGTACTAAATTGAATAAATATTAAAGGAATATTGAACTAAATGTGAGATAAAATATTTATGTTAAGTGAAAATAAGTAAAAGAATCCATAGAAAGAAGGAAAGATGCTTGCTTTTAAGTCTTCCTTGCTTAAATTTTTTAAAAAAATTACCTTGGAGTGGACCATTCCACTTAGAGAGTAATATTTTTTTGACATTAGGTAAAAGAGGGTTGAGGGGACCCTACCCGTACATAACGAAGCTCCCAAATAGAATGATATTCAATTCCAAACCATAAAAAAATTTGGTCTCGACCCAAAAGTAATCAAAACTAACAGTACTTACATTTCCTCACAATAATAAAAACATAGAACTAACAACACTAAACAAAAACCTAACAACAACAACTAATTTTTTCATTTTCTCCAAGATGGACACTAGAGTGGCCCATTCCTTAGCTAGTGATTCAATGTTAGTGCCTAGAGTGGTTACATCAGCTTCAGATAGTTCCATTTTCCTCTTCTTCGATGTCCCCTGCTCTTCACATTTTCTGTAGGCATTAGCCATTTGTCCAAGAGTTTGAAGGTGTTGTAAAGTGTAATTGACAATGAGAATACTCCACTCAGTGAAGTTCTAAAGCATATCCTTAAGCTGATCCACATCACTATTTAAATTCTTACACTTTTCTTGCAGAACCTCCATACTACCACCCTTTATGACTTGAGCCACATCCTCAACTTTCATCTTCATTGTATGCCAGTGGCTGAGGATAAACTGGATATTTCTTTTAATAAGCTAATTATCACTATAGACACTAAAATTAGGTCACACTCCCCTTTTGTCCCTCAAAAATAAGCACCCTTTGTTACATTTACCTAGCCATGACCCCCCTTCACCCCACTAATATTAATTTAATTAATTTGATTAAATTAATGCATTATCCTCACTATATTTATTATTTAAATATCTTATTTGAATAATATCCACACATGCAGTTCACTTAGACACCTCACCAAGCTAACTCAACCTAAAACCTATTCTTAGCAAGTTCCCATAACTAACTAAGACTTACCCAAACCCTAAAAATCAATCCCTACATTCCCTCTAACCACATTCCCGCATGCTCACAAGAGGCTCCCAGTCTAATCCACGGGATAACGACACGAGATCTAAGGAAATCAGGAGGATCTCCCTAGTTTAGTAAACCTAGGAAATCCCACCTTGACCAATGCGTCGGTTACCCCTAACCATTGCGGTTAATCCAGACCGCCATCGGTTACCCCTTTTAACCCCAAAACAACCTTATTCTCAAGGTTGGAAGTTGGAAGCAAGTTGGAAAACTTTGGGAGAAAGTTGATGAACAAGAACACATCTCAGAGAGATAACGCATCTTCAGAGAGCCAATTCCAGCAAAAACTCACATCCAAGGAGGGAGATTGAGCATCTTCTCCTCGCATGTGACCATCCTAGCCATGATCTAATCTATCCAAGCAAAGAGGAGTGTACATGCAGCCCATGCAAAATATTTTCTTCAGTTGGTGATCACTTGTAGCCTTCAAACTCATCATCAACACCTCCATCCCTCACACACAGACATTTAGGAACGAAATCCAAGTAAGTACAACATCATACTTTCCTAGTTATTTCATTTCTTCATTATTTTATCATCCATTGTTTATCTTGCTCCCTATTGACCTTCTCCATATTTTCACCTCCGTATACCCATTGAAACCTCACAAAATCCCACTCCAGTCACCCAATACCTCGTCCCGACCAACCCAAGTCTTTTGTGCAATCACAAAAGAGACCTAGCTATTTCTGTGACATTTCCAAATCTGACAGTAACCGGCATCAGTTACACCTAACCGCCGTCGGTCACCCCTGACCGACACCGGTCTCTATGTTTTCCCACACAGCCCTTAACAGAGACCTACCCACCTAATTTTATCTCACCCTCTTTCCCCTGTGATCTACCCGAGACCTCTGCCAAACCTGCAGAACCCATAACCAATCATTTGACCTTTGGATTCTATTCTAGCTTAGCATGTTAGATTAGATATGTTTTCTTATTGTGTTTTAAAGTGAGATACCTAAATCATTTTAAAATAACAATAGGATTTACTTTGTTTGCAACATTGAATTGTGTAAAAGTCGGTGATCGATGTATGCTAGGAAGTATCACACTTTCCAGATCTAGCACATGCTAGGCAATTCACTGCCCATATTGTTTAATTCCTTACGGTGGTCTTGTTTTCATTACAGGTAGTTCCTCTTAGCCAAAAGAAATCTCTCACAATCGATGTGGATTCGGAAGTCATACGCGCACAACAACCCATCAACCGACATTTTAACAGTATTCTTCCTATGCCCAATTACCCTATCTGCTTTAAATCAATGCTTCTAATAAATTATCTAAGAAAAAGGTGAAACATTTTGCCATGCCCGGTGGGACCCATTTGGGGTTCCTTACATTTCATTCATTCCTAGGAAAAAATTGTGTGTTTTTTTCCCTTCTAAAAATCATACACACTAATTTTCTTCTTTGGTAATCCACCTCTTCTTTCTATTTGCTCTAAAGGAAACTTTTCTTTTGGTGTAATTAAAAGGAATCATTTCTTCATGTTTTCTACATTATAGTGAAAGAGCATCCCTCTTCCTCTTCATCTTATTATGTCATCTAATTTCACATTTTCGATTTGGGTTTAAAAACAAGTGCATTCCATTCTGATTTA
This sequence comes from Taxus wallichiana var. yunnanensis, assembly GCA_018340775.1. Lineage (NCBI taxonomy): Eukaryota > Viridiplantae > Streptophyta > Pinopsida > Cupressales > Taxaceae > Taxus > Taxus wallichiana. The sequence goes on from CM031243.1 coordinate 371,044,673, forward strand.
TTGCATTAGCTCACATTAATTAAGGGCAACCTATATGCTTTGGAAGTCATGACCAGCTGATGGTTGACAAAAGAATCGTAGAAAAGCACTTTTATCCTTTTCTCTTTCTCTACGTCTTACCAAACCTCACAAAAATTCAAAATACATACATTCTTAAACAACATCTTACATGGAAGAAGCTTTAGGTGATCACATGATCACGGCACAATGGGCACCCAACTCGCTACTCTGTTGAGTCATACTTCAGAGTGAAGCCCGACCCCACCATAACATACCTAAAACCTCACCTTTTAGATATCCTTCTTCGTAGGAAGCCATCCTCACCAAAAAAATTATTTCACAATTCATGTGTTAGTCCCTAAATAGCATAAGCTACACAAACATAATAGAAAAGGCACTCCTAGGATCACATTTTCTTAGTGTTTTTGCTTGGCTTGTGTTTTGAGGTGAGAGATCATGTTCATCACTATTTCTTGTTCATACTTTCATGATCCTCATCATAATCGTGTATTTCGCTTCACAGAGTGTGCCTAGGCCATATCATCATCATTCCCAAAATTCTAGGTCTGATTATACATCGATTTTAATTCACAACCACTTTATTTTATCGCTGTTTTAATTTCACAAGAATCATAGTTGCGGTTACCTCGATCGCCATCGGTTATACCCAACCGACGTCGGTTCCAGTCCTTTTGTTAACCTACTCAAAAGGACATTTTTACTTCACTTTCTTCCACTTTTCACAGTCTCTGTCACTGTCATCATTCTCATTGACGTTTTAAACATCCTCAGATTTGGCATACCTGTCAGATTTTACCTTCTGCCTCGTTGTTTACTCACTGTCTATTTTCTACAATGATAGTGAAACTAGTTATACCTCACTTTGTTGTCGGTTTTCCTAACCATCATCGGTTATCCTGTTTCACATTCCAGCCATCATTTGGTCCTTTATCCACTTTTTATCACCAAGTTCACCTATCCCTGCTATTTTATGTATCATTTACAGAAAAGTAGCCCTACCTGATCAATATTGGTTCACATGGTGCTAACTCGAAGACAAGAAAATTCCCTCGTATTCCATGCCAGTTGTCAACCACTCCCACCTAGTCCTTCACCACCTTCTATTTTATCACCAGCCATGGATCCCATCCAACCTACTACTATCGCTACCGGAGATGAGGAGTTTGCACGACTCCTTGACCAGAACCCGTCACCTTGCAATTTTACCTTTCCCACTCATCCACCCGAGACGCCTCGGGTCAGTTGATATACGACATGCCCATATCTATCCCCCGACTCTCGCACCCACTTCCACATTGGCCCCATCTAGTTCCATGCTGCCCGCATCCACTTTACCCCCAATCATTTCACAGTTAGGTTCTGTACCCACTATGACTGCCGCGTATGTTACCTCTGTGGCACCCATTACATCCACCGTACCCTCGACGACTACCCTAAACACAACCTCATCTGCCCCTAATGTCTCATACATACCTGTAGCTACATTCCCACCTCCAGTGTCGGTGACCCCTACCCCATTTTAGAACGTGGTTCTTTCCATTCCACAATCATTAGCCCCTATTGCCACTAGGGTTACCACGACCCTTCCACCCCCATATACATACTACCAACAACCTCTTGTTTCATCCATTATTCATTCCGGGTACATACCCCTATTTCACTGCCTTCTTCTCCACCACCTACGTGGAAGCTCCATACAGTGGAGTTCCACCCTTATTATACACCCAAAACCAACCTCCTCATGCTATAGGAGGCATCCAATCATCACAACCCACCAATGACCTAATTAAATTGATGTTGGAAAAGATGCATACATTAGAGGCATTGGTTTCCGACTCTCGCAACACTCTCACCTATGATGAGATTTGCAACGAGCCTATTCACCAATCCATTCCTATCCGTTCATACCCTGTGCATTGGGAAATGCCTAAATTAAATCGCTTCAATAGCAAAGAAGACCCCCAACAACATTTGCGGTCGTTCAAACACAGGTGTTATTTGATCGCTCATGATGATGCCTTGATTTTGAGGACTTTACCCATGTCCCTCACCGGACTTGCACTAGATTGGTATAATGGGTTACCTAACCACTCTATATTCTCATTCAATCAGGTAGCCCAAGCTTTCTTGGACCATTTCTCTATCAATATCGTCAAGAATTTTACCATGACTGATCTATATTCCACATGTCGGTATGAGTGAGTACGAATCCATCACAGATTTTTTCACTCATTTGGTGTAGCCCGATCAATCAACTTACCTTCTAACTATCACAAACTAAACTCATCGATCTCTTCACACGAGCTTGTGCTAGACATACCTCCCTAAACTTGCAAGTCCAAACCTTTCAGACATTTGATGAGGCATTTACTATGGCACGAAAGTTAGAGATTTGGGCCATTGAAGAGAAGAAGATCCAATTACGAAATAAGAATTCGGCGTTCAATTTGAATGATACCTCTTCCTCTTCTAAACCATAAACCACTTATTAAAAAGCCAAGGGCACCGCTAATGTAGTGGTACTCAAGGCCAGCCCACTCATCCGTCGAGTCAGCTACACCCTCATCTAATCTCTCACATGTCCAAGCTTTTCAATTCAAATGACAAATGAATGAAAATATAACCCAATTGGGGAGCCTTACTCATCTGTCTTAGAAAAGCTTATTAAAGCTAGATCCATCACCCTTCCACCCATAAAATCACACACTTTGGTTTTGACCTACTCGCCCCATGCCCGCATGGTATAAAGAACATGATTTCTATAATTATCATCGAGTAAAGGGTCATAGTGATGGAAACTACATCAGTTTCAAGAATATGGTCCAAGAAATGTTCAAGAAAGGCGAGTTAACTATGGATAATCCCAACACCACCCCCAACAAAAATATACAAATCTTCAAAAAACCATTTCCCAATCATGACCCTTCATCCAATCAAACCGGTGAGAGATCAACTCGTGATACTCATACCCGTGAGGTTCATGCTATCTTTAACAAGGTACCTATCACCTCTCAATTACCTCACATCCCTTCCATAGAGGAAATCCTAGCCCGAAATCCTCCTTCCACATTAGAACCTACCTCCTGTTCCTTCACCAATAGAGGAACACCTTTCATCTCCTTCATCACCTACGAGGGGTCTTCCACTAACATCAAGACCATCTCACCCCTGGCTTCTCCACTTAGAGAACCTTTACCTACAGTACCTCCTCCACCCATAGAGGAGCACCCATTACCTCCTCCACCCACAGCGGAGCACCCATCTATTCCTCCACTTATAGAGGAGCTCCCATCATCTCCTCCACCTATCATAGACCTGGTTGAGATACCTTTTCCTCTCGGTGAGCATTCTCCATCTACTACCCAAAATCCAATAGACCTACTTTCAGCTCTCTTACCCACGAAAGTTGAAGCTAGCCAATTCCCTATCTCTAAGACACATTTTACGGGAATTCCTATTAGGTCCTCACCAACTCCACCCATAGACATGCCATTCTCAAGTTTAGCTGATCACTTAGATTATGTGGATAGGGCTTTACTATGGGGCGCCTCTTACTCCTTGTCTCAACATAGATGCAGAGATCCCTCACTGATACCTCCACTATCTACCCAAATGCATTTCGACCCATCAAACCAAATATAAGCCTTGCTTTCATGCACCCATTTCATGGTACCCATTAACACTCACACCACACCCTTACCTATAACCCGACCTACATCTCAACCCAAACCCATACCCATAACATTTGACTCCACTAAACCTATTACCACTTTAGGGGTCACCCCGACCACTAGCCTTACTCATCCACCAATTAAAATAGAATTAGCTACACCCTCCAACGTTAGAGCCACACCTATTTTGACACCCAAACCAAAGAAACAAACTCATCAACCTCATACCCCAACCGCACCAATCATGCCCACACTTTTCATGTCTACCTTAAAGTTTTCCTTAAAACCTCGGCTATCCAACATGGTCAAGCACCCTTTACCCATCCATGAACCAATAACATAACAACCCATTCCTTCCTCAAAACCTCTAACCTACCCAGCGCAGAACACAACTTAAACTCGCACCTACAGTCTATTTACCACCAATAACTCCAATACCCTCGGCTATTGCTTAACTTCCCACTACACTTCGATCGTGTCCCTCACACCCCAAGTACGACCCACGTTACCTACCTTCACAAAGACTCCCCACTATCCCCATGGGTAACTTTCCCTCTTCCTCCATCTAATTTTCCTTTCTGGACCTTGTACACCCACATCACCTTTACCCAAGAAGGTGCAAACAAAAAATTCCACTACCCCACAATAATGTAGTCAAAACAACCACACACCCTCTTACTCGTTCATCTACTCGTGTACTCTACCCAAACAAACATGACCGATACCTAAAACCACACCGGCACCTAAAACCATAACTCGACCCATTCCTTCTCTTCCAAAAATAGTTCCTCGACAATCAACCACACCTACACCCAAACCCATGTTCACTTACCATTTTGATCCACTAGCAGGGTCCTATTCCAAAATTTTAACCAACCTCGTTGAGACTTCTATTATCGCATTACAGCCACTCCGACCTTATGACACCCTGAAACCCAAGCCAAAAGGGTTTGACGATACTAAAATTTGTGCATACCATCATGTGCCAAGACACGATGTGGAGAACTAAAAGGCCTTGAAAACCATCCTTATCTAATTATGTCCACCTGAAACCAACTTTGATGACAATGACCTTCTTGATGAGGATCCTATTTCAACGACACCCATTCCCACACTGCCTACTCAACAACCACAACCTCCACCCTCGCCACTCCTAGAGCCACCCTCAAGATTTGAAATTAACATCGCTTGCATCGAGAGATCTTTCCATGTAACCACCCCAATGTCGTTGCACCCATCTCACCTCACAAGGATTTTCTCCTCTCGGTAGGTTTTTGCTCGTCATGTCATTATACCACTCACCCTACACCTTCTCCATTTTCCAACTTCCCTCAAATCAACATGATACATGTCACTACACGTGCAAAAAAGGGAAAAGAAAAGGCAACTAACCCACCAACCAATCCTATGCCCAACATACCATCTACACCCATACCAAAAATAACTATACGCGGCCCCATGTACCCCATTTCTAACAGCATCACACATCACACCATGCTCAAACAATTACATCAGTATCCTCTCAAAATGTCCCTATATGACCTAATTCAAACCTCGAATCCCATCACCAAGCTCTCATGGAGGTTCATCAATCTATTGAGGTTTTACCCAATGACCCTACACCCATAGCCTCTATTATCACACCTCATCATGTAGCCTCTCTCACCAAATTACCACCTTCATCCTCACCTCACCTTGTTCACCAAGTGGCCTCCCTTAGCTTCTCAGAGGAAGAGATCACGCCATACCAAAACGATGACCTAGACCCAGCCCTCTTCATCTCTATCCACATTGATGACATATGGGTATGCCATGTGATGATTGATGGAGGTGCTAGCATTAACATTATTTCATCCCATGCATTTTCTCAAATGTGCATACCTGACAATTTCGTGTATAAACATTTGGTCATGTTGCATTCATTCAATGATGCTATCACTTCCACACTAGGCAATGTCATCCTTCATGTTCACGTGGGCCCCCGCACTATTCCATAATTGTTTTATGTTTTGGAGGGGGAATTAAAATATAACTTGTTGCTTGGTAGACCTTGGATCCGTGTCATGGGTTGTGTTCCTTCCACTTTGCATCATTGTGTAAATTTTGAACATGAAGGACACACTTATACCATTCCATCGACTCATCACCTTTCAAAACATGCAATATGTTATACCGACCTAATGATGTGCTCATCCTGTCAAGCCATCTACCTCTGCAACCAATACCACTTTACCTACACCTTTGCCTACCAATACAGACCACTTTGCTTCTACCGCACATACCACCTCCATTCCTACCACTGCTATAACCTCCATAGCTAACCAATTAGCTTCCCAATCTATTAACTCCACCTCTGCATCGACCTTCGACACATTATCCATACCAACTACCTACATACCAACCACTCGATCTCTTGGAAGGTGTTTTTCAACGTGTCTCACTGGGGGAGTGCTGCCTATATATTCATAACACATTCCTTACCCCGCATGATTATGGAATCCTTCACCAACACCCTCGCTATGATCACCGTATAGGATAATGCCTCCTTTATGGTCCTCCTCATATTTGTACTAGTCTCACCTATCGGGAATTGATACTACCACTTACATAGCAAACCACCATCACAACCCCACCCATTTTCCGCTAACTTCCAATCACTTACCAATTACTATTTTTCCCACACCTTCCTACACCACTATGTGTGGAACGGTTTCAGTTTTTACTTTTATGAGCAAGGCCGCCATACCATTATTTCGTGTACCACCCGCAAACATAATGACCGTAGTGGTATTGGCTTCCCTGAACCTCCTACCAAATAGGCCTGCATTTAACTCATTGAAGACCCTAGCCCCCCTCCACCTTCATCTTTATCACTACCTTCACCTGCTCCACCTTCATCACCACCTTCACCGACGAAGTCGATGGATCCTGAATCTATCCCTCCTAACTTTTTTTTTCATAAACACCATTTCCTTAGGGCCTTTGACTTATCAACGCGAAGGCAAGGCCCCTTCCACTCTTCCATTCCTATATCCTGAGATGATCGATGACGACACACCTACAATTAACGTCATTCAATGTCAGGATGATGAATCCATACTCACCTACCTTGGTGCAAAAGACTCATATATTCATCGGTCGTTACCATCTGAGATGCAAACCATGTTGAATGAATCGACTATTGAGATCAACATTCATACTCAAGATGACCCGCACATCCTAAAGATCAAACAATCTTTAGATGTTGTTGAATAGGAAGCCATCACTTCTTTTCTCTGAGATCATAACCACGCTTTCACTTGGTCTTATGTAGACATGCCCGTATTGACCCCACCATAGTGGTCCACAATATCGTAACCATTCCCGATGCCAAACCTATCAAACAAAAGCTGAGGAAAATGCACCCTCGCATTGCTCTTCTCGTCAAAGAAGAAATTCAGCACCTTCTTTCTGTTTCCTTCATCTTACCCATTGATTATCCTCGTTAGATTTCTAACATTGTCCCTGTTACTAAAGCAACAGGGGGACTCCACATTTACACGGACTTCCGTGACCTCAACCTCACCTACCTAAAAGATGAATTTCCCTTTCCTGGTATTGATCAACTGGTTGACCTTACCACTGTCACAAGATGCTCTCATTCATGGATGGCTTCTCGGTTATAACCAAATTTTGTTTTCCCAGAATATCAGCACAAGAATGCATTCATTACCCCTTGGGAAACTTTTCCTATCGAGTCATGCCCTTTGGCCTTAAAAACGCTGGTGCTACATATCAGCGTGCTATGACTTACATCTTCCATGATATCATGCATCACATATTGGAAGATTACATGGATGATCTCTTGGAAAATATAAATGTCGCATCGAGCACCTCACCATCCTTGAAACCATCTTTGATTGCCTTATTAAATATTGCATCTGCCTTCAACCTAAAAAGTGCATCTTCACGGTTCTCTCATAAAATCTCTTGGGATTTATTGTTTCCCTCCATGGTATAGAAGTTGAACCTGCTAAACTCAAGGCCATTCTCGGAAATGCATCCACCTACTAACCTTACACAACTCCGTAGCCTATAAGGTAAATTGTAGTACATTCACCGTTTCATCTCACAATTATCTCGTCGGTGTCAACCATTTCATCATTTGCTTAGGAAGGATGTCTCCTTTAAATGAGACGATGACTATCACAAAGATTTTGAGGCCCTAAAATAATACCTTCTCCAACCACCCGTACTCATTCCACCTAAATACAATCAACCTTTTTACCTATACATATCAGCTACCGATCATTCCCTGGGAGCCATGCTCGCTCATCGTGATAAATAAAACATGGAGGAGGTAGTTTATTACATAAGCCGTACTCTTTTGGACTATGAAACCTAATACAACCATCCATAAAAGCTTTTCTTAACCTTAGTTTTCATTTCCACCAAACTCTTCCATTACTTACTAAACCACAAAACCTATGTCATGACCAACACCGATCCCTTACACGTCATGTATGCCAAACCTTATCAAAATCAACACACCGTGCGATGGCTTATGCTTTTAGCTGATCTTGACATCGAATTCATTCACAAAAAGTCTATCAAGGGCCAAGATATCACCGACCAAATGGCTAACACACCTATTTCTGGGGATCAACCCTCTAATTTTGACTTTCCCGATGATTCAATTGCTACTCTTTCCTTGGACGAACCCCCTTACCAAATGACACTATTTTTTAATGGTTCCAAGTGTCGGCGCGGGCGGGGCTGGTGTTATCCTCATTCCTCTAGATGGGGAACCCATGCCTTTGTCTTTCAAACTAGATTTTGAATGCACTAACAATATTACTGAGTACGAAGCACTCATCCTAGGTCTCCAAGCCGCATATGCCCTAGATGTCAAATCAATCAACATCTTTGGTGATTCACAATTGGTCGTAAACCAAGTCAATGGTATGTACCAATGTCGTAACGAGATACTTCAAAAGTATAAACATCATGTAGACATACTTTTGACCACCTTTGATCGTTACACCCTTCAAACCATCCCACATTCAACTAACAAATTTGTAGATGCCATGGCCTCGCTTAGCTTTCCAAATACCCACTTCCCTACCGATTCCAAAATCTTTGTCACCATATTCCTCCATTCACCTTCTTATTTACCTCACGATGTTTACTCAATCGGAACCGACACCCCAAACTTGAGTGATTTGGTATAAACAATACTCGACTACCTTTCTCTCTCCATCTCACCTCCTAATCTCACCCGTATGCGGACAACGCACCTTCCTTAAAAGGGTCTCTCGTTTTGGTATTTTGGGGGGACTCCTCTATAAGTGCGGCTTTGATGGTATTCCCTTACGATGCCTCACAAGTTCTGAAATTCCTTATACCATTAAGGAGGTTCATGATGGCATATGTGGAGGTCACTTTAGTGGCCTTTCTGTTACTAAGTGTATTCTTCACCTAGGTTATTACTGGTCGACCCTTAACCATGATTGTTGCGACTATGTCAAACATTGTGTGAAATTCCAAAAACATTCCAAACTTCATCATACACCCAGTCATGCCTTACAAGTCACTCATGATTTTTGGCCCTTCTCTCAATGGGGTTTGGATCTTGTTAGAGAAATCAATCCTCATTCTTCCCAATGCCATCAATGGATCATAATTGCTACCAAAAATTACAAAAATGGGTAGAGGCCATACCACTCATCTCCACGAAAGTTGAGAAGATATGTGAGTTCATTAACCATCACATCATTTGTCACTTTGGTGTCCCTCATCGCCTCATCACTGACAATGGAAAACAATTCAAAAATAAAACATTGTAAAAACTTTGCGATGCCTTCAACATTCAGCTTAGTTTCTCATCACCTTATTACCCACAAACCAATGGCCAAGCCAAATCCACTAACAAAACCCTCAACAAAATTCTCATGAAAGTAGTTTATGATACTAGAAAGGATTGGCATACCCACATTCCTTTTAACATATGGGCATACCACACTAGTATTCGCACTTCCACTACGGCCACACCCTTTTGTTGGTCTACGATACATAGATTGTTACGCCTCTCGAAGTCTAGATCCCCTCACTCCGCATTTCTCTCCATGACATGCTTACTAATGATGAATTTTGTCAGGACCGCTTAGCACAACTACAGTTATTAGATGAATGTCATATTAACGCTCTAGATCACCTTCAATTTTACCAACAACGTATCAAACGTGCTTATGACAAATGTGTTCATGAATGAACCTTCTAAGTTGGTGACCTTGTCTTGAAAGAAAATCAACACGTAACTAAAGCAAAAAAAAGTAAACGGGAAAATTTTCTCCTAATTGGCTTGGACCATATATCTTAACTCATACCTATGGATCAGGTGCCTATCATTTATCCTCACTTGATGGTAAACCTGAACCTGAGCCCCTTAACACATTACATCTTTGACCATTCTATTATTGAATCGTTGTCCTACCTCACCCTTTGTCTCTTTACAGGCTCATCCCTTGAGCACCATCCACTCCATACACCTCCCCAATGATTAAACAAGAATCATGTGAGTACCCATCACTTGTTATCTTCTCTTGCATATGTGTACTACGACCTTTGCACATATCATGATTCTCATGGATACTTTTTGTCTACCTATAGATGAGATCCCATGGTCATTTCACCTTTCCTTTTGAACAAGATTCCTATCCTCCACCTTGGTCTTGTCCATGATTTCAAAACCTCACATGGGACCAAAATCCTTGAGTCAAACTTCTACTAAAGAAGATGAATCCCTCAAAAGGACATCTTCTTCGACAAAATTGCTACTATAAATAGATTGCTCCCTCAAGGACAACTATGTGAAGCTAAAAAAACAAGAGAAACCAAAGCTTCCCACATCAATCAACTTCAAGAATACCTCAAGGAGTACCATATTATTCATCCCATATAGACTTCCTATATCGATCGACCTATCAAAACAAAATACTTTTTAGTCATGGACTTACCCATTGTGACCTTGGACCTCTTGCCCAAAAGCCCTTGTCACTCAAAACATATACAATTAATTACCTTTCACTCACCTTACCATTTCCACTCTCATTGTCTCAATTTCCTCAAGGGATAGCTTGGAATTTAGACATTTGGTGATCCTGTGACTACCTTCATCGTAGAACAATTAATCATGCAATGTCTTTCGGGTCTTGTGTTCATCACCCCCTCCAAGGTATGATCTACTTGGTATGATCCTACCCAATCAGGTGGCTTTATTTCCCCCTTCTTATCTTTTCACCATCTTTGTTTATGTTTTGATTACCTTATACAGGACTTGGTACTCGACGCTTACCTTTGGGGTAATCCTCCCCTTTTCGCCATACTCGCCTTCACCTACATCATTTTACCTATAATCTACACACACCTATTTAACCTAAACCCACAACATGCCCACAAACCTACCAACTCATTTTCATATTCTTCCCTAGCTCATGGGAGAACTACATCAGCCCGAGGTCCCTTTTTTCTTGGGACTATGTAGGCAGCACTCCAAGGGCATGGGGCCCTTGGAGGTTAGCTCGGCCAATCTCTACCCTAAAGTAGTTCATCAACCATGCCTAACTTACCATTTCCATCACATTTTACTTAGTTCCCTTTTCAACAAAATTGGAAACTAAGCCACCTACATAACAAGTTGCTTACTAAAACATACATTTATTACACCTACCATCTCTCTATCATCACTATGCATAGATTATACAACATTTCACCTATGACCCATAATATCATTCATTGCCAAAATAGTGAATCATAACTAAACCTACTTTCAACTCAACCATGCCTAACACCTGACTCAATCCATGCCTATAACCTGACTCATCCATGCCTAACACCTGACTCAATCCATGCCTATAACCTGACTCAACCATGCCTATAACTTGACTCGATCCATGCCTAAACCGACCTGACTCCATCATGCCTAACTCACCTAATTTCCATTCATATCAAAATAACAACTCAAAATATCATCAACATATCAACAAGTCAAATCATAACATGTATCTCATAAATCAATAAATATATAAATCAAAATACATGCCTATCTCATCATGGCCATCATCTCAAAAATGTCGGCACGTGGGCTGATATACAATACAAAATGTCATCAACACGTAGGTGGTCTCATATATACACAAAGAATGAAACACTCGATACAAAAAATATTCGGCATGTAGGCCGATATATGCTCAAAATATACAAAACTCACTCGTACATCCTCACTATCTTCGGCATGTAGGCTGATATGTGATCAAAAATACAAAAATCTTCGACACGTAGCCGACATATCTATCCGCAATAATCACTCGTATACATCAAAAAAATCGGGTGGCCGCATATCAGACATCTTGCCGGATGTCCTCCATCTTTGTGTCTCCTACACCCTCACCTTATGTTCCCCTGTTGACGCATTACCTTGATTTCGTCATCATGTGCTTTGGTGGCCTCTCCTAATCGGCCTTAGAGCTCGCTACCCCCATGCTCTCCACACTATGTGTGCGGGATCTCATCCTCTCACTGGATGTTTGTTGTGCCCTAAACTCTCCGTAAGAGAGGAAGTCTATCATGGCTGCCATAAGCTGGTCCTGATAATATCTCACCTCACCTAGGGTATCCCGTAACCTAGATATAGGCACGGTCTATGGTGGTCCCATAGGTATCTCGCCCCTACTGCCTTGCGCCATCCTGTGGCCAGGGACCAGGCTCCCACTCCACCGGTGGTGGTGCCCCTGCCTTGTGCCTATGGTGGTGCCCCTATCCCTTTGCCTATATTTGGGCTTGTAAGGCCCCAATCTATGTCTGGCTATGGCCAACTGACCATGTAATCCTGTCACTTGATCCAATAAGGCTACCACCTGACCATCTCTATCTCCATCTCCTCCATCACCTCCACCCTCTCACTCCGCCATCTGGGCCTGCAGACTGGCCACCTATACTCATAGCTCTACTACCTCTACCTATGACCCCTCCAGCTATGTCTATAGTATACCTATCTGGTGTGATCAACATCGCTACCTACCCCTATAGGGCGTCTCTTTTTACCGTAATAGATAAGTCGGCCCCTGGTCTCGGTGGTATGGCTTGTAATTGCACCGCCCACCACTGCCTATACCTATCTATGCATCTGGTGTCATCAATCCACTGATCCACTGGCTTCTCCTACTCTCCTATAGGCACTTTGAAGTTTATGGTAGAGGTAAGGGCCTCTCCACGTCATCTCTCTAATACTGTGGGAAGGGTAGAGAGGAATATCTTATACAAGCTTTGAACTATCGTCGGACCACCTACCGAGATCATCTCATCCTCCCCGACACGGCAACCCTGTATCCACCTCTCTAGCTAGATCTTAGCTAGCTCCTCATGCATATTCCTATATGAGGGGAATCCCACATATGGCCTCCAGATAATGTCCACTCCGACAACCCCTCCAACAACTGCCAAAAATGGGCCACATCGTATGTCGGCCTATCTGACCTCCGCTCTCCTACAACCGACACCCATCTCCTATATCCCAACCACACACATCTTGGTGGGAATGCATCTTCTTGGGGCATCCCTATAGGTTGAACATAGACTATGTGCTCATAGGCCTAGCAGTGTAGTATAAATGTACAACATAGGCTGAACCTACGCAACCGCCCATACGCCCACAGCTCTCTATATAGCTGCACCAAGAATGTTGGTGCCCAAGTGAAGTGTGTCTCATGCACCATCATATCATGGAGCACCCCATCAATGATTAGGGAAATCATCCACCCTCTGCATTGGGTAGTGCATAACAACACACTGCCTCCATCAATAAAACCACTAGCCTCGTCTCATCCGGACGGGCTAGGTACATCTCGCCATAGCTCAAACTGGCACTATGGAATCTCAGCTCTACCACCCCCTCACCAAATACTATCCCAATCAGATCCTCTGAGGCCTCAGAGGAGATAGAGTACACCTAGGCCCCTAATATGGGTAAACTCAGAATTCAGAACACTTCCTCTAGGGTGATAGTCATCTCACCCATCGGAAGGTGGAACATGTTGGTTGTGGAGTCCCATCTATCGATGAGCGTGACCATCAAACTAGGTTACCGAACAGCATGTCGGTAGCACCGAATACCACTCAATCCCACTACCTCCACATGCTACAGCTCCAAAGGGGTTTCTAAGCCACACAATGTCACTAGTAGCGGTGGAACCCCGTCTCGCATATATAACTGCGATCTCCCCTGCATCCAATCCAAAGTGCAACATTAATCTACCTTTACCATGACTATATTCATCACTTATTATTACCCACCACCATATTTTTACCCTACCCATCTCAACCACCTAACCTACATCATTTTTTGGACCCTTGCGCCTAAAATCCCGACCGATGCCGGTTCATCCTAACGAACTCCGTTCACCCTTAAACCAGCATTGGTCACCTATTTAGTGATCGATACTGATTCAACTTACCGACCACGGTAACCACATAACCGGCATCGGTCACCATGTTAAGTGACCAATCTTGATTCTACTCGACCAATGCTGGCCAAACTTGACTAATGCCGGTCACTATCATAGAAAAATTCATGACTTTCCAAACCCCCTTTTTAAAACCCTCCCACCTATCCCTTTTACCCCACCTATAATGACCTACACTACCCCAAAACCCCTACCCACCCCACCTATCCAATTTACTACCCCCTCTTTTTTTTGCCCGTTATGCCCCTCCATACCTGATTTAACTTTTTCCCACGCACAACTTACAAACAACCCACCAAACCCTACACATAACAACTATTACAACCTCTAATCTATCTAATTCACAATGTAGAGTTAGGTGCTTACCTCGTCGTGTTGCCTCCGTCTCGGTGGCACGCCTCGATCGTTGTGCTGTGCGTGGCCCACCCAATCCATCTCCCACCTCTACCATCCTCTGACCAATCACCTCTCTCACCCTGATCCCATGGCCCCACTACTCACTAACCCAATCCTCGTCAACTCACACCGCCAGCTCACTGTCCCATTCCGTCCGGACACTTTTCTCACTTTTTTCTCTTTTCTCTATCATTTTCTCCCTTCGACCAATAACAAATGAATAAACAAAACATGTGTATCTTTTAATTTTATAGAAACCCCTACCTAACCGATGTTAGTTCCCATAGACGGGCATTGGTCTCGTGCCCTACCTCACTGTTGTCGGTTTTCCTCTACCGACGCGTCGCTTATCCATGACCGCCATCGATCAACCTAACCTACACATTACCCCTACATTGCCATTTTCCTCCACCCTTCACCTTGCCATTTTACCAAACCATTTACCTTGCTCTTTTACCCCATCCGACCTTTACCCAACCCCTTACCTTACCTTTCCCGACCTCATCACTTCCTACATCCATTTGTCCTCCTTTAAGGACTCGTTACCTCACCCTTACCCGTGCCATGACCTAGATATTTAGACCTAGACCATCATTAGTGACCTTTGACCTCATGTGTTACATATGCCTTGTAGCACTTTACAATGTTGTTGCCCTAATGACCTTACCTAGCCTATTGTCATGACTTGTTTATCCCGACCCTACCTTTGGTGTACCGGAACATACCTAAAACGTTCCTACACCTAACCTACATTGTGTTTCCTAATATATCCTATACCTTGGATACCAAATTCACTTCAACCTTGTTCGATAAACCTATCAACCTTAGATGATGTAGTGTTTGCCTGCTCTTCAATCCAGTAGTGTGTTGCAATTTATACGTGTGCGTGCATTTGAATATTGCTACATGTGACCCTAACCCATTACCTAGATTGCCTGAGTAGACCTTTCACCCTTTTCCCCTATCCCACTTGCCTTTTCCTCACATTTACCTTTTATCAAACCACTCACCGCTTGACCCGCTACCTCATCGCCCTAGTTTGAGGGGATCACCTTCACCCCGCATGGGGCAACCACATCTTATTTTTGTTAGCGTCACTTACCAATACAAGCTACGTAACAAAAAGGGGAAAAATGTAGACACTAAAATTAGGTCACACTCCCCCTTCGTCCCTCGACATATAAGCCCCCATTTATTACATCTACCTAGCCATGACCCCCTTCACCCTACTAATATTAATTTAATTAATTTAATGCTTTATCCTCACTATATTTATTATTTAAATATCTTATTTAAATAATATCTACACAAACACTTCACTTAGACACCTCATCAAGCTAACTCAACCTAAGACCTATTCTTAGCAAGCTACCATAACTAACTAAGACTTACCCAAACCCTAAAAATCAATGCCTACACTCCCTCTAACCACATTCCCACATGCTCACAAGAGGCTCCTAGTCTAATCCGCAGGATAATGACACAAGATCTAAGGAAATTAGGAGGATCTCCCTAAGTTTAGTAAACCTAGGAAATCTGCGTTGACCGACGTCGGTTACCCCTAACCATCGCCGGTTAAGTCGGACCGCCATCGGTTACCCCTTTTAACCCCAAAACAACCTTATTCTCACAAATTGGAAGTTGGAAGCAAGTTGGAAAACATTGGGAGAAAGTTGACAAGCAAGAACACATCTCAAAGAGATAACGCATCTTTAGAGAGCCAATTCTAGCAAGAACTGACATCCAAGGAAGGAGATTGAGGATCTTCTCCCCGCATGCCTTCCCAAACCACATTCTGATCTATCCAAGTAAAGAGGATTGTGCATGCAGCCCATCCGAAGCTTTTCTTCATTGGTGATCGCTTGCAGCCTTCAAAACCCATCATCAGCACCTCCATCCTTCACACATATAATTTCAGGAATGAAATCCAAGTAAGTACAACATCATACTTTCCTAGTTATTTCAGTTCATCACTATTTTATCATCCATTGTTTATCTTGCTCCCTTATTGACCATCTCAAAAAATTTGTACCTCTATAGACCCATCAAAACCTCGTAAAAACCTATTCCAGTCACCCAATACCTCCTCCCGACCAATCAAATCCTTTGTGCAATAACAAAAGATACCAAAACCCCGTTCGTGACATTTCCAGTTTCATAGTAAACCATCACCGGTTATACCTAACCGCCGTCACCACACCTAACCGACACCGGTCTCTGTGTTTTCCTACACATCCTTAAACAGAGACCTATCCACCTAATTTTACCTCACCCTCACTCACTTGTGACCTACCCGAGACCTTTATCAGACCTATAGAACCCAGAACCAACCATTTGACACATGGATTCTATTCTATCTTAGCATGTTAGATTATATTTGTTTTCTTATTGTGTTTTAAGTGAGATACCTTAATCATTTCAAGATAACAATAGGATTTACCTTGTTTTTAGCATTAATTTTTTTAAACAAGGACCAACAACCATCTAGGAAGTATCACGCTTCTTGGATCTAGCTTATGCTAGGCAGTTCACTACCCATATTGTTTAATTCTTTCTATTGGTCTTGTTTTCATTACAGGTAGTTCCCCCTAGCCAAAAGGAAGCTCTCACAGTCAGTTATGGATTCAAAAGTCATATGCGCGCAGCAACCCATCAACCGACATTTGAATAGGTATTCCTCCTACACTTGTTACCCTATATCTGTTTCCAATGATTCTAAGAAACAATATAAGAAAAAGGTGAAACATTTTGGCACACCCGGTGGGATGCATCCAAGTTCCTTGCATTTCCTTCAGTCCTAGGAAAAAATTATGTGTTTGTTTCCCTTCTAAAAGCATACACACTAATTTTCTTCCTGCAGTAATACACTCCTTTCTATTTTCTCTAAAGGAAACTTTTATTTTGGTGTATTTAAAAAGAATCGTTTCTTCATGTTTTCTGTATTTTAGTGAAAGAGCATCCCTCTTCCTCTTCATCTTATTATGTCATCCAATTTCATATTTTCAATTTGGGTTTAAAATCATATCATTTCATTCTAATTTTCTGCGTTAGCTCACATTAAATGAGGGCAACCTATACGCTAGAAGTCATTACCAGCTGATGGTTGACAAACGAATCATAGAAAAGCACTTCTATCCTTTTCTCTTTCTTTGAGTCTTACCAAACCACACAAAAATTTAAATACATACATTCTTAAACAACATCTTACCTGGAAGAAGCTGTAGGTGATCACATGATCATGACACAGTGGGTACCCAGCTCACTGCTCTGTCGAGTCATACTTTAGAGCGTAGCCCACCCCCACCATAACATACCTAAAACCTCACCCTTTAGATCTCCTTCTTTGTAGGAAGCCATCCTCACCAAAAACTCTATTTCACATTTCATGTGTCAATTCCTAAATAACATAAGGTAAACAAAAATAATAGAAAAGGGCACTCTTAGGATCACGTTTTCTTAGTGTTTCTACTTGGCTTGCATTTTGAGGTAAAATATCACATTCATCACTTTTTGCTCATCCTTGCATGCTCCCAATCATAGTCGGTGTATTACGAGTGTGTCTGGACCACATATACACCATTCTTAGACTTTTGGGTTTGATTCAACACTAGATTTCTAAATCACAACCATTTTTCTCATCACTGTTTCAATTTCACAAGAACCATCATCAAGTCACCTCGATTACCATCGGTTAAACCCAACCAATGTCGGTTCCAGGTCCTTTTGCTAACCTACTCAAAAGGACATTCTCACTTCACTTTTTCCACTTTCCACAGTCTCTGTCACTATCATTTTTTCCCATTGACATTTTACACATCCCCGCATTTGGCATACTTGTTTTTCCTAACAGCATCGGTTAGCCTATTTCACATTCCACCCACCATTTGTTACTTCATCCATTTTTTTCTTGATGTTCTTTATACCATTTACAGAGAAGCAGCCCCACCTGATCAGTACTAGTTCACATGGTACTGACCCAAGACAAGAAAATACCCTCGTGTTCCATGCCAATTTCCAACCACTCCCACCTAGTCCTTCACCACCTTCTATTTTATCACCATCCATGGATCCTATCTAGCCTACTAATATCGCTACCGAGAGATGAGGAGTTCACATGACTCCTTGACCAAAATCCTGCTGCCTTGCAGTTTTACCTCTCCCACTCATCCACCCGAGATGCCTCAGGTCAGTTGATATATGGCATGCCCGTATCTATCCCCCCGACTCTTGCACCCACTTCTCGCATCCCGATCAATCAACTTACCTTTCAATTGCCACAAACTGAACTCATCGAGCTCTTTACCCGAGCTTGCGCTAGACATATCTCCCCGACCTTACAGGTCCAAACTTTCTAAACATTCGATGAGGCATTCACTATGGCACGAAAGTTAGAGATTTGGGCCATCGAAGAGAAGAAAATCCAATTACGAAATAAGAATTCGGCATTCAAGTCAAATGAAACCTCCTCTTCTTCCAAACCTCCAACCAATTATTCAAAGGCTAAAGGTACCGCTAACATAGTGGTACTCAAGGCTGACCTAGCTAACCCGTTCAATCGGATACACCCTCATCTAATCTATCACTCATTCAAGCTTTTCGATTTAGACAAGAGAAGTGAAAATATACCCCAATTGGGGAACCTTACTCTTCTGTCTTAAAAAAGCTTATCAAAGTTGGTGCCATCACTCTTCCACCCATAAAACCACACACTGGTTTTAACCACCTTTCCTATGCCCGTGTGGTATAAGGAACAAGATTTCTGTAACTATCACCAAGTGAAAGGTCATAGTGACGGAAACTGTATCACTTTTAAGAATATTTTCCAAGAAATGCTCGAGAAAGGTGAGTTGACTGTGGATAATCCCAATGCCACCCCTAACCAAAATCTACAAATCTTTAAAAAACCATTTCCCAATCATGCCCCTTCATCTAATCAAACCGGTGAGACATCCACTCACGATACCCATACCCGTGAGGTTCACGCAATCTTTAACGAGGTACCTGTCGCATCTCAATTACCTCACATCCCTTCCATAGAGGAAATCCTAGCCTAAAATCCTCCTTCCACATTGGAACTAACCGTCACTGTTCCTTCACCAATAAAGAACAACCTTCATCTCGTACACCACCTACAGAGGGAGTCTTTTGCTAACATTGAGACCATCTCACCCCTAGCTTCTCCACTTAGAGACCCTTTACCCACCATACCTCCTTAACCCACGGAGGAGCACCCATTACATCCTCCACCCATGAGGAGCACCCATTGCCTCCTCTACCCACAGAGGAGAACCTATCCATTTCTCCACTTATTGAGGAACTCCTATCATCTCTTCCACCCATCATAGACTCGGTGGAGATATCTTTGCCTCTTGGCGAGCATTCTCCATCGGCTACTATACATCGGAAAAGCGACAAAGCGCGTGAGAATCTACAAGTGACTCTTCCACACGTGCCCGACCTCTCGAGGTCATGCCGAGACAGCTGGTGGGGGTAGAATATGCGTTGGATTCGAGACAAACTAGTTAGGCAGATCTAATGTCTTCGACACACACTAAAGGAATTTACGAATCTAAGGCAAAGAAGGCCCTTCTAACTTGGGTGGTGTGATAGATCGATTAGCAAGGATGACTGCTCAAGGCTCCAATCAATATCGAGCTCTAGCGTGATTCGATCTATGGGTTGCGGAATACGTGGAAAATGACCTGGGATAGTTTCGTGTATGTCTCCTGATAAGGTCATATAGTGGATGGTGAATATAATTGACTTTTATGGACGATTTTCTGGCCTAGTCCGCACTTCTCTAGCTTCGTTCGCTGCTATATTCAGTAAGGACAATTGTTCGATGATGATGGGTGGAAGTGGAGTGGACTAAAATACTAGTGTGCGTAGGCCAGTGTCTATATCTAATTCTCTTATGGATTCGTTGGGCTGTGGGATCTATGGATCACAACCATAGACTCTTGGTTGTTGTGGTCCTGTTATGGTCATACGCGAGATCAAGTTCTAATCCCTAGTATCCAGTAATCGTATGCTTTCTCATCTTCTATGTTTAGAACCAACAGTTGTGTAATCTTCTCAGAATACCTCACAGGTGTTCTCGCAACCTGGATCCTTAAGCTGGTATCTATATCTATGAGGGTGTCTCTAGCGTCTGGCTGTGGAACTAAAGGATCACACCCGAATGTTTGTTCTCTTTCAAACCCTTCTATAGTCATGTGGATGATTTTCTAGGGTAATCTGTAGTTTGGCTGACTTGACCAAAATGCATGTGCACAGTTGTCTTCTATGTTCAATCCTCTTAATTGAGAACTGATCAGTTGTAAATCTGTGGTTGTTTGGAATACTTGTATTCGAGATTTTGGTCTACGTTAACTATTGCTGTGAGGTTTGGTTGAGGCACGATTGGCTCAAATATATATTCCCACAGGCTCTTGAGGTCCCGTGATTGTCATACTGAAACAAAATGCAAATCTAAGCAGTATGTAAGCAAATTCTAACTACATGAAATAAATCTAACATATATAACTTTTTATTCTTCTAAGAAATCTTTTAACAATTTTAAGGAAAGCAAACTATTTTAAGCGTATCTAGAAATAATAATTAAATAACAATTTAAAACAGACAAGATAACCGAGTGTAGTTATTTGCCTGTGCGATTTGTAGAATTATTCTAAATAAATAAAATAGCTCGTCTAATCTATCTGCAAGATTCTCGATCCTACCTCAGAAGTGAGGAGTGAATCATAGTTTCTCAGAAACTATCAATCCTCACAGCTTCCCTGGCAATATCGAGAATAGAATTTACTGAAATGAAGCAATTTATCTACTCTATTTGATATGATTCTAACTAGAACTTTGAAAGTTAAACCTGGATTCCGTAGAACAGTGGCGAATCTGATAGTGTGTGTGATCTCGTCCCCTCAGTATGATCTCCTCGTTCTTTCGTGTTCATGTGGATCCAGAAAAGCGTGTAATGCTAGTACCGATAGGAGTAGAATTTGGGACAAGGACAGCTTAGAATGCAGACCGAAAATGCGAGTAGGAGAGAGATAGTGCAAGAGTACACTATTCCATCACCCAAAGATCAAAACCAAACTAAACTCCTAAACAATAAACAAAGGAAAAACACTATTCCAGGGGACCAAAAACATAAATGCATGCTCAAGTCGGCAAGGAAAGCTGGTGAAACGTGATATTTGACATGACTCGCGTCAAAGAACGTTCGGAAAATGCGCACAGACCGCCGCTCCGAGCGGGTGGCGGTTTCGTCCCTGAAGATCAAGAGGCCAAGGAAAGAGGGAAAAAGGGGAAAACAAAGGGCGCGGGGGCTAAGCGGGTCATGGGATGTTAACACATACTCTGAGGGCTTTTCCACATCCCGAACACCTTGCGAGGAGACCTGTATCATCATTGGGGTACTTATTACGCCGTTCCGCAGTACAGTACCTTACAATTTTGGGTACGTACATATTTCCCCCTCGGAGAAGCGTTTTAGCCATGAAGAGGCATAAAATGGTGGGTCTGAGTATGGCAGTCCCGAAATGGGGAGTTAGAAGCTATACCTTACTCGTCCGTGTGTTGAAATGACGCCATCCGAAATTCCCGCTATCTGTAAAATGAAAAGAGAACTCAAGTGCAGATAGATACAAAACTTGGAAAATAAACGCTAAATTAATAGGGAATGAGAATGTACCATTCGTGCGGGGATAGGAACTTACCTCCATCAGCGCTCCAAACCTGCGAAAAAGTCTTTTTAAAATGAAATAGGGTGCTATATATATGAAAGTGGGCCCATTTTCCTATTCATTTGCGCGCGTTTGATTTGATTGATTTTGAGCTCTGGGACCCACGGTGACGGTTTCGTGCGTGAGTAGAGTCAAAACGTCTGCAGCGAGATCATGATCATGCCTCCACGTGCGGAACACCGCCCTGCTAGATCACAGGTTGGTTTTCTTCAATTTTGCGTTTTTCCCCCTTTAAATTTGAAATGTTAAATTTGTCATAATGGGGGGGTTATTTTTGAAAATGTTAGGTTCAAAAGGTCCACCTAGGGGGGGCGCCTACTGGGTAGGCTCCATTTTTAGTTTAAATGGTCTTTTTTTACTCATTTTGGGCTTTTTGGGGTTAGCAACCCGCGCGTTTTCGGACCGACCGCCGCCTGTTCGGGCGGCGGTTACGTATGACCACCGCCCTTAAGGTGGCGGTTACAAAACCACCTCCTGCTCGGGCGGTTCGACTTAATGCAAAAGAACTTGATTTTGAGATTGCACTTGTATTTTCCTGCATTTCTATACGTTTTTATGACCTTCTTGGTATTGCTCAGATACTAACTTGCTTTGTTTTGTGTGTTTTTGGGTGTATGCAGGCGAGGGAGGAATACATCAGATGGATCCGAGAGAGAGAGTGTGACTGGCTATCAGGGGTATTGGATGCCCTCTCACCAAACAAGGAGGACACACTACAGAGGGCTGGTATATCATGCATATCGCGCGTCCCACATGTCACACCATCTAGTCACATCCTTTATGAATTATTTTCATATTGGGACACGATTGGAACACTTTCCGACTACTGGGGTCCGCGGTGAGTGGACAATCACGCTGGGAGGATGTCTACCGTATTTTGGGGTCCCGATCATCGGGAGGAGACTCACATTAGAGACGGCAGGCTCACGGGCACAGATTACACAGTGGGCAGGTTACATGGGAGATGCAGCTATCTCCACGGGGTCGAAGAAGGGAGTGAGAGTTCGATCCATCCCTTCTTTGCCTATCCCCATATTTCGACAGCCATCATGGGGATCCTTGCCTCGAGATTGATTGGGGACAAGGGAGGGAAACTTTGTTATACTAATGGGCCCCCATCATTGCACGAGATAGAGGGCATGGCCGGATATACGCACAGGGTGCGAGACATTCAGGGACCACCTACCACGATTTATATAGGGTGGTCCGTTTACGAGACAATCATTGAGCCACCCAACTCTAGTCATGAGTTGGGTGTATGAGCATTTTATTCCCTATGGCAGAGGCGTAGAGGTGGCAGATCCTGGGGCTGTGAGGGCAGCCAGATGGTCAGATATGTCGGTGCTTAGAGCACCTCACCAGCCAGTTGCCTCCCTTACCACAGCAGATATGGAGGTGACACCGTACCGGCTTATGGCCGGCATATGGGGTGAGGAGACCCTTACATTGATCTCCTGCTCCACCACAGGGCAGCTCATCGACCGCGTGGGACGGGTGGAGGTACATCCTTTTGGCAGAGTTCCTCAGCAGTTTGGCCTTCCATATGCGGGCATGCTTCCCCCAGTGGCACCAGCTTACAGATCAGTTCGCGAGGCCAGAGGGGGGCCTAGAGGCCGAGGTTGGACAGTGGTCACTCTTGGCACTCCCATTGTAGCTAGGAGGATAGTTCGGGCCAGAGGGAGAGCCGGTGCACCTCGGGCACCTTTGCTTCAGATTGCTACGGGTCCTGCTCACAGCAGTGATGACCCTATAGACATTGACTCCGATTCTAAGGAGCTTACGGAGGGAGGGTCGAAGGAGCAGACTGATGATAGCAATCCTGAGTGGCATGACACTTAGGATATTATGCAGGCGGAGAGGGCCGAGGAGAGCACAGAGAGGGACACTCTAGTCTCAGAGGAGCCACTCTCTCAGGGCCATGGTGGAGAGGATGAGTCAGTTGTGGGGCGACATGTTGCCCTTGCTACAGGAGCAGCCCTCGGTCAGCGGCCAGGCATCCGCGGCGGTGCTTTGCCCAGCGATCCATCTTTGAGGCCCGGTGATCCGAGTAAGTTATCCTTTCTTCCTTTCAATGTTTGTTTAATTTAGGATTTGTTATCTCTCCTTGTGTTTGTATCTTGTATATTTCATCCTCTTGCTTGGTTTCTAATTCATTTTTCTCCTTTGTTTGCAGAGACTGTCGACGAGTGGCGGGATCTTATCCCGTGGTATGACCGATTCCTGATGATCCCCATGGATAGGACCCATGCGGAGCTATCTGTAGATGCCAGGGAGCCCTCAGCAGCGGCAGGCATATACCAACGTCTTCGCTCCCATTTGGCACGTGGCCAAGATGGTGTCGACTCTCCGTACTGAGAGTTGGCAAGCTATAAGGCGGCCGAGCGTCCTATGAGGAGCCATTCTCGTGGTGAGACCGCGGCTGCTCCTCGGGACCCTAGAGCCCTCCATTCATTCAGAGCGCCGGCGTAGCCGGAGCCCTAGGTGAGGGCGCGCACCTTCGGAGGGGTCGCGTAGGGGTTGAGAGACCACTTGGCTCCTATGTATTTTGTATTATAGATTTTTTTGTATATCACGGGCTCTTTAAGCGTTTTGACCATGCCTAGTGCATGATGGCATTGTATATAAACATTGATTATTTATATATATGCATTCGTTTTGGATCAAAATCTTGTCACTCATGCTTTCCCTTTACATTTCGGTTTCCTCATGTATACTACGATGTATGTTTTATATGCTTTCTAGAATGTATGCAATGGAAAATAGATGATGCAAATGTTTGCTTTCTTTTTGTGTTTCATGATGCTAATACATGATATTGTAGATATATTGTGATCTTGAATCTTAGCTTCTGTGAGAAATTTAGATACCTCATGTTTGTTTTGGCAAAGTGATGAAAATAACCAAGATATGATGAACAGATTAACTTGCCCCACTCCTAACTCCACGCAACTAGTAAGATGCGAGGGCTTATCACCAAGAGCCAAGAAGGGCGCAAGTTATGAAATATGGTGAAATGACAGTGATGAAAGACAGACAAAGCTTTGGCGGAACCAAATTGGAAGCTACAAGCCTACCCTACCTGAATGACTTCATAGTTTTGGATGCAACTTGCTTTGCGGTTTATCTAGACTTAGACCCGTAGATGGCCACATAGTAGACAAAATCTGGTTTTAGGATTTTTAACTCTTTTGGAATTTTGAACATCTGATTCATTCGTTTTTGACTCAAAGTTTGAATAGTTTGTTTATGACCTTTTAACGTTTGCTTTGTCAAGAGGACCCCCTACACTTTGCCCCATGCTACCAAGTAAGCGTGGGTTTATCACCGTGGGCGACGCATAGGCGAGTAAGGGCATTTCCATCCTTTCCCAACCCTACGTCACTAGTAAGAGACGCAAGCTTGTCACCGAAAGGTTGGTGGGGCAAGGAAATGTGTAAAAATAAAAATTTATGTTTAATCACTTTTTGACTTGCTTATTTGAGTAAAATGTCGGTATATGCTTATTTCCAAAGAGATGTATATATGGGATAGATGTGACACCATGAAGCTTCTAGAAATGGACCTTAGGCAAGACACCTATCCTAAGAAGAAATCAAAGCGAGAACAAACTTGCAGATCTTGGTATGGTTACCGTTAGGGCTTTGTCATGTTTGATTTATTTGATAAAAGATTCCAAGATGATTTGATGATACATGAAGATGGAGAGGTATGATTAAAGAACATTATGCCGAAACATCACGAGTTTGTAATGAATTGCTTTGAGAATAGATTTCTTGATCACAACTTATGTAAGAACAAGTGGACAAAATGATCTAAATCTATATGAAGATGCAATGTAGATAGTTATATAGGTAGCGTTAGTCTTGCCTATGCGTAGAAACGTTTGAGGTGCAGGGAATTGACTGTTTCGCCAAACTCCTCACCTTCTAACGTACATAAGAGGTATGCACCATTTCCGTAGTCCTTCATGACTCGGTATGGGCCCAACCATTTGGGCGAAATTTCCTTCCTTCGCCGGTCTTCTTGTCGATTCGCCTTTGTCTAGTCTTAGAACTAGATCACCTTCATATATATCACGTTCATAGACCTTCTTGTTGTCTTTGCCGCACATTCGGTCAGCATAAGCTCTATGCCATCAAGCTCAAAGATCTAACCTAGTTTCATCTAGGCTTTCTAGTTGGGAAAGACGTGCTTCTCTGTAAGCGTCTTCATCCGAATCCCTTGCGGTGAAATGCGGAGATGGGTATTTTGACCTCAAGCGGGAGAACGCTTACGCCCCCAAATACTAGCGAAAGGAGTTGCTCCCGTTGGTGTTCTTATTGAGGTTCGGTGGGCCCACAAGGCCGGATATAACTTCAAATGCCAATCTCGCTTGTTTTCTTTCACCGTTTTAAGGAGAATGGCTTTCAGTGTTTTGTTTGTTGCTTCAGCCTGTCCGTTGGCTTGGGGATAATACAAGGAAGCCGTATGATGGCTTATCTTAAATCTACTGCATAGTTCGCGAACTTCTTCATTTTTAAAAGAAGTTCCATTATCGGAGATAATGATTTGCGGGATACCGTACCTGCAAATGATTTGGTTCAAAATGAACTTGGCGATCACAGAACCAGGTACAGTAGTAAGAGGCATGGCCTCCACCCATTTGGTAAAATATTCAGTGGCCGTGATTATAAAATTATGGCCATCTGTGGATGAGGGAGAGAATTTCCCTATTAAGTCTAGACCCCATGTAGAAAAGGGCCATGGAGTAGCGATTGGTTGCAGAGCTTGTGCTGGCATGTGGATCTCGTGGGAGAATTCTTGGCACTTATGACACCTACGTGCAAACTCTATCGCGTCATGTTCTAGAGTGGGCCAGAAATAGCCCATTCGATGTATTTTTCGAGCGGTGGCATGGCCACCGAAGTGGCCTCCACATATACCGCTGTGGGATTCATGGAGAATCCTCTTGGACTCTTCTGTGTCAACACACCTTAAGAGCATTCCATCGAATGCTTTTCGATAGAGCACCTACTCTATAATGACATATTTAGCTACGATTATGTGTAACCACCTTCTTTGTTGCGGTGTAACTCCTCTCGGGTACATATGGTCCATGATATAATTAACAATATTAGTGTACCAAGGACACTCAGAGATAGCGGGTTGTGTTTCGATGTAGTATATGCATTCATCTGGAAAGTCTAAATCTACTAAATCACCTCCGTCTAATGGGTTGTCAGCTAACCAATCCGCGATGATTTGTCCTTTAACCGACTTCTGATTTACAAATGTTAATTCAAACTCTCCCATTAAGGTTATAAAACGTCCAGCCTTTTTAGATAAGGACCCTTGTGTGAGAAAAGTTCGTAAATGGTCCGTTTTTACCATGACCTTCGTTTCTTGATTCAGCATATAATGTCTTAGGCGTTTAGTAGCAAAGACTATGGCAAGGCATTCTCGTTCTGCCTGTGTATAGCGTGTTTCATAGTCGAGCAGCGTTCGGCTAATGAAATAAATCACACGTTCTCTCTTGTTATCGTCTTCTTGGGCCAACATATAGGCCAGCGAGACATTGGTAGCTCACGAATATAGGATTAACAGGCGATCTAGCTTAGGTGGCATTAGCGTAGGTGGTGATAACAGAAAACGCTTAACTGCATCAAAAGCTTCATTGCAATCTTCAGTCCAATCAATGCTATAATCCTTCTTGAGTAAATTGTTGATTGGATGAACGGTGAAGCTTAGGTCCGGATGAATCTCCGGATTGCACCCAGCTTTCCGAGAAATGATCTGATTCCAGATTCACTCGAAGGTGGGACCATTTCGAGGACAGCCCGAATTTTGGTTGGATCAACATCAATCCCTCGTGACGATATGATGTAACCTAGGAGCTTTCCTCCTGTTACACCAAAGACGCATTTCTCTGGATTTAGCGTGACTCCGTATTCTATTAGATGTGAAAGAATGACGCGAGTACTTCGAGATGGTCACGGTAGCTTCTTGGCTTTAGCCAATAAGTCATCTACGTAAGATCCACGATTTTATGAATTAGATCGTGAAATATGTATGTCATGGCCCGCTTGATGCACGTAGCACCGGCGTTCTTGAGACCGAATGGCATAACAAAGATAGCAATAGGTTCCCAAGGAGTTATAAATGTGGTTTTAGCTTGATCTTGCTCGGATACTCGATTTGATTGTATCCCGAAATCCATCCATGAGAGACAAAAGTTCAAAACCAGCCGTTGCATCAACAATAACATCTATGGATGGTAATGGGAAATCGTCCTTAGGACATGCTTTGTTGATATCTCGAAAATCTATGTAGATGCATATCTTTCCATTCTTCTTGAGAACGGGAACGATGTTAGATACCCATTGGGAGTAGTCAACTGGCTTGATGAATCCTACCTGAAGGAGTTTTATTACCTCCTCTTTTACCATGAGAGCTACTTTGGGCTTCATGGGTCTTGATTTTTGTTTAATTGGCTTTGCATCTGATCTAGTGATGAGGTTGTGCACCGCAATGTGGGTTACGACTCCCGTCATCTCCTTGTAATTAAATGCAAACGCCTTTTGATGTTCTTTGAGAATCTGAGTATGTATTTCCACCTCTTTTGGGGTTAACGAAGAGCCTAGTTTCAATATTCTTGGTTCATCTTCTATCCCGATGTTGACATCGATTGTTTCTTCGATCAAAGAGGTGTTACCCTCTTCGAACTCAGGTGGTGCTGGAGGTAAATCTAAATCATCCCCATTTTCTACTGCATATATGCTAGGTTCCATTTGTGAGGGAAGATCCGTTATGGGATTTCCGAAGTAGGAAGATGAATGTGGAATCAAGGATAAATCTAGCATGTGATAGGAGAGATGTAGTGCTACATAGGCATTTAAGTAATCCAAAGTAGCAGCATCATTATCAACATGGTCTAGGATGGTAGATTCACTTTCGCTTGAAAGAGGATTTGTCATTGTTTTTATCAATGGTTCATCACGAATGGATACCGTGAACTGGGTATCTTCTAACTCATTGCTCGGAGTAAAACGTGATGCTGAAGTTGCTATTGAATCGGCGAGAAGATTTTTCTCTCGCGGGATTGCTTCAATGGATATGAAGTTGAACGCCTTGCTTAAATCTAACACAGCGTTTTTGTAGAGTTGTAAATGTTCGGCTTTAGTTTCATATACTTCAGAAACTTGGTTTGTCACTAATTGCGAGTCTCCCAGGACTCTGATGTTATCAATACCAATTCTTTTGGCTAAGGTAAGGCCAAGGAGGAGGGCTTTGTACTCAGTGCCATTGTTTGTGCATTCAAAGTTTAATTTAAAAGCGAATGGGAGGACTTTCTCCTCGGCGAAGTAAGAATTATACCTGCCCCCGCTCCATAACGACATTTAGCTCCATCGAAATGGAGAGTCCAATACTTAGCCGGGAGTACAGATGTTGGGGCATCTGCTGCGTTTGCATTCTACTTCTACCATACAGAGATCCTCTGCTGGCAAGGAACCAACACCTAGGGAAAATCCTATGCCTACTGAATCAAATGGTAAGAACATTGGTGAATCTTGTTCTATCAACTCAACGATTTTTGCAGTAGTCCCTAATGATACTGTTTCTTTAGTTTTATCTTTAGGGGTTGGAATTATTTTGGCTATGCTGGTAGTTTCAAGATCCGTCGTAGGTACCAAATTTTCCTCTAGTTTTGGGTCAGTAGGTTTATTAAGTTGGTTTGTTGGCAGTTCAAATTCTAAGTACACCCCTGGTCTTTTCTTTAAATCAGCTAGGTGCAAATCGAAAGGTTTTGGATCGCCTTTGGCTACAAATACCTTTCCTAGATGCAGGAATCTTACTTCTTGAAATAGCGTGGAAGGGATTGCCTTCATGCGGTGTATCCACGGTCGGCCGAGGATCATATTATAGTTAGTTTCCCAATCTATAATATAAAACTCAGTCAAAATGGTTTTGGGCCCTAAGGTGACCGGCAGTATAATAGTTCCTATCGAAGTGGCTTTAAGGCTATCATAGCCTCTCAATGTATTTCGAGTAGTGGAACAGTTTGTTTCCCCATATCCAAGTTTTTGGAGGAAAGAGAAAGGGACTATGTTAACTGCGGCCCCATCGTCAACCATTGCCCGTTTTACATAGTTATTATAAACCCATACTTGCAAGTGTAAGGCTGGATCACCTCGGCGTGCGATCTCAGCATCTGTGGGCATTTTACTTATTTCAAATATGAATTCGACATCCTTGTCCAATTGCCCAGGAGGGTGGATATCAAAATCTACGTGATTTACTTGTGTTTGAGGAGGTGGAGTGATGTTAATTAGATGGCCTAGACCTAGTGCTTCTAAAAGAACAAATCTGTGAGGGGGAGAGTTCTTTAGTAAGTCCAAAAATGAAATGTGTGAGAAGGTTTTGTTAGGTCACTAATTAAATCATAGGCAAAGATGGGTTTTTCAACCATTTGTTGACTCTTATCTGTCTCTGGCAGATGACTTGGGCTCGGTTGAGAGAAATACTCTCGTGTTCTTGTTATAGCTTCGATAGGTAGTTCAGCGTCTAATTCTACCAAACTGACTATCTTGGGTCTCGGTTGAGCTCCTAACTGTGGCGCAACTGATGGATTTAATGAAGTCGAGGCTTCATGATCATTGTTTCCCATCATTGCACTTTTGTTTGCTCCGGTTGGATTCAGCCTATTGCCATCATGATTTGGGAGTGGATCGTTAAAGATCTTAAGGGGAGCATTCTGAGGAGAAACTGCCCCTGCGAGCGTATTTGGTGATGATGAGACGGGATCTACCAAAAACAAGTCTGTGAAGAACTATCTTTGTTCTTCTGGCAAGCGTTGCATAAATTTATTGTAGTCACGACACGTTCTAGTATCGTGACCCCGAATTTTATGGAAACCACAATAAGAATTGGGGTTGTAATTCCCATTTTGTTGGTTTGGTGTGTATTGTGGCCTAAAATTTCGATCAAACTGTTGCCGATTAGGATTAAAGTTTTGGAATTGTTGTTTGGTTTTGACATTGGTTTTGGTAACCAAATGAGTTTTGGCTTGGCCCTTGTATGGGATTTCACCGTTGTTGTTGTTGTTGTTGTGTGATGGTTGAAATCCTTTGTATTGATCGTCGGTGTAAAGTTGTTGTTTCGTTGGTTGTTTGTTTATGACGGAGCATTAACAACATTCACCCTCTTGGGCTGGTCGGTTACCCCATCTGTTGTTACCCCATGATTTTTGTTAAGGATTTTGGGTCCTTGATTGACATTTGTGATAGTTGTAGTGTTTTGAGTGGAGGTGATTAACCTCCCGTTTGTTCCATATGTCTTACGACCACTATCTATCGTTGCTTGGTCTATTCGAAGAGCGCTCTCAAGTACTTCATCGTAAGTTCTTAGTGGGAACTTCTGGACTTCTTCCTTCACCTCCTTCTTTGAGAGAATGAAGGAATAAATCACATAGTTCCATCTGATCCATGTTTGGAGCACTTGCTGAAGAATAAAGAACTGTACGCCACCTCTGGATGAAATGGGCGACAGATTCGTTGTGTTCTTGTTTGATGTGCAAGAATTCCCTGATTCCTGTTCTCAATAGTTTGTTCATGTCGAAGGCCTTGATGAACTCTGACACGAGTTGTTTAAATGAATGGATGGAGGCTTGAGGTATCCTGTAATACCAGTCGAGAGCAATACCTTCCAAGGTTTTAGGGAATATTTTAGCAACAACCCCATCCCAAGGGAGTAATTCTCGTATGGCTGTAGCGTAAGCTTTGATATGTGCGTTCGGATCTCCCTCACCCTTGAACTTGGGTAAATCAGGAAGAGGTCTTGGAAGCATGACACTTCGTATGGTGAAATCTAAGGGTTCCTTTAGATATTCTAAATAAGTCCCTATCGCATAGCTTTCGACCATTGATGGTGGTTCTGAGGGAGTAATGGTGGGATAGGTTGTTGATCGGTGCAGTATGTGTTAGCGAGGGGCATAAGGAAGTCCCTGCGTTTGAGCAAACATGCCGGGAGAGGAGAACATATCTCCTTGTGGTGATTTGGAGTACATGTTTAAGTACAACGGGGTATTGTCAAGGAATGGATTGTTTGACACTAGGCAGGAGGAATAGTGTTAGAGATGGTGGGCCTTGTTGGCATTTGTTGTGGATAGTGAGGCGGCATGCCTAACGTGCCTACTCCTGTGAGGAGATCTACTTGGCCAGAGTGGTATGGAGGATTGGAACTTCCTGTTTGCATGAACAGAGAATTTTGACTTGCTTGAGCAAGTTCTAACCCTCTCACTCTTTCTACTAACGTTGAAATGACTTCATTTGGTGAAGTCACGGTGCTTTGCCTGAGTGGCATTTGTTGTATACCCTGGTGTTGTATAGGCATGTGATAGCCTGTCATGAACTGATTGCTATCTTGCCAAGTTTCTCTGAGAGTATTTCCTATATGCAGTGGCATAGAGGTATTTTCTTGAAAAGAGATCTCGGGTTGTATTTGTAAACCTCCTATAGGTGGGTACATACCCCGAGAATGTTGTTCACTCCTAGGATAACGTATTGACTGTCCATCATCTAAGACTAGGTATGGGTCTGACTGTCTATTGATTTGTGATCTAAGTAGCATTTGAGGAGATGAACCAGATTCTCCAGTAAACGTCATATTGTTCGAACCTGAAGGCTCTGTTTGTTGCGTTCGAGGGGGTTGATCTAACTCCTCAGTTTGAAAAGATGAATTATATCTGATTCTTGGGGTTTGTGTTGACAACTGATTAGTTGAATAGTTGTCGCCCCATACTGAGAGCGAGGGTGATGATTGCCTATTCTGTTGGGCGTAGTATGCCTCAAGACCTAGGAGGGGTCTACCATATGCATCAAATCCTGACATATTCGGGGGGTATATGAATACCCGCAAAATAATGGGAAGGAGCGAAGGTGATTTGTGAAAGGAAACGTGATATTATGACTCCGAAAGAGAAAGTAGGAAGTTTACGTCAGCTTCACTAATTTCGTTTGTTTCACGTTGGGTTCACCAATTTTGTACGCCGGAAAAGTGACGAAGCGAGCGTGAGAATCTACAAGTGACTCTTCCGCGTGCTCGACCTCTTGAGGTCGTGCTGTAGAGACAGCAATGTGGGGGTAGAATATGCGTTGGATTCAGACAAACTAGTTAGGCAGTCTAATGTCTTCGACACGCACTAATGGAATTTGTGAATCTAAGGCAAAGAAGGCCCTTCTAACTTGGACTGGTGTGATAGATCGATCAGCAAGGATGACTGCTCGAAGGCTCCAATCAATATCGAGCTCTGGCGTGATTCGATCTATGGATTGCGGAATATGTGGAAAATGACACGGATAGTTTCGTGTATGTCTCTGATAAGGTCATATAGTGGATGGTGAATATAATTGACTTTTATGGATGATTTTCTGGCCTAGTCCAAAATTCTCTAGCTTCGTTAGCCGCTATATTCAATAAGGACAATTGTTCGATGATGATGGGTGGAAGTGGAGTGGACCGAAATACTAGTGTGCGTAGGCCAGTGTCTATATCTAATTCTCTTATGGATTCGTTGGGCTGTGGGATCTGTGGATCACAACCATAGACTCTTGGTTGTTGCGGTCTTGTTATGGTCATACGCGAGATCAAGTTCTAATCCCTAGTATCCAGTAATCGTACACTTTCTCAGCTTCTATGTTTAGAACCAACAGTTAAGCAATCTTCTCGAGAATACCTCACGGGCATTCTCGCACCTTTGGATCCTTAAGTGGTATCTATATCTACGAGGGTGTCTCTAGCATCTGGCTGTGGAACTAAAGGATCGCACCTGAATGTTTGTTCTCTTTCAAACCCTTCTACAGTCATGTGGATGATTTTCTAGGGTAATCTGTAGTTTGGCTGACTTGACCAAAATGCATGTGCCTGGTCGTCTTCTATGTTTAATCCTCTTAATTGAGAACTGATCAGTTGTAAATCTGTGGTTGTTCGGAATACTTGTATTCTGAGATTTTGGTCTATGTCAACTATTGTTGTGACGAGGTTTGGTTGAGGCACGATTGGCTCAAATATATATTCCTTGGGCTCCTGAGGTCCCGTGATTGTCATACGAAACAAAATGCAAATCTAAGCATATGAAAGCAAATTCTAACTACATGAAATAAATCTAACATATATAAATTTTTATTCTTCTAAGAAATCTTTTAACAATTTTAAGGAAAGCAAACTATTTTAAGCGTATCTAGAAATAATAATTAAATAACAATTTAAAACAGACAAGATAACCGAGTGTAGTTATTTGCATGTGCGATTTGTAGAATTATTCTAAATAAATAAAATAGCTCGTCTAATCTATCTGCAAGATTCTCAATCCTACCTCAGAAGTGAGGAGTGAATCATAGTTTCTCAGAAACTATCAATCCTCACAGCTTCCCTGGCAATATTGAGAATAGAATTTACTGAAATGAAGCAATTTATCTACTCTATTTGATATGATTCTAACTAGAACTTTGAAAGTTAAACCTGGATTTCGCAGAACAGTGGCGAATCCGATAGTGTGTGTGATCTCGTCCCCTCAGTATGATCTCCTCGTTCTTTCATGTTCACATGGATCCAGAAAAGCGTGTAATGCTAGTACCGATAGGAGTAGAATTTGGGACAAGGACAACTCAGAATGCAGACCGAAAATGCGAGTAGGAGAGGGATAGCGCAAGAGTACAGAGCTTGGCTTATGCGATTCCTAGCGGGATTTTACTACGTGTCATGCAACATGAAGCGACCAGAACCTGCAACTATCCTATACGAAGAGAAAAACCTACAACTTTAATGGCTTCCTAAGCTACTCTGTTCCAATGGATTGGATAAAATAAAGACACTGCTTGCACAAGCTGGATATGTGGCTTACCAACAGCTGAATAAAGCTAACCAGGCATATAATGAACTGAACTAAGAACTCTAAGCAACAATGAAAATTAAATCTACAGCAAAGAGGAATTCAGAGGCAAGCTTTAGACTGGATTTGGATGAAATAATAGCACTGCCTTGCATAAGATGGGTATGTGGCTTACCAATAGCTGAGGAATTTAACAAAAGATGCAAGTGAATTCAAGCTATGGCTTCTAAACAAGCTAACTAGCTAAAACACTAAAATGAAGAAATGAAAGCAAATCTCAAACTCTAAAATCTGCCAAAATTCAGACCCTTTAGCTTATGCACAAACCATGCATTTATAGGAATTCAATCACCCAAAGATCAAAAGCAAACTAAACTCCTAAACAATAAACAAAGGAAAAACACTATTCCGGGGGACCAAAAACATAAATGCATGCTCAAGTCGGCAAGGAAAGCTGGTGAAACGTGATATTTCACACGAGTCGTGTCAAAGAACGTTCGGAAAATAATCACATGACCTCCGCTCGAGTAGGGCGGCGATTCTGAGACCGCCGCCACGATCGGGCGGCGGTCACGAGACCACCACCTGCGCAGGCGCGATTTCGTCACTGAAGATCAAGAGGCCAAGGAAAGAGGGAAAAAGGGGAAAACAAAGGGCACAGGGGTTAAGTGGGTCATGCGGGATGTTAACGCATACTCCGAGGGCTTTTCGGGTTCCCGAACACCTTGCGAGGAGACCTGTATCATCATTGGGGTACTTATTACGCCGTTCCCGCGATCAATACCTTACAATTTTGGGTACGTACAGCTACCCAACATCCAACAGACCTACTTTCAGCTCTCTTACCCACTGGCTGAAGCTAGCTGATTCCCTATCTCTAAGATGCATTTTACAGAATTACCATCACCAACTCCACCCATAAGAGTGTCATTCTCACGTTTGGCCGATCACTTGGATTATGTGGATAGGGCTTTATTATGGGGGAACCTCTTACTCCCTTTCTCAACATAAATGTAGAGATCCCTCGATGACACCTCCACTATCTACCCAAGAACATTTCTACCCATCAAACCAAATACAACCATTGCTTTGCCGCAGCCCCTTCCATGATACCGCTGCACTCACACCACACCCTTACCCATAACCCAACCTATACCTAAACCCAAACCCATACTCACAAAAATTTCTCCACTAAACCTATTACCACTTTAGGGGTCACCCCGACCACCAACCTTACCCATCCACTTATTAAACCGGGATTTAGCTACATCCTCCAATGTCAATACCACACCTACTCGACACCCAAACCCAAAAAAAACTCATCGGTCTCATATCCCGACTAAACCAACCATACCCGCACTTGTCTCATCTACCTTAAAACCTCGCTTCCCAACATGGTCAACCACCCCTCACCCATTCATAACCCAATAACACAACAACCCATTCATTCCTCACGGATCTCTAACCTACCCAGAAAAACAACATGACTCATACCCGCACCCGTAGTCTCTTTACCACCAATACCTTTGATACCTTCAACCATTGCTTGACTACCCACTACACTTCGGTCATTATCCCTCACACCTCAAGCACGACCCACATCATCTATCTTAATAGCACCCCCATTATCCCATGGGATAACTCGCCCTCTTCCTCCATCTACTTTCCCTTAGACCTCGTACACCCACATCACCTTTACCCAAGAAGGTGCAACCCAAAACAAAACCCCATTACCGTACAACAAGGTAGTCAAAACAAAACCACACCCTCCTACCCATCCATCTACTATACCCCTACCCAAACGAACCCAATAGATACCTCAAACCACACCGGCCTTCCTACAATTCCAAAAACAATTCTCGACAACTAACCACACCTACACCCAAACCCACATTCACTTCCCATTGTGATCCACTAGCAGGGTCTTATGTAAAAATTTTAACCAACCTCCTTTAGACTTCATTATCACATTACCGCCACTCCAACCTTACGACCCCCTCAAACCCAAGCCAAAAGGGTTTGATGAAACTAAAATTTGTGCATACCATCGTGTGCCAGGGCACAATGTGGAGAACTGTAAGGCCTTGAAAACCATCCTTATCCAATTGTGTCCACCAGAAACCAACTTTGACGATGACGACCTTCTGGACGAGGACCCTACTTCACCTACACCCATTCCCACACTACACACTCAACAACCACAACCTCCACCCTCACAACTCCTAGAACCACACACAAAGTTTGAAATTAACATGGTTCACATCAAAGAACTTGCCACGCCACCACCCAAATGTCGTTGCACCCAATTGACCTCACAGGGATTTTCTCCTCCAGTAGGTTTTTTCCCTTCATGTCATTATACCACTTACCCTACACCTTCTCCATTTGACAAATTCCCTCAAATCAACATGGTACATGTCACTACGTGTGCACAAAAGGGTAAAGAAAAGGCAGCTGACCCACCAACCAATCCTATACCCAACATACCATCTGCCCCCATACCTAAAATAACTATCTACAGCCCCACATACCCCATTTCTAATGGTGTCACACATCGCACCATGCTCAAACAATTACACCAATCTCCCCTCAAAATGTCCTTATACGACCTCATCCAAACCTTGGAATCCCATCGTCAAGCCCTCATGGAGGTTGTTCAATCTATTGAGGTTTTACCCAATGACTCTACACTCATAGCCTCCATTATCACACCTCATCATGTAGCCTCTCTCACTAAATTATCACCTTCATCCCCACCTCACCTTGTTCACCAAGTGGTCTCCCTCAGATTCTCAGAGGTAAAGATCACGCCATACCAAAATGATGACCTAGACCCAGCCCTCTTCATCTCTGTACACATTGATGACATATGGGTACGTCGTGTGATGATTGATGGAGGTGCTAGCATTAACATCATTTCATCCCATGCATTTGCTCAAATGTGCATACCTGATAATTACATGCATAAACATCCGGTCATGTTACGTTCATTCAATAACGCTATCACCTCCACACTATGCAGTGTCATCCTTCACGTCCGCATGGGCACTGCACTGCTTCGGAATTGTTTTATGTTTTGGAGGGGGGATTCTAATATAACTTGTTGCATGGTAGACCCTGGATCCATGTCATGGGTTGTGTTCATTCCACTTTGCATCGTTGTGTAAAGTTTGAACACAAAGGACACACTTATACCATTCCAGCTGACCCATCACCTTTAAAAACATGCAACATGATTTACCGACCCAACGATGTACTCATACCACCAAGCCATCTACTTCCGCAACCAATGCCACTTCACCTATACCTACACACACCTACCAAAGTACATCCGCTATGTTCACCGCACATACCTCCTCCATGCATACCACTGCTATAACCTCCACGACTGACCCATTAACTTCCCAATCCTTTAACACCACCTCCGCATCGACCTCCAACACATCATCCATACTAACTACCCACATACCAACCACTAATCCCTTAGAAGGTGTTTTTCAATGCCTCACTCTGGGGAGTACCACCTATATAGTGTCAACACATTCCTTACTCCGCACGAGTATGGAAGCCTTCACCAACACCCTCACTATGATCACTGTATAGGAGAATGCCTCCTTTATGGTCCTCCTCATCTTTGTACTAGTCTCACTTATGGGGGACTTGATACTACCACCTACACACCTGAACCACCATCACAACCCCACCCATTTTCCATAGACTTCCAATCACTTACCAATCACCATTTCACCCACACCTTCCTGCACCATTGTGCGTGGAATGCTTTTGGTTTTGGATTTTACGAGCAAGGCCATCATACCATTATTCTATGTACCACCCACAAACATAATGACCGGAATGGTATTGGCTTCCCTGAACCTTCTACCAAATAAGCCCACATTGAATTAATTGAGGACCCTAACCCTTATCCACCTTCATCACCACCCCCATCGACGAGTCGATGGATCCTTAATCTATCCCTCCTAACTTTTTTTTCATAACACCATTTCCTTGGGGCCTTTGACTTATCAACTCAAAGGCGAGGCCCCTTCCACTCTCCCATTCCAAAGATCCCCTGAGATGATCACCGATGACACACCTACAATTAACGTCGTTCAATGTCATGATGATGAATCCATACTCACCTACATTGGTGCAGAAGACTCATATATTCATCGGTTTTTACCCTTAGAGATGAAAACCATATTGAATGAATCGACTATTGAGATCAACATTCATACTAAGGATGACCCACACATCCTAAAGATCGGACAATCTTTAGATGTTGCTTTGAATAGGAAGCCATCACTTCTTTTCTCTGAGATCATAACCACACTTTCACTTGGTCTTACACAGACATGCCCGGTATTGACCCCACCATAGTGGTCCACAATATCGTAACTATTCCCGATGCCAAACCTATCAAACAAAAGTTGAGGAAAATGCACCCTCACATTGCTCTTCTCGTCAAAGAAGAACTTCAGCATCTTCTTTTTGTTTCCTTCATCTTACCCATTGATTATCCTTGTTGGATTTCTAACATTGTCCCTATTACTAAAGCAACAAGGGGACTCCGCATTTGCACGACTTCCATGACCTCAACCTTGCCTACCCAAAGATGACTTTCCCTTGCCGGTATTGATCAATTGGTTGACCTTACCATGGGTCACGAGATGCTCTCACTCATGGATGGTTTCTCGGGTTATAACCAAATTTTTCTTGCCCTAGAAGATCAGCACAAGACCACATTCATTACCCCTTGGGGAACCTTTTTCTATCGAGTCATGCCTTTTGGCCTTAAAAATGTTGGTGCTACATATCAACATGCTATGACTTACATCTTCCATGATATCATGCATCACATATTGGAAGATTACATGGATGATCTCTTGGCTAAATATAAACGCCACGCTGAGCACCTCATTGTCCTCAAAACCATCTTTGATCTGCCTCATTAAATATTGCGTCTACCTTCAACCTAAAAAGTTCATCTTCACGGTTCTCTCAGGAAAACTCCTGGGATTTATTGTTTCCCTCTATGGTATAGAAGATGACCTAGCTAAAGTCAAGGCCATTCTAGAAATGCCTCCTCCCATGAACCTCAAACAACTTCGTAGCTGGCACTGTAGGGTAAATTGCAATCCATTCACCTTTTCATTTCACAATTATTGGATTGGTGTCAACCATTTCATTATCTCGCTTAGGAAAGATTTCTCCTTTAAGCGGGATGATTATTGTCACCACACTTTTGAGGCCCTAAAACAATACCTTCTCCAACCACCCGTACTCATTCCATCGAAAGATGATCAACCTTTTTACCTATACATATCAGCTACCGATCATTCCTTGGGAGCCATGCTCGCTCATCGCAATGAACAACATAGGGAGCAGGTGGTTTATTACATAATCCATACTCTTTTGGACTATGAAACCCGATACAACCACCCAAAAAAGATTTTCTTAGCCTTAGTTTTTGTTTCCACCAAACTCCACCATTACCTACTCAACCACAAAACCTATGTTGTGACCAACACCAACCCTTTACACTTCATGTACGCCAAACCCTATCAAAATCAGTGCACCACGTGATGGCTTATGCTTTTATCTAATCTTGACCTTGAATTCATTCACCAAAAGTCCATTAAGGGCCAGGCTATCGCTGACCAACTAGCTGATGCACCTATTTCCGGGGACCAACCCTCTAATTTTGACTTTCCCAATGAATCCATTGCTACCCTTTCCCTGGATGAACCCCCTTACCAAATGACACTGTTCTTCAATGGTTCCAAGTGTTAGCATGGGGGTGGAGCTGGTGTTATCCTCATCCCTCTGGATGGAGAACCCATGCCTTTGTCTTTCAAACTAGACTTTGAATGCACCAACAATATTGCCGAGTACAAAGTGCTCGTACTAGGTCTCCAGACCACCTATGCCCTCGATGTCAAATCAATCCACATCTTTGGTGATTCACAATTGGTCATAAACCAAGTCAATGGTATGTACCAATGTCATAACGAGATACTTCAAAAGTATAAACATCATGTAGACATACTTTTGACCACCTTTGATTGTTACACCCTTCAAACCATCCCACGGTCAACCAACAAATTTGCAGACACTATGGCCTACTTAGCTTCCCAAATACCCACTTCCCCTACTGATTCCAAAATATTTTTCACTGTACAATGCCTCCATTCACCTTCTTATTTACCTCACAATGTTTACTCAATCGGAACTGACACCCCTGACCCGAGTGACCTTTGGTATAAACAATACTTTGACTACATTTCCCTCTCCATCTTACCTCCTGATCTCACCCGTAATGACAACACGCCTTCCTTAAGAAGGTCTCCCATTTCGTTATCCTGGGGGGAATTCTCTATAAGTGTGGATTTGATGGTATTCTCTTACGATGCCTCACAAGTTCTTAAATTCCTTATACCATCAAGGAGGTTCATGATGGCATATGTGGAGGTCACTTTAGTGGCCTTATTGTTACTAAGTGTATTCTTCACCTAGGCTATTACTGGCCGACCCTTAACCATGATTGTTGTGACTATGTCAAACACTGCATGAAATGTCAACAACATTCCAACCTTCATCATACACCCAGTCATGCCTTACAGGTCACTTGTGACCTTTGGCCCTTCTCTCAATGGGGTTTGGATCTTGTCGAGAAATCAATCTTCATTCTTCCCAACGCCATCAATGGATAATAACTACTACCGAATAATACACAAAATTGGTGGAGGCCATACCACTCATCTCCACAAAATCCAAGAAAATATGTGATTTCATTAACCATCACATCATTTGTCGCTTTGGTGTCCCTCATCGCCTCATCACTGACAATGGAAAACAATTCAAAAACAAAACATTGCAAAAACTTTGCGATGCCTTCGGCATTCAACTTAGTTTCTCCTCACCTTATTACCCACAAACCAATGGCCAGGCCGAATCCACTAACAAAACCCTCAATAAAATTCTCATGAAAGTGGTTGACGATACTGGGAAGGATTGGCATACGCACATTCCTTTTTCTCTATGGGCATACCGCACTAGTATTCGCACTTCCACTGTGGCTACACCCTTTTCACTGGTCTACGGTATTGAGGTTGTTCTGCCTCTTGAAGTCTAGATCCCCTCACTTCACATTTCTCTCCATGACATGCTTACTGATGATGACTTTCGTCAAGACCGCTTAGCACAACTAGAGTTATTAGATGAACATCATCTTAATGCTCTGGATCACCTTCAAGTTTATCAACAACATATCAAACGTGCTTATGAAAAACATGTTCATGAATGAACCTTCCAAGTCGGTGACCTTGTTTTGAAAGAAAATCAACACGTAACCAAAGTAGAAAAAAGTAAACGGGAAAATTTGCTCCTAATTGGCTTGGACCATACATCGTAACTCATACCTATCGATCGAGTTCCTATCGTTTATCCTCGCTTGAGGGTAAAATCGAACTGAGCC
This sequence comes from Taxus wallichiana var. yunnanensis, assembly GCA_018340775.1. Taxonomy (NCBI): domain Eukaryota; kingdom Viridiplantae; phylum Streptophyta; class Pinopsida; order Cupressales; family Taxaceae; genus Taxus; species Taxus wallichiana. The sequence continues at coordinate 371,087,347 of CM031243.1, forward strand.
CCTTAACGCATTACTTCTTCAACCATTCTATTATTGACTCATTTTCCTACCTCACCCTGTGTCTCTTTACAGGCTCATCCCTTGAGTGCTATCCACTCCATCCATCTCCCTAACGATTAAACAAGAATCATGTGATTACCCGTCACCCTTTTTCCTTATCTTAAATATGTGCACCATGGCTCTGTACATGGCGTGTTTCTCATGGATACTTTTCATATTATTTTAGATGAGATCCCATGGTCATTCACCCTTGCCTTCTCAACAAGAACCAAATGCTTCATTATAGTCTCGTCCATGACTTAAAAGCCAAAAAAAAAGATGAATCCCTCATAAGGACATCTTCCAAAATAAGGGATTAAATCCTTGAGTCAAACTTCCAATATAAAAGATGAATCCCTCAAAAGGACATCTTCCACCTTCCATTGTCGCTATAAGTAGACTACTCCCTCGAAGGAAAGCTATAAAAAGCTCACAACTCTCTACATAGTCTTTCCAAAAAGAGGACTATTTTCTCAAAAATCAAAATTCAGAAGCTTCCCGCATCAATCAACTTCACGAAGACCTCAAGGAGACATATATTCCTCCCATATAGACTTCCCACATCAATCAGTCTATCTACAAATTCAAAAGAAAAGAAAAAGAAAAATAATCTTTTTCATCATGGACTTGCCTATTGTGATCTTGGCTCTATTGTCCAGGCATTCTACTTCCCATTTTATGACCCAATTACCTACACCTCTTTACCCATTGTCTTTTCACTTCATACCTCAAGGGACCTGCTAAACCTATGACATTTGGTGATCATGTGACTATTCGTCACTCTTAGAATTATCAATCATGTAATGTCTTTAGGGTCTTACATTCATTAGCCTATCTATAGATGTGTTTCATACGTTTTGATCCTTGCCAATCGGGTGGCTTTCTTTCCCCCTCTTATCTTTTCTCTTCTTCATTACCTTTTGATCTTCTTATACAAGACTTGGTCCTTGACGCTTACCTTTTGGGGTCATCCTCCCCTTTCGCCATAATCACCCTCACCTGCAACATTTTTACTATCATCTACCCCCACCTATTAAACCCAAACCCACAACATGACCACAAACCTACCAACTCATTTTCATCTTCTTCCCTAGCTTATGGGAGAACTACATCGGTCTGAGGTCCCTTTTTTCCGGGACTATGTAGGCAGTACTTCCAGGGCATGGGGCCCTGGAAGGTTAGCTCGGCCACTCTTTACCCTAACCATTTTCCCCACTTTTACCTGATTTCCTGTTCATCTCAAAAACCTCGACATCTAAACCATATACCACATAACTTGTGCCACTTATATTATTTCACATTTTCATACCTAACCAACATTTTCCACATTTTATACCATCGCATGCATTTATATTACCATTTGTTACCAAAATACCGAAATGGACATCCATGCCTAAACCAACCTCGACTCAACCATTCCTAAACAACCTCGACTCGATCCATGCCTAAAAACCTAACTTAATTCATGCCTAACTAACCTAACTCAATCCATGCCTAACTAACCTGACTCGATCCATGCCTAAACTGACCTGACTCCATCATGCCTAACTCACCTAATTTCCATCCATATCAAACCAACAAACCCATATCTCATCTAATACAAAGTAAAAATCCATATCTCATCTAACACAAGCCATAAACCAATATCTCATAAACACATTAACACATCACCAAATACCATGAATCTCATCATCTAAAATCAATAACCATGTATCTCCTCATATATACATGTGTGTATCAATATAATGTACACTCGTATCACATAAATGTGTATCTCTAAAATAATCACATTGGATTGCAGGTTGCTATATCAATACAAAAATGTCTTCGGCTCACATGCTGGTATCATGTACAAAAAAATCATAAATATAAAAAAACTTCGACACACAAGCCTCGGTCTCATATATAATACATACAAAATGAATCGGCATGTAGGCTGGTCCACAATAGGTCAATCATCTCCCCATCTAATATCGGGGAATGCTCCTTGTGATTGTGTCTCTCTCGACCCCTCTACCACACCTGTCTAGGGTCCAACACCTACCTCACCTCCTGCTGATGGCCCCTCACCTGGGGCTAGCCTCTGCACACTAGTGGCCTCACCATGACCCTGGTCCTAGGCTCACCGGCCCCTTGTACTCTCCACACTATGAGTGTGGGATCTAGTCCTCTCACTGGAGGCCTGTTGTGCTCTGTACTCGGCATAGGAGGGCACATCTAGCCCAACAGCTAACAAATGATCCTAATAATACCATGCCTCTCCTAGGGCATCTCTGAACCTGGCCATGGGCACTTTCTGTGGAGGTGCCATGGATCCTGCTACCTATGTGGGTACCTGTAATATATGACCCTGTCCCTTAACCTGCACTGAGCCTGTGCTGGTCCTAGAGCCTAAGTCAGCCCTAGAATCTATGCCTATGCCTATAGCTGGGCCTACAGGGTAGTAATTTGTGCATGTGCTACTATCAGCTAGCCCTATGCAGACCCGTAACCTATCCCTGCGTTATGGCCAACTGGCCCTATAAATCTTGCACCTACACCTATAGGGTGGCTATCTGCCCTCCATCTCCGCCTACCTCCTCTCCATCTCCATCTCCCCTTCCTCCACCACGTGTGTAGATGTCCTCCCTGCCCGAGCTTGCAACATCGTTATCTGGGCCTATAATGTGGCAACATGTGCCTCTATACCTATCATTGCCCCTACATGATCCCAAGCTACGTCACCAAAGTAGCCACCCCCTTGTAGGGCATCTCTCTGAACTATGATGGTGGCTAAGTCTGCTTCCCTGGCCTTGGTGGTACGGCTCTCAGCTATGCCACCCACCACTACCTGTACCCATCTACAACCCCAACATCATCAATCTAAGTATCTACATGTTTCTCCTCCTATCCAGTCAACCTTTGTGGGTCATGGTGGAGACATAGGTCTCTCCACATCATCTCTCTTGTACTGTGGGAATGGAGGCGGTACACCTAGACTAATCCAAACTAGCATCTAACCCACTCTATGGGTATCCACTCATGCTCTCCCACTCTCCTCCCCTCTATCCACAGATGTATTTGTAGCCTAGCTAGCTTCATGGCCATCTATCTATATGAAGGGAAGCCCACATATGGCCTCCAAATGACGTCCACCCCGGACAGCCCCTCCAACAACCTCCTATAATAAGCTACATCATGCATAGCTCTAGCACCTCAAGCCTCTCCCATGGCCGGTACCCACCACCTGTACCCCACTCTCAAAACTCCCATGGGAATGCATCTACCCAGGGCATCCCCACTGGTTAAACACAAACAATGTGCTCATATGCCCAATAATGTAGTAGTATGATGCGCATCTGTTGAACCTCTGCAATCACCCGTAGGCCCATAGCTCTCTATACACCTGTGTCAGCAATGCAGGTGCCCATGTGAACCATGTCTAATGTATCATCATGTCATGGAGGACTCCCATTAGTGACCTCGGGAATCTCCCCCTCTGCATCCGGCAGTGCGAAGCAGCACACTACCTCCATCACAAGTACCACTAACCTCATCTCCTCTAGATGAGCTCTATACATCACTCCATAGCTCATGCTAGCGCTATGGAACATCAGGTCTGCTACACCCTCACCAAAAATGGGTGCTAGTAACTCCTCAGATGCCTCTAAAGAGATAGAATAAACCTGGGCCCCCAATATGGGCAACCGCAGGATCTTGTAGACGTCCTCTAGGGTGATCGTCATCTCACCCTGTCGGCAAATGGAAGGTATTGGTCACCGAGTCCCATCTATCGATGAGGGAAACCATAAGACTCACCTCTCGGACTACATGCCAGTAGCACCTCACCCCTATCAATCCCACCTCTGCAACATGTTGCCACTCCACCTGCGTTGCACTCACTCGCCCGTACTCTCAATAACAAGGGTGGCACCCGGGCTCTCATCCGCAGCTCGTCTCTCACCTGCATCCCACAAAAGCAATGTATTAGTATACCTTTCCCAACTTACCTATTTTACCCCACATCCCAACCTAATCTCTTTCCCCACCCCCATCCCGTTGGCCTTGTCGCTCACCCAAATCTACCCAAACCCATCCACCTGAACCTATCTACCCTAACCCTCACCCAAACCTACCCAAATCGATCTACCCGAACCTATCTAACCTAACCATCACCCAAAACTAAGGTTAATTGGTGCTGGTTATCATCAACCGACCCTAGTTATCCCTTGATAGACCATGACCTCCCCTTGACCGACATCGGTCACTGTTCTTGTGACCGATACCGGTCTCTACCCACCGACATCGGCCACAGCCGACCAACGTCGATTCTTGTCACCGCCGCCACCCCGAATTTCCAACCCTACTTTTCCCTTCCTCGACATTCTACCCACCCAAATCCCTCTTTACACCCTTAATTGTTCCTACATTACCCTTTTTCCCTACCCCCTACCCTTCACTATTACCTTTTCCCTCTCTTTTTCCCATTTTGAAATTCTTCCCCCAAACCCCCATTTTTTAATATTTTCTACATTTTACATCAAATTAACTCAAAAATCAAAACCAAAGGTTCAAATCCTACCTATCTCACCACGCCATCGTGGTGGAACCTCCAGCCTCCGTGCCACTCCTCTCGAGCCCTCTCCGGCCTCCACCATCCTCAAATGACCTCCAACTCTCTCCACCAATCACCTCACTCAATCCGATCTCGTGACCCCACCTCTCACCTAATCACTCTTTCCTATTTGGCTCACCCACCAAGCTCTCAAACTCTCTTTTGTCCCTTTTCTCCTTTTCACAATGCAGAAATGAATTTTAAAACATGGGTTTTCCACTTTTTATACCCTACCCGACCTGATGACGTTGAAATTAACCCTTTATCGATGTCGGTCCGATGCCCTAGACTACCGCCGTCGGTTCATCTCCACCATCATCGATTCATACTGACCACTTTCGGTTACCTTGCCTACTCACTTCCCTCACATTTACCTCATTTTCCTTACCTCCCCTTTCTTTTGCCTTCCATACACCTCCCTGGACCACTTTACCTTCACCTTCTTCAACCTCCTCACCTCCGCTGTTGATGCCTCATTATTTTACCCCTACCTCAGCCTTACCCATGTTGTGATCTCGATATTTGGACTTGGACCATCGCTAGTGATCTTTGACCTCATGTGTTCACTATACCTTGCACGGCACTGTTACCTATGTTGTTGACCTAATGACCTTACCTCACCTATTTCCGTGACTGTTTATCCTGACCCTACCTTTGGTGTACCGAACATACCTAAACATTCCTACACCTAACCTATGTTGTGTTTCCTGACCTTATCCTATACCTTGGATACCGGATTCACTTCACCCTTGTTTGGATAAACCTATCGACCTTAGACGATGTAGATTTTCCTACTCTTCAACCTGGTAGCGTGCTTTATAGTTTATACGTGTGCGTGCATTTGACTTGCTGCTACCTTTGACCCTGACCCATTACCTAGATCACCCGAGTAGACCTTTCACCTCTTTTTCCCTACACCCATTTACCTTTTCCTCACATTTACCTTTTATCAAACCACTCACCGCTTCAGCCTGCTGCCTCGTCAGTTCCTGGTTTGAGGGGGATCACCTTCACCCTCACATGGGCCAACCACATCTTATTTTTGTTAGCATCACTTACCAATACAAGCTACACAACAAAAAGGGGCAAAATGTAGACACTAAAATTAGGTCACACTCCCCCTTCATCCCTCGACATATAAGCCCCCCTTTATTACATCTACCTAGCCATGACCCCCTTCACCCTACTAATATTAATTTAATTAATGCTCTATCCTCACTATATTTCTTATTTAAATAATATCTACACAAACACTTCACTTAGACACCTCATCAAGATAACTCAACCTAAGACCTATTCTTAGCAAGTTACCATAACTAACTAAGACTTACCCAAACCCTAAAAATCAATGCCTACACTCCCTCTAACCACATTCTTGCATGCTCACAAGAGTCTCCCAATCTAATCCACGAGAGAATGACACAAGATCTGAGGAATTCAGGAGAATCTCCCTAAGTTTAGTAAACCAAGGAAATCCCACCTTGATCGATGTCGGTTACCCCTAACCGTCACCGGTTAAGACAGACCGCCGTCGGTTACCCCTTTTAACCCCAAAATAACCTTATTCTCATAGTTGGAAGTTGGAAGCAAGTTGGAAAACATTGGGAGAAATTTGACGAGAAAGAACACATCTCAAAGAGATAACGCATCTTCAGAGAGCCAATTCTAGCAAGAATTGACATCCAAGGAAGGAGATTGAGGATCTTCTCCTACACAGCCTTCCCAGCCACATTCTGATCTATCCAAGCAAAGAGGAGTGTGCATACAACCCATGCAGAAGATTTTCTTCAGTTGGTGATCACTTGCAGCCTTCAAACCCATCATCAACACCTCCATCCTTCACACATAGACTTTTAGGAATGAAATCCAAGTAAGTACAACATCATACTTTCCTAGTTATTTCATTTCATCATTATTTTATCATCCATTGTTTATCTTGCTCCTTTATTAACCATCTCAAAAATTTGTACCTCCATAGACCCATCAAAACCTCGTAAAAACCTATTCCAGTCACCCAATACCTTGTCCCGACCAATCAAATCCTTTTGCAATCACAAAAGAGACCAAAACCCCATTTTGTGATGTTTCCAAATTTCACAAGAATCGGCTGTCATCGGTTATACTTAACCGTAGTCGGACACACTTGACGACATCGGTCTCTATGTTTTCCCACACATCCTTAAACAGAGACCTATCCACCTAATTTTACCTCACCCTCACTCACTTGTGACCTACCCGAGACCTTTATCAAACCTGCAGAACCTAGAACCAACCATTTGACCCATGGATTCTATTCTAGCTTAGCCTGTTAGATTAGATTTGTTTTCTTATTGTGTTTTTAAGTGAGATACCTAAATCATTTCAAAATAAAAATAGGATTTACCTTGTTTTCAGCATTAATTTGTTTAAAATAGTGGACTGATAGCCATCTAGGAAGTATCACGCTTCTGAATCTAGCTCACGCTAGGTAGTTCACTGCCCATATTGTTTAATTCTTTCTGGTGGTCTTGTTTTCATTACAGGTAGTTCCTCCTAGCCAAAAGGAAGCTCTCATGATTAGTCAGGATTCGAAATCATATGCGCACAATAACCCATCAATCAAAATTTGAACAGTGTTCCTCCTATGCCCGTTACCCCCCGTCTGCTTTGCGTGAACGATTCTAAGAAAAACATGAAACAATTACATTTACCTATCCATGACCCCCTTCACCCCACTAATATTAATTTAATTAATTTGATTAAATTAATGCATTATCCTCACTATATTTATTATTTAAATATCTTATTTGAATAATATCCACACATGCAGATTCACTTACACACCTCACCAAGCCAACTCAACCTAAAACCTATTGTTAGCAAGTTCCCATAACTAACTAGGACTTACCCAAACCCTAAAAATCAATCCCTACATTCCCTCTAACCACATTCCCACATGCTCACAAGAGGCTCCCGGTCTAATCCGCGGGATAATGACATGAGATCTCGAGGAAATCAGGAGGATCTCCCTAGTTTAGTAAACCTAGGAAATCCTACCTTGACCGACGTCGATTACCCCCAACCATCACCGGTTAATCCGACCACCATCGGTTACCCCTTTTAACCCTAAAACAACCTTATTCTCAAGGTTGGGAGTTGGAAGAAAGTTGGCAAACTTTGGGAGAAAGTTGACGAACAAGAATACATCTCAGAGAGATAATGCATCTTCAGAGAGCCAATTCCAGCAAAAAATTACATACAAGGAGGATATTGAGCATCTTCTCCTACACAGCCATCCTAGCCATGATCTGATCTATCCAAGAAAAGAGGAGTGTACATGCAGTCCATGCAAAAGCTTTTCTTCAATTGGTGATCACTTGCAACCTTCAAACTCATCATCAACACCTCCATCTCTCACACACAGACATTCAAGAATGAAATCCAAGTAAGTACAACATCATACTTTCCTAGTTATTTCATTTCTTCATTATTTTATCATCCACTGGTATACCTCATCCCAAATCCAAATCACCTAATACCTCATCCCAACCAACCCAATTCTTTTGTGCAATCACAAAAGAGACCCCAGCCTATTCTGTGACATTTCTAGATTTGACAGTAACCGGCATCAATTACACCTAACCATCATCGCGGTCTCTGTGTTTTCCCACACACCCTTAATAGAGATCTACCCACTTAATTTTATCTCACCCTATTTCTCCTATGATCTACCTAAGACCTCTCGCTAAACTTGTAGAACCCAAAACCAATCATTTGACATTTGGATTTTATTCTAGCTTAGCTGTTAGATTAGATCTATTTTCTTATTGTGTTTTTAAGTGAGATACCTAAATAATTTTTAAATAACAATAGGATTTACTTTGTTTACAGCATTGAATTGTTTAAAATAGTGGACTAACAGCTATCTAGGAAGTATCACACTTCCCGGATCTAGCACATGCTAGGCAGTTCACTACCCATATTGTTTAATTCCTTCTAGTGGTCTTGTTTTCATTACAGGTAGTTCCTCCTAGCCAAAAGGAATCTCTCACGATCAGCTGTGGATTCAAAAGTCATACGTGTGCAACAACCCATCAACTGAAATTTGAATAGGTATTCCTCCTATGCCCGTTACCCTATCTGTTTCGTCAATGTTTCTAAGAAACAATCTAAGAAAAAGGTGAAACAATCACATTTCAAGTTTTCAAGGTCTGCAACAAATTTAGCAAGATTAACTCCCTGTTTCACACCACCTTTTCCAAGCACTTCCATTTTGGTATTTTCCTGGGTGTCAACTGAAACCTGCCTCCTTTGTTGACTTGGTTCCCCTTTTTCATCCTTCTTAATATCCATCACCCTTATGTCATCTTGTTTTATGTCTTAGAGGCCTTGTAATAATTTAACTTCAACCACATTTTGATCGCCCCTTCACTAGACTCAAGGGATTCACTAGACTCCTCATTCTCAAAATTAGTTTCATCTTCCACAACATAATATTCAAGGGATTTTGACATGAAACTATCCCCATTAACCATTTTATCAATATCTAAGATTGATCTCTTCACAATGGCCATAATAAAACCCTGATGCAGGAGAATACTGATTTTTCCTTTTTTGTAGTGGTCTAAGGTAGCACATAGAGAACGAAGTATATAGTATGGAAAACTAAAACTATGCCCATGTCTGAGGAAATTGAGCATGGGAAGATGGTAAGCATAGATACATTTTTGGCATCCCTCAAGAGTGAAAAAAGGATTAGGTTAAGGGCCACTTCATTGAATGGGGGAGGTAAGGAATTCCTAAGAAATCCCATAAAATGAGGGGTGAGTTTTTCCTTACCTTATAGAAATAGCTTCATTTCATCTGTTGAATCCTTTTTGGGTTTGTAGACTTCACATCCTTCCGTGGGAATGCCCATAACATAAGCCACCATGTTGATTGATAATTCAATCTTTACTCCTGTAGCACCACATTGCCTCCCATCTATTTCTTGGCCAGCTGTAATGCCGAACCGAAATCCTTACTAAGTTTCTCGTTGTAACCCTCAAAACTATTTAAGAAAGGGGAAAATACCAATTATTCGAACACCTCCATAGCCTCGTATTCAACATCATATATATCCCAAGGTTCAATGCCAACCAAATCTTCCCACATACTCCTATTAATAGCCAAGTTATCACAAAGAAAAAATTGTGTTCAATGTTACACAGACCCGACCACACAACTACAATACCAATAAACCAAGTATTACAAGAGCATTAACATCTCCTTAATAGTTATAAATGTGCAATGACATTCATCATTAACCCCCTATGTCACCTTACACCATCCATGCGTACCTTGAAATAAGGGACATAAAATCACTCATGGACATTTTTCTCCTATACTTGACACTTTAAATGACAGTTAAAATTCTCCTACTCGCCTTGAAAGGAGGATATCTTTTCGTAATTAAATATAGATATGAAAAAATTTAAAATCCTTTTCTAAAGGTAGAATTATGGTAAATCATTTTTAAAAGTAGTTGAATTTCATTGTACTATTATTCATCACGCAGGCATCCCAAATTCACAAAATAATTCATTACAAATTAAAATTGTTTTCATGATATCTATGAGCACACTTATTGTTGAAGTGCTCCGACAATTTTACAATTCTTTATTTACCTTAAACTTATATGAACAATTTTTGCAACGGAAAGTTTTAAGTCGAGAGGATAATATGATCTTATAAAATAAAAGTAAGAGAGTTAATACTTAACGCTATTTAGGTAATGTTAGTGTAGCTTATTGAGGTAAATTAACATTGATCAAATAAGAATTCACCAAAAATAAAAATATTATGTACACTTTTTTATATATTAAGATATCTATTATCATTGAAATCCTTTACTTTATTATAAATTTCCTATAGATAATCACACATACTACACATATAAACATTATTACTATAGTCGGACACATTATACGTAAACTTGTTGTCAAATAAATATAGGGAAAAATTACATAATTTTAATTTTTAGATAGTTAAATGTTGGGTTGATAGGTCACCACCCTACAAGTGTCCCATGATTTTATCGATGAAAGGATACATACAAAAACTAAAAATGTGTACAAAATATAATGAGGCCAACATGTAACATGAATAACTAGGCCTGCAAAAAACATAGAGTCGTGAATAAAAAAGAGCGGGAATGATAGAGAAACCCTAGGGTTCCACCCAGCTAAGCGTTGTAATAATCTTGAGAAAGGAAAATTGCATGCCAACAACAAACTTCAAGTAGTCCACATGATTAGGAAGGGGCGAGGTATGTTTTGTGAGTGTGACCAAGTCTAGAGATGGCATGCTGGAGATAGACGCCCCATCAAATCAACAAATGCTTTGAATAGAGTCATAAAATTGAAGTAGGACCCGAATTTTCAATTCCAGGGCATCAAAAATCTTGTTGTTAACCCAAAAAGGTGATAGATAAGGATACAACTTTGTAAAGAGACAAGCATGGTATAATTATGCTAGATCTTCAACCAAGCCCACATGATGTTCTAGGTAAATGAAATGGAATGTGACCATCATGACCACTGCTTCATCTGCACACAACACCAGGAAATTGAACATGAAAATTCCTACAATCTCAGAGTTTACATGAGCTCTCTCAGGGCTCTTAAGATATTCCACACCTAGGACGTTCACAATCGCAATCATAACATCTATGGAGTCTATGTGGAATACATTGCAAAGATGACTATTAGACACAGTAGAGATGAAATTTATTTCCCGCTTGTTTTTGCACAAGAGGATGAATGGAACATAGGTAGATGCCATGAGAGGGAAGGGGAAAACAATAAACAAAAACGCGAGAAAATAAGTGAGGATAGGAGAAAGCACAACCCAATTAAATAGTCCCATGACTCGTGTGAGGAAGGTCAATGTAATAAAAAATAGATGGCATCATCAACATTTTCCCATGCATTGGCTAGATTATTTGATGAAAAGGATCTTATATTATATTAAATGCAACATGATACAAGATTCTCTCAACAAAATAAGTGATTGGTATGAAAGCAAGCCCCAAATCCACAAGCACAAGAGGGACAAGCCTAACAAAACAACAAAAAACAACTAAAAGGGGGTCTGAGGAACACCAATAATAAAGGCTAGATTATGAATAAAGGATACCCTTGATTGATAAACACACATTATACAAAATTGCATTACTAAAGATAGTCACACACATTATACATAAAGGTGTTATCAATTAAATCTATGGAAAAATTACATAATTGTAATTGGGTTATTGATTTAATGACATCACGTACGTCTCCACATCATCTTCCACATCCTTCAATAGTTTCATTATAGGCCACAATTCATCTATCAAGTACAATTGTAATATGCATTATAGGCCACAATTCTTCCTTCAATAGGTATATTTTTACAATTGTAATATGCATTACACTTGTTGTAAACGGTGCTAAGTTTTTTGAGAAATATGTTTTGATTCTTGGATACTAGATAAACGAAACATTTGATCACAATGCAATCTTCATGTATGATCACAATGCAATCTTCCACACAACAATAAACATAAAATATTTAAAATAACAATCTGCAAAACAATAAATAGAAAATGTTTCAGTTCTATATGTGCTTGTAGCTGCTAGGATTTATTTTTTATTTGGAACAAGGTTTTATCATTTTAAAAATGTCATTAAGATTAACATATGAATATCTGGTAAAAAATCATTTTATGATTTCAGGGAAGCCTCCATAGATCTGCAAATCAATAAGCATAACATGTTTCTATTTTACGTTCTAGCGTATAGGATTATTTTTTTCTTACGAATAAGGTTCCTATCAATTTCAAAATGTCTTTAAGATTAAAACAAGCATAACTAGAGAAAAATGTTTTTATTTCAGAGAAGCCAACATCAATGTGCAAAATGATAAACATTATATGTTTCCGGTTTTTACGTGTTAGTGGTTGTTAGGCTTAATTTTTGATTGGGAATAATGGTCTTACCAATTTGTTTAAGTTTAAAATATGTAGATCTGGGAAAACTTGTTATTTTATTGGTCCATGATCCATGATTTTATCTTCGCCAAAGTTTGAAAAAATGTTTTTCTTTCCCAAAAAAGAATCGAAAAAAATGATTTGTGCACTGCGAATCTTTAAGAACCTTAAGGTAGTTATTTTATTCCATAAAAATGTGCAATACATTGTTGGATTTGGAATTAAAGTATATAATTAAAATTCCAATGGGGTGTTTACATGTTTTCAATGATCTACACATGTTTTTTTGTTCTCCTGCATGTTTCAACCATGTACATAATGCAAAGTGTAAATTTTTGAATCGGTCTTATAGTTTCCATCAAATCTCCAAGACTTGAGGTTTTGAGAGTAATTTATTCATTGACCTCATGTAATAAGAATATCACGTCATCAATCAAAAGGATATTGTTTTTTCCATAGACACTACCATAAATGTCTACTATCTACTAGCTTTTATTTGTTTTTTACTTACATTGTTGGCATCCCCAAATGAACCTGAAGTGGGTTTCTCGCAGCCAACTAAATATTTTGATGAACATGTACTTCACCGTTGTTGAATGCATAAATGAATACCACAAGGTAGTTTCAAAATATTTCGCTGCAGTACTTATCAAATCAGCACTAAACTATTGTTCAAAGTATTCAGTATTCCCGGATCTCAAATCATGAACCATATTACAAGGTATTTTGTCACCAATACTAGAAATTCCAAACATCAAACCTTCAACTCCCAAAACTAGTAATTTCCAAGGCTTCCCAATAGGATCTATAAAAACAAATCAAACTTAATGTAAGCTTCCAAAAGTTATTAAAAATAAGGCATCAAATTATTTAATCACAACTCAAAAACAACTTATAAAACTATAATATCATCTCAATCATAGTGAGGATATAAATACTGCCAACTTTTAAATTTGTAATCTCAACATATAAAATAAAGATTGACCATATGACTGTACAAATGAATATCATTGTAAATTTTTTTTAAATAATTAATAGTTATATATTTTTGTTTTTTGCAAATTTTTATGCCCTCCACAACACTCAAACCCTAACATTGTATATATATTTTTTTCTGTACAAAATGGTCATCAATCATTTATCTTTGAAACAATTTTATTCATTGGATTTCTTCCCCACCATAATTTTTTTGGAGGGTTTCCTCTTTGGGCCTATCAGTAATACACAATGTGTCTCTAAGGCCAAAAATAATACCATCTCTACTCCAAATATTTTGGAGATCTTTTATCTGTAATTTCATCTTCTACACAACAATGTTCTTTACCCAAAATAATAAATGGTTTGAATTCAAATGCTATTTTAAAAAAAAAATCCTTAATCAAATTTTCAACTTCGGTGCAAGAGAGATAGCTAGACCAAAATCCCACTTCACATTTTGCTTCCAGTATCTTTAAAAATTCCTTGAGCCCACCTCACAAGTTGAGAGTCTCCTTACCAAACTTGATTATCAACTCTTTGTAGGATTGGTTTTTCTCATAGAGAAAACCCTCCAAATCTAAAATAATTAAATAATCTTTTTGGCCAACTGCACAGAAGTAATTTTTTTCTCAATTGTTTGCAATTTGATATTAACCAATTCAAATAATCAAAATTTTAGTATGTTAACACTTATTGATTGAGACATCATATTGGATTCCCTACCACTCCCCCTCTACAGGTTCTTTTGATGCTTATTCTATTTAAAAAATAAGTAATCAATTCAAAATATATTTTAAGTTGATGTAAAAAAATACATGATACAACTTGCTTTTATACAATATTGCATAGATGTAGTTGTATATTAGTGACTTGTAGGCATACTCCATTAATGCTTGGACTATGTTTAGATTGACAATCTATGATGGGCTTAGCGACCTCTAATAGCTAACTATACATAAGTAAGTTTTTTTCAATTGTCCACAATTTAATATTAACCAATAAACCAAAAATTTACTCAATTTAAAATAAATCTAATTAAAATATGTATGTTAGCAACCTCTAGGGTAATACATATTACAAATAAACTAATTCATTATAGGTTCTTGTTGGGGTGATAATTTCAAGTGGGATCAACCATTATAGTACGCCCCAACATTAAATTTAAAATTTTGTTAAGAAAACTTTATTGTGAAGGTCTTTCACATTAAAGAGTGAAGCGACTTGAATAAATCACCCACCCACATTGATTTTGGTGATCCCTTTCAGGATTGGTTGTCTACAATGTATACATGTTATACTGCAGATCGAATTAAAGACTAGGATCTTATTACAATATACAAATAATGATAATCGTATGATCTAATCAAGAAAATAGCTTAATGTACATTTTGAATGACTCGCGAATCGAAGTGGAAGTGCTAGGTTGAACTCATGTAATTCTTAATACGAGATGCGTTGCTTTACTAATGGATTTTTTTCCTTTGTGTTTCTCCACTTAAATCTGGTGTTATTTATCTCTTGTTATTACTTTGCATTTTATTTCATCTCTTGTTCATTATGCTTTGTTATTCACTATTTATTTTAAGCTAGATCTGTGTCTAATTGACTACATATCATAATCTATAATCTTCGGCTTTAATGGTGGATTTGTAATATGTGGATTATTTATCCCGCTAAATCTAACATGGTATTAGATCCTGGTGATTGTGCATGTGCAGGATCGATCTAGAAGTTTTTAACTTGAAGAGGTGAAGAAGCTTGAAGTGTATTTACGGATCTATGAGACCCTTAAAAGTTCCTTAGTTCTCTTTAAGCAAACCAGGTTTAAAATCCCAGTTCCCACCTAAATATTGTTTGAAATATTTGTTAAATATGGGCTAAATGGCTATTTAGATTGTGTTTGAAGCTTTTGTATGCTTAGATATTTTATTTTGCATCTAGTTTCAATGCTTTCTGATTAAATCTATTGTGTGTGAGCTAATTTTAAGTTTTCACGTCATTTTTAGCCATTAGAGTCATTTTTTACTTTGGATCTAAAACATTTATTTATATTTGTTCAGGGTTTTAAAGTTCTTTCTAGGAGTAAAAATATTTATATTTTTCTAGGTTTGTCTTTACGAAGCTTGAGCCATTCATTTTGTGCCATCTCGCTTCACATTTTCAATCTATCTGTTGTTCTTTTCGGTTTTGCAAATTTTGGACCAATAATATCTCCCCATTTAGCTTCATTGTTATTCTTTTTGTGTTTGCAAATCCATACCCACTCTTAGAGTTATAAGTGGCTTCAATATGACATCCTTTTGTTTCTGTGAATCTTGGGAAAATCCTCTTGTGCCATTTGGCTTCGCCCTGACAGACTTATTTGAATTTTCCGTTTATGAATCCCAAGCCAATTAGAAGGCTTCATATTACTTTGTTGTGTCAGTAATATTGTTTATCTAATTTTCAGTCACGAAACGTGAGCCAATAAGTATTTTATGTGTGTCTTTACGCTTTTGGACTTGGATTAGCTATCCTTTGTCATTTACAAATTACATACAAATAGAATTGGTTCCATTTTCGCATTATCTATTCCTTATTATCTATTTTCGACATATGTGAAATATGAGCCAATAGAATTGCTCCATATTTCACCTTATCATTTTTTTAGTTTTCTGTCCTTTACGAAATTAGAGCCAATAATATTGCTCCAAGTGGCTCCGTATTTCACTTTTTTAGTCTTCTTTTAACTTGCCTCTAACATATGCGAAGGGAAAACCAATAAAATTTCTCCAAGTATATTTTATTTCGCACTTGTCAGATTTGTAAAATCCGAGCCAATAGAATTGCTCCACATTTCGAATTTGTCATTCTTTCATTTGTGGAAATTTTTATCCAATTAAAATTTTCCACCTTTTCACATTTGTCAGTCTTTGTCAGACTTGCAAAAATCAAGCCATTTAAAAGGCTCCACGTGTCCTCAGTTTTCTTTAGCCATTTTGGTCAGACTCCAAAGTGTGAACCAACAAAGAGTTGGACACGTACATCTCTTTTTCACATTTTTCAGTCTCTGTCATTTGTGAAGTGTGAGCCATTTAAAAGGCTCCACGTATCTTCTTTTCTAACTTGTGTTTGTTATATTTGTGAAGCGCGAATCAATTAATTTTTGACACGTATTTTAATTGTGTCAGCCTTCGCAAGTGTCAGGGTGTCAGTCTTTGCTTTGTCTTAGCCACTTAAATTGTGACATGTCTTATACCTTTTTCGGACCTGAACTTTATTTCAAGTTTGGTTTATTTTGGGGACTTTAAGCCCACTCAAAGCTATCTATTTAAATTTTGGCGGAAATCCGCAAGTGTCTTTTCTTTAGCCGTTAAAATTTTGACAAGTGGCCTCATTTGACTAAGACTTTGATTTCGCATTGTGTCAGAGTGTGAAAAGTGATCTAATTAATTTAAGACACGTGTATACGGTTATGTTTTTTTCAATTAATTATCTTCTGTCTTATTAGTTGCATTGCAAAATGTGAGCTAATTAAAAAATGACACATATTTTTTTCGTTGTTGTTAGTCTTGTCATAGTTTTTGATGTGTGTTTATTTTTTTATTGTCACGGACCCAAAAAACATTAACTTTAATTTTTAAAGTTTCACATCCACCCGAGGATCTATTTTAAAGCCAACACGTGCCTTTCTTGGTATTTTTGATCTGTGTCGTGTCACCCCAACTTGGCTATTTTTAACTTGTTTTTATTTGTTAAGTAGCTCATTTTGAGCTCATATAGCTCATTTTTGATCTCACCCCTTTAAGTTGCTAAATAACTTGTTGAGCTACTCCAAACCGACTTTGTCCGAGCTCGGTTAGCTCACCTGTAACCTCAACCCCAACTAAGCTTTGTCAAATTGATCTTAAATTCAACCAAATCAAGCTAATTTTTTGATTAATTTAAAGTTGTTTGCATTTGTATAGCAAATTAAAAGATATATAGCTAGTTTTTTTGTCTTTGTTTGGCTTCCTTGATTTGTTTTTTAGTTGTATTTGTCTCCATTTCTATCTGAGCATTAAAATGGATAGTTCTTCCATTTTTTCGATGGATAAGTCTCACTGCTAAATGGAACAAATTATAGCATTTGGAAAGTGTGTTTAAAAGCCTATTTTATGGCTAGGAAGCTCGGGATCTTGTGACTGGTGTTGAAAAATGTCCCACAGGGAGACAAGCTACCCCTGAAAACCAGAAGCCCCTAATTATGTTGATTCATGATGAATTTATGTAGTTGTGTTGAGTCATGATGAATTTTGGTAGTTGCATGATAATAATCGAAATCATGAACCCCTATAAAGAGTAATTAAGAAATCTTGAACCATGTCTAACCATGAACAAGTTTTTTGTCACAAAGAAAGAAAGGATTATCATAGAGGAAAATAGAAGTTTTTTTATTATTGGTAAATAGTTTTTTGAAAGGGACTATACCCTTGCGTACAAAAGAGGGCCTAGAAGCCAGAATAGGAATGAGAACCAAAACAAAAAGGATCAAGATCCAATTGAGACATAGAAACCCCAAGTATTCCAAGAGCAGTTACCCCAACGAAACAAACCAGAACGAACACTGTTGAAGAGCAGCCAAAAAACAACAAAAAATAGCAAAAATACAGAGAAGTGCAGCAAGAGTATCCACAATTACTTCATGGTGGCTTTGTCGATTCTGGTTTTGATATTCTGCCAAGAGGTGAACATAGCCAAAGTCGTCATGTGGGTAGAGTCAGTAAAATCCAGCTGTTCAATGGTCCTTTGCTCTCCTCTTCCATACCCCAAAGAGTTGTTGGAATTCCACTGAGATTAGAGACGCTGCGACATGCTACTCAATAAACTCTTCAATTGCACTAAAAATAGCCATATTATGATCATGGTGAGTCTTGGTCTTCCCTAAATGGTTATCTAAGGAGTTCAGATTTTTGTATATGTCTTCAACCTGTTTATTATCAATAACAGCCTCCTCCTCCTTCTTCCTCTTACCTTTTTGCTTTGTCAAGTTTTTTACCTCTTCTTTCAATAGCATCATGTCAGCTTCTAAGGCTTCCAGCCTTTTTTTGGAGCTCTCAATGCATGCCTCCTGTGAACTAGTACTACTAATACGCAGGAGGTTATGGGCAATTTCTAACTCCTGAGGAACATTCCCGCAACAAGGGTATCAAGGTTCAGCCTTCTGAAGACCTAAGAATGGGTGTCTGGACGAAGTGGAAGCAAAGGGGGTGGGAGCAGAGGTGGGGGATGATAGAGGGAGCCAAGAAGGTAGGAAGAGGGGTGACAACAGTGGTGGTGGGGGAAGAAGGTGAAGAAATGGGGCTAGTGGTAGCTGTGTTGGGCAGAGGAGGAACAGAGGCAGGGGAGGATGGGATGCCAGGAGACCTAAGAAGACAAAGCTTATGCAACAAGAAGATGAGACCCTGATGCAGTGGAACCGCACGCGTATGCTTTTGAAACTCCAAAATGGAGCGCTCAAGAGAGTTAAGTAGATAGTGAGGGAAGCATACCGTGAAACTCCTGCGGAAGTGATTGAGGAACACAAGATGCTTAGAGGGCACAATGACGAATCTCCCCTCCAAAGAAATGTAACGCACCATCATACAGGTGACCTCGTCAAAAGGTGGAGGGATAGAACTGACTGCAGGCCCTATCGTGACAAAGATCAACTTCTCATTACCCTCAACAAATTTCCTCTCCTCAGCACCTCTATCAATCCTTTTATTAAAAAAGTGGTACCCATCCATGCCAAGGCCAGTAGCTTTGGCTATTAATTCCTCAGTGATCGAAATCTTCTGCCCTCCATAATCCACAATGTGATCCTTCCAATCCTTCACAAAATGAATGGAAATACTTTGGTCATGGCCCTGAATCTTCTCAATAAAATTAGTAATGCCTCCCTAGCTGAGAAGATTCCAAAGTTCTTCATTACTTTTCCATTCTGGATCCACGCTGGGCTCTATCTGGCAAGGGGCTCCTCCCATTATCACCGTGCCTAAGTGCTTGCAAATAAAATTTTCAAAATCCTTGTGAGGAGGTCTATAGCATCACAGATACCAGTCCTACCTTTCACTATTAATTTCCATGCAATGAGAATGATGATTAGGATAGCCGTTGTCGTTCCCACGAATACCTGAGTAACTGCTGCTATGTACCTGGGAAAATCTGCATGTGTGAACTTCAATCCTTTTAGTAGCCCACTCCAGCTCATCATCATCCTTATTACTGACTTGGGAATCCGTAAAGTCCTATTTAAAAGCTGTTGAGAGCTCAATATTTCCCACATGCGCGTCTTTATTCTTCATATATATCCACTTTAAGGTCTCATTATACTTCATATAACCTTGATTGCCCGTCAAGATTTGCTTGAGTGTTGTTTTAAAATCAGCACGTGTGGGAGTTTTATTATTGCAGTTCCACTCCCAATGCTCATATCTCATACCCCGAATATGCATGCTCATAAGTATCCACTTGTATGTTGCTTTGAAGTTGTTCAGGCATGTTATCTTTATTATCCCAAATCATGTGATTAACATTTATGCCATAATTAGCCAATGCATCTGCCACCTTGTTACCCTCCCGGTAAGTATGCTTGATCTGAATGTTATTGAAGGTTTGGAAAATACTTATGGATTCCAAGATGAAATCCTTGATGTTCCAACTTGGAGGAGAACACTGATTTAGATGATTAATAATATTAAGCGAGTCCCCTTCAAGAATGAGGTTTTGGATATTATGAGTCTGAGCAATTCTAAGACCCCATAAAGCAGATAATGCTTCAACAAAATGATTAGTTTGAATTCTCATTTTTCCAGCATACGCAGCAATCAAGCTACCTTTATGATCCCGAATCACTCCTCCCCCGCTGCAATTCTAGGGTTACCCTTAGAGGCCCCATCAAAATTCAACTTATACCAGTTAAGATCAGGAGGATGCCAATGAATCAAAGATCTATCAATACTATTACCGGAATTATTCTCGGATATTGTTAGCTCCAATCTTCCAGTGGGACAAGATATGTTCTTCATTTTCTGGATAACTCTTGTTCTTGGGGGGTTTAAATCTAGCAATATTTTCTTTAATATCATTAGAAATTTTACCAATACTGAGCTTAAAATTCTGTGTTTTATTTCTAAAGATAATATCATTTCTATCTTTCCATATCCTCCAAATAATATGAGGAATAACCAGATTCCAGAGCCTTCTAACAACACAATGTTTATAGGGTGGGCTCCATTGGGTCCAGAGCTGACTGAAATCCTTCGGAATCACCCAAAAAGCTTTAAAATTAGAGAGGAAAAACTCCATATTCTGGTAGCATAATCACAATGGATAAACAAATGACTGATATCCTCAGAGTCTTTTTTACATAGATGACATCTATTAGGCATTATGAAACCCTTTCTTATCAGGTTGTCAGTGGTAAGAATTCTGCCTCTGAGAGCCAGCCAAAAGAAAAAAATTATTTTAGGTGTTAACTCAGTCATCCAAATTCTACTCCATTTAAACTCAGTTTGACTATTGTCGAAGAAAGTATTATACCCAGTTTTGACAGAGTAGTCCCCATCAATAGAATTACTCCAGACCAATTCATCCTTAACATCCAGCTGACTTAAGGGATAAGATCTAACTGATCTTGAAGGGAGGAAATATTTTGGATCAGATCATCTCTCTCCACAGAAAGTTTTTTCCATTTCTTATTGTTGCCATTTCTCTCAATATAATCCTTAATTCTAGTGCCATACTTGTTTTCAAGACTATCTTTGACCATCCCAAATCATCCATAAGGCTGCCATTAAACCAGTTATCCTCCCAGAATTTTATATCACAGCCATCTCCCACTTTCCATTTACTGCCTTGTTTAATGAAATCTCTGCTCTTCACTAAATTATTCCAAAAAATGGAACCATAGGGAAGGTGCTCATCTTGAAGAAAAGAAAAGACAACTTGTTGATTAAGGTATTTAGCCTTAATTAAATCTATCCATGGTTGCTTCTCAGAAAGCATTCTCCATCCCATTTTTGCAATGAGAGCCTCATTCATTTTCTTGATGTCTTTTATGCCCAGTCCTCCTATAGATTTAGGAGTACAAACCTTATCCCAAGCAACTAAGTGAAATTTAAACTTCTCCTCCATGCCCTGCCATAAGAATTTTTTTTGAATCCTCTCAATTCTTTCTCTGAAGGTAGAAGGGATCTTATAAAGAGACATGATATAGATAGGTAGATTTTGAAGAGTGCTTTTTATGAGTAGGCACTTACCAGCACTAGATAAAATGGCTCCTTTCCATCCAGCCATTTTTTTTTGAAATCTCACCAATAGATCATCCCACACCTTGTTAGAGACTTTTTTAGTGCTGAGAGGGAGCCCTAAATAAGTGGCTAGAAGCGCACTTATTTTACAGCCCAAAATTTTAGCAATTTTAAGTTGTCTTTCCTCAGGAGTGTTGAAGAAGAAAATGGAGCTTTTATCATAATTGATCTCTTGCCTAGAAGTAGATTCGTAAAGTTACAGAATAGCCTTGATAGCCTTAGCTTCAATGATAGAAGCCAATAAAAGGAGGATTGTATCATCCATGAATTGCTGATGAGAAGTAGCTTGACTGATGGAAGTGGGCTTTGAGCCTTTCAAAATACCGTCAATGACTGCTTTACCAATTGTTCTACTAAGACTGTCTGCCATAAGAATGAAGAGCAGGGGGAGATGGGGTCCCCTTGCCTTAGTCCTCTACTACTTGTGAAAAATCCCACTGGCTCCCCATTAACCACCACAGAGAATCTGACCGTAGAGATACAAGCCTTAATAATTTTTCTGAATTTGGCCGGAAAACCAAATTTAATTAAGACTTTGTCAAGAAAAACCCAAGAGACCTTGTCAAAGGCTTTATTCATATCGAGCTTAAGCACCATATTCACTTTTTTATTATTCTCCATAGAATGTATGGTCTCATGAACCATAATCACTCCATCTTGGATAATCCTGCCTTTAATGAATCCACTCTACTGCCTTGAGATTAAATCATTCATAATGCATTGAAGCCTGGTAGCAATGATTTTGGTAAAAATTCTGTAGATAGCATTCACAAGGCTGATGGGTCTGAAGTCTTTGAAGTCTTTCGCATCCATTTTTTTTGGGGCCAAGCACAATGTGGGTGTTATTCAGCTCTTTCAAAAGATCTCCGGTTCGATAGAATTCATTCACCGCTCTGAGAAGATCATCTGAACATATTTCCCAAAATTTCTGAAAAAATTTAATGGAGAAACCATCTCGGGCCTGGAGCCTTGTCGCCTTCTAGAGTAAACACAACTTTTTGCAGCTCTTCAAGCATGACAACTTTAGTGATATCTTTATATCTCTGCTCCTCAATTTTGTCTTGGGAATAGCCTCCAGCATGAAAGAATTTGCCTCAACATTAATGATATTCCTTTCATTAAGAAGTTTTTTATAGAAATTTAGAGCTTCTTCTTTGATGCTATTGGGATTTTTTATAATATTTCCATTACTTTTAGCCACTTCCATGATCCTATTACAAGCTCTGTTCTTCAAAGTGGTCATATGAAAAAACTTCATATTCCTATCTCCTTCTTTAAGCCAGATAGCCCTTGATTTTAGTCTCCATAAGGATTCTTCTCTGCTGTAAATCGTATGCAACTCTGAGAGAATATTCTTTTCATCAGTTTGGTCTTCAACAGATCTCCCCATTGTATTCATTTTGATTTCTAGATCCTGAAGCTTTTGTTTTAACTTCTTTTTTTTATCAAACACATTGCCAAAAACTCTTTTATTCCAGATTTTAACTTGTTTTTTAACATTTTTGAGCTTTTGAATCAATCTAAATTGAGCAGTGCCTTCACCATTCCAAACCCACCACTCTTTAATTTTGTCGTAGATGTTGTCATGCTCCATCCACATCTTTTCAAATTTGAATGAGATTCTGATGGGCTTAGTCCAATTAAGAAGATTTAAAGCAATCGGATTGTGGTCCGATCCAATTCTGGGCAGGGAAGAGAGGTGGAAGTCTTGATTGAGAATCCAACTAGCAGAAATCAGGGCTCTATCCAGTCTAACCTGGATAAGATATTTTCCCAACCTTCTGTTATTCCAAGTGTATTTATTCCCATGGAGATCCACATCTAAGAGATTAAGCTCAACAATAAAATCAACAAATTCCTCCATACCTGTGGAAAAACTAGAGTTTCCTCCATATTTTTCATCTGGGTTTAGAGGAGAGTTAAAGTCACCCATGATAAGCCAGTTAACTATACTGTGTTGGTTTCTAAAGATCTTAAGATCAGACCAAAGTTTACGTCTCCCACTAACCGTATTAGGGGCATAGATATTAGAAAGGATCCATTCACCATTATTCTCAATAGCATGAAATTTAATAGCAAGATGATTAGTGCTAGCATTAAGAACCATACCAGTACAGTGCCTTTTGTCCCAAAGAGTAGCCAGACCTCCAGAGGCTCCCTGAGAGTCCATCGCAGCCATTTCAGAGTTTTCCCAAAAACTCTTTTTATTAATTTCAAGGATCTTAGCTTTCATCTTAGTTTCCTACAAAATCAAAATACTAGGACTACTAGAATCACGTAACTCCTTAATGATTCTCTGTTTGGAGTTTCCATTTAGACCTCGGATGTTCCAAGAGATAATATTCATTTGGAAGGAGTGGGAGTTGGGATTTCCTGATGGCTCAATTGACGTTGAATGCCATCTGCAATGTCTCTCTCTGTTCTCTTGGATCTAAGAGCCTTTTTTGAGGGCCTTCCTCTTTTAGAACTACTTTGAGGAAAAATAAAAGTTGATATCATATTTTGTAATGCATCAAGTGCATCTATACATCATGAAATTTGTACCTAGAGGTTACAAAGAATATGTGCATGTTCTTGAGAATTTTTTTTTGTAAATCTGCCTCTCTACCCCCTTCTGAGTATCCTAAAACTGAAATTGTTTTACAAGTTTGTTTTTTAGTTTCCTTTTGATATAATGGATGTAGACATTGAGGGGGATATATTTCAATCCTTGACTTTGACTAGGATTCATGTGTCAGGTGCTTTCATGAGCATGGTTTCTCTAACTATTTTTTTATTGATAATGATTCTTTTGTCAAAACAGTCATGATCTCTTAGTAGTAACAAGAATATAATTCTTAGAATCAAGAGAATGTTTTTGACTGTTAAATCATGTTTCTTGGCATAAAAATCTGATCATATATGACATGTCTAAGATTAAATTTTTCTTACATGGTCATTTTCTTCTATGAATACTATGATTACTCTTGAATTATTTAATTATCTGATCAATTAGTTATCTATCAAGTATTATCTTTGTATAAAAGGCTTGGAATAAGATATATATGTTTGTTGATAAATCATTTTATGTGATTAGTGAAATATTATTATATGCATATCAAATGACACTTGGGGACACCTTTGTGTTTGTATTGGAGATGTCCAATACTGATTGCATCTAATATATATTTTACAAAGTGTAATATGTTGGAAGTCTTTCAACATATTTGTTAATTATTAAGCATAGTGATATGTTAGTTGTTATACAACTAGTGTTTAACCTTTATACTTGGTTAAAAGTGAAAATTTGTATGATTTCTATTATGCTTATTATGATATTTTTTGATGTTGTGTTGGATATGCAGTTGGATTTGTGTTCAAGTTTTGATGTAGGCACCATCACTTGGAGTAGCAAAAGAGCCATGTGGCTAAAGAGGTTGCTAGTAGTGATACACATAGGAGATAAAGGAAGTATTCCTCCTCTATGTGAAGGCCAAATTTCTCTTGATAAAGAATCCAATTCAACATCAGAGATTATGTTGCAGATACCTTCCCCAAGCCATTGTGTGTTGGGAACTACTACAATTTTTGTGCCTTGTTGGGCCTATCAAATTTTCCCTTGAGGGGGAGTGTGTATGACAATGCCACCTCTTGATGGACTATTATAAAATAATTGGGTCATATTTTAAGAGTGGATCATGACCACCGCTTTGTATGTAATAAAGTGATCCTTTAGGGATTGGTTACACATGGTTGTAACAATGTATGTGAACTATAAGTCTCATGAGAAAATGCATAAGGTAGTTCATTGTAAACTTCCAATACTTCCTCCATCTTGTAATAAGTAAATGTGTCACTCTATGTGAAGTTACTTGTAAATCCCAATGAAGCTTCAGTTATGGGTATGCCTTATTTTATAAAAGGCTCCATAGTCTGATGTAAGTCTTCATATGTAAAAAAATGGTCTTAAGAATTTTTGTATGGGAAGATCTTTGGATTTCCCTTGTTTGCATGCTATCCTGAATCATTGTTGTTGATTCAATGATCCGTAAATGCATAGAAAAGGTAAATTTGGAAATTCTGATTTTTTTCCCCACTTAAAATTAAGGGGGAGTGTTGGGGTGATAATTTCAAGTGGGATCATCCACTACAATACGCCCCAACATTAAATTTAAAAGTTTGTTAAGAAAACTATGAAAATTACTCTGATCTAATACACATAATACATGAAATAGCTACACAGACAATAATTAAAATTAGTAACACTATATTATTCTCACACTCATTTTTTATTGATTCACTATTTCATTACACTCCATTATATAGGATATGTATAATAACAATCCTCACATCAACATTTGTTTGCATGTACAACCATGCACCCGTATGGTTTCAACCTCTCACCAATATAATAATAAAACAATACTAATTATTTTATTATTCTAACTTACTAACTTACCACATACTAACCACATTTTACATTTACATAGTAAATTTACTTTCACTAATTTACCATAATAATAATTACACATGTAATTATTATTCACCCATACATACAAATGGAGCACTAAGATATATTTCCTAACATTCCCCCCCTTAGTGTGAACATGGGGAAAACTTGCCTTTGTACTTGCACTTACTTTCATGATCTGATGATTTTATAGGATGATCATAAACCTAATAGATGGTTTTTCATAGGGTTGACCATAAACTGAAAATGATGGTTTTGCAACTGGTTTACCACAAACCAAAAGGGTGATGGTTTTGCATAGGGTTTACCAACAACCGAAAAATGGTGGTTTTACAAGTGGTGTACCACAAACCAAAAATGAAGGTTTTCAAGTGGTTTACCTACAACCACATCATGATGTGTCAAATACAATTATTAGCTCTCATCACATTTCACTGCATGGAAAAACATAGGAAATATAGCTACTCACATATAGAAAATACCAGAAATATAGAAAACTAGAAATGGAACATTGAGATCATATTCCCCCTAAATGTGAAATTTCCTTTATTCTGTAAACCACAATAGGAACACTACAACCAAACACTCTTCCAGACACACAAAGAAACAACAAGAACACACTGTATAAAAAAATAATCACCATAGCTGATACGGCCCCATCATTGGTGACTGACGAGAGGTCATTGAATGACCTCCAACCTCCTGTGCCTCCTTCCTCCAAGAACTTCACTTAGTATAGAAAGTCTTCAGAATTATAGTCAATTTCATCTGTTATTTGTTCATCTTCATTGTCTGAGCCTTCTTCAGTGACTATATTTGCTTCATTTTTAAGATTTCCATTGAGCAAGTCTTTAGCTCGATCTCTACAAAAAGACTTAGTATGACCCTTTTTCTTGCAATAGAAACATTCAATTTCATCCTTTTTCGAGAAATTTTTGTATTTCTTTTTAACATACAAAGCAATTTCCTCTTCTATATCTTCTTTAGTTCTTTTCTCTTCAGCTAGGAGAGCTGAAATCATGCCCTCTAATGACTGAGAAGACATTTGCCCTTTGATTCTCTGATTTCTTCAAAAAACAACAATGATCAATGTGTTGTATAGTAAATTGCATGTTTCTCCCAAACAACAAACTAAGTTTGGTTGAAATTTCTTCTGTAGCTTTCTATATAGTAGATAGTTCCACATGAAAAATTGTGGAGAAACCCGATCGCCAAACAAAAGTTACAAGATCTTCTTCGAGATAGATTTAACCTGTTCTAGTACCAAATGTGAAAATTACTCTGATCTAATACACAAAATACATGAAATAGCTACACAGAAAATAATTAAAATCAGCAACACTATATTATTCTCACACTCATTTTTTATTGATTCACTATTTCATTACACTCCATTATATAGGAGATGTATAATAACAATCCTCACAACAACCTTTGTCTACATATACAACCATACACCCGTATGGTTTCAACCTCTCACCAATATAATAATAAAACAATACTAATTGTTTTATTATTCTAACTTACTAACTTACCACATACTAACCACATTTTACATTTACTATTTACATTTACATAGTAAATGTACTTTCACTAATTTACCATAATAATAATTACACATGTAATTATTATTCACCCATACATACAAATGGAGCACTAAGATATATTTCCTAACAAAACTTTATCTTGTGAATGTCATTCACATTAAAGAGTGAAATGACTCAATCAACTCACCCACCCACATTGATTTGGGTGATCCCTCTTGGGATTGGTTGTCTATAATATATACATGTTGTATACATTGACTTAAAGACTCGTGATCTTATTACAAGATGCAATCAATGATCATTGTGTAAAGTGATCTTATCAATGTACCTTTTTTCAAATGACAATAGTAATGTTGGAAAATCATTTCTTGATCATGTGATTCAACAATAAAAACCACGATAAACCTAAGTTAACCAAAGTATGCACCGCAACACTACCTTAGTTGTACAACACTATAATAGGAGAATCATCAAAAGTGAGTCAAGTGAACGATGAGACCAAAACAAACAAGATCTCTCTTAAATAAAGGGATCTGTCTTTCCTTGTAGGATAATTTCACTTGCAGTCACAATTTTCTGTGGAAGTTAATCCATCCAATCCATGGCGATTTCAGTTATATCCCCATCATCAACATCACAATTGTGCACATCACTTATTCTGTATATAAGACGCAAGATCTTAAAGTTTCCTCTGCTTTCATAAAATATGTAATAGCCTTCCACAACTGATTCCCCCTTTTATTTGAATTTTTGCATGTATTTTTTTACTATCTCTCTTAATATTTTTGAAGAAGCAATAGGTAAGAGCATAATAATTACACAATTTAGTAGACTATATCCAACAACTGTAAGTAGGTCCATTATTACATCGGAAGTGAGTACACTAGAAAAATTACATAAATCTATGATCACACATTCTACATTGAATGGATTAGTTGACGGAATAGAAGATATTGTTGACTAGAGATGGAAGGGATATGCACATTGACAAGTAAAGTCTTCGGTGTCTTCCATCCTTGCTGGAATATTTTCTTCCATTGCAAATCATGTAGTTGTCTATAATTGTTTGAGTTGTTGTTGGGATAAGCTCTACCACTTCAACATCAATTTTTGTTTCTAACAATTTTTCACTTCCTCCATAATCAACTTTTCTTTTCCTTTATTCTCTTCTCCTAAGAGTACACACAACTAGCGGTAGTGAGAATCACGTAGACCAAAATTTTCAACAATATATTTTTAGTGCATTCTGCCAATACACTATTACCTGGATATTTACTTTTCATATATTTTAGAAATTTTTCTCTCATCATTCTATCATCTTTTACTCTTTAGCAATAAGTATCTAAAGTCTCCACTATGACACATGCTTCAATAGAGTGAGTTATCCATACTTTCCCTACTTGCACTTTATCTAGTAGAATTGATATATCCGCATCATTCATTCCTCTTGCATGCCTGAAGTAATTCACTGTGAACCTTGCTAATGAATTTGGTTGAAAGATAAGTTGGTTATCCTTAAAAGGAGAACAAGCCAGCCCACTTGATTTAAATAACTCACTAGTTGTTGTCATTTTTTTCCATAGGTCCCGAGGTAAAAATAGAAAAGTCATTTTTTCATAAAGGCTCTCAACCTTAGCCGCTTTGAAAATATAAATACATTTCATCTCGAAACACAACATTGAAAGAGGAAATAGTATATTTACTTTCTGCATATTACAAAATTAAATTTTAAGAACAAATGTGTTAAAATTATGTTTGGTTACCTTAAAATTGTCTCACTTTGAGTTTCTCATTTCGAGCCTCTAAGGACATCCTAGGGATCTCCAAACCATTCAAGCATTATAGATTACATCAATAAAATTGATATTAATCAAAATTTTGTTTACATCATTTTGCTACTAGTAAATTTTAACAATGACTCTACTAGGAGCCTATGAAGACATAATGTGAGATTTTCTAAACTACATCTTAGTATGTAATGACTTGTATTTTCTTTCATCCAAAAAAAAATTTGGGCACAACTGGTATGTTGGCCGTTAAGAATGTAGAACTGCACTTCATCCCTTTTTAGGTCATCTGGATCCTCGAGTTGGACAGTTCCTTTGTAGAAGGTAAAAGGGAGGAAGAAATTCATCCCTTAGTGTAGGAATAACATTAATCAAAATTGAATAGACAAGAAGCTTAAAAATCTCATCATGCACATTACGTAATTGATATTCGGAGGTTCTAAATGGCACCTAGAACCTTCAATGTGAAAAACATCACCATCAACAAAAATAATTTCAATTTTTTAGCATTTGAAGTTTTTGTTTGCTCAAATATACTGGTCTCTTTCTTCAATAACATAGTCGATTCGTTATTATTTTTAAGCCCTTGTAAATTTGACTTAGATGGATCTATCTCTAATTTAGACAACTAAGATCTCCTCGGCGTTGTAAATAGATTTTCATGTTTCGATGGAGAAAGAAATTTTTTATAGTCAAATAATGACAAATAGAAGAGGTGCCCTTGGTTCTATACATTTTTTAATACCAAATTCATGTTATTATGAAATTCAAGGGCATTTTCATAGCCTATTTTTTATGACTGTATGAACTTCCCCAAATTCTAACCATATTTAAGACAATAACACACCTTATTTTATATAGAAGTCTTCATTTCCAATTTCTTGCACAATGAAACTTCCAACTCCTTGTCAAGAATAAGGCACTTATTCACTATGATGTTAATGCCTTCAACCTGAATACACAATGTTTTCTCATCAATAACTTTTGAATTTAGTACCATACTAACTTCACTGACAACATCCTCATCAACAAAAACCACATATCACCATGGTAATTTTCTGGGAATGCATTTCTACAAACCAATCATCATCTCTCTTTTTCTAATCCTCTGCTCCTTCAATCAAAGGAATTTTTATGAACAAATCCTTTTTCTCAACAAAGGTAATAGCAACAAGATTTCGTATCTTGATGTCATTATTTTCATATAGTAAAATTCAATAGGAATAAATATTTATAGCATAGTGGTCACCAAGCATACTTCAACCCTCCTTTAGTTATAAAAACAAGAAAGCATTAATAAAAAAATTTGTTATGCGTTGCACTAAGAAATTTAAATAATTAGTTGCTATTAAATTTGGTTTGTTTTAAGTAGTGAATTTTTTGCTAGAAGTGAAGACTAGCAGCCGCTAGCATCTATATATTCCCATCACTATAAAAAACATATTTGAGTTACACTACATCATTGTGAAAACCTGAATCCAACATGGGTGATAAGGGTTGAGAATTGAATATTTAATAATAAAAAATCTTACATGTCGTGATGTGTTTGGGTGTTATAATTAGGTGCCTTGTATATTTATCATAAGATATATTGTGTATATCACATAATTGAAATCGACTAGTATAAAGGAAAATGCCTAGCAGCCGCTAGGTTCAATTATTAATCGAAAGTAATGGTTTCCTGTATCAAGCCTTAATAGTTTCTTATTTTAAAATTAGTGATCAAATAAAAAATCATGGAAAACCCCGACATATGCTAGGATCCTTGCAATGGCTAATCTACCTAATGGGTGCTAGGCTTAAGATTACGTGTTTGACTACGTGTATTGTATTCTCTTGAATCTACGTTTTAAATCACGTATATTCAAAAAAAGTCGTAAAAAAATAAATCATGGTGTATTTTTTGTCTTCTCGTGTCTTGGAACATCAAAGAAATGTAGTAAGCATCCTCCTTGGCGATCACTAGTCTTGTAAATTTTAAATACAATTATGGAGCATAGTTAGTTTTCAGTGGATTCAAGATTACTTATCCCATATAAAAGACAACAAATATCCTAGTGGCCACCAACATCAAGATAGTATGTTAGGATAGGAATAACATGTAATAGAATTTGAATATTCTTGTATTAATTACGTGTATTCGAAAAGTGGTAAATATTTTTAATTACGTGTATTCAGAAAATTGGTAAATATTTTTAATTATGTGTATTCAGGAAAGTGGTAAATATCTTTCTTGCCTTTGAATATTTGTTGTCTTCTCTTGTCTTGGAACATCAAAGAAAGGAAAATTCTTGGTGACCACTAAGATATCAATGAAAATTTTAGCGACCGCTAAGCCACATCAATGAAAACTTCACTATCTACATTATCAAAAAATATAAGTCTTAGAGCATAATAATAGAAGTATATATTTTAAACTCCGCAAACGTATCATGTTTATCTTGGCCCTACATATTTTTATAAACTACCCATTAAACAAAATATTTCGTGACAATTTAGTAAACATCGAGGGTGAATATGTACATGAACCTTGCTTAGGAATAAAGGATTAGAGACCGTGAAAAGAAATGTTTCTTTTATGTTTACCAATTATTCATTGATGAGAAGGCTAGCGGCTACTAGTCTCTACAATATCGGGCAATCCATTTTAAAGATGTTAAAAATATATCAACAACTTTGTTGTCATTATTTGAAAAATATTTTATTTTAGCTGGATTATCCTCTTGTAAAGCCAAGTCCTTGAATACATACCTTTAAGAAGGTGGACACCTTATGTTCTCATTTGATATTTTATGCATAAAACATAATCCATATATTTTCATATAAACCAAAATTATTTGCAACCGGTAAGTGCCACTAGTTAAGGTTGGTAATAAAGATAGACACATAGTTAGGAAAGGTTAAATCATAGTAGAGGAAATGAGCCAGTTATCGTGAATCCTAATGTAAGAGGTTGTTAGAGGCACTTAAATATCATTAAAAAAATTTAAAAAACCCTTTATTAGATCATGATTTTTTTAATATGCATATTTTCTTTTACACATTTAAATTAAGTGGAGAACATATTTTTAAGGGATTTAAAATAATTTGTTTTTAATACAAAGGAATTTAAGGTAACCCATTACTTGAGAATAAAATCACATTTTAGGGGTTGTCTCTTTGTCACCATTTCATTGGATAATTTATTGATGAGAATTGATGTGACTTACTTTATTGGCTAGTTTTTATTTAATTTTTAACTTGAATTCAAACAACTAATGGTACTTTATTTCACATACCCACTCACGGTCATTGACCCATGCATGGTCATTGGCTCTTTTCCCCTAGCACAAGTAGATTAGAGTAGAAGAAGAACCCTCGAAGCTTGTATGGAGTGGTAGCTGCTAAAAATAATGGGTGACTGATAACTAGAAGTTTAGTAAAATATTAAATGTATAAATCAGTAAGTTTAAGTGTTGGAACGTTATTTTTCCCTGGCTAATGACTCGAATAGTAATGAATTAATTATTAGAGGTGACTCCCATATTATTCCTAACGCCGTCATTAAAAATCAGGCCTTATTAGGGAAAATCAATCTTGTGTGATTAAAATTCTCTTTATATGATCTCACGGACTTTAGATTGAAGCTTAGTACTTATCTATTAAGATAACTACTAAATAGGAAGATTTTGTGAAAAATCAAGGGACTCACCAAGTGTTTTGTGATAAGATTTGCAATAAATATGTTGATTGGCCAAACTCATCACCTTTTCCAATAAAGGTTGATATTAAATCCACTGGCAAGCTTGTATTAATTTCAAGCATGCAATGGCATATTCAATCCATATATTTATCTAATCACTCCCCCTTATTTTCACACCTTTCGGTTTCTTTCACGAGATTTCATTTATTTTTTCATGGCTAGACCAATGTTTCCTTTCATGTAATGTTCCGTGACTACGGGTGAAATGGTATTTTATACCAAAATTTCACGTCACCATTTGAAATCCATTTTTGGATTGAATCATAGCTAGACCTAGTTGCACCGAGGGGAGTTCTTGGAGAGGATTATCTTTAGATCTCGGAGGGATATTCAAGGGTAAATGCGAAGTTACTTCAATGTTCATTTGTCATATATTTATCATACATCCGGTGAAGGATTGGGCTTTAGAGATGGGTCATCACTAGATCAAGCCAGCGTATAGAGTTGGCATGGAAGTGGAAATGGAAAAAACATTGAGTGCATCGCGCCATTAATTTTTTATGCTCGATATAAATAGGAAGGTTTGGTGCACGGAAATTTTTTTGCAGAGTTTTTCAAAAAATTTAATGTCCTAAATCATATCTTGTTTGAAGTGGAAAAATGGGACAAGACACCAAAGAACAAGTGGTAGGTCACTCCACTTTCCCGACCTATATGTTATGTCTGCTCCCACTACAACATGAACCATCACGCTCGGATCTTCTTCTCCAAAACTTTTGTGAGGCGTCCGATTGGTTAAAAAGTCGATGTCTTTCTGAAAAGAGCATCTTTTCTGAACCGCTAGTAGAAACCGCTTTCAAGGCCCGTTAAGGTAGAGGTTAGGAATGGTCATGTGTTTCAGATAAATTAGTGCTTCTAAAATCCATCAGGTTATATCTTTGTTTTGGTTATTATATAGCGTTGTCAACTCCATTGTTATCGAATCATATTGTCCTGCTTCTCGTCCAGGGTTTTTTGTATTCGAACCACTTGTTTTCTTGAAATGGCCCTTGAATTTTTTAGATTGATCTTCTCATTATATCTATAATGTAAAGGGACCCTTCAACCCTTCTTTAATTATAAAATACAAGAAATCATTAGTAGAAGTTTATGTTATGTGTTGCACTAAGCAATTTAACTAGTTAATTGCTATTAAATTTGGTTTGTTTTAAGTTTTCAATTTGTTGGTAGATGTGAAGACTAGTGGCCACTAGTGTCTATATATTCTAGGATATCTTTCCATCAATGTAAAAAACAATCTGTATAGATTTAGGTTATAGGGGCTTGAATGCAAGACAAGAATCATCCTAGCGGCCGCTAACATAATGAACGCAGTGGCCACTAGGCTGAATTTTTGTTTTAAAATATGTGTAAATAATATTTCTTCAAATATAAAAGAAATAAATTAAATAATATTTGTGCACGTGGACATTTTTTCAAAGTTTTTCAAATGGTTTAATGCCCTAAATCATTTCTTATATGAAGTGGACAAATAGTGTGAGACACCAAATGACAAGAGGTAGGTCGCCCCAATTGCTCGACCTAGATTCAATGTTTTTTCTAATGCAATAGAACCGGCACGTTGGAATGTTCTTCATCAACAATGTCATGAAGCGTATGATTGGTTAAGGAGTTAGGCTGCTGGTGGAAAATAACATCTTTTTTCCGGAACTGCCAATGGAAATCATTTTCATTCCCATTAAGGTGGAGGTTACAGAGGTGTCATCTGATTCAGATAAAAAAGTGGTTCAAAAATCCATTAGGTTGTATCTTTGTTTTCGTTATTATATAGCCTGTTAGTTCCATTATTATCGAATCATCTTGTCTTTCTTGGTGGTCTGGGATTTTTCGTATTCCCAACCACTTGTGTTTTTGGCATAGGCCCTTTCATTTTTTTCAACAAAATATTGTTGGATCATTTGAGTTTTTAGACTGATCCTCTCATTATATCTATAATGTAAAGGGAAAGGGACCCTTTAACCCTCCTTTAATTATAAAATACAAGAAATCATTAGTAGAAGTTTATGTTATGCGTTGCACTAAGAAATTTAAACAATTAATCACTATTAAATTTGGTTTGTTTCAAGTTGTCAATTTTTTTATAAAAGTGAATACTAGCGGCTACTAACATCTATATATTTTATGATATTTTTCACAATGTAAAAAAAAATCGTTATAGCTTTAGGTTAGAGGGGCCTTAATGCAAGACAAAAATTATCCTAGCGCATTAATCTCAAGACTGTGTTATGTTACACCAACGCCACGAAATAATCTACGACCTTAGCACCTGTTATCCTTCGAATATCATGTGGTGGACTTCAAATAACATATTGAACTTAGTGGCTACTAGGCTGAAAATTTCTTTTGGAATATGTGTAATCACGAAATTCATTAAAATTTGTTATGTTACATGAAGGGAGTATAATAATCTTCGATCTTAGGGGCTACGTGTAATCTAGAAAATCGTTAATATTTTTCCTATCTTCAATATATTTTTATATGATTTAATGCTTTTGACAGGATCTTAGAACTTGGGGATTGACGGGATCCCACCCAATTACAAATGTAAAATATAATCAATAAACCACATGACCCAACAAAACAAAACCACAAAAACTAACTAGATAAAAGTTAAGAAAACCCAACATCAATAGAAAAAAAACCCAACCACTAAAAACTAGGGATAGAAACCAGAAACTACACTCGAGAGGCTAATATTCTTGGTCGCGAAGACATCCTCCCACCCATTGAGACACTAGCACGAGAAATGTGCAACAATAAGTTATATGTAAATCCTAATTTCCTTCGTAGACCGCCACACCAAAGAAAGTCCGGGACAATGGGAGCCAAAATCCTAGGAAAATATAACTTCTCCAGTCGGTTGCCTTCACCAAGCCCCTTAGAACAAACAACATGAACGTCTGAAGCAAACCACATCCTTGGAAGAGATCTCGATTGTCACCATCCTTGCTTTATCCATGACCACCCCCTCACAAATAATGTCAGTAGCGGTTAACCCTCCTAAAATCCTCCAATGCTTCAACCAAGTTGACCCAATGTTGGGGCTTAATGAAGTGGAGGGAAATATCTCTCACCTCGTCAATATTCTTCCTAACCAAAAGAATTTGGGACATGAACCAAGAGGTGACTTCCGAATTAACTCAAGCTCTGGTTAACTTGCCCAAATATTCCTCCCCGTAATCCTCATAATTTCCTCGTAGATAGAACTCGATGCCACCCTGAAGATAATCCTAATACAAGCTTGAGAAACACTCCCAAAAATTCCATCTCATGCTTCGTGCCTTGTAGGAAAAGGAAAGGCAATGAGAGGGCACTCCATACTCATCTCTCAGAACTCCACACCACCGCCAACCACCATAAACAAATGGAAGAATGAAAAGGAAGCCATAATACCAAAAATTTATAACACCTCACTCCCCTTCCCAAGATATGATCTCTAGGAAATATTCCCATGTGCTATCTCACCCCGATTTGATCGGGCCATCTCTCTTAATGATGCCTTGGTTAGCCAAGAAATTGGTGGCACAATTTGTTTCTCTATAATTATGGTTTAAAACCCACTTAGGGATTTTTCTCAACCAATGAAAAATGTTGGTGACATAATAATCCAACTTCTAGAACAAATATTTGCCCTTTCGAACATCATTTATTACCACCTGGGAATCGCCTTCAATTTCCAAAGCTTCATAGCCAATGCTGACCACCAATTTGAGACCTTCCAACGCAAAGCTATTACTAAACTTCCTTCCACATCTCTAATTAAACACCCTACTCCTAATAGGCATGTGTTTTCTTTCAAGGATTTTTCAAATTTAAGTTTTCGAAAAGTGGGAGGGGTGAAAATTTTTGGATGGTAAACACTTTTATTATACCATATATATGAACTATTAAAGTGGCGGAGGAGAAATTTATCTAAGCGGGACATGGAGGTGGGATTGGGTCCTTAATGTCCGTCAAGTGATCCGCATTCGAAGTGCCACGCTATTTTCCACTTGGTCCATATGGATAATTTCAACCCTTACCTCGTGGTGTCCCCATGGCCACTTCTTGAAAGCATCCAATGAATTCAATGGGAATGGAACTTGGGTTGATGATTACAAACTACTTGAAAATGTTGGAGGGTAAACACTTTTATTATACGATATCTATGAACTGGAGTGGGGGAGGAGCACCTTCTCTAAGTAGGGCATGGAGGTGGGCTTGGGTCCTTAATTTCTACTGAGCGATCTGCATTCAAAGATCCCTACTATGTTCCCCTTGGTCCATATGGAGAATTTTGACCCCTACCTCGAGGTTTCACCATGGCCACTTATTGAAAACATCCAATGAACTCAATGGGAAAGGAAATTGGGTTGATGATTACAAACTACTTGTAAATTTTGCATAGTAAACACTTTTACTATATTAGATCTATAAATTGGAGTGGTGGAGGACCAATTTCTCTAAGTGGGACATGGAGGTGGGCTTGGTTCCTTAATGTCTCGTTGATTGATCTACATTCAAAGTGCCTCGCAATGTTCCGCTTGGTCCATATGGAGAAGTTTGACCCCTACCTCAAGGTGTCCTAATGGCCACTTATTGAAAACATCCAATGAAAACAATGGGAATGGAACTCAAGTTGATGACTACAAACTACTTGTAAATTTTTTGTGGTAAATGCTTTTTCTATACCAAAGCTATGAAAAGGAGTGGTGGAGGAGCACTTTCTCTAAGTTGGACATGGAGGTAGGCTTGGGTTCATCCTGTCTTCGAATATTTGTTGTCTATTTGTGTATTTGAATATTTTTCAAGTCATTACTAATTATCATGTATGCAAGATAATAACTATCCTAGCAACCGCTAACCTCAAGCCTTTGTGATGTTACAACAATGTTAATTCAAATAACATATTGAACCTAAAGCAGTTGCTAGGCTTACAATTAAACACAAAGTGGCAGCTAGGCTTAAATTTTTGTTTGGAATTCATGTGATAGACTTCAAATATCCTATTAAGCTCATTGAGCCAGCTAGGCTTAAATTTTCATTTGGAATTGGGTAAGTGCACCAAGTTGGGGGCCAAAAAGGGGTCTTAAGTGGACGCATTTTTCTGAAAAAAACAACTTCAACTTGTATGAGTTTTTCGAAATAGTTACACTCAAAATTGGAAGATGTTGTAGAAATATGAATCGTAGCATTTTGAGTCTAGTTTCTAAGCTACTAAATTTTATTGAAAACGGATAAGTTTAAGTGGGTCAAACAACTAAAATACCAACAGATGCTCCTATTTTTTTAAAAACATAATAGAGTGACTTTCATGCCCCCACCATTTTTTTGAGAACCCTTTGGTAGAAAGATAGCTAGGAGCATCTAGTTTGGGCTCCATTTTTTTAGATTTTTTAGCGAATATTTTTTTATTTATGATTTTTCTAGTACATAAATTTTATGTTTTGAAAAATAATGGAGCTCCGACCGTGCCCCCTTAACTACCTCAAAAAATATTGAAAATTAGATTTTTGTTTTGAATATGTATAGAATTATGCCTAGTTTGGGCTAGTATAATTTTTTTAAAATTTCAATCACCCGAAAAAAAGATACACCATGAAAGATAGACATATTTACACTTCAAAAATAGCTATAAAAAGGCATAATTAGAAAATAAATAATATGGAAACCTTATATTAGTCAAAAAATTTGAAAAAATATATTTTTAGAAAGAAGAGACTCTACTCTACGTTGTGGTATATATATTTTAAATGGATCGATTGTTTTATTTTGATTTATAATAGAGGAAGTGACATTTTTATATTTTCTTATAAAAACACATTGTTTGTTGTGTTTCATGCAGTCCATGCCTCGTGATTGGGGATCCAAACCAAATCCCAAGCCTTGAGGCATGGCTTGGGAAAATATAAAACGTAAAACACGTATGCATTATAACACGTACACGTTACATAATGCATACACGTTATAACATGTACGTGTTCTCTAGTATAAACATTATGCATGCTTTTGACATGCTTCTATTTACATAAATAAATTTTTAAGTTTTTCATTTATTATTATTTATATTTTACTATTTATTATAATTTAAATTAATTTATGTAAATATAAGAAATTAGGGTCTCTCTCGCATGTTATGGAATTAGTCTCACATCTCCATGAGTCATGGTTTAGGAGATAGTTTTTCAAATGGTTAAGTACATAGGTAATTTTCGGGATTTCATCATTCAACAGTAAATATTTTAGCGTTTAACTTCTAAAATTGAAACCCTAAACCATAGGCCATAAACCTAAACACTAAACTGTAAACCTTGATCCCTAAACCCTAAACCCTAAACCTTTAACCATGATCCCTAGACCCTAAACCTAAACCCTAAACCCTAAACCTTAAACATTCATCCCTTACCCATGAGCCCTAAACCCTGAGCCTTAAGCCCTAAACCCTAAGTCATAAGCCATAAGCCCTAAACCCTAAACCATGAACCATGAGCCCTAAATGCTAAACCCTAAACCTTGAACCGTAAAAACTAAATCCTAAACCCTAAACCCTGACCCCTAAACCCTAAACCTTAAACACTAAATCCTAAACCCTAAACCCTAAGCCTTGAACCCTACACCCTTATCCCTGAGCCCTAAAATCTAAACCCTAAACCCTAGACCATATACCCTAAGCCCTAAGCCCTAAGCCCTAAACCCTAAACCCTAAACCCCAAGCCCTAAACCCTAAACCCTAAACCCCAAGCCCTAAACCATAAACCCTAAACCTTAATTCCTAAACATTAAATCATAAACCCATAAACCCTAAACCTTAATCCCTAAACATTAAATCCTAAACCCTAAACCCTAAACCCTGAACCATAAACCCTAAAACTTGAACCGTAAACCATAAACCCTTATCCCTAAACACTAAATCCTTAACCCTAAACCCTAAATTCTAAACCCTAAACCCTAAACCTCAAACCTAAATCCTAAACCATAACCCCGAACCTTGAAGCCTGTCGACACTAAAATTTTCCTCCCTAATTTCTATTTCATTAATGTATGTATTAGAAATATGTTGTTGTTAAGTATAATTAGTAGTAGCATCGATAGAAGATAATGACACCACGATGCATGGTGCCGCCAATAATGCAAAGTACGGTAAAAATCAAAGTACAATAGGAATGTTGTAAAAATAAATATTTGTCGTAAGTGGTCCTGTAATGTTAAAATGTCAAAGTTTGGGTAATTAGAGAAGTAGGGTCTACATGATTAGGAATTAGAAATATTATAATGGTAATAAAGACAAGGAGTGAGGTCATAAATATTTTGTGTATTTTATTTGTAAAAAGTCTAAAAATGTGGAACCCATGTAAAATGATAAGGTTTATCTTATCTTAACAGATAAGCTTACATGTATACGAGATAAGAGTTAAGGTATGGAATATGATTCGTCAGAGTGGATTTCTTATCCTATCTTAGAGATAAGATGGATAAGCCCTGAAGTTCTATAAATAGAGAGGCCACCCCCTCATTTAGCATAGAAGGAAGTAGTGAGAAATATTGTAGGAAGTGTGCAAAGGAAGCCATCGCTTTAAAGGTGTGTTGAAGAAGCCATTAAGAGGTGTAATTGTAAAGTTTCGCCATAGTCTTGGTGAAAGGCAAGTGAAGTCAATAACACTTGAAGTACCTCATGGGTGAGATTATAATGCTTTCATGTTAATATTATAATTTATTTTGATATTTCATATTTGTCATCATTCTGTCTTATCATAGTCGATGGTATTCTTGTGTTATGTTGTTGTTTTGTTTCCAGATTACATCCACCAAACTAAAGGTCAGTGCATTGGTAAATAATCATAGTACGAGGAATTCCTGTGAAGAATTATCATAGTGTCGGATTGGTGTTGACAAGCCTAAACCCTAAACCCTAAACCTTAAACCCTGAACCACTAGCCCTAAACCCTAAACCATATTTCATCAATATTTCCTAGTCTCATGCTTAGAACCATCATTGAGTTTGCTTATAAAACTACCTTGTTTATGAGAGGTGGGACAAGTAACTAAATTCATATGACATCTACCTTGTGCCTTGTAATGCATATATTACACATCTCTTCCAAACTTGTTTCTCCCCACATATACTTGTGCTCTTGAATGTAAATTTATTCACACTCTGAAACAAATTTCACATTTATCATAATTCCATGTATGATATTATGCAAGCTAGGATGACCCATTGGAAGCTGGAAAAAATAACTATCACAACAAAAAAATTAATCTTAAAGGAAACAAAATAAACATAGAGAATATATCAATGCAGAGGTGTAGAATCATAATTGAATTTCCTATAGTAATCTCTCCTCCAGAGAAATATAAATTTCAAGTGTTCTACTGGAATGGATAGTAAATTTGATAGAACTTCCTAAAGTGTTCAAAATAAGCATAACAACAAGGGAATTGCTAATAACACTAAGGGGTTATCAATCACCTAGTAAATATTTCTTGTTTAGTTCTAAATGGGAGTTACCTGGCCTATGACTTAGTGACCTTCCATTCATTGATAATTCCTTATATGATAAACCCATGGATGTTTTCAAAATCCCCTGAACAAAAAGATAGGGGTAGTCATCAATCCTAGTGAAGGGTGTGATGTGATTTCTAAGCAACTTGAAATTCATATAGATTTAGAGGTCATAACATGAATTTACAAATATCTCTATCATTATAAATGGAATCCAAGTAACAGTGTCTCCTATACATCCAAGGATTGAGGACTACTGGGGTCTTTGGAAGGATTAGATAGTCAAGAATATGACATTTCCCTCCTTCAAAATATCAACAGATGAAAAACATCAAATTTTGATGACTCTCTTTGAATGTCCTGCCTACAAATTCGATGAACCCCGAACTCGTGACCCAAACCCTTAACCCTCAACCATGATACCTAAACCCTAAACTATAAAACGTTAACCCTAAAACCAAAATAATAAATCTTAAACCCTAAACACTAAATATTAAACCCTAAAACCTAAACCCTAAACCCATAACCCTAAGCCCTAAGCCCTAAACCCTAAATACTAAATCCAGAGTCTCGGGCTCTGACCCCTAAACCTTAAACCAGTAACTCTAAACCCCAAACCTTAAGCCATAAACCATGAACCATGAATCGTAAACCCTAATCCCTAAACCATAAACCATAAACCATAAACCTTAAGCCTCAAACTTACACCCTAATCCTTGCCCTAAACCCTTATCCCTAAACCCTAAATCTAGAGCCCCGATCTCTAACCACTAAACTTTTAACCCATAACCAACCCCTAAACCTTAAACCCGTAACTTTGAACCCTGAAACCTGAGTCATAAACCTTAAACCATGTACCCTAACCCCTAAACCCTAAAAACTAAATCGTAAACACTAAATCCTAACCCCTAAACGCTAAACTCTAAACCCCAAGCACTAAATCCTAAACCCTAAACCCTATACCATAAACCCTAAGTCCTAAACACTAAATCCTAAACCCTAAACTCTATGACCTAAACCCTAAACCTTGAGCCTTAAACCCTAAAACCTAAACCCTTTAACCTAAACCTTGAATCCTTACCTTTAAACCTTAAACCATAAACCATAAACCCTAAATCCGTAACCCTAAACCTTAAACCCTAAACCCTAAGCCCTAAACCCTAAGCCCTAAACCCTAAAACCTAAACCATGACCCCTAAACCCTAAACCTTGAGCCTTAAACCCTAAACCCTAAGCCCTGAACCCTAGGCCTTAATTCATAGGCCCTAAGCCAAAACCCTAAACCATGAGCCCTAAACCTTGAACCTCAACTCTCAACCCTAAACCCCGATCCCTAAACCCTAAACCCTGATGTTTAAACCTTAAACCCTAACTCTTAAACCCTAAACCATAAACCCTCAACCCTAAACTTTAAACCCTAACTCCTAAACCCTAAACTCTAAACCCTAAATCCTCAACCCTAAACCCTAAACCCTAAACCCTCCACCTTAAACCCTCAACTCTTAACCCTAAACCCTAAACCCTCAACCCTGATCCATAAACCCTAAACCCTGAACCTTGAGCCATAAACCCTAAACCCTCAACCTTGACCCCTAAACCCTAAACCTTGAACCTTAAGCCCTAAACCCTAAACCTCAACCCTTAACCCTGAACCATAAACCCAAAACTCTAAACCCTAAACCATAAACCATGAACCCTAAGCCCTGAGCCCTAAACCCTAAACCCTAAAATCTGAACTATGAGCCTTAAACACTAAACCTTAAACCCTAAACTCTAAACCTTGAGTCCTAAACCCTGAGCCCTAAACCCTAAACCCTAAATCATAAACCCTCACCCAAAGGAAAGTCCTAAAAATCATTCAACATGTTTCAGTGTGTAGGGAATAATAGTGTTTAAGGTGATCAATTGACTCATTTTTTTATGAGAGACTACTTCCTTTGAAGGCATAAAAAGGCATTTTTGGCCATTTTGTAGTTAATTGAACACCCTTCTTCGAATAAGCTAAAATGAGTTAGTCGTGTCACCGCGTAATCAAGGACCATTATTTCAAGTATTAAGGCATCGTTTGTCTCCATAAGAGACATATGAGTAAAAGCATGTATGAGAATCATGAATTTTATTCCATGAAAGGATGCTTTTAGAGCTAGGAAAGGTGAGGGGATGATCTTTATATGGAGCACCATGTTTCTAAGAATGAGCAATCATCCGAGCTCACTTGATTCAATTCACTTGTACTATTCGTAACAACTCATTCAACACCTAGTAGTTTCATCACACCTTAAGGAGGAGACACATTACAATCACCTCGCTTTGGTCATAGGACGAATCCCATTCGTGAACAATCCTCTATCTACAAAGTGAGGATCTATTTTTAGTAAGAAGTAGATAAACATCATAGAGTTAATTCATGGTCACTAAAGTGAATTATGGACCAAATTTAAAAATTAGTACCAATTCAAGCAGTGGTAGGGCCAAAATTCATTTTAGAAGGTCAAAAACCTAAAAATGACTATATATTTTCCTAAAACAAAGACCGAATACAATATATATGCCCCAAAGTTCTAGGTCATTTGTTGAAATCCTAAAAAATGGGTAAAATCTGACTAGATTAGATTTTGAAAAACTATCTTCTAGATTATAACTGTTGGAGCTACGAGACCAC
The DNA here is from genome assembly GCA_018340775.1 of Taxus wallichiana var. yunnanensis. Classification (NCBI taxonomy): domain Eukaryota; kingdom Viridiplantae; phylum Streptophyta; class Pinopsida; order Cupressales; family Taxaceae; genus Taxus; species Taxus wallichiana. The sequence goes on from CM031243.1 coordinate 371,131,930, forward strand.
TTCCATAAGGTGCAGAGTGACCCTAATTTCTTATATTTACTAAAATAAATTTAAAGTATAAGAAATAATAAAAGAAATCTTATACTTAAACATTTATTTTTGTAAGTATAAACCACCAAAACACATATGCATGGTCCATACTACACAAAACGTGTACGCGTTATAACACGTACGCGTTTTGACTTCTTTGAAACGTGTACACATTATAACATGTACACGTTATATGTTTGGTGATTATCGAGCCAAACAAATTAAAACGTGAGTGCGTTTTAGCAAAACATGTACACGTTTTTCTTTTTTCAGATTCTTGTCCACTTTTTGGCCCCCCAACTTCGTGCACTTACCCAATCACGAGTATTCAGGAAAGAAATATAGTGAACAACTACCCTAGTGGTCACCAATCGTTGAAAATAGTCTTTTAAAATTTAAATATAATTGTGAGGATCATATTTAGATTTTCAATCGAGTCGTTACAAATTGTTCTGAATGTAAGACATCAAATATCCTAGTGGCTGCTAACCTCAAGTATTTTTAATTTTCCTATAGCCCTATGTAATTATCTTCGACCATAGCATCCACTAGGAATATCATGTAATGAAATTTGAATAACATGTTGTACTCAGAGGGTGTCTACCTAAACAATTGGTGTTTGAGTTTAGTTCAGTTTTGATTTTTGAGTCGTCGTTAATCAATATCTTGAATGCAAGAAAAAAATTATCCTATCGATCGTTAATCTTAAGTCTTTATTATGTTACACGAACATAGTGGAATAATCTACAACATTAGTGATCTTAGGATTTAAATATCATGTGATAGACTTCAAATAACATATTGAACTCAGTAGCTGCAATGATAAAAATTTTTTTGTTTTGGAATATGTGTATTATTGAAAAATGTTTAAATTAGCCTTTTCTTTGAATATTTGTTTTCTTGAAACATCAAAGAAAGAAATTAAACATCCACCCTAGTGGTCGCTAGTCTTAGAAGGAATGTAACATCCAAATATAATAAAGGAGCTAGTTATTTTTTCAGTTGGGTTATTAGTAATTGTCATGTATGCAAGGCAACAATAATCCTAACAACCACTAATCTCAAGTCTTTTTATGTTACACCAATGCTATTTATTAATCTTCGACATTATTGGCTAGGCTTCAATATCATGGTAGGATTCTGATAAATTAATACAGAAATCTAAATATAATAATGGTTCTTAGCTCGGTTTTTCAAGCGAGCCATCCTAGTTGTATCATATGTGAGTCAACTAGAATCTTAACAGTGGCCTTGTCTCTGTTTTTGTTTGAAAAATGTATTCAAGAAACTCTTTAATATTTGTCTTTTCTTGGAATATTTGTTTCCTTGTGTTGTCTTGTAATAGCTAGGCAATGTCGTAAACATCGAGCTTAGCAACCTCTAGTCTTGGAATATGTTATTTTAGAATTTAAAAATTGTTACTTTATATTGGCTCATTTATCAAGTAAGTCGTTACTAACTGTAATTGAAATATATGTTTGTAAATAGAATGATTAACATTTATATTTGATAATATTTATGAATACATATAATGTTCTTACCTTTTACTAAACATATTTTTTTAAAGATAATCCATTTAATTATTTCTACATGGGAAAAAAAATATTAAAAACTATATATATCAATGCGGCAATCAAGTGAGAATCAAATATTGAATAATTAGTCACGACTATTTCTTTCATATTAAAAAAATCATTAAAGGAAGTCAAAATGATTACCTAAACTATACAAAAGAAAACCATTACGATTTATTAAAAAAATATGCGACTCGTGTTTTGTTGCTAGAGATAGATGCCAATGCTTACAGGAAAAAATAAACGAATGAAGAAGAAACGAAAAAATCAAGAAAAAAATAACCAGAGGGGATAGATATAAGGGCTAAAAAGGGAACCCGCTTAATAGACACGAATACTTGAGCTACGGATGAACATAAAAATGGGTTTTCATAAGGAATAAATATTTTAAAAGGGATTACAAAATATTCGGTCATGGGTGGACAAAAGTGTGGTTTCGAAAAGTAATGCATTTTGACAAGAAGATGGAACGGAACTATGAAGGCACCAAAGGGAAAGGCAGGACGGATTGCGGTCAAAACACAAGAACTTGGCAATATAAAGTGGCCGTAAGTTCCCGCCATCAACTACGGTACACATATAATAGCATAGATGCTTTTAATAAATACCTTTTTAGTTATATATGATATTTTGATGTACTCGATAATGTCTCATTAAAGCTCTGTATTCTCTCTAAAACACAAAGATTAGTGAGATTCTATCTCGAACCTAATTTTCTTGTCTTTTTTATTTCATCTTTTGTGGGCCTCCTAATCTACACTCGCACCCATGATATATCCACAATCACTATTTTTTGTCTTGTTTTTGCACCCCAAGTGCGATTATGATCATTGCCTTAGCTTACCATTTAAAAAAACCTCCAAGAATCCAAGACTCTGACTAAGAACTAGTGCATGCATGTGTTACTTTCTAAATTCAAGGGTTCTTTTTCTATGCTTACAAAATTTAAAAAAAACCCTAATATATATTTCCCCAGTTTATTTATTTTTTCCAAATGCATTCAACGAAAGAAATTCTGAAAATTGAAAAAAGTGGGAATAGGAAATTTCAAATTTTGAATTTCCCCTTCTTAAAGTGAAAGTGCGGGATTTTGATATTTCAAATATTGGCATTTAATGCAAGGTATTTCACATATCATACTTTGAATTAACCCGTCATTAATATTTTCATTTCATTAGGGTCATATCATGGGATACGGGGAAATCAAATTGATTAATTTTACCTACTTTAGAAACAAGTGGGACAACAATAAAAGTTTCTTTGTGAACACTCAGGAAAACCACAAATATTAATTTAAGCATAATAAAATACCATTTATAAAATATAAGTGAACATTAGGAAACAAAATAAATAAATTTTAATAGAGCTATATATTCCTTGTTAATTATTAATTTTTATTGAGTGCAACTTTGATATTTTTTAAATATAATGGGACATCGACAAAAGTGTCTTTGTGGACTCATGGGAAAATGAAAATTATAAATTTCAGCATAATAAAGAACCATTTAGAAAACAAAATGTGAACATTAGGAAACAAAAAATTTAAATTTTAAGAGAGAGATATAAGCCTCGTTAATTATTAATTTTTATCTATTGCGAATTTGGTATTTTATAAATATAATTCGCGTTAATTTGGAAAATAGCGTGGGATATGGGCAGGGAAAATTTTAGTGGCGAATATTCGTAATATGGTGAATATTCCATTTTTGAAAATTTTGAAAAGGTGAATTTTTTTGCACGGGTCAATGACCTGTTTGCCTAAAAATTACACTTTAATTTTTTTTAGGGGTCGGCTTCACCTACCCTTGAAAAATATCCCCTATATAAACCTAGATTATTCGCCAGGTAGAACACTTCTACTTCACATTTTTCAACAATATGATATATCCCGTATTATAGACGTGCGACAAGGGGGTAAGTTATTGACGCGCGACAAGGAGGGTTTGCAGACAAGGAGATACTGTAGATATTGACGCATAGTAGACGCATGACAAAGAGTTTGTTGATGAGTGACATGGAGATTTTTTCGATGCGCAAGAAGAGGGCAGAGGCTGCAGACGCGCGACAGGATATTTGTTGTCGCGCGTCAAAAAAATGCAATGACGTGCGTCACTAAACCTTAGTGACGCGCGTCAACACCCTTGTTGACGTGCGTCAAAGAGGTCTAGTGACATGCGTCACTAGACCTCTTTGACGCACGTCAACAAGGGTGTTGACGCACGTCACTGAGGTTTAGTGGCCATGGCCACTAGACCTTTCGACGCGCGTGTCAACAAGGGTGTTGACGCACATCACTGAGGTCTAGTGACACGCGTCACTGAGGGTGCTGTCTGACCTTGACGGATAGTTGACGCGCTGACAAGGAGGTACAATAGATATTGACGCATAGTAGACGCACGACAAAGAGTTTGTTGACGTGCGACACGGAGATTTTTTGATGAGAAAGCAGAGGGCGAGGCTGCAGATGCGCGCGGCCGAGATTTTACTATTGCGCGTCAAAAAATGCAATGACATGCGTCACTAGACCTCAGTGATGTGCATCAAAACCTTGTTGACGTGCGTCCAAAGAGGTCTAGTGATGCGGCGTCACTAGACCTCTTTGACGTGCGTCAACAAGGTTGTTGACGCGTGTCACTGAGGTCTAGTGACGCGCGTCATTACATTTTTTTGACGCGCGACAACAAAATCTCCCGTCACACGTCTGCAGCCTTCTGTCGTAGCACTTGACAATCAGGTGAAATTTTTTCATACAACCCCCAAAAAATTTGCCTTCCCGCGAAACCGGTTCCGGGGATATTCGCCAGGTATTCTCCACCTCCGATTTCCAAGAGGTCTCTTAAAATGAACCCTGGATACGGGGAAATTAAATTTATTAATACTACCTACTTTAGAAACTGTTGGGACAACGTCAAAATTTTCTTTGTGAACTCGTGAGAGAATGACAAATATTAATTTAAGGATAATAAAAAACCATTTAGAAAATATAAGTGAATGTTACGAAACAAAAAAATAAATTTAAGAGAGCGATATACACCTCATTTATTATTAATTTTTATCGAGTGCGAATTCAATATTTTTAGCTATCATCCACGTTAATTCAAAAAATCTAATAAAATGTGGCATCTTACAAGTTTGAACCAGTTAATTACACAATTATATAATTGACATATTTATTAAGAAATTTTTAATTAGCGATAGAATTAATAAATATTTTTCACCTATAAAATTTGCATTATTAAGTTGTAACTATAATCCATTAAAATGTTGCCATGTGGCATGAAATTTCTAATATATCTCGTGATCGACGATATTTTGGAGTTATTTACGCTTTACTCTAGAAAAATTAAAACATAATTTTACACTTCACCAGAATTTGAGAGTACCTTATAGATAGGAAAGAAAATAGCGACCGCTAAGCTCCATTAGAATGATATTTTTGCAACATCGAATTCAAAATAATAAATACTTAGATTTTATAGGGGATCATGGTATTCTCTTCAACACATGTTAATGAACAACTCTACATGTCGTATGTTTTCCATCTATTTGTTGAGCATAAGCCTAGTGGTCGCTAGCCTCTACAACTCCTAGGTTTCATTTCCAACAATGTAAATAAATATCTTTACAATTTTTGATCACTAGTATTTTCATTAACTATAATCTTATCTTATTGACTATACATTCCTTCCACAACCAAGTGTGGCACTACATACCATTGAAATATTTTTCAACTTCTATATTACTCATAATTTCTTTTATGTCTAACACATAATTTATATTAGTTCGTATTAAGTAAAATAATCAACGACCGCTAAGCTACATTACTTGAACAAGATCAATCAAACAATGGGTGTGAAAGAAAATGCTTAGCGACTGCTAAGCTTCAATACTTACCAAAAGGAATGATTATGCAGAAAATAGGCTAAACAATTTCTTGATAACATAGATGCTTAATGAACAGATCAAAGTAATAGATATTAATAGTTCTTTAGGTATTTTGCATAATATATTTTGGTAATGACAGATATGTGAGATATGGACAATTTTTAATGTTGAAAGATATGGAGTTCTTTGCATGGTCAAGAAGAAAGATGATTACTAAAAATGTTTTCAGGTGCTAATATAACATCATAGGGATTGTTAGATACATAGGTTTGCATATTTTCTTTTTTACTCATTAGTGTGCATCAATGAAAATGATTAATGACTCGCTAAGCTCAGCTACTTTTCAAGAGGAATAGATTAGCAACCGCTAGGCTCAACTAATTTTTTATTTTGAATATAGAGATCAAACAACATTTCGTATTAAAGAAAACGATTAGTGACCGTTAAGCTCGAATACTTACAAGAAGGAATGATTTACAAAAACTAGGCTAAACAATATCTTATTTCGAACATAGTGCTCTAATAACATATCATAGTAATAGATATTATTGGCGCTAGGATTTTTTTTTGAAATTTTTAGATGCAAAATATGTGAGATATAAAAATTGTTTACTGTCAAAAGCTATGGAGGTCTTTTGAGAAAGTAATAGATTAGTGGCCTCAAGGCTAACAGTTTATTAATTTTGAAAATAGAGATCAAAAATAGTTCGTATAAAAGAAATGCCTAGTGACCACTAAGCTCAAATACTTATAGAACATAGCTTTCTATGCTTATTTTTTATTGCTAAATGAGAAAGGAATAAATTAGCGGCCTCTAGGCTAAACTCTTTTAATAATTAAGAAAAGAGAAATAAAAAAGTTCATATTTCAAAAATGCTTAAGAACCGCTAAGCTACAATAATTACAAAACATAGCGCTCAGATAACACATCTTATGAATGGATGAAATGGCATCGCAAGGCATTTTTCATGTCAATTCGTATCAAAGAAAATGCATAACGATCCCTAAGCTACATTACTTACTGAAAGGAGTGGTTTAGTGCTCATTATGCTCTATTGTTTATGTTTTTAAAAATATCAACCTAATAAAAATCACTATCTACGTCTTTGTGAAAAAGATAAGAGTTAGAGCATAATAATAGAAGTACATATTTTAAATGTGAAGACGTATCCTGATCATCTTGGCCCTGTTGGTGAAGGATATTTACCATGCATATATTTTAAGTACATGGGATTCCTCCACATAGGTGATTCACCCAATCGGACTCCAATAGCATTAGGAGGCAAGTGACACCAAGAATTTTTCGGGAGGTCACCGATCCCAAGACTACTCCGGGGCTAATGCACTTAAATATCTAGTATCGAGTTGAACAACTTTCCGTCACACCAAAAGCTCAAACTTATGGTGGAGATGGATCTCATCGTGTTAAACAGTTGCTATGCCAACAGGCCCTACATATTTCCGCAATGTTTTACTAAAAATGGTGGGAAATTATGAACATGAGTCTTGCTCTAGAATGAATGATCTGAGACCGTGAAGAGCAACGTATGTTTTATTTTTTTCAATTATTCATTTATGAGAAGGCTATCATCTCGCTATCCTCTGTATTGTCGATGAATCTATTTTAACAATGCAAAAAAACAATCTCAACAGGTTTGAAGTCATTATTTGTAATTATATTATATTTGATGGACTATCCTTGGCAAAGCCAAGTCCTTGAATACAATAATTTGAGAAGGATGGCTGAAAATATATAATTTTTGCAACCGATAAGCACCGTTAGTTAGTGAAAGGGAAGGCTTTGCTATTGCTACAATCGATAATTTCTTGTAATTAACATAGCCACATAGTATGGAAATGTTAGATCATCGTAACATATGTACATCATTTAAACTTGAAGACATGTTCTATCTGTCTTGGCCTTGCATATTTTCTTAAAATCATCCTTCAAAGAAAATATACCTAAAGGATCAACCACATATGCAGGGCAAAGGTGAACAAGATTCTCATGCAGTATTAAATGACAGACTTCTATTGCATTGATCAAATCTTTTTGATATAATATGCCCAATGGTGTGTTTGATAAAATAAACAAACTTTTGTAGGCCTAGGAAAATCAAAAATTGGTTCTAAGTGCTATATGTGCGTGTCAAACTCTCTCCAATCCTCAAAGCTAGTTTGGAAAGATAGCTACGAAAAAAGGGTGACCTTCTTCCAGATGCTAATCACATAATTAATAACATGACTAACAACTAGAATTTGTGTTGAAATTTGTATTTTGATTGATAGAAGTTGATAATGTTGATTGATGTAAGAGAAGTGTGGTTGTGCAGATATGTAGTAAATTTCAAGAAGTCATTTCACAAATGTGGAAGGTGTTATTATAGAGAATGCTGAAGAGGGTATTGAGAAAAGAATGTTAGTGGAAAGCACGTTGTGTATAATTTATGTAGAAGGAATTGTCTATAACCAACCATGCCAATAAATTATTGTATTGATCAATGTTTTTCCAATATAGTGGTTCGTATTTCCCAGCTTATATGATATGTATCATGAAACAAGATGCGATATGGAAGTTTTAGGCTATTTTCATTAAATTTTAAGTAATGAGTTTTTTTGTTCAAGACGACACCGATATTTATTATTTTAAAGGAAAAAAACATAAGGGAATCATCTATCATCACGAATTGTTTGGATATTGATGGCATGATCAAGATCTACGCCCTATTGGTCAATAATTCATAGTTGAGGCTTAACATTTTTACTTTTCTGTCTTGTGATGTTTTGTAATCGGATGTACTCCTAGGATTTTTGTCTTCCTAGTTTGAAATCGTGGATTTGGGGTGTGCTTCCATACCGCCAATTTTTTTGGTGAATATTCTTATATCATTTTACTTGTTAATATAATATAAGATGTTATTCATAAATAAAACACACCATCAATCCCAAATTAGTAAATTAAAAGTATATGTAAAAATTATTGAGATTACTCGAAGGACCAAATATAGAATTTTTATTTTTAATGATTATTAATAGTTTGAAGATTAAAATATGCAGTATCACGAGATTGATTACCAAGGTTGTCCCCGATCAGAGATTACGGACCATGTTCCCATCCAATGTAAATTAATAAATATATGAATCAATAACTTAATGTGTTTAGGACATTGTTGGTCTATTGCTATTGACTTGAATAGTAATGAATTAATTATTGGAGGTGAATCTCATATTATTGCTAATGTTACCATCAAAAAAATTGTGTGAATAAAATTCCTTTTTACACTTTCATTAATTACATATTGGACCTAAAATCTTATATATTGGGAGGGTACTAAAAAGATGGATTTTATAGAAAATTACGTGTATGTGAAAGTGTTTTGTGATAATATTAAAAATAAATATGTTGATCACCTAGACTCATCACCTTTTCCAATAAAGGTCGATATTAAAGCCCCTAGCAAGATTGTATTAATTACAAACATGTGATGGCATAGTCACTCCATATATTTACTGATCCACTCTTCCTTATTTTCACACCTTTTGTGTTTATTTCATTGGATTTAATTTTGTTAGTCGTGGCATTTCCAATTTTTCCTTTCATGCAATTTTCCATGTCGGTGCATGAAATGGCATTTTATAGCAAAATTTTGCGTCACCATTTGAAATCCATTTTTTGAATTGAAATAGAGAAAGACCTAGTTGTTATTGAGGGAGTTCTTAGAGATAATTTTATTTCTCTAGAGGGATGTCTGAGGGTTAATGTGGAGGTTTCTTCGACGTTTTTTTTTTCATATTCTTATCATACACTCGATGAAGGATTGGGATTTAGAGATGGGTCGTCACTGGATCAAGCTAGCGTATAGGGTTGGAATGGATGCGAAAATAGAAAAACACGAGTCCGTCATGGCCCTTTCTATCTCGAGGCTCGTTATAAATAGGAAGGTTTTGTGGATGTGGCCATTTTTCGAGTTGTACAAATAGTTTGACATCCTAATGTGATTCGTGTCTGGTGTGTCTAAATGGGGTGAGACACTGAGGGCGGGACATAGGTCACTCCCCTTGCCTAACCTAGATGATATGTTTGATTTGCTACAACAGGAATTGACATGTTGGGATCTTCTTCTTCGGGAAGGTCATGAGGCATATGATTGGTTAAAGAGTTGGGCTGCTGTTGGAAAAGAGCATCTTTTTCTAGAACCGCTGTGGAAACCGTTTTCATCCATGTTAAAGTGGAGGTCGAATGTGTCATCTGATTCAAATAAATAATTGCTTCTAAAATCCATCGCTTTATAACCTTTTTTTGGTTGTTATATAGCCTTGTCAGTTGCATTGTTACAAAAGCATCTGACTGCTTACCGGTCTAGGTTTTTTTGTATTCCCAATCACTTGTGTTTTTGGCTTAGGCCCTTAAGCATTTTTTCACGAAATTATTGTTGGATTGTTTGGGTTTCTTAGATTTATCCTATCATTTTATCTATAATGTAAATGGAAAGGTACCCTTCAACCCTCGCTCAGCTATAAAAATCAAAATCATTAATAATTTTTTTGTTGTGTGTTGTACTATGCAATTTCAACAATTAATCGTTATTAAATTTGGTTTGTTTGAAGATGTCAATTAGTTGCTAAAAGTGAAGACTAGCAGCCACTAACATTAATATAGTATAGAATATATTTTCGTCAATGTAAAAAACAATCTATACAGCTTTAGGATAGAGGAGCTAATACTGGATTGATGGCTATCTTCCCATCCTTTAAAAAAATTGATTTACACTACATCATTGTCGAAATCTAGAGGTTTTCACTTTTGAAAGCTGTGGAGATCATTGAGAAAGGAATAAATTTAATTCTATTTCTCTAATAATAGAAGATACTATAAATGGATCTATTTCTTTTACAGAAACCTCTCCTACAACAATCTATCTAGGGAAATTCCTGTCATTAAAAACTTTTCATGTTTTCCTCCATACAATTGTAGATATAAACACAAACTTTCTCCATGTACCAATTCATTTTTTTTTCTTATGGTTTTTGGATATCACCAATTAATTGATGTAATAAATAGTAGTTATATTTTAAATACCTTGGGTTCTAGAGACATTCTTCTATTGTTATCAAAAATTTGGAAAAATTTGATATGTATGATGTTGTCTACAAAAATTGGGGCCCAATGTAATGAACAACATCCATCTCAAAACCAGAAAATGTTTGCATCTGTTAGGGTTCAAGATCGCTATTGTGCATAATTATAGTTGTATACCGTTTAAATCATCCAAAGGTATTTAAAAAGGCTCTGCAAAATAAAATGAATCAAGGTGTTAAAACTAACATGGAAACACATGATTTCATATTGTATAGATTATCAAATGACAAATCAGAAATTAATATCTTATTACAATTTATTTATTGACACATCTATTTGTTACATTTAGGTTCTCCAAGGTTGGTCATATTGCACATGAACATGGCTCTTTACATGTACGACGACATAATGAAAATCACAAAAAATCTTAAAGAGAAATATGTAATTGGCTATGGTGCTACAAGCAATATTTATAAATGTGATATAAAGTAATTCTAAGACAATTTCTATAAAGAGAATGTATAGTCACTACCAACTAAGCTTGCTTGCATTTAAAACTAATTTGGAAACAATTAGAAGCATCAAGCATCATAATCTTGAGAGTCTGCATGGATGTTCGCTTTCTCCACTTGGAAACCTGATGTTTTATGATTACATGGTAAACAAAAGTCTATGAGACATCCTACATGGTGAGTAAAATGATTATGTTATGAAGAAAAATTAATTTGTACATTATAGATTCAATTTTTGAAATAGAAGTGTCCAATCAACCTCTAACCTTCATATTAAAATGGATATTTGGAAAATCTAACAATTTTTTTACTAATTGTTATTTTTATATAGGATCGTCAAAGAAGATTAAACTAGACTGGAACAATCTGATAAATATTGCTCATGGTGCTGAAGAAGGATAGTCATATCTTCATTATGACTGTAACCCACACATTGTTTATAGGGATGTGAAGACTTCTAACATTCTTTTATATTATAATTTTGACACAAATTTGTCAAAATTTGGCATTTCCAAGTGCATTTCCTCGGCCAAACACCACACCTCTACCTATGTTATGGGTACCATTTGTTACATTGACTTACAATATGCAAGAACATTAAGGTTGAATAAAAAATATGATGTACATAGTTACGTGATTACTTTTCTAATGTTGCTGACGGGAAGGAAGTAATGGCCAATAACTCAAATCTACCAAAGTTGGTAAGATTTCTTTTTGTTAATTTTCATTCGATCTTACACTGTACATTGTTTAAGTATTTTTAAGGTTTTTTGTCAAGAGAAATCAAATGTGGATGGAATTGTCTTTGACATTGGCAAGTGAACCCAGATTCTATCAAAAGTAGACTACAACACACTCATGGAAACTGTTGATACAGAAGTTGCAAAAACATGCAAGTATATTGGGATTTTAAGAAAAATGTCCATTGGCCTTGCTTTCTACCAAGAAACGACCATCGTTTTGACCCACCATGCATGATCTTACAAAAGTTATAAAGTCGACGACTCTAGTGCCTTCTCCTACAAAATTTCCTAGTATTTTTTTGAACCAACTAACCCCTAGTAATAATTACATGAGTTATTTGGATGGATATGCATATGGTAATCACATTGATGTTACAGGAGCACAAGGTGCACTTCTAAAAGGTATTTTTGTGAGATTTAGTGAGGTGATTTCACAAAACACTTTTTGAATGAAACAAGACTTGGACACTATTGTGAAGGGAAAAAAAGCATCCCCTAGAGTCCTCTATTTCCCGAGGTTTGATTTTTGCAATAGGTGAGCCAATTTTTAAGTAAACAATGACCAGTTTTACTTGTTACAGTCCAATTTTTTTCCATAATAATTCAAACCACTCCGAACCCTTAAAATAGATAAAAGTATGCGTGAATTTATTTTTGAAGGGAAAATATTGGCTTTTGGGTAATTTGTTCCTTTTCCACTTGTCGAATAGGATTTTTTCATCATAGCTAAATCAACCTACTCCTAATACTAGTATTAGTACACTCTTCTGCTGCTACCTGCTCATAAATACTAGTCTCTAATTTGATAGTACCTCCACTGCTACTTTACTCAACACTAATTGCATCCAAACCGACAGTCCTGTTCGAGAGGTAGAAGATGTATTCATGTTTTGTTCAAATTAAATTATCCACAAAAGGTGACGAGTCCTCATATAAGATTTATAACTGTTTATGTATGAATTTGTCATAAATTTGAAATTTACAAATAAAACCTTTCAATGTAAAGATGATGACATATCGCTTTGTTATTTCTTGACTCGAAAAAATACAATTTTGGCACAATGGATGTTTTGATTTATGTAAACTATAAAATAATGGTTCAATGTATCTCGAGCATGTAAGACAATGTTTCTTGTATACATTTTTCTTGAATTATGTCAAGGATTTATTCATTTTCTTGCTCATGAAAGTGAGTCATTTTTATATGGAGAATGGAAAAATTTACAAGCATAAATTCTACTATCTTTCATAGTAATAGAATTTGTGATATACATTAACTCCCAACTTTTTTGTTTTCTTTTAATGATTACTCGAAGATATAGTTTATAATAATAAACACTAGTGATCTTGTACAATCTAAACAATAATACTCAATTTGTTACAAGGTATATTTTGGGGTGAGAACGTAATTTTATTATGAGTTCCACCAGAAGTCAAAATAACACCACTAGAATTTAAGGCCAATGTCAAATTTAAGGATATGTGCATACTAAACATTGAAAGTGTGTGCCTCACACTTTCAAAGTTTGAGATTCACACTCTGAAAGTGTGAGTGTGATACTTCACACTTTCAAGGTGTGAATCTCAAACTTTGAAAGTGTGGGGATCATACTTTCAGATGTGAGGCTCACACTTTTAGAGTACGAGGCTCAGATTATTCAGAGTGTGGGGATATCACTTTGAAAGTGTGAGGCTCAAAATTTTCATAGTGCAGGGCTCGCACTTAGAAAGTGCATGGGGATATCGGACTTTCAAGCATAGGGCTTGCACTTCAAAACTGTGAGGCTCTCGGAATTTATAAGTGCGAGCCCCACACTTTCATAGTGCGAGGCTTTCACTTTCATATTACAGGATAACACTTAAATACACTGGCATCATGACTTATAATAGTTAGTGGAAGCTAACATTACATCAAGGATTTTTCACTTTCATTTAATACAACGGGTTCATGACTTATAATAGTTAGCGACCACTCACCTTAGATTGAGGCTCATAAAATATAAGAATTAGCGAATGCTCACCTTACATCGAAGCTCGTGACTTATAATAGTTAGCGAATTCTTACCTTAATACAACGGGCTCAACAAATAATAGGTAGCATCCTCTTATGACTTTAAATTGGCTCAACATACTCTCAACATTGAAAATCTAAAAAATGGTGAAATAGGAATCCAATAATAGCCAAATTGGAATCCAATAATAGTGATATTGGAATCCAATAATATTGAAATTGGAACTAGAATAATTCAAATAATGACAATATTGGAATCCAATATTACTACTAATGGATTCCAATAATACTAATAATGGAATCCAATATAGACGAAAATTGAATCCAATATACGTAAAAACAGAGATGGATTTCTTCCAATACTTGAAATACTGGAGTCCATATTTACTGGAATATGTCTCGATTTAGTGAAATAAGTGTTTTATTTATTAATTATTTTTTAATAATATGAGCACGATTGTTTCAAATTTCAAATTTTTGGATCTTTCGTTTTGGGAGGTAATTCTTAATGGTCATTTACTATGGTATGTTTGATTCAAATTTTCAAGTTTCAATGCTCTTTTTTAGATTTGGTCATTTATTATGGTAGGTTCGATTCAGATTTTGAATTTTGGTGCTCTTTTTTATATTCCAGCTTTTATTTTTGGGAGGCAATTCATAATGGTCATTTATTATGGTAGGTTTGATTCAGAATTTGAATTTTTGGCACTATTTTTTATGAGGCACTTTTTTTGGCCAAGTGCATTATAAAATATTAATTTTGAATGAATCAGTTTTTTATTTTCACTCTATTACGAATTGATATTTTTCATTTAGAGATATGGTCTGGGAAAGACAAAGAACATAGATGTAGCTAAATGAATGCGAAGATAGAAATATTTTGCATAAGAAAGAAGAAGATATAGTTTGCCGATAACATGACAGATGTGAAGATACAAGGATTTTTAGAAAGAAGAAGAAATAACTTCGATACGTTGATTTTTAATGGAGACTATTCAAGATTTTTCAAACGAAATACAACAATAGCAGAGAAGATTATTCAAGGTTTTCATATCTCACTTTTTCCATGTTTACTTCTAGAGCCTAAAAACATATAAACAAAGATCTTTTAGTTCACAATAAATAATCTGAACCATTTTTCCATATATCTCATTTATTTTTATGTCTGAAAAATGTATCGATTTGTTTCCATGCATAAACGTAACAAAAACAAATACATAAATCAATTTTTTTACATTTGTAAACATAACAGCTACCAAATATACAAATCAAAATTGTTTCGTTCTTTTTTTAATGTCTTAAGGACTTAAATGCGTACATGTTTATGGTGCAAAAAAATATTAGATAGTGAAAGGAACAATAAGAAGATTGTTCCAAGCCGTGAAGATCTTATATGATAATAGCACACCACATTAGATTTGCAAAATAGAAGAGCTAAAATATCATATATGGAAATCCATCATAATCCATTATTCTCAATACATTAGAATTGAATTACATTACATTGCTCAATAAGAAGGATGTACATATAGGAGGAGGGAAGTGCAACTACTACCTAGATTAGTGGTGAAGAAATCCCACTAACTAATACTTGGTAGTTAAGTTAACTCCACAAGACTAACAAGCTAACTCCACATAACTAGAAAGCTAACTCCACACAACTAGTAAGCTAACTCCACATAACTAGTACACCTAAGAAAGCTAACCCAACAAGTGTAGGGCTAACATAAGTGTAAGACTTATTCTGATAAAAAAATAAAAGGATAAATAATAATCTACACTAACAAATTTTGTACCACCTATATCTTTCTTTGTATTTTTTTATAACCTTTGCAACAAGTTTCTTTTTCAATAATCTTTGTATCCAATCAAGCCAAATCATTCTGCATAAGCAAAAATTATTTGATAAAATCAATACCACCTTTCTTTTTATGTATCTTTTTTTATTACCTTTATAACAAGTTTATTTTTCAATAATCTTTGTGTCCAATCAGCCCAAATCCTTTCACATAACTTCTTCTTTCTCCTACAAAATATTTGAATGAAAAAACTCAACCGTAAGAGAAAAAATTAAAAATTGTCTCGTAAGAGATTAAAAAATCAAAACCCGAGCCATTCAAAATCAATATTTTTATAAAGTATTTGACCAAGAAAAATTGCCTCTAAAAAAAGTGCCAAAATTTAAAATTTAAATTTATCCTACCATAATAAATCACCACCCTTTAATGATTAAATGCCTTTAATATCCTAATATCCTAAGTCTCAAAATTTGAATCTATCCTACCATAATAAATCACCACCCTTTAATGCTTAAATGCCTTTAATATCCTAATATCCTAAGTCTATCGTAAATACTTAACCACAAAAGGGTACATATTTAAATGTCATATTATCCCAATGTTTAGAAATATTTAAATGTTTTGAAGAGGTATTAGAATAATGAAAAATACATAGTACTATTTTTATACATACATTCAAAATTTGAATATATAATACATTAACAAATCACCACCTTTTAATGCTTTGATGCTTTAATATGTTGTAATATGCTTAGATATTTGAATTTACTGGATCCATTTAAATGTTTTTAAATAGATATGTGAACAATGAAAAATATATAGTAGAATTTATTGTCATACCTATTTAAACACATGTAATGATTTTAAAATGTCCACATTTACAAAAAATGTTTTAATAACGAAATCATGAAAATTTAAATGTGTTTTATGATAAATAAATTTGAATACGTTGTATTATTTACGTATTTACTTGTGTTTTAGAATGGGCACCCACTCTCATGTCTTGTATAAATTTATAAAAAAAATAATCTATCCTAAAATAATAAATCACCACTTTTTAATGCTAAAATTATTAAATGTTGTAATATCCTAATAATCTAAATCTATCATAAATGTTGTAATAAGATATTTGAATAATGAAAAATATATAATAGAATTTATTGTCATTCCTATTTACTTGTGTTTTAAAATGGGTATCCATTCTCATGGCTTGCGTAAAGTTATGAAATTGATTGAGCATTTTTAATCGTCTTATATTGAATGGGTAGATGTCCATTCTCATACAAGAATCATAAAATATTTTCTTGGGAAGATTGGAATAAAAAAGAAGAGTATGGATTATACATGCCCATAGCTTTTAAATAGGTATGAAATTGATTCACCATTTTTACATTTTCTTGTAGTGAATGGGAAGATGATCATTCTCATATAGGGATCATAAAGGAGTTGTTTGGGAAGATAGGAATCATAAAATAAGAGTATGTAATAAATATGTTCACAACTTTTAAATAAGTATTCAAATTACTAAGTTTTGACAAATGTGGACATGCTCACCACCATAAAATCAATATTTCTTGTATGAGAATGTTTAGAATGGGCACATGCCCATTCTCATCAATAAAATATGTTTTAATCACAAATGTGCACATGGCCATTCTCAAACAAACAAATATTACTTGTATTATAATGTTTAGAATGGGAATATGCCTTTTATGATAGGAATAATCAAGTTTAATTTGTTTTATAATGTGCACCTGTGCTCACATCTTGTTAAAAGAGTTATGAAATTGATGGAGATTTTTTGCATTGTCTTGTATTGAATGGGTAGATGCTCCTTCTCATTTAGGAATAATAGAAGAATTTCTTGGGTAGATAGGAATAATATAAGAAGAGAAAGAAAGAGTATGGATTAAACAGTCTCATAGTTTTTAAATTGGTATAAATAA
Organism: Taxus wallichiana var. yunnanensis; assembly: GCA_018340775.1. Lineage (NCBI taxonomy): Eukaryota > Viridiplantae > Streptophyta > Pinopsida > Cupressales > Taxaceae > Taxus > Taxus wallichiana. The sequence continues at coordinate 371,149,510 of CM031243.1, forward strand.
GAATAAAAGAAGCAATCTCATAAAATCAATATTTCTTGTATTACAATGTTTAGAATTGGCATATGCCCATTCTCATGCAAAAAAAATTATTTCTTCTTGTATTGAATGGGAATCGCATTTTTATTATGCCTATTCTCATATAAGATTCATAAAAGACTTGCTTGGACATATATGAAACATAGATGGAGAGTATTCATTAAAATTACACACAACTTTTAAATAAGTATTAAAATGACTATATATCGATGACTGTGAACATGACCATTCTCATAAAACCAATATTAAAATCAAAATTTATTATATTAAAATGTTTAGAATGGGCATATGTCCATTCTCATAAAACATAAATGTTTCAATTCATGTTCAATGTACACATGCTCATTTTACAAAAAAATAATATTGCTTGTATTAGAATGTTTAGAATGGGCATATACCCTATTATAGTTCACATTCTCAAAAAAAAATTGCTTGTATTAGAATGTTAGAATGGGCATATGCCCTATGTTATATGAATAATTAAATTTACTTTGTTTTAGAATGGCCACCCATTCTCATAGCTTGTATAGAGTTATGAAATTGATTGAGTATTGGGTGATGCCCCTTCTCATTTAGAAATCATAGAATAATTTCTTAGGTAGATAGGAATAGTAGAAGTAGAATATATATACTAGTATCATTGTTTCGAATGGGCATATGCCCATTCAAATACAAACAAATATGTTTTTTCTTGTATTTGGAATCATTGTTTCGAATGGGCATATGCACATTTTAAAACAAACAAATATGTTTTGTCTTGTATTAAATGGGAAGATGCCCCTCATAGCTGTTAAATATGTATTAAAGAGTGGGCAAGTTGAGAATTTTTGTCTTGTATTGAATAGTCATATTCCCATTCTCACAGCCGTTATAGAGGTATCACAAATATTAAGTTTAATATCGCTAAGATTAGAATATGTAGAATGGGCATATGCGTATTCTCTTTAATAGTTATTTTAGAATGGGAATTCTCCTATCCTCATAAGGGAATTGATAAAAAATGTCAATTATTGTTCATACTATAGATAAATGAAAATATCATAAAAATAATTATAGAGATAACATTAGAATATGAAGAATGGGCATATGCCTATTCTCTTTAATATGAATCACAAGAGAAAGTCTATTATTTTTCATGGAGATATGTTTATAAGTATAATAAAAAGAATACAAATAACATTTAATTTGTTTAGCATGGGCACTTACCCAATATCGCCGCCTTTGTAGGTGTATCAAATCCAATGTATCACTTCGTAATGATTACTTTGATTCCTACATACCATATGAAAAGAATAAATTGTATGCATGTCAGTTCAATGAACTGACATGAATTTTCAACTCGTAATCATGTTGAATTATTATTTTCAACTCATAATCATGTTGAATTATTATTAAATGAATATTACAAAATGGTTAACTATCTTTTTATCTACATAGTACATAATATCAATAAACAAGGTAATAATGCAATCTCTGTTGGAAAACAACTTTTACTACCTAATTTTATAATCATATAGACAACTACAAATCTGATAAGAAAGAAACAAAAGTCATTCATCATCATAATAATCAATATAGAAAACAAGGTAACAGATAGCATCTAATAATGATTCAAATGTCAACATTAAATAATATCATTTCACAATCAATATTTTACATAAACAAAAGTCATACATCATCACAAGAATTAATAGAGATAAAATTTAATTTGTTTCGGAATGGAAAATTCCCCATTATCGCAGCCTTTATATATCTCTCAAAATGATTTACTTTAATATTTCTTCCTATATAAGAATGGGAATATTCCCTTTCTCATATATGAATCATAGAAGAATAGAGATAAAATTTATCTTATTATACAACGGCCAGTTCACTACCATGTAAGGGAAAATAACCAAATGATATTCTTCATCTCTAAATAAATCACAATAATTAATATAAATGAAATTTAATTTTCTATTATTCTGCTATGATTCCTATGTGAGAATGGGCATATGACCATTCTCATATAGGGATCATAGAAGAATAGATATAGAATTTACTACATTCTAAAACTGTGAAATAATTTTTCTCTATTATTATGCTATGATTCTTATGTGAGAGTGGGCATATACAATGGGCATATGCCCATTCTCATATAGGAATCATAGAATAAGATTAGAGATAAAAATAAAAGAATAACAAAAATTTGGTCTTGTATTGAATTGGAGGTATACGCCAATTCTCACAGCCTTTATAAACAATCTTCCCATTCTCACATCCTTTATAGAGGTATTAAAAATATTTAAGCTCATTATTACTCATATAGAATGGGAAGATGCCCACTCTCATTTGTGAATCAAAGAAGAATAACATAATTAAAATTTACTTTGTTTTAAAACATTTCTATGACTCCTATGAGAGGTATTAACATGATTAAATTCAATATTTCCTTTACAAACACACTTCCCATTCTCACAACCCATTCTAAAAAATTTACAATCATATAAATATATTGTATGATGAGAACTACATAAGGCTTGATCCCTCTCAAGGGTATGTAGTGTAGCACTTGGCTCTATCAGGGATAGTTCAAGTAATATTATATAATTATTAATTGTTATAAAAATAAAAATTGTATCTTTGTATGAGAATGGGATTTTTCCCATTGTAAACCTTCTTTCACTAGTAATATTTTCTATCTATAAGGGTTGTGAGAATGCACAACTTCCCATTTAAAAAAAAAAAAAGTAAGGTTGTGAGAATGAACATATTTTCATTCTAAAATAAAGTAAATTGTGTTTCGTTATCCTTGTATTAATCTTATATGAGAATAGGCACATGCCTCTTCTAAACATATAGTCTTATTCTACGTTTCCTATATGAGAATGGGCCTCTGCTCATTACAACCATTTTTATAATATTTTTTTTTTTATCATTTTCATATATTAAGCAACATCTCCTTTTTATTTTCTGTATGAGAAAGGACATACTCCCGTTCTATACAAAATACAAATATAACATATATTCAATACAAAAAAGAAATGTAACGTCTTTTCAATACCAAATGCAAATGTAACATCTATTCAATCAGATTGCTACATGATGGACACCCAAAACCATCAACAACATTACTTCATTATTATCATTTTTATCTCATATTCACTCATACTGCTACTTGAATAATCTAGGTCTTACATTATTATCAAATTTTCACTCATATTGCAACTTAAAGGACACCCATAAGACTCAACAACACTACTTCAATATTATCATTTTATAAGAGTTTGAATTTGTGCATAAGAATGTAGTTACTAATTTATAATTTTCATATAAAGTTCTTATTCCATAGTTTTTTCTTCCTTTCCAATAATGTCCCTCATATCATCCTTCACCATCTCATCCTCCTCTAAGCTGCTGAGGTAAAGCTTAATCCTACTTTTTTTCTTCTCTACTCTAGTTGAACCAACCTCCTCTGAATTTCCATAACCATATTTTAAAGCCTAGACTACTCCTCTCTAATGGAATTTTGAGAAGTACAAATTTTATTTACAACCTTAATATAGTTCACGAAACTATATCCCATGTCCTCCCCAGCCTCACCGATAGAATCAACATCTTTTCCAATTGCTTTGAACCCCGAGGGAAATTTTGTCCAATGATGTACTCCTATCGATTCCAACTTTTCTTTTCCTTTGGAAGGTTATCCTTTGATATTAGATGAAGAAACCCCAGTTGTAGTATCAATTCCCTTCTTCTTCCTTGGTTTATTCATTCGTTCAACTAGAGTACAATTTTAATCGAGGTCCTCCAAATTTGGCTCAAAATCATTAGCCAACAATGGATCCAAATCCTCCCTCTCCATATTACCAACAACATCTACAATGTTTATCGACGACATAACAGACTCTTTTATGTCATCTAAGCCCGCGGATGAGGAATCCTCATCATCCTCCTGCTCCATATACTTCTCATCCTCGCATGTTTTACATCATCATTCAACAAGCCCCTAAACTTCTCAGATTTAGTGAAATTTGTAGAACCCAAATAGAATAAGGCCATCATCAATCCCTGATGAAGAGGGATTTTCAATTTTCCTTTTGGAAATTTTTGATTAATTTTTTGCGGAACGATTGAGAAATAAAGGGAAATTATAATACATGCCATGGCATATATGACTTAACATAGGAAATGGTGGGCATAAACTACCTTGTACCTACCCTCCAAGGTGATAAATTACATCAATTTTAGGGTGATTTTATTGAAAGGATCAGGTAAAGAATCTCTCTCAAAACCTACACAGTGATGTTTTAGTTTCTCTTTACCCACCAAAAATTGTCCCATCTCCTCATCACCTTTTTTCTTCTAAATCTCCCTCCCCTTGTTGTTCATCCCAATCACTATAGCAATAAAATCCGTATAATTTTCTATAGAAAAATCCCTGATACTAGCTCGACCATCCTTCCAATGACTAGCAAAATCCTTGCTCAGGGATTCTTCGTGACCTTTAAAACTTTGAAAAAGAGATGACATACCTGTCTTTTCTAACATCATCCAAACTCTTCTACTAATCCCATTGGTCAAATCAGGTTCTAGATGAACTAGATCACTGCCCATAGTTTTTATTTCTCTATTAAAATGATAATAAAACTAACCCACCCAAAACCTACTTTCCCGTTCTAAAACCAATGATTGTAATTTATCAAGCCCTCATCTAAACCAAATGTTCTTTCTAAAACCAACGCAAGAACTTATATCATCCAACCTCTCACATGTCTCCTCATTACTTCTTACTCTTCCTTTATACCCAATATTGACAAAGAATGATTTTCAATCATTAATAATCATTACAATGACACGAAATTTCAACCTCTTGAACCTCTATTTGCAAGGTAAACAATAGCCTTGTTCCCTTCCCTATAGACATGATTATAGGAAATCAATTAAAGGATGTTTCCATGGCATTCTCCCATTCTTTTTATTTTAATACAAGAAATATTGAACTTAATCATTTTAATAACTCTTTGAAGGCTGTGAGAATGAGCAATCGGCTATTCTAAATATAATTCAATTCTATCTCTATTCATCTTTTAAGAATCCTATATGAGAACTCGTATTTTCTCATTCAATAAATGATTAAACTTATTAATTAATTTAATAAATATGAATACTATGATAATTAAGAGCTAAAATAAAGTAAATTGTCTCTATGTTTCCTAATATATGATTTGAATATGAGAATAGGCAACTTTCCATTCTAAAAATATATATTTTTATCTTTATTCTTCTTCTTTGGTTCTTATAAGAGATTGGACATCTACCCATTCAAGATACAAATATTTTTTGTATGAGAATGGGAATATGCACATTATAATCATTGCTAATACAACCAATATTGAATTTGATCATTATTAATGGAAAAAGTAATACGATATAAGAGTGAAAAGGAATGGTCAATCTAATAGATGAAATATTTAACTTAATCAAGTTAAAAACTATATGAAGGTTGTGAGAATGGAAAACTTGCCATTTTGAAATGAATTATATTTTATCTATATTATTCTTTAAGTATTCATATGTGGGATTGGGTAGTTGTTCATTCAATAAAAATTGAACATAATCATTTTAATACCTATGAAGTTTGTGATTATGGGGAACTACCCATTCAAAAACAAAGTAAATTTGATCCATTTTTCTTATATAATTCCTATATGATAATGGGAAACTACCCATTCTAAAACAAATTAAATTTTATCTATATCCTTTATATGGAATTTTTATATAACAATGGGCATCTGCACATTCAATACAAGAAATAAATGCTTGGTTATATGTACATGGGCATAAACTCCTTAAATTTTTAATACAAGCAATATTGAACTTAAACATTTGAATACCTCTATAGGAGTGGATACCTAGCCATTCAATGGAAGATAAAAAAGTTTGTATGAGAATGGGCATATGCCAATTCTAATAATTGAAATACAAGTAATGTTGAACTTATTCTTTTCAATAACTCTATGAAGGTTGTGAGAATGACAAACTGTACATTATAAAACAAGCTAGATTTTATCTTTGTTCTTATTTTATGATTCCAATTGTGAGAATGGGAATTTTATCATTAGATACAACATTGAACTTAATCATTTTAATTCCTATATGAAAATGATTAAGTTAAATATTTCTTAGCTCGGTAAGTGAGCTCGCCTACCCATCTCGGTAGGTCAACTAGACACCACCAAAGCAGTCAACTTGTCCACTCATCTTGGTAGGTCATCCCTCCATCCCAGCTCGGTAGTTAGCTCACCCAAACTTAGTCGGCTTAACCTCGCCCACTCAACTCAAAGCAAGTCAGCTCACTCGTCCATCTCAATCAGTGCCACTGACAAGCCAACTTGATAATCCATCTCAAAGAAATCACCTCACCCGCCCATCTCGAATGTCAATTTTATCACTCGAGCTCGAGGGTCGGCTCACCCACCGATCTCAAGCAGTCGGCTCACCCACCGAGCTTGGATAGTCACTCACCCACCGAGCTTAGCTAGTTAGCTCACCCATTAATCTCGACCTACATAGCTCACCCGTTCATCTAGGCCTACGCAACTTGGCCACCCAGATTAGAAAATAAGTAACTTTTCTTAGGTGGTAACCCCACACTTTGTACTTTGGTAATACAAAACAATTATCTCCTCCTCTTATCATGAAGGATTGGAAGTCGATTTCTTATAATCATATACATTTTTCAAGGGAATAATCTTTTATAGACTCTTATACATGAAATAAATGGTCATATTTAGGTGCATCCTTTTTATCTATGGAGGATAATACTATGAAAGTCTTATAAAAGATTGAACTAATATTCTTAAAACACATCAAAAATACAAAAGATAAAAAATATGGCATTATCTTTATACCTAGATCGAATACAAGAGAAAGAAAGCTAGATGATATTCTTCATCTCATAAAAATCAATAAAGAAGAGTTAGAAGTATCTCTAAAACTTATCTTCAATTTCAAAAATAAGTAAAAAAATTGTTCACTATAAAAAGTAAATTCTTCTTCTAATAATCAGTCATTCTCGGCTTCGCGAACTCACTCCGCACAACTCGGAAAATAAGCAATGCCTCCTAGGTGGTAATACCACTTTGAACTTTGGTAAAATCATAACAGATAACTCCTCCTATTAAGAACTATGATTATGTTAACAACTACACATGTCTCACAAAACATTAAAGTGGTATTCTTAATACCCAGATCAAAAAATACATGAGATCAAAAATAGGGCATTATCTTTAAACCCATAATATAATATAAGGGACATAAAACCAAATTATATTCTTCATCTCAAAATAATTCAACAAAGAAGAGTTAGAATAATTCATGCCTAAAATTTTCTTGAATCTTGTGCGTCACAAGCCGACATGTTCTTAAGAAATAGAGGGATCCCAAAGCGGAAAGGGTCAAAAAAATTTAGTGGAGAGAACAAACAATATGTCAAAAATATTCTCGCTTCATAGGACAAAATGGTCTAATGAAATATAGGAAGCCCAAAGCGGAAAGACGAACAAAAAAACTGAAACTAGATGAAAAAGAAAGCGTAAAGGATGAACAAGAAAGAGATATCTTCACTAACCCACGGTGAAACTTACAATTCCCAATAGCTCTCCCATGATCAAAAATAATGACTACCGTCAATCTCTCTACAAAGGTCACCGAGTGGCATGAATTAATTGCCATTAATTTCCAATTTCCCTCCAAGGCTCCAATGTACGGTTACGAATACGTGTTTGAAAAACAAGTACCTTCAATTAATAAATAAATGGTGGAAAATAATTTATTTACAAATTAATGGTCTCACTATGCCATGGTCAAAAATAAATATAAATATTAAACAATATCATAGCCATGTTTTAGGTTTAATAATTGCACTTAAAATAAATTTTAAATTTTAAAAAAAAATCATAGCCATGTTTTAGGTTTATTGCATATAAAATAAAATATAAATTTTAAACTTTATCATAGTCATGATTTAGGTTATTTAAATTTAAAATAAAATATAAATTCTAAACATTATCATAGTCATGTTTAAGGTTATTTTTTGCATTTAAAATTACTCTATACTAATTTATACTAGAGAGAGGGAGAGATGCATTCATGGATAATTAGTAAACTTGTGAGGCAATATACACGATGTTTAATTTAAAATTTTAATAGTATTAGTTTATTAATGACATGTCATATACGGTATGAATATTATTATTTACTTTTCTATTATGATTGGAAATAAGATTTATGAATATATTTAAATGTTTATTACATTATGCACCTTCTCCATTCATTAGTGTCTCATTGTTTTCAATAATAAATACAAGAAAGATGAGAGGGGATAGTTAGGAAACTATATATGACGCGTGGATTTCACAAAATCACTCAAATGTTGAATCATTTACTTACTTCAACCACTCCCTAAACTCTAGATGGGAATGATGACTTAAATAGAAAGAGGGGATGGGGTGGATCGATCCAAAACATATATTATTATTTCCTCATTGATTACAAAGGAAAATCCTATTATTTGGTACTAATACCATATTTCATGATATTTAAGTTTTTTCTTATTTAGATTATTTGTCATATTTAACTTTAAGATGTATTTTTTAATAGGTGCATCTTCGATATTTATCAAGTTTCATTATAAATATCTTGAATGTTCTTATAGAATAATTACATCTACCAGACGTGTTTGTGTTAAAATCATTGATACTATAATATGGTTATGAATGATAAAAATTATATAACTTATAGTACTCACATCAGAGGTTAATATTAGATGTTCTAAATAATGAGATAGTACCTTGGAAGAACATTTAGAGCAATTAGTTTTTATTACTTTTTGAGAAAAAAATTATTATTATCTTGAGGCAATACATATATGAATGGGCATATGTCCATTCTCATACAAACAAATATTTTTATCTTGTATTAAATGGGCATATGCCCATTCTCATATAAGAAATAGAAGAAAAATAGAGGTAATATTTAATTATTTTAGAATGGATGGTTCATCCTCACATCCTTTATAGTGATATTAAAATGATTAAGTTCAACATTGTTTAAATGATTTAGAATTTTTAGAATAGGCATATACTCATTCTCATACAAAAAGAGTTGTATTATTGTGATGAGAATGGGCATATGCCATTTCTCATACAAACAAATATTTTTATCATTCATATGAGAATGGACATATTCCCATTCTCATAAACTCAATATCTAAAGAAAGAAATATTATCCTATGCAAAACATAAAGAATGAATGACAATTAGATCCTTTTATGAGAATGTTTAAAATGGACATGAGATGCTCATTCTCATGTAGACATTGAATATGGGAAGTATGAGGAATTATTGTAAAATTAATATATGTTATATTAATATGATGAAGATATTTGGATGAATATGTTAGCAATCAAGTTTCTAGTTAAATTTTATTTAACCTCGATTTATGTATTTATTTCTCATCAATTAAATTTAACCTCTATTTGGATGAAGCGGTTAGAAAATGGAAATGTAACCTCTATTTATTTCTCATCATTTAAATTCAATTGAGTCAAGTTCAATCATAGTTTGGAAATCATGTTATAAATATATTCATGTCAATTTTAATTATATGTATAATTTTGAAGTATTTACAAACTTTAGTGAATTGTAGAAGGTCACAACTCATATGTTATGTGTATTCAATATACTTATGGTTTTACATACATGATAATTTTTAATTTATTTTATGCAATGGTTTAAGATATTTTCCATTATCTCACAAACTTTGTATTTTATGTTGTTACAACAATGGAGTCTTTTACATTTTTAGAGGATGATCATGTGGACTTGTTTTCAAAAGGAACAAAACTTGTAGAGGGAAGTGTATATCTAATTAGAAAGAAACTACATTACAAAGATGTGGGAAGAGTATTTGTTCTTGTCATTTTTAACATAGTATTGGATGGAAGAGTAAAATTTTCTTTCTCGGTTGATAAATTTGAAACCTTAGTAGATGTTGGGAATAAAGGATACTACATTTCTTGGGAAAAGAGTAAATTGTAAAAGAATGCAAATTCATCCATTCCCCCAATTTGGGTAGTAAAAACTTTTTTAGTGGTTTAGAGGATTACGGTGAGAGAGTGATGAAGATTATAGTGATGAAACTTAAAGCACCATCAATACAGGTCCTAAAGATAGAATATATTTTATCACAAACAATGTCATTCTCAAACACAAATATTGGAGCAGAGACGATGACATAGCCATGGGTTTTATAACTCATATGCTTGAAGATCATAAAATTTATGGAGAGATTTTGGGTCCTTTGAATTTTGTGTATGGCTAGAAAATGTGCTAAATATGTGGTTTGATTGCTCAAACTTACTATAGACTAATAAATTAATAGTTTACCCAATAAAACTATTGATTTTCAATGAAACAAGAAGTTCCCTTATGATTAAACAAGGGAGTGCTAAACTAGATGGTATGTACCTTGTACATAGTGATCAACACAATTTTAAGTGCAAGGGATTTGTTACAATATTAATCCATTACTTCTCGATTGAGTGCAAATTTGTTACATAGGGAACAAGTACCAACGTAGTTGAAGGAGACATCGTAAATTTTAATAGATTGGATTCTAATAGCTTTTGTGTGTATATTGATATATTATTCAACCATCCTTACGCAAAGGATGCTCTGTCGACATTAAAATTTTCCTCCGCAATTTCTATTTTATTATGTATGTATTAGGAATAGGATGTTGTTAAGTATGATTAGTTGTGGCATCTGATAGAAGATAACGACGCCGTCAACAGTGCCGCCAATAAAGTAGAGTACAGTAACAGTCAAAGTACAATAGGAATGTTGCGGTAAAAAGTAAATATTTGTCGTAAGTGGTCCGGTAATGTTAAAATGTCAAAGTTGGGGTAAGTAGAGAAGTAGGGTCTACATGATTAGGAATTAGAAATATTATATTTATATTAAGGACAAAGAGTGATGTCATAAATATTTTTTGTATTTTATTTGTGGAAAAGACTAAAAAGGTGGAACCCATGTGAGATGATAAGGTTTATCTTATCTTAGAAGATAAGCCTACATGTAAAGGAAAGAGTTTAGGCATGGAATATGATTGGTGGAAGAGATTTCCTATCCTATCTTAGAGATAGGGTGGATAAGCCTGAATTCCTATAAATAAAGAGGTCACCTTCCCTCATTTAGCATAGAGGGAAGTAGTGAGAAATATTGTATGAGTAAGTGTGTAAAGGAAGCCATCATTTAGAAGGTGTTAAAGAATCCATTGTGAAGTTTCTCCCATAGTTATTGTTGGAAGGCAAGTGAAGTCAATAACACTTGAAGTACCTCATGGGTGAGATTGTAACAATTTCATGTTGATATTATAATTTACACTTATATTTCAGATTTTTCATCATTCCTTCGTATCATAGTCTATGGTATTCTTGTGTTATGTTTGTTGTTGTGTTTCCAGATTACATCCACCAAACTAAAGGTTGTGCATTAGTAAATAATCATAGCACGAGGAGTTCCTGGTGGAGAATTATCATAGTGCTAGATTGGTGTTGACATTTTTGGTTCCATTGTTGGGACCATTCCTCGTTGGTGGATTTTCTGGAGAAATATTCCCCCTTAGTCAAAAATCATTTGGAGGGTAACCTTGTTTTTACTGTGCATAGTAGTTACTGTGGTAAAGTCACTTTTTACAATGAATAGTATTTACCACAAGAATTTAGTTTTTACCGTGAATATTATTTACCACAAGAATAACTTCACTTTTTACCATGAATAGTGTTTACCACAAGTAAAGTCGAGTTTTTACTGATAAGTCAAGTTTTACCATGGTCATTCCTATTTTACTGTAGAAAGGTGTAAAATCACTTTTTATTATAGTGAGTCCAATTATTTGTGCACATAAGTCTTACTGATTGTACTTGTGGGTTGGCATTTCACTGTGGTTACTTATAAAAATGGGGAAGATTCCTATTTTTTCAGCCCAATCTAATGAAGATGCTTCCTTTTTCATTCAAGAGTTTAAACGATCTTGCATTTGTAATGGCCTCATAAGAAGAGGAAAATGGACTAAATTTTTTCCTACCTTTTTAGATGGTTCAGTCCTTAGGTGGTTTGAAACACTAGGTGATAATGTGAAAAACTCATGGGATTTATTAATTGAAAGTTTTCTTTAAGAATTTGGTGAACGACATAAATATGCAGATCTCATGATCGATATCACAAAGCTATCCCAAGGAGAGAAGGAGAAGATAAGGTATTATCATGCTCGTGTTCTAGAGTTAAGGAGGAAGCTCGATGCCTAGATCCGATGGAAGGATTAGTGGATGGGTTGATGAATGGCGTGGATAATCTCCACCGTAAGCACTTCATTCTTGGGATGAAGCCGAGAGATAATACAACGAGTGAAGTATGACCGCCCAACTACCATTGAACAAGCAAAGGAGATTTTAAGAAGGAAAGAAGAAAGCATGAAGAAGAGCCCAAAGAAATTGCTGCTAAAGTAGAACCTACACTAGCACCTTTGGTCCAGAATCCACAACCACTCTCGGTGAGTACAAATCTTTCTCCTAGTACATCTACTGAGTATGAAGATCTGCTTAGGAAGATGGGCCATTTAACTATTAATCTTCTTCAAGGAAAAGAATTTAGTTCTCAGGGAGGAGATAGAGGTCCAAAAAGAAATATTTTTGAAGTCGTATGTTATGGTTGTTAACAAAAGGGTCATTATAAGTATAATTGTTCGAGATAGAGCTTCTACATCTGGTACAAGAGATAATGATAAAAGAAAAGCACCTCGTGAATTCTTTTGATGTAATAGATAGAGCATAAATAATGAAGCGAGATGTGTTTATAACAAAAAGATAACCAAGATGGAAATGATCGTAAGAAGATGAAAGGTGAAACTAGTAAGAAACATAGGAGAAGAAAGTTGGGTGTGCGTAATTTTCTAATTTCACAGGGGACAAGGACCATACTCCATCTTAGAAGATCTATCCAAAAGGCACTGCAAATATTACATATGGTCAACTCTTGGCTATGTCTTCTCGAGAAGAGGCGGGAGGCTGCGAAGTGGACTCAACGCTCGACGAAGGAAGGAGGTTGAAGTCCCTGTTTTGGAGGTAGAGGCGGAAATTGAGGTATTATGTAATGGTATTTCAAATCATGATGTCTTAGTTAATGGAGGCGTTGTAGTTAATGTAATGACCGATTTTGTAATGAATATGTTGGGTTTAAAATTTATTGCCCCTTAACACTTATGTTAAGGTCATTAAATAAGGGAAAAACTAAACCAAAAGGTGTTGTTTCAAATGTGGCAATATCTGTTATGGGTGTTGTATGTGTGGTAGACTTTCAGGTGATGAAAAATGGTATTATTGCATACCCAATGTTGTTGGGAAGGCCATGGCTAAGGAGAGTTCATGCAAGAAACTACTAGAATGAAGGCTTCATGACACTTGGACGTGGCAGAGAGAGGGTGAAGATAAATGTGATCCCTCAAGCATCATAAGGTAGAACCTGTGGATTCAAGTGATGAAACTGATGATTGGACATCCTCTGATTACTCTAGTACCAGTGAAGTGGACACGGAAGATGAAGAAAGTGAGCTTGATGTTTTGGTCATGGATATCCTTCCAGTCACACTGACTCATGAACCCATAAAATTATCTAAAGAATAAATTGATGATTGTCTCCAACAAATAAAGATTGGTGATGTTGTGATGGAGAGTGAGAAGGAATCATACCTCCATCTCTTTTGAAGGTACATACACATATTCACTTTTGATTACAAGGAACTCCGTCAAGTAAGTTGGGTAGAACATTCTATTGAGTTAGTAGATGGTGTTAAGTCCATAAAACAAATGCCATATAGAATGAATCCTAATTTTTCCAAGACCCAGTAAAAAAAAATAGAAATAGATAAGTTGCTTGATGCAGGATTCATATTTTCTGTGGAGAATTCAGAATGGGTTTCTCCCATTGTGATCTCAATAAAAAAGAATGGGAAACTACGCATTTGTGTTGATTATAGGAAGCTCAACAAGGCAACAAAGAAGGATCATTACCCTCTTCCATTCTCAGATCAGATCTTGGATGAAGTAGGCGGCCAGAGTGCTATATCTTTCTTTGATGAATATAGTGGATACAACCAAGTTCATATAGCAGAGAAATATCAGTGAAGACCATGTTCACAACTCCTTGGGAATGTTTGCTTATAGAGTTATGCCTTTTAGGTTATGTAATGCTTCGGAAATGTTCCAAAGCACTTGATGAATAGGGTGTTTGAACCCTACATTAGGAACTTCATCGAATATTTCGGATTATTTTTACATCTATGGGAGCAAGATGGACCACCTACACCGAGATGAAGACAACATTTCAAAGGTTAGATGAAGCACAAGCCTCACTAAACCCTACAAAGTGTGTCTTTGGATGTTCTAAAGGCATTTTGTTAGGGAAGGTTGTATCCAGAGATGGTATTGGTACTGATCCCGATAAAGTTTCAAAATCAAAGAGTTACCATTTCCTATGAATAGAAGTAAGTTGAGATCATGTTTACGCCATGTGGGTTACTATAGAAGGTTCATCAAGAATTTCTCAAAGATTGCACAACCACTAACCTAGTTCTTGAAGAAGGATGTTACTTATGAACCAGAAATAAGGCGCATGAAGCTTTTGAATAATCAAGGAAGCCCTAGTGTCTTCACTGTTTTAAAGAATCTAGATTGGAACAAGCCATTCATTGTGTATATTGATGCCTCGGATGCAGGCACTCGGAAGTACTACGAGCTAAAAGGATGAAAATGGGAATGATCATCCAGTTTACTTTGGGAGCAGAGACAAATGAGAAATTCTTAGGTAAATTATACTGTAACTAAAAAAGAGGCTCTAGCTATCATTTTTTCTTTGTAAAGAAGTTTAGAAATTACTTGCTAGGGTAGAAATTTATAGTTGTAATAGATCATCAGGCTCTAAAATATATTGTAAATAAGCCTAACCCATCAGGGAGGATAGCAAGATGGATAATTTTTCTACAAGAATTTGAATTTGATATTATAGATAGGCCAGGAAAGAAGCATGTCAATGCAGATGCACTCTCTCGAGCCTATGATGGTTTAGGTTCATCTTGTGATGATGATGATTTCCCAGATGCAGCATTGTTATCCCTTGACACAATCCCTAGTGAATACATAGATATTTGGAATTATCTGAATGAATTCAAGTTTCCTGATGGTGCCAATGCAAAGACTAAGAGGAAGATTACTCAAGCCAGTCATCCATATTCTATTTTGCATGGAGTATTATTTTGAATAGGACCTGATGGACAATACAAGAGGGTAGTTGGACGTGATCAAGGGAAGGATCTGATAGAATAATTCCATAATGGTACATGTGGAGGACACTTCTTTGGACAACTTACAGCAAGAAGGATCTTGGATGTAGGTTATCACTGGCCCACTCTTTTTAGAGATTGTTATAATTATTATAAGACATGTGATATTTGTCAAACACATGGTAACTGTAATATTTCATCAACTCCATTATGCCCGATTATTCCACTTGGTCCCTTTGAAAAGTGGGGAATAGATATTGTAGGTCCACTTCTAACTACCCCACGCTAAAATAAGTATATTATAGTTGCCAGATTACTTAACCAAGTGGGTTGAAGCTAGGCCATTGAAAACACTTCCATGGATGAAGTGGCAAGGTTCATATATGAATGCATTGTCACCAGATTTGGTTTCCCATTAGAAATTGTAACAGATCAAGGAAGCCACTTCATTAATGAGGTGGTAGAAGCCCTAGTCAACAAGTTTTCTATTAAGCATAGGAAGGCAAAAACATACAAGCCAAGCATAAATGGACAGGTGGAATGAACAAATTTTGTGTTCTGTCAAATTCTAGCAAAAGATGCAGACTTGCAGGTACATAAGTGGGATAAAAGGATTCATGCAGCATTGTGGGCATATATGGCAACATCAAAGTCAGCAACAGGATACTCCCCATTTCAGTTGGCTTATGGCATTGATCCAGTTCTTCCTATTGAGTTTGATATTCCCACTATGAGAGTTATGAAAAATGAAAGGATGGATGAAAGTGATTTAGTAAAAGAAAGGTTGGTGCATCTTCATTTGCTAGAGGAAATGAGGGAAATAGCGAAGGATACAAGCTATAAGAAGAAAATGAAGCAGAAGGAATACTTTGATCAAAATATCCGTTGGTCTCCATTTCATGTGAATGACTTGGTTCTAGTATATGATTCCAGATACAAAAAAATAAGGTAGAGAAAATTTCTTCCCAAATGGATGGGGCCCTACAAAATAACAAATGCTTTTCATGAAAATGGTACATATCAACTAGAGGAATTGGATGGCACTCCCATTACGAAATGGGTCAACCACGACAAGTTAAATATTTTCCAAGCACCATAATAGTCTACTCCGAGGACGGAGTAGAAGCTAGGAAGGGGGAAAATGTCGACATTAAAATTTTTCTTCGTAATTTATATTTTATTATGTATGTATTAGGAATAGGATGTTGTTAAGTATGATTAGTAGTGACATCTGATAGAAGATAACGGCACCATTAGTATGGTGCCACAAATAAAGTAGAGTATGGTAACAATCAAAGTACAATAGGAATGTTGTGGTAAAAAGTAAATATTTGTCGTAAGTGGTCCGTAATGTTAAAATGTCAAAGTTGGGGTAAGTAGAAAAGTAGGGTCTACATGATTAGGAATTAGAAATATTATATTTGTAATAAGGACAAAGAGTGATGTCATAAATATTTTGTGTATTTTATTTGTGGAAAAGACTAAAAATGTGGAACCCATGTGAGATGATAAGGTTTATCTTATCTTAGAAGATAAGCCTACATGTAAAGGAAAGAGTTTAGGCATGGAATATGATTGGCCGGAAGAGATTTCCTATCCTATCTTAGAGATAGGGTGGATAATCCTGAATTCCTATAAATAAAGAGGTCACCTTCCCTCATTTAGCATAGAGAGAAGTAGTGAGAAATATTGTATGAGTAAGTGTGTAAAGGAAGCCATCATTTAGAAGGCATGTTAAAGAATCCATTGTGAAGTTTCTCCTATAGTTATTGTTGGAAGGCAAGTGAAGTCAGTAACACTTGAAGTACCTCATGGGTGAGATTGTAACAATTTCATGTTGATATTATAATTTACACTTATATTTCAGATTTGTCATCATTCTTTTGTATCATAGTCTATGGTATTCTTGTGTTATGTTTGTTGTTGTGTTTCTAGATTACATCCACCAAACTAAAGGTTATGCATTAGTAAATAATCATAGCACGAGGAGTTCCTAGTGGAGAATTATCATAGTGCCGGATTGGTGTTGATGACTCCATATTTAAAAGATTTCTCATGCAATGACCTACTAGGAAATTGGCTAACATAAATGGTTCTCAAATGGATATTATATTTAAAGAATTCCCAAAAGAGGTTGAGGTCATCATGTGGGATGCATTAGAAGAGTGACAACCTCGATTTATTTATCCAATTTCATATGATTCCATTAATCACAATCAATCCAACAGAGTGATAAAAAGATCTTATAATGCTACAAAACTCAAAGTTGGATACCCCTCAAGCCAATCCATCAAATCAAAATTCTGATGAGGATAGAAAATGGTCAATATTTTTAGAAGAAGTGGAAAATGCAGATTTTATTTGTTGTAAATCTAATTTTCTCCAAAAATTACCTCTTTCTTTAGTTAGAATTCAAAATATGTGGCACACAACTAGATCCTTGAATGAAATTGACAGGAAAAAAATCCCTATTTGATGCATTAACAATAAATTCCATCTTAAATGTTAGTAAGAAATATATGGAGGTGCATAAAATTAAATTTGATGGGATGGATGTTTGTTAGAATGCATGACACAAAGTTTATGGGTACCCAAGGAGTTCCTTCTATAAACATAAATCTGAATGGATAAGCGAAAACAAGCTTACAATGAATGACAACATTAGAAAAGAGAAACAAAGCTGAAACACTGCATGAGCAAAAATTTCCTGCATATAAATAATTATTGAGATAAATTCAGATTTCTCTCCGCATCTCGACTCGGTGTATAGGAAAGAATTGAGTAAAATTTCCCCAAATGTTTCTTCCTTCATTTTATACCCAAAATATACTGCGAAAAAGTGCAATGAGGAGCTTGAATTCTTTAAACTTCCTCAGGTGTCACAGTCAAGCTTCAACAACATAATGAATAAAAAAATTCCACATGTTTCCATTGCAAAAATAATTTATTTACCAAGTGTGATGAGTGCACATATTTATACAAAAAGTGTAGAGCTACCACATTCTCAAAATCACTCACAAATATTGAGGAGGAACAAACATGGCACAATGAATATATTCAAATTTTTCGTGTGGCTTTTCCCACAAATTGCAATCAAAATAAGCAACCTCATGGATTCTTGAGCATTGTGCATGAGAAAATGGATAAAATGAAAACTTCCATACCAAGTATGGGTAAAAACAAATTCAATAAGTAATGTTATGAACCTACAGATTACTTTGATTGTATGCTCAACCATGGATAGAAGACAGTGGTTTTAGCCATTTTGCATGCTATTTTTTTGAATGTGGAGCAAATTGTATGCATCACATCATTAGCTTTGTGTCTCGGAAGCTTGAAGAACCTATAATTTATGATTATTAATATTTACTATATTATTGTGGATCATCCAAACATCCATTACATGATGCATTATTACAAAATGATGTGCATGAAAAATGTAAAAGGTATAAGGAAATATTTGACCATTCAAAATCAATTAGTGTTTCTAGTGTGAACACTTCTTTCATAAAGAAACCACTCGATCCTCTACTTTTAATTGGATAATGCTTCAAGTGATAACAAGAATCATACCTTATTTGCATTTGCATCACTGTTGATAGCAAAAAAAGGTATTCAACATTGTGTATCTAAGCTTCCTTCCAGTGGGACACACTCATGAGGATATAGATGGGACTTTTGGAAGATTAGCAACATCGTTACATAAAGTAGACACATTTTATTTTCCACATATCATGGACTCTTATAGAACATTCCAAGAAGGTTCAAGTACATTCACTCCTTATCTTATTGAGGAAGTGTACAACTTCAAGGACTTTTTGGAGCCATTCTTGTTGGATGGAAACCATAATATAGTGGGTATCAACAAACCTAAGATGTTCAGATTCCATGTTTTAGATGGTATACTGATGATGGAATACAAAGCAACAATAAAGGATCTGCAATGGTCTCATTATATCCATATATGGTGTACAAATAATAATGGTGAACCAAGCTTGTTTAAGAGGAAGTGCACCTCCTTTGGCACCTTTCAAGAAATATAAAATCTAAAAAAGGGAAATAAAAGCATATATTGAGCATTGGGGGGAGAGTGCAATAGGAGAAGGTAATGACTATTGGATTTCGAAGATCGTGTATTGGGAAAATGTTTTACATGCTTTGGATAGACCATTTGTAAATCAGTAGCGGGAGGTCGGGTGTTTTTTTTGCCAAAAATAATAGAAGAGAAAGACATGTATGAGAAAATAGCATGAGCCTCATATATACACAAATAAGACTACATTAGTTAAAATATCCCAAGTAATAATCATATTTATGTTGCGCCTATTTATGGAAGATATAACCAAGATTTCAATCCGTTGAAGGATGTGTTCAAGGTAAAAATGCTACTTATACAACCACGAAATGATAATGAAAAGATATGGATGGGGAGAGCATGTGGGTATATTTTCCTTCAAAAAGAAGGTAATGATGTAAATAAAAAGATGAGAGTTCAATATTGAAACCCGCAGGAGAGGAGAAGGTATAACATTATGTCGAGATTATTTAAAGACAAATAAAACATGGACAATCTCGAGACAAATCTAAAGCGAGATATCGATGTGGATAACATCATCTGGGCATGGACAAAACTTTTTTGACAAAGTGGATACATAAAGATACTCAATAAAGGACACATGGCCATTAAATCATACCTTGAACTACTTGAACAAGATAAGGAATGTTGACTTGGATAAACTATTGAAGATCATAAATTTGTATGTGAAATCATCTTGGCCTAAGATGTGGGTTTTTTTTAATTATTCCAAACCTTGGTCCTATAAAAATTTATAGTTGTACTATTATTTGATAATTAAATGACAGACTAAGTATTATATTACTTTGAAAGATAATTCCATAATATAATTCTATAAAACATTGTGTTGCGTATGAAACTCTTGAATCTTTTTAATGTAGTATTAATAATATAATTTCCACCATGCAATTAATTTAATTTGAAAAAAACCTTAATTATTCTCTAAGTAAGTTTACAAGGAGTTGGATCTTGTGATTTAAAGGGAATTAGATGTGATTTACAAGGAATTCATTTCAAAATATTAATGCTTTGAATTTTTCAAGGAATTAGCCTTGATTTATGCATTCATTACAACCACAAAATTATATGGTCTTTTCCTAAAGCTATGTGCATAAGTCTAGATAAATTATTTTTTAATTGTTCTAATAACTTTATAAAATACAAACCTTTCTAAAGTCTAGATACTAAATTATATGCCTAGAATCCCCTAATTATTGAATGTAAAACTATAGTATTTAGAGTGCCAAGATATATTATTTAATTCTCTCAACAAGAGTTTTTGAAATGCACCATGACTTAACCTACTTTCTACCAAGATATAAATTTTCAAAAGAGGTCAAAATCCCTCATATATGAATTATAGAAGAAGAATAGATATAAAGTTGATACACATAAAAATAATTAGGAACATACTTATACCATGAGTGTGATGAGAATGGGCATGTGTCCATTCTCATGACTCAATATCTCCTTTTATTTCATACAACACATACCCATATCACATAGTTTTGATTTTCAAAAGGGATCAAAATGCCTCAAATAGGAATCATAGAAAAAAATTGAGATAAAGTAGATACACATAA
Source organism: Taxus wallichiana var. yunnanensis (assembly GCA_018340775.1). Taxonomy (NCBI): domain Eukaryota; kingdom Viridiplantae; phylum Streptophyta; class Pinopsida; order Cupressales; family Taxaceae; genus Taxus; species Taxus wallichiana. The sequence goes on from CM031243.1 coordinate 371,170,585, forward strand.
AAATAATTAGGAACATAGTTATACTATGAGTGTGTTGAGAATGAGAATATTCCCATCCTCATAAACTCATTATAGAATATATAACATACTTGTATGGCATAGTGTAAATATTGAATTCGATATTGCGGGTTTCACCTCATATCTAGAGAAAGAGCATATACTCAATAATTCAAATCAACATAATAATTAACATCATATGTTACACTTATATAGGGCTAGATATTCTAAATCCTAACACTAATCTATGATGGTTGTTCTAACCACCTAGATTCTCTTCTAACCACTAACATTACCTCAACTATCCCACCCTAATTTTCCTCAAACTTCCTAAAATCACTCTTCCAAATCCTACGTGAGTTGTTTTCTCAACTCACTCACATTATTCTCTAATATAAACAAATCACTAATCTAAACATTAGTTAACACAATATAATGTGCGCACTAGATAGTCCTAACATTCCCCCTTAGTGTGGACATAGGAAAGAATGTCGCATGATGGAGCATGAGTGTGATTGTTTGCCTTGTAGCATGCTCTTTCGGATTGTTGATGAACTTCATGCTTTGTATTTTCACATTTTCAAAAATTGACCACTTTTAAAATATGCCAAAAGAACACCCCGCCTTTAAGAAAGACTTCTTTTAAATATATTCATTTTAGGTCGAAGCCTTATACTTAAGGCTAAAAAAGTTTTTTATCGCCAAGTGGGATGTCAAGCACCAATATTAGGGTTAGTGCCACCTTGGAGATAAGGTGACGCCCGCAAAGTCATATGTAATGTCAAATTTATTCATTGCCTTACTCTGATACGCATGGAATATGATGGATCTCCCTAATACACCAAATTAAGAGAGTGCCGATTAACGTGATTTGGTCATTAAGTAGCAATATCTCTAAGATGCCAAAGATTAACACTACTAATTCTAGAGAGCTAAGAAGAGTCTGTGAAATTCCAAAAGGTGAATCAAGCCATGTAAGGGATGTTCGTGCCTAGAGGTCACTAAGAAGAATCATATATCCAACACACATTTATGGAGATGGTGTCCTGGGTGTTGTATGATTGGGACAAACCTAATATTTTTGTGTGCTATTGTGGTAGTGGTAGATCTGAATCTTATATTTTTGGCCATGTTACGTTGCACGGGTAGATCTGTAAAATAGGATCTCTTCAAAATGATTTGTAAGCTAGTATTTGATGTATATCTTGTTGTTTTGGTCATCCCTATGTTGTCGATCCTTCTTTTCTTCTAATGTTCTATCATTTATGTGATTCTCTATAGTTTATTTGAATCAATGCATAGATCCTTAGGAAATACTACGGGTGAATGAAGGCATATCGATCGATATTCAATGCACATTTAAAGAAGCTTCTAATCTCATATCCGAGGCATGCATGAAGCAGATTTGAATGATCTCTAACTCCCTTCATAAGCTATGAGTGTTCCTCTTATATATTTCTCTTTACAATGATTTGGGGTCGTAGAGATGCAACTTGGTCTATGTTGTTTGAATAAAAGCTCCAAAAACCAGTTCTTGAATGCAATAAATGACTCATAAAAAGATGCGAATGGCCAATGAAACTTACAAATCTGATTACTAAAATTTGGAATGCTATTTAATTGACCCAAACATAGAACATATTGCATCTCGATACAATCCAATATTTAATTGGATTTGGTAACAAAATTCATTAATTCAAATCTTAAAAACTGAATATTCCCTTGCTAAAATTCTCCATAATTCTTATTTGCAAGCTCACACAAACTAAGAAAATAACGAATAGATCTAAAACAAACACATAGGGATAAATAGGTATTTAATTTTAAGCATGAAGAAATTGAAAAAAAAGGATGAAATGTTGTGGAAAAAACAAACAAATTGGAAGAGGAAGAGAGAAGATGATGCATGTGAATGATGGATGTCACTAGGTTCGTTGTGAGGTCTATGGTATCTGCTAGTACTGATGACAAGTATGCAAGAAGGGTGGATGATCCAAACTCCATATTTCACATGAAGTCCATGGTATCCTGCTAGTCCTTCATTTGCACCACTTGGATTTACAAAAAATGAATGGGCATGAAAGAAGGGAATGGGGTCACAGAGGTCCATGGGATCTGCTAACCCATTTCCTTAGTAAGCTTTAACAAACTAATCATGAGTGGAGTGAAAAACCCGAGAGGCCCCTTTCGAAACCATCTCTGATACCAGATGTGGGTTTTACCCCATATCTAGAGAAAGAGCATATGCTCAATAATTCAAATCAACATACTAATTAACACCATAGGTTACATTTATATAGAGCTAGATATTCTAACTCCTAACACTAATCTAGGATGGTTATTCTAACCACCTAGATTCTCTCCTAACCACTAACATTCCCTAAACTATCTCACCCTACTTTTCCTCAACCTTCCTAAAATCACTCTTCTAAATCCTACGTGAGTTGTTTTCTCAACTCACTTACATTATTCTCTAATATAATCAAATCACTAATCTAAACATTAGCTAACACAATATAATGTGCACACTAGATATTCCTAACGAGATATTACACTACTTAAAAACCAATAATAAACATATTGGAATCCGATATCACACTAGATAAAAACCAATAATGGAAATTTAGGAATCCAATTTCAACAATTATAAAACCAGAAATAATAATACTATAAATCTAGATTCTTAGTAAAATGTCCATATTTAATGAAATTATGGTTAAAAGTAAATTCATTAATGGTTAGGGATGAACCTAATAACACTAAAGAAGTTGTAGAGAAATATGAAAAGATATGGAAAAGAAGGAAATTAGAAAAAGGGTATTGCAGATGAGGAAATCAGCTCATGAGGAAGTCAGAGACATGATTAAAAAAATAGATTAGAGATATTATACACATGCAAGATGCGTTGAACTACAAAAGAAAGAGATGCACTCTTATCATAATATCATACCAACTTTAAGAAGAGTGAATGCATACATTGATATTTCTATTACATGTGCAGCTACTTGGTTTCCAATTGGCTATCACCCACCAATATTCCACTTTCCAATACCATATTGGTCTTGTGATCAACCATTGAATGAAATAATACATGAGAGAGTTATGCACAGGTACAAGATGAACGGTGGTTACTTCTTCACAGAACCAGAAGGGATAGATACTCCAGTGGATTTCAGGCATGTATGCAACACCATTCAAGAGGAACCTAAGAAACTTGAATGAGGACATTCAAGAAATTAAGTATGGGGGTGTGATGAGTTGATTAAATCTCCTTTATAAATAACTCATCCTCTATATTTTTTAAGCCATTGAAGCCATGTCCTTGTATTTCCCTATCATATTATTGAACATCATCACTATAACTTTAACTTATTGGCATAATACTAATTAATATAGTTATTACTAGTTAACTTTATTTTGTGGTATTTTGAGTTTGCATTTATTCTTATGGTTGCAATAAGTTTTTTGAATGATGATATGTGTGATTCCACTCTTTTTGTAAGCAACTTGTTATATGTGGAAACCTTTATGCATCAAAGGAATTGTCACTAAAGAACTCCGTCCGCAACCAAAGAGGATCACTGTAGTAAAGGAGACATGATTATGAAGAACTCTTGGAACATGAATAATGACACTCATGTTTGTACATGTCGTTGAAGGAGTAGTTACAATTAGAACATGAGGACTGGGAGATAACTCAACTCTAGATATGATTATTCGTTGAAACTTAATGAGGAACTGATTGATTGAACATATCGATTACTTAAGTTATGTGTTTGACATCTAAACACATGCTAATTAATTTTGTTGCATGCATCGAATATCCAGATGATCTGTTTGAGATATTTTACTTGATTTGTTTGAAATCCTAGTAAAACTCTACTTCTCACAATTTTTGTAATTGAAGAGCATAAGATAAAGAGAAATGAGTAGTAGAGATATATAGAGATAATCATAGAATAGAGGATAAATAAATTTTTTTCCTAATGTAAAATTCATGCCAATTTAATAAAGAATCTAAGTTATGTTCAATAGCTTTTAGTTACTGATCCTTAAGAGGGATTAACGCCCAATCTGAAGGCCCACTTGTGGTCTGTTAAATCCCTCTCTATTTTTGTTGGTCTGTTTCATTTCATGATTAGATTAGAAATATTTTTTTCCTTTATCTGCATTCCAAATTCACAAGCTTTACTTTCATCCATAGTCTTTAGAAGCCATTTAATTTTAGTTTTGAGTTTTTCTTTAAGCATTGTATTCTCAAGCTTTTTTTTTTTTTTAAGTATAGTAGTGACAAATATCTCCTTCCATATCTCCTAAATGCTTTATAATTGTGCATACAACATTGGCATTATTGAAATTCTACGTCCCTTGATTTGATGATTTAATGGATGTGGATTAGTTAACAACATATTAATTAATGTAATTTAATTTGTACCACCATGGAGGTAGCCACTTAGAGAGGGGGATGTTTTAGCCACCTCATAGTATCCCTAAATTTGGTCCAATCCTCCATAATTAGTCTAATAGAGGGATTTATGAAAGTATTTTTGAGTGTTGTATACATTACGAACGAGTTTGAGGAAGATTATAGAAATGTTTAAGGTATGTCCATTCCATCCATTTCCCAAATCCATACAAGTCATGAAATATTTTAATTCCTTTCACAAACCATAGGAGGGAAAAGAAACCTCTTTTGAATGCAAGGATCTTTTCATTATATTTTAGATTCGATGAAATTGATTTATAGGCTTGATACCTAGTGTCAAATGAAGAAAGATGTGATACCCAACCACTTTGAGAGTTTCACTTGTTCCCGTGCCTTCCAAATTGACTAAAGAATAAAGGACCCATGAGAAGAAACAATAAATCCCCAAATAGTAAGTCAAGCAAATGAAGTCCTTTTCATATCTCTTGACCCTTTAGATCCTATTAGCAATATAGAATCTCACATGAACTTTCCGAGATTCAATTCCAGTCAAATCCCTAAAGTTTAATTTATTTTTTTGCACTTAAAAATGTTTGGCCCCAAGTACATATTTCCATACCCAGGATGTACCTAGGGTATAGAGATACGTACTTGTAGTGTACCTAAATCATACCCATACCCATACTAGATAAGTATCAGGAATGGTAAGGGTGTTTCTTGGAATTTTTTGGGAATCTAGACTATTGGCATAACCATTACACGTATTTTTATGAAAGTTATAGTATAAGTTTGAAGACAACTCTACATGTGCATGAATGCTAAAAACCTATCATTGTCCTAGCATAGAATTCTATAGTTGGGTTAAACATGTATCTTCTTTCCTAAAGCTTTAATTTTCACATTGTCCATTGAACACATTCAATATAAGTTAGGTAGTCAATGCTTGTGTAGTGGAGGTTTTCATGACCTATTCAAGAGTATAAAATATTTAACAATCGGAAATTTTCATTCTCAACCACAACGGACATTAAGTTTTGATTATAAGATTATAAATTTTGCAAAAATACTTGTTATGGGGTAATTGTTTATTACTCACCATTATAGATTCCATCTTGTTGAGGGTGAATGAAGTGGAGGTCTATAAATACTTCTAGTTTATTATAAAGTATTAGAACTTCAATGTTGTTCCTATAACATTGATAATAAACTCAAGAAACCTAACCATATTCATGCATTCATTGGAATCCTAGAGACACATGGATTATAAATTGCTTATTTGATCTTAGAAAATTTTGAAGTAATACAACATAAGTCACTATAATAATGAAGAGCTAAAATGTTCTCAACCTTATTTCTCATTCTTATAACAATGACAGGAAAACTTTATGAACTATTGAAACCCTAGAGATTCCATTGGGAAGGTAAATAGGAATGTGTTACATGTCAAAATGTCAAGGTTATTTGGAGCACTATCTCCTTATGAAGGAAAGAGCCTTGAACTTGTAAGTATGATATTGTATAAAAGAAAGGCATTGCAACCTTGTTCCTCCTTAGATGACAACCTCAATTTGCTAACAGATTTCTTAGAAACCATGTTTGAAGCTTGTGAAAGGAACAGTCCTTCCATTCCTAGAATAAGGAGAAAGACTCAACCTTAAGAGTGTACATTGGGAAAGAATAACACCCTGAAAGAATAATAGTTGGTTAGTGCTACTAATTCTTATCCTACAAGTTAATCCCCTATTTGGCATAGAAAGGAAAGGAAAAATCATATAACAAAGCACTAGATTCCTCCATTAGTAAATCAATCTGAATCAAAGCTATAAAACAATATTTACACAAAATAAGGGGCATAGTGTCAGTGTTAGAGGTGAAATAGGTTCAAAATGACTTTACACCTTATGTCCCATTTTGTGCATATCTTGCGATCATTTCCATCCATGATGCCACATTTGTTGGGAATTTTATCAAATTTCTCACATGCCGGTTGCATGTTCCCACATTTTATATACATATATAGGATAACACTTACATAAACAACATTTGGGAGGGCAAAAATATTCTACCAAGCTATGAATATGGCTATGGGATCTGCACTGGATGGGAAGTAATCACTATAGGACTAAATTTACCCCATAAAAATCTAAATAGGGCATGTTAGTTTCCCATCACCTTATAAAATTGGTTATTATAACAAGCAAAGGATCTCTAAACAAATTTATAACCTAGTAAGTTCCTTCCAAGGAGACATAACATAGATCCATGACAAATAGGGGAAAATAAATGGAGTTAATACATGTTGATCGGCCTCTTGATCATTTGAGACCCAATTGGAACCCATTGTAGTGGAAATAAACTCATCCCCTTTCCAATACACCATTTTCCATGGTAGCATGCACTAACCCCATCTACCACATTCAATGTGTTTCCCATTGTATGTGACTAACTAGTATAAAGAAGCTTCACTTTGGAAGAAAAAAAATTAATATAAAATTTTTAAGGGGTGAGATCTGGGGATGGTAGGTAGAGACCAAAATATAGTTTTGTCTCTAATTAATGTCTCAAACCACCCCCTTGTAGTAGTAAATTTTTCTGTGTTTCTTGACTTAGATCTCACGTTTCAAACTCCATGTAAATTCTTTAATATTATTCATGTTTATTATTGACAATTTTATTCTCTATATATCTTCATGTTGCTAAATTTACCTCCGCCCTCTCACTTTTCAATTTATGCATGGATAAAATTATATTACCAACATTTTTTGTTAAAATTGGTGGTGGTTTATCTCAACAAGGAATTTCACTAGATGGTGCCATGTGGGGCCATTAGTTGAAATATCCCTTGTTGGGATCTTACAAAAATTGACAAAATACGAAAAATTTGGAGCAAATACTAAATCTGATTTTTTTTTATTTTATGCAAAAATTACAGCTAGGGCAAATGACAGTAAAATATGAATAACTCCCAAAATATCTGCTCAAATCACTTGAAATTTTAAAGAGAACTAGATAATAATATAAAGAACACAAGGAAATATTTTTGGAATTTTGCAGTCAATATAACGCTGCCGAAAATTTACAATGTGCCTAAAATAGTGAAAACTTCTAAAATTAATATCTTCTCGCTAAAGAAGTCCAAATGAGCTGAAATTTTGGATCTTGGGCCACAAAATATGAAGAATAATATTCCAAAATTAGTTTTTGCACAAAGAAACATGAAACCCTAATTTTCCCTAAAAGTAGGTCGCCAACACATTTAGGGCATCAATTGACTCCAAACTTCTAAAATTCATATCTTTCCATTTACAAGTGCAAAAAATATGAAACTTGGGAAATAACATATATAAATATAGTAGATGACTTTCCAACCTTCAGATCTGAAAACGGCCAACTAGAAACCCTAAAAATTAGGGCTGTAATCTCCCAAACAAGTCGCCCTCCTTGGTAGATGACCAAAACCCTTGTGAAAATTTCTGTAGATGATGTCAAACCCTTCCTTTATTGCTGCCGTAGGTCTGATCCGAAAACTAGCTGAAAATCTCCACCCAAAATCACCAAAACCTTCAAAACCCTGTCTCTGAAAACCCTAAAAATACCTCTCGTAAAACAGCCACAAAATCAGCTTCAAATGACAAGCTAGGGTAGATCTCTCACTACCAAAGAATGCCCTACTAGCTAGGGATGGATCTCTCACCACCAAAGCTAGGGTTCCTGTGGGATCTTACTCCACAAGCTAAAAAGTTGCAAACAATAGTTGCACATGAAAGAAATATAAGTGTATGCATGAGTGATCTCCCACTACACCCTCCATCTCCTTATATAGCTTTTTATGAGCCCCAATGAAGAAATATAACATTTAATGCAATACATATCCCCTCAAGTCGCCAAAAAGGGACTTTAAGTGGCCCCAACGAAGAAACATAACATTAAATGCAATACATATCCCCTCAAGTCACCAAAAAGGTACTTTAAGTGGCCCCAACGAAGAAACATAACATTAAATGCCAAAAGTGTCCACTTAAGTGATCCCAACGACAAAATAGAACACAAAGGGCCCATTAGACCCTCCCAACGCCCAAAATATAACAAAAACATAGTAGGAAATCAGACAACCATCCCCAATAACCTCCAAAGTCGTTAGTCCCTTGGGAATGACCAGGGCTAAGACCAAAATAGGGCCGTTAGGCCAACTAGCTGGAATTGGGGACATTACAATCCTCCCCTCCCGAAAAATGCTTGACCCCAAGCATTATCCTCCTGTGCTGTAGAAACTGAATACCACAAAGTAAGTGCCTCCATCTCACCCTGCAGTCAACCAAAGATCGGTGTGATCCTAAGTGACCAAAACACCACATATAGTCATCATGCTCTCCATGCAGTGTAGACAACAATGTTGTCCCTGAAGTAGAATAATGCCCACATCGACTCTCTACTGGTACCCATACTGAAACTGTCAATCTGTCCAATCCCTGCCACTGCAAAACTGTCATCATGTGATCACTCACTGCATCTCCTGTCGACTCCGTCCCTCGGCTAGCTAGCACATGCTCGTCATCCTCATAAGCAGTAAAACATATAGGAGTGTTATCCCCTATCAACTCCAGAAATAAGGAACATGCATACTCCGATTTGTCACCATGACAAACTACACATCCTTGCACAAAGTTGAGGATATCCTCCCTCAACCCATGCCATCTGACCCTTTCCCATATGAAGTTGAAGGTCTCATCAAAGCTCAAGTGTCCAGACATGGAAGAATAATGCACATGTCGCAGTATCTCCATCCTCAACCATGAATCCGACACGAGGTACAATCTGTCCTGATAGAAGATCATCTCATCCTCCAATCTGTAGTTGTCATCCTGTATGTGACCATCTAGAATCTCACAAGTGTGTCGGTTCTTGGAGTACTCAACAAGCAAATGAGATCTCCAGTCTACCGAAACCTCAGACAACCAACATAATGATAAACTCGGATGATCTAAACCTGTAATTCCGATCTCTGTAACTGCCTTATGTGCAACACTATTGGTCACACCCACATCCATCATACTCCACATCGATCCGCAATAATAAAACCCCTCATTATGTCGAAATTCCTCTCCATCCCCTCAGCTGCAACCACCCTAGGTGCTCCTGCTGATAATCCCCTCAAAATCACATTCCTGCCTTCGGACTTAAATTTCAGCTCCATCGTCTGGAAGTTAGTCCGAAACTCACCAAGAGAGTGAAGCCACTGCACTCCCAACACTATGTGGGTCACTCCCATACCAACAATGTGGAAATCATCGGTAACTGTGTAGTTACCCATGGTGATGCTCAATTGTGGAACTTTTGTGTGCATCTCATATACTCCCCATTGGCTACAACAATGTTGAAGCCCTCAAAGTCCTTCATCTGCAAACCTTGTCTCTCCACCAATGATGCATCAATAAAGTTGTGGGTAGCCCCACTGTCAATGAGTACCACAACTCACTGACCCTGCATAACTCCTCTAATCCTAAATGCCTTGTACATCGGAGTACTAGACAATGTGGCTATAATCTCTCAAGGAAAGTCTCCTCCTCCTGCTCTGCATCAGCACTATCCATCGCAACTCCATCCCCATCATCCATCTCGTGAGTCTCCAACTCCTCACCTCTGTCATCCTCACTCTCCTCGAAGACCTCGATGAATTGGGCCTTCCCTCTACCTCTGCAATCATGTCCTGGAACCCAAGGTGTGCGGCAATCGAAACATAGTTTCTTTCGCCTCAACTCATCTCTGTCCTCTCGGGAAATGAATGGCTTCTTAGCCACCTCCTGCCTCGGTGGAGGCTCCCTCTGCTGAAGTTCGTCTGATCCAGATGGAGGTTCTCTTTGTTGAATGTGAGGTGGAACCCTCGACTTTGGAGTGGATAACTCCAAGTCTCGAGATCTCCTAATAGCCTCATGCAAAGAAGAAGGCTCAAATGCCTTCACAAATCCTGCTAAGGCATCAGTCAACCCTGCCATGAAGAGTGAAGTCAACCTCATCTCTGAAACATCAGATACCATAACTGATAACCTCTAAAAATCTGCAATGTACTGATCCAGAGAACTTGTCTGCCTCAAGTGAGTCAACTCCCTGAAGTGCCTATCTGGGTCCCTCCTGTCGAACCTGCTCATCAACCTCTGTGTAAAATCTGCATAAGTAGTGATATGCATGTGCCCTTGTGTGATCAATCCATGATGCCACCAGTCATGAGCATCTCCCTCGAGGTGTAGGATAGAAAACTTAATTACATCCTCTTCACGCATGGGATTCAAGTCGAAGTAAGTCTTCAACTTCTAAATCCAAGATTGTGTGGTACACTTCTTAGAGCCATCGAAGTGTGGAATAGAGATTTGTCCCAATCTCCTCTGAAACTCAGGTACCTGTGTCTGGTAATCTCTCCTGGGCTTGCTACCAATCTTCATTTTACAATACTCTTGAAATGGCATGTTGTCCCGGAAACCCTCACTCAATGTCCGGTACTTCTCCCAACAAGATTCCTCATCCACAATGTCTGCGGGTTGTCATGTCTGCATGAAACTTCGGATCCTTTAAGAAAGAAGGCTCATGGAGTCCCAGGGCACAGTAGATGCATGAGGGACCCATGTCCCGAATGTCCACTCTCACCTCTATCACCATGTTGTCCCATATTGCTAGCTTCTCCTTTCTCTGCATGAGCATCAATCTTACCACTGTGTTAACCTCTCGGTGACTGGCTCAAATAGAGGTTGGTAGTCTCCTGCTGCTTCACCATATTGGTGAACAGTCGTTTCATCAGATCTACTCCCAACTCTTCACTGTCTCTGTCTCTTTCTCCCATCTTTCAACCCCAACAGGCTAGAGAAACAACAGCTCTGATACCACTGAAATATCCCTTGTTGGGATCTTACAAAAAATTGACAAAATACAGAAATTTGCAGCAAATACTAAATCTGATTTTTTTCTTATTTATTGCAGAAAATTACAGCTAGGGCAGCGAACAGTAAAATATGAATAACTCCCAAAATATCTACTCAAATCACTTGAAATTTTAAAGAGAACTAGATAATAATATAAAGAACACAAGGAAATATTTTTGGAATTTTTCAGTCAATATAACACTTTGCTAGAAATTTACAGCGTGCCTAAAATAGTGAAAACTTCTAAAATTAATATCTTTTGCTAAAGAAGTCCAAATGAGCTGAAATTTTGGATCTTGGGCCACAAAATATGAAGAATAATATTCCAAAATTAGTTTTTGCACAAAGAAACATGAAACCCTAATTTTCCCTAAAAAGTAGGTCGCTTTAACACATTTAGGGCATCAATTCAGCTCCAAACTTCTAAAATTCATATCTTTCCGATTACAAGTGCAAAAAATATGAAACTTGGGAAATAACATATATAAATATAGTAGATGACTTTCCAACCTTCAGATCTGAAAACGGCCAACTGGAAACCCTAAAAATTAGGGCTGCAATCTCCCAAACAAGTCGCCCTCCTTGGTAGATGACCAAAACCCTTGTGAAAAGTTCTGTAGATGATGCCAAACCCTTCCTTTATTGCTGCCGTAGGTCTGATCCGAAAACCAGCTGAAAATCTCCACCCAAACTCACCAAAACCTTCAAAACCCTATCTCTGAAAACCCAAAATACCTCTGTAAAACAGCCCTGAAATCAGCTCCAAATGACAAGCTAGGGTAGATCTCTCACTACCGAAGAATGCCCTGCTAGCTAGGGATGGATCTCTCACCACCGAAGCTAGGGTTCCCGTGGGATCTTACTCCACAAGCTAAATAGTTGCAAACAACAGTTGCACATGAAAGAAATATAAGTGTATGCATGAATGCTCTCCCACTACACCCTCCATCTCCTTTTATAGCTTTTTATGAGCCCCAATGAAGAAATATAACATTTAATGCAATACATATCCCCTCAAGTCGCCAAAAAGGGACTTTAAGTGGCCCCAACGAAGAAACATAACATTAAATGCAATACATATCCCCTCAAGTCGCCAAAAAGGTACTTTAAGTGGCCCCAACGAAGAAACATAACATTAAATGCCAAAAGTGTCCACTTAAGTGATCCCAACGACAAAATAGAACACAAAGGGCCCATTAGACCCTCCCAACGCCCAAAATATAACAAAAACATAGTAGGAAATCAGACAACCATCCCCAATAACCTCCAAAGTCATTAGTCCCTTAGGAATGACCAGGGCTAAGACAAAATAGGGCCGTTAGGCCAACTTCTCGAAGTGGGGACATTACATTAGTATCCTCTTGTCTACATCGTCCCACCATTGGTTTTATTTTGAGTGGCCCATAATAGTGACCCATCACACCAATTGATGTTCCCTCATCCAATGATCCTCCATGATGAAATCCAAATATTGAGTGTGTCGATGTACAAAATGTTTCACCAATCTATGCACCTATGTATAGAATTATTTGGTTAAACTTATTCCCACATAAATAAGGTTTTAACTCTAAAAGGTTTAAAAGCTATGTTGAACACATAACAAGTTATTTCTAAGAATTTTTTTCTTACATGTGAATCTATGTAACTCACTCAACCAACTCGTGATTGTGGAATGTTTAAATTTAAATTATAATGCAATATGAGTTGTAAGTGAGCTTGGTTGGTTTTGAATTCGGTTGTTAACTCATATCAATGTGAAGTAATGTGAGCACGATTGTGAACTCTATCCAATGTAGTACTAGGTGAACTTGATTATGAAAGATGTGAAATAAAGTGGTATTGGGTTTTTTTGTCAATCTCATTGGAAAGAACAACCCACCATTTCAAACTAGTGGGAATAATCCCACATGCATCTGATTGAGATTAATGTTATTATATATAACTAAAAACACTTATATTGTGTGGTAGAGTCATGACTACATCCATACCAACCCAAGGACGTATGATATGGGAAGTGGTAAGAGCATAAGGCATCTCAATGGCTTCACTAAAGATGGAGATATAAATGGAACATAAGGAACATATAAGAAAAATTAAAATTAGAAGCACAAGGCCAAGTGACCCTCAAAGAACAAATACCCTTTTATTCTAAAAATAATATCTTTTAAAATTAATGTCAATATTAATATTTTTCTCTTTTTATCAACAAGAATAACATTATTAAAATCCTTTAAACAATGTAACGACATAATTATTAGTGATCCATTGTTGTAAATTGATATTGTGTCACTTAGCATGAAATGTGACATTACACTTCTCACCAAATTAAGAAATTGTAACATGTATCATTTACCGTTAAGCATATATCCAACCCATCACATAAGGAAAAACATATAAAAACAAAGTGAAATCACACAAAATGGGAATCTATGACCTCAACTTACGATGTGATGTTGTTTCTCGTGCATTGAATTGAAAATATTAATTCTCTCTATCCATATCCATTTCTTGCATCTTTCCACCTCTCCCCAATGATAACCTTTCTCACTCTAGAGAATACGTGCAAAAAAGTAGACAAAATTGCCCAATGCATTATACATTCAATATAATCAAAACATCTAAAATGAATTATAAGTAACATGTATGTATAAATAACAACCCGAATTGTTATCTGAATCAAATCATCATCTACTTATAATCAATCATTGATAATAATTATTGTTTTATTCCCAAAACATGTCATAATTCTAACCAAAGTAAATCAAAATAGTAATGATGGGTTATATCAAATATGGCAAGAAACCACCTAATCTAAAAATGTTTTTCAAATAATAGATGCATAATTATAAGGCGTGGCATGGGGTTGAGGAAATAATTAAAATCATGCCATTATAGATCATGCTCAAAATGTTATTGAAAGATGGTTTGCAAATAAAAATCTAAAATATCAAGCTCAACTACTTTCTTATTTGTTAAGACATTCTAGATAAACAAAGTATTTAAAAAGTTGGATGTCATAAATTTAAAAAAAAATATGTTTGCACCTATTCTAATTCTTAATAATGTATAAATTCTATATGAAAGAATTGGAAAGTTATCTCAAAAAGAAGATCATTATGCTACCTATAGAGTTATTTTCAATGCTACGGTTGGTGAGGAAATCATAGAGAATTGAATGGTTACTACCACTTTAAGATTATTGAATGTCACAAAGAAGACAATATCAACTTATCCATGGATTATAAATAAATTAAAAGAAAATGAAGATGAGAATTCTTGGGAAATAATGTTTTATCTTTTGGGTTCTGATTTTTGGATACTAACTCACGAGTATCATCCAATAGGAAATATGTTTTGACATGAAGGGTCTATTTTGGAAAGAGAGAGAGAACCACGAAAATCATATATTGGATAAGCTACAAAAATATTTGTACCATAATTTTAAGGAATCACATCATGATATAAGGATTGGGTAACGCTCATTTGAAAACTTTAGACATTGGTATACAAGGTTGGTTGGTATTCGTGATAATTTGTTTTGTCAACACTATGATGAATATGATTTATACTATGAGATTTTTCAAAATTTTAGAGCATGCATTCTACCTCCACATGAGCATCCTCCTCAACGCTCTTGAGAATTTATTATGTCTTTGCTTTTTTCATGAAAAGAAGGAGAGATGTCTTTGAAGATGGAATGTGTTATAGGAAGTTGTAGTGTGTATGGCCACTTGGCCAATATGAATACTTGTGTTCTTGATATTTCATACATATTAATCGTCACATTGAGGAGATATGATCTTGTTAAAAACCCTTTAAAAAAATTTCGTGAAGGATCTAAAAATTACTTGCTAATATATTTATGAATAATAGTCGAAGAAAAATATATATTAAAATACCTGCCACATGCATGATGTAAGGTGGCAAGATTCACAATTTTATCTATCGTGAGATACTTTCCATCTAGGTGTAGTAATTTTAGTGGTTGACTTTGTAGAGAATTATACATTTACATCCTAAAGAGAGATCAAAAGTCAATATTTGCACTCAAAACAATTTTTATCATGGTTCATGTGTCATTTAGGCATGCACACTAGGAAATAGACAATGTGCAAAGAACATTTGAGAAGCGAGTGATTGTGAAATAAGTACATTTTATGTTAATGATTATAATGAGCATGAAACACTATTTTTTTGGCATTTATTTGGCATGTATTTTCACTCCTTTAGGTAACATGGAGCGAAAACCATGCGATTGGGTTTGGTCATATGGTTTTGCATGGAAATTTAAACAAACAAGATCATTCTATTGGTTTTGTTGCATGCATTATTCACTTGTAATTCCACACACATGGATTATTTTGAGAGTGGTCATAAAAAGAATAATATGATGGTGTGACTACATGTGTAAAATGTGTTATTTGATTAATCAAATTACAACATGATTCCACCCTCATTATAAATGAAAAATATGTTGTTGAGGGGTGCTCTTCACACAGCTTGTCAAGGTAGTAGACTAGAAACGATGAAAAGGTTATTTTGGCTTGTGATGGATGTTGATAGGCATTACCCTTTAAAATGTCAATTTATAAAACAAGACTTTACAAGGATATTTAATTATGTAAGTTAGCACAAATAAAACATCAAGAAAGAGTCTTGAATGGTGATTATGTTCATGTAATTATGATGTATACATTGATCTTGATCACTTATCAATGGTGAGACCACCTTGTGAGAGTAAGACATGAGGTTGGGTGGATAAAAGAACCTTATATTATGTTGTCCCATTGCCTTCATTTACACCTCTAGATATCAAATAACTTGATGAACATATCATTTCAAAGGATTCAAAAAAATTATGGTATAGTTAGAAACAATATGTTTATTAAAGGTTTATTTATTCATTAAATTAATTGAATTCCAAAAAAATGAATTTCGGTTTTATCTATTGAATTTGAAGTGTTAACATGTCTTCATTTTTGTAAAAGATGTGTTTGATGTTGTTTCACCTAAAAATCTAGAACGTGTTGGTTAATACATGCTTTGATTAATCTGTATAATAATTATATTTTCCAAAAAGTGTGGTGGAGGGGATGGCATTTCATTTGACAAGGGAGAGTTGATGTTTTCTACCATTTACTATGCTCAAGTGAATAAAATGAAATATGGAGTAATATTTTCATAGTACAACCCTAATAAGACTACATATGAATATAGCCACCATATGATTGGGGAAACCTTGAATTAAAATAATTGAAAGTAACTAGAAATAAAAGGACACAATGGAGATTAAGTCTAAAACAACATTGTTCCTTATTGAATGTATGCAATACACTAAGTAATCTTGTAGATATATTGTAAATGATGTACTATATGTACATACTAGATGGGATTATTTTCCAACCAAATTTTTTTGTGTTGATACTATATGAAATGTATGTATCTTGTTGAGGGGAAAAATTTATAATTTATCAAATAATTAATCTTTCGAGGTAGTCAATGTCGTTTCCTTTGTTTTTTTATTTTCAATTATACACATGAACATTTAGAATTTATATGTTAAATACTTAGAAGAGACAATTTTTAATTCATATGAGAGGTTGAAACCCTCAAAATTTTATACTTATTTCACATTTGCAAATCATTGTAGGTATTACTAGGTAATTATGATAAATATTTCCCTTGTTATGCTTTCACAAAATGAATTTAGATTTTGATTGTTTTACTTGCTTGTTTTTAAGTTGAGCCGCTTCATTTTGGATGTTTTCAATGTATGAATCCTTGCTTCTTTTCTATCTCGAAATTTGTTTAAATCCACGCTCCATAAACTTTGTTGTAGTCTTTCCACTATGTGCCAAAATGAGAGAGTATGTAATTTTTCTCCAAGTGATCATACATATACCATCATGAGAGAACCTATCTTGAATGTTTTATTTTTCTTCACCATTAATAAAAAGATTTACCTCAAAGGAGGACCTGATGCTAGCAATATCTTATAGAGACTATTTTGTTGTTTAGAAATTGATTATGTGTGTTAATACTTTCATTAAACTAGTCATATTGTGGATATCCTATACAATGTTATCTCTTAAGTAAAGATTTGAACTTATGGGTAATCCAAATGAAATTGCCAATTTCTCACTATGGTGGAAAAGGAATAGTTCTTTTTCCTCCTCCCCCACATAAACCATTACATGTTTTGAATATGGAAAATACCTCCATATGATATAATAATATGCCCCCATAGTAGCCACAATAAGTCAAGATAATGTATGATAATAGATTTAATAATAATGTGTATAGTCAACTTTGAAATCATAATCATACAATGACTATTCCAAATCCATCCAAAAACTAATCTTAATCTCACAACATTATGTAAAGTAGTTTGATTTAAGTAGGTGGTACAAATTCTTCCTACTACATACAAACCCCCTATAAACACTTTTACTTACCTTCAACAACTATATAACTATGTCAAAAAGAAAAAAAAAAATCTAAGGGTACACTAATACACTCTTTCATCACCAATGGGATTTGCATTTGCTATTTGGATATTTTTTCAAAATAAGCTAACCCAATTAGCTCCCCTAATCAACATATAATAAATTATAATAGAAAGGGGATTCTCGTGAGATGTTTTAGTTACAAATTATTTGATAGATATTTGTGTAAAGTATTCAACCATATATAAGGTACATGAATTATTTGACAAAATACCTCAGAACAACATTGCACATGGTTTCATGAACCACTGTTTTAAGAATTTTTTGAAGAGATGCCTCAAATAAATGACACTCCACATCTATTTTTTGGTGGTAACTCTCTTCTCTTTAATTCCCCAAACATTGTGTTGTGTGGATAAAAAAATTGGTCATGAGATCACCTTTCTTTCAAAATTTAGTCAAACATCTCACATGCCAAACACATGTTCCCACATTCACATAAGTATATACCAACATCCTTGAAAAATGTAGGTTTGAATCCTTTGAAACACATTGGTCCTTCCATCCTTTATCCTTTTTGGATTCCATGTGACCACAATATATAATTTTCACAAAATATTAAATTAAAGAACAACCTCAAAATACTTGAGAAATATCATCCAAATAAGGTTTAATTCCTCAATTTTGAGTAACTTTTAAACATAATTAATCATGTTTTCAACTTTTTATCTATTTTAAAGATTAAGTATGGTACATGTATGATGAATTAAATATAATAACATTATGGATTGTTTGTTGCCTAATGCTTAACTAGTTTTGTGAAAAGATGTGTTTCAGCGTAAAAATAGGGAGATAAGAATTATATAAAACAATAAGTCAATCAAAATCCTTACATTTGACTGATTCACGAGCTCCATAATTCATCATTTAGCTTTGAATTAGAAGGATAAAAGCACAGAATCTTGAAGAAATCATGGGAATCTGAGAAAAGTGAAGGAATTTGGAAGAAGGAAAAATACTCCTTGCAAGATCAAGAATCTAATCCATAATCAATAGATTCACTACTCGCACCCAACTATCAAAGTTGCACAAAGATTTGGAGACTAAAGGGATTTTTTAGATCATGAAGAAGAGTTCTTCATTACAATACATGGTGTTCCAATGATGAATAAGCCGTATTCAATAAAGAATAAAATAAGGACACTCTCTCACCTTTTGAGAGAGAAGTCCTAGTGCAAGTTTCAAATTTAATAATTCATAGTTTCTTTGTAATAAGATAGTTATAATGGAATATATTTATCAATCAAAAAATATGGATCTATACCTAAGTTTCTATAGTACTTGTATTCAATAAGACATTATGAATGTAGAAGTTAGTTTTGCATTCATGAGAGGTTGAATGCTTCAAACTTTAAGTAGTTTATAAACACCTTGTTGTAAACTTAGAAGTAGTTAGTCAATTTATCAATAGATATCATATATTATGTTTGTAAGACACGTCAAGTTAATAGAATTGGAGTTTTTGAATACCTATGTTGAGCATTATTGATTAGTTTCATGCCAAACCCAAGGGAAGGAGAAAGGTCCGCTCTCACCTAAGGAGGAGGATCATTTCCCAGATATTCATTTCATGCATTCTATATTTAAATAAATTTTATAATTATTAATATAGTTAAATGGGTTTGATGTTCCTTAAGATCTAGTTTTCCTTTAGTTGATTATTTATCATAGTTATTGTATCGCTGTATTTTCTCACTTATGAAGCATTCGAATGTTTACTTATTTCACTTAGCTTAGTGGGGTTGTTGGAAACATAATTCATCATATTACCTATAGCAGATGGCCTTGTATTCTACACTGGATTTGATAAAAATAACTAAAGTGGTGGATACAACTACCCTACCCACTTTTGGCGCTATTTTCAAGGATAGGTATCATCGGGTATTCATTAAAATAAGGTGTTTTGAGAGTTATACTATAATATTCCATGAAGAATGTTGATTCCTTAGTTCCTTTAATGATCCAAGCACTTGCATGTGATGTGATCAAGGAAACAGGAAGATAGTATCCTGAGATTTTATTGATCAGGAATAATTATTACAGTGCATATGAGAGATACAATATTTATATATATTGTATAGCCATGTAAAGATAAAATTATGGTTTTATGGATGCAACAACCAAACCAGAAATGTAACAAATAAAACATAGGTAAATAAAAACAAATAACATAGTTATTATTGTCCAAAATTACACCCGCATGTAATTTTGAATAGCTTATCAAAAATGAAATTAGCATTTTTTTCTCAAGAAAATTTCATGGGACTAAATTAGCCTTATGCGAGTATAGTTACATAGTGTTCTATGAGTTCTCCTAGCCCATAGAAAAAGGGAGCATCGAGTAGGGACTTAGGTATAATTTTGAAGAAGTTTTTGGTGAAGGTTTGTTAGTGTTTCGCAACATTAAGGAATTCAATCTTCCATGGATGCCAAATCGGTTTCTCGTAGGTTGAAGGAAATTCAAAGCGCTGCATGTTTTCATTCACGTAAAAAGTTATAAAATCAGCTAAGGACAAGATCCATAGATCAAGAAAAGGAATTAGAAGCTTAGTGTTTTTCACTATGGAGAAATAAAATTTCACACAATCTTAGAATACATAAAATTCCGTGGATTTTTTCAATTCCGAGAACTAAGGATGATGTCCACCAAGTTAAAATCCACAATGTTGATTTTACTATTTTGATACAAGATGTAGGAGGCAAAACTCTTCCTCAAGCTTTTGACATTTACATATAAGTTGAGAAGAGTCTCATTCAATATTTCTAAAGGAAACCCATTCCCATTACTCCCATTATTCCCTCACCTTCCAAATCATCTTTGTCTAACAATGTAATTAATCAACAACCATTTACTTATGTCTTATCTCTAACTAGTTTCACCAAGGATGACAATTATAGAGTAGTTGAAGATGGGTATAATTCTAATTGGGAGGATTAAATTGTGAAAAATGTAAATAGTACATATACTTTAAAGAGATATTAGTTAGACTTGGAGGATGCGGATCCATGAGAGGCATATTTTTTTGAAGAAGAAGAAGAAACAAGTTCAAATCATCTTGCAAATAGTTTCCACCATGAAGACATTTTGTATTATGACCCCATTATTTGGGTTGAGATTAAAAGAGATGGGAAAACTTTAAGGATCAGTCCATTGGTTGTCAAGGTTGCATGCCTAATTAGATATTTGGCTAGTTTAGAGCCAAGTTTAGAGTTTTCACTGGTCATGATCATTTCAAAGTATAAGCAAGAGCTTCAAAGCATCAAAATCTATTTTTAACACCTCCAACCAAATGTAGAGAAACTTGAGGAGGTATATATTCTCTTTACGGTTGTTCATTGAGAAAAAATGAAGTGCAAGTTATCATTTCACTTCCTCCATGTGATCTTGTTCCCAAACTAATCATATTGCCACATTTTGTAACAAAGAGAAGTTATTTCTCCCATTTAGTCTCCTTTACTTTTGGTTATAGTATGGTATTTTAGGTTTGTTTAGTATAAAACAAGTGCATTGTGCACTCTAGATGTTTCCACTTGGAGCACGTACGATTTTCATGTTTGTACATAGTTTTTGTGGCCCTTTTTTTTTTGTTGGACGGTTCAAATTTCGTGAGCATGTTTCATGAAAGAATCGGGTAGTTTGTTTAGTTACTAATTTTTATTAAGAGATCCACAAATCAACTTCAATAGGTGCAATGCTAATTTCATGTTTATTTGGGAGATAAAATTTAAATTCTTGAGATCAATTTTCTTCAAGGTTATGCTTGACTCCATGCCCAATGGATGCTTCAAGGCTACTTGGTATTCATCATCTAATAGGTAGATGTACCCTAAAGGTCACCAAATTATTGTCTAAAATTACACCCCATGTAATTTTAAACAACTCATCAAAAATGGACTTAGCCATTTTTTTCTCGGAAAGCCATGCGGGACTAATTTAGCCTTCTCGAGGAGTGTAATCACATAGTATTTTATGGGTTCTCCTAACCCATTAAATAAGGGGGTATTGAGTGGGGACTTAGGAGGATTTTTTTATAGAACTAGTGTTTCATGGAGATTTGTTAGTCTTTCACGTAACTAAGGAAGCTAATATTTTATGGGCACCAAATCAGTATCTCGCATGTCAAAGGAAATTTAGAGCACCACGGGGTTTCATGCCCACAAAAAAATTAGAAAATTGGATAAGGGCAATATCTGTGGTGTGAGAAAAAGAATGAGAAGCTTAGTGCTTTAAAGTATGGAAAAACATAGTGTCACACAAACTAAGAAAACATAGCATTTTACGAGTTTATTAATTTTGTGAACCCATGGATGAATTCCGCTAAGTTAAAATATGTGATGCGAAGAAGAAGGTTCCACAAGGAACCATGTGGAAAAGGAAAATTAGATTCAAATGTAACTAAGATTAGAAACCAGAAACAATAACTTGGTGTCTTATGGATTTCTTAATTGAAATGATTATGTGGGTTCTCACAGAGCCGTAGAATAAAGGAACATAACTGTTAGTGTAGAATCACAGTACCCACAATGTCTCGTAACCGAGATGGTTGAGACTCTCAAGTGTGATCACAAACATGGAGCATCTCTCAAAGTGTGGGATGTTTTGATTTGAGAGAAATCTCTAGATTGAGGTTGGTTCTTATCCCTCTGTTTAGGTGTACACAAA
Organism: Taxus wallichiana var. yunnanensis; assembly: GCA_018340775.1. NCBI lineage: Eukaryota > Viridiplantae > Streptophyta > Pinopsida > Cupressales > Taxaceae > Taxus > Taxus wallichiana. Next base: position 371,193,088 of record CM031243.1, read on the forward strand.
AAAATTGTAGAGGATCTATTCTAAGTCTATTCTATCTACCAAGGAGACAATTAGAGAGATGCAAGAAAACAAACCTAAGCTAATGAGGTGATATACCAAGGTAATGTTAGACGCTCGTTTTGCGGTTTAACACGGACCACGAAATGCAATACAAACACTATGCACTGAGATGACCAAATCGCAATAAAAAATCAGAGAGACAATAACGAGTACATGAGAGGGTTGAGAAACATCCATGAACATATATATTATTGCTCAGGAGTCGATACAATGTATTACAGTAGCCAAGAGGAAAAATTTGCATTACAACTCAAGGAGAGGTTAGAAAGGCTCCATAAATTATTTTGTGAACAAAATAAGAAGGGAGGGCACAAAATAGAAAAATCCAACCTTTTATAATGAGCCCCGACCTTGCTTTTATAGATTCAGCACAAAGGGAAGAAGGAGAGAGAATCGGGAAAACTAGTTTGAAGCTCAACCACTACTATCAATGTCCCTATAAAATCCACCCCAAATCTGTCATGCCTGCATCAATTACTTATTTGGTGCCTTGAAGGAGGAGAAAACAACGGATCAGATCAAATCCAATCTAGTTTTTGGGCAAATAGATCCTGTATTAATGGCTCAAAGATGTTTCTTCATTTTTCTCCACCTAACCTCTCCAAACTTAAAGTTTTAGATCTCCATGGTGTAGACAAGGCAAAGATATTTCCAACGGTACCAATTTTTTTGAATTTTGAGCCCCAAGTCGAAAGATATGCCCATTTGAAATTTGAATCGGGTCCATACAAAATGGCGAGAACTAGCTACCAAAACAGGGCCCCTTTTGAAACTGGACACATGGAGGGCTGGTGCATGTCTGAGGGCAGCCTCTATTTTTTACTTTTGGAGTTACGTGGGGATGACATGTGGTTTCCTCCATGACTTACTTAATTTTTGTCTTTCAACTAAGTCTTTTGCTCGGCGAGGTCATATATATGCCGAGGGACATGTGGAGGCGACACTTGTTTGGAGACCTTCCTCCAATTTTCTCTTGAATTAGTGCCGTGCTTCAAACTTGACACTCTCCACCGGCATGTCTTAATGCTTTGACTATTCAACCCTAACCCTGTCCCTTTATGAAACCGGATGCATGGAGGCTCTGTGCTTACTTAGAAACCCACTCAGGATTTTACCTTTAAAGGATCATTGGGTTGACACATGGAATCCTCCATAGGTTCTCTAACTTTTCAATGGCCACTCTTACCTTTTCGAACCCTAAACACGTGGTGAGATGGCACTCGTTCTCCATACTTAGTCAATTTTGGGCCCGCTCTGTCCCATTTTTCAACTTGGACTACGTGGCGAGCCCACACTCATTTGGGTCTCCACTTTTGGATTAACTTTTGGAGATGTGCCAAGATGACGTGTGGTAGCTTCCACTAGCATTTCTATACTTAGTCTTTTTTTAGGCCCGCCATGTCCACCTTTTGAATTTTAGCCATTGACTATGCCTTCTCTTTGGAGTGCAGGACATCTGGGGGCACAGTGCATGTTTGATTCTCCCCTTTGGGTCTAATCTTTGAAGGCACACCATTTGGACACTTGGCAACATCCACTATCTCCTCCATACTTAGTCATTTTTGGGCTCGTTCCGAACTATTTCAGAGCCCGAAGACTTTGAACCTTCGCCATTTCTTCTCTTTGAGCCTCTGGCTTCTTTTGACACTATATTCTCCTTCCCTGACCCTGTTATTCCATTTTTGAGCCTGCCTGTAATATATTTGCTAGATTTGAAGCACAAATTTGCTTGATGGAGTCATTTCTTGAGTTTCTTCTTATGACGGGGTCGTTTGATCTTTTGCGAGCCTCGCCACTCCATTGTAGAGTCCCTCTAAAACTTATTTGTATGTTTTGAATGTGATTTGTCTGGTTTCTTCTATGTGGGGTCGTGGCTGATACAATTTTGCTGGGGGTAAAAAATATGGATAACAATTTGGTGACTCGTAGGGGCATCTCGCACTCTTAGATAAAAGGACCAATTGCCTTGTTATATCATTGGGCATGGAGTCAAGAAAGATGGCACGATATTGATGTTGCCTCGATCCACGATCCCGACCATTTGCACTCTCAATTTTCATAAGAAATATCGAAACAAGGTTTCTAAGAGTAGAAAATTGTCTTGACCCAGGGCTTTCATTTGTCCCTGAATGGACTATTTTGAAGACAACTTTTTAGTTGCTCTGCATTTGTTTTATTTTGAAGATAACAACTATTACAGGCAACTATGAGTTTCCCTATCATGAATACTAAAAGGGATAGCACGTCCACCTAGAGGCACGTTGGGCAATGCGTAATGACATAAACTAGAGAAACAAATAACATGTGCCATAGCACTTAGGGAAACAACAACTAAACTACAACAAAACAACATGCATACGCACTTAGGGAAATCAAAATCCTATGCTAATATTTATAGGGGTGGAAACTTCCCATTCAGTAGCAATTTTTGAGATGGATCTCGTTCACTAGGATTTGTAATTCTTTGCCATCCAATTTATCCAGATGGAAGGCATTGCTACTCTTGCACTCTATGATGATGTAAGGGAAACTCCATATGGCATCAAATTTGGAGTGTTTTCCTAGCTTTTCCTTATCTCGCATCCTACTTTAGGACTAATTCCCCTTCCCGAAATGTCCTCATCCTTGCCTTCTTATCAAAACTCTTTTTATCAATACCGATCCTTTTCCATGACATGAATTGTATGCTCCCTTGCCTCTCCTACCTCGATCAAATCTGCATACTTGATTGCCATGGGTTCAAACTCAGCCATCTCTAATTGTTTCATGAGTTCCAAAGTGGGAAACCCCAATGAGATGGGCAATCGCTTGCCTCCTTTCCATATACAAGTTTGTAAGGTGAGCTACCTTTGGACCTCTTTGATGTGATCCTATCACCCATAGAGCTGATTTGAGCCTTGTATGCCAAGCCTTCTAATTTTCATCCAAATTCCTTACGATAATCCTTAATATGTTATTATTTTTAGACTCTACTTGGTCATTACCTTAAGGGTAATAATTTGATGAGGTGTTGAGATACACACCATTCTTAATCGCCCATTCGGTGATCCTTTTACCAAGGAATGCCAATTCATTATCTCGATATAATAGTGGCGGGGACCCCAAACCAGGTGGTTATTCCTTCATAAAAATCCAATATGTTGGATTCATTTGCTTCTTTCAGTGCCACTGCTTCAGTCCACTTGGTGAAATAATTTGTTGCTGTAAGTATCCACTTGTGGCCTTGGCTTGAATTTGGGTTAATCACCCCAATGAAGTCTAGTCCCCATTACATGAATGGATGATTCACTAAAATGGGATGAAGGGGTAGGGCTGCTAGCTTCTCCTTTCCTGTGAAGAATGCACATTTTTACACTTCTTGACCCATGAGTAGCAGTCCTTACGAACACTATAGGCCAATAATAACCAGATTTCATGATCTTGAGAGCTATTGCTCGAGGGGCAAAGTGACCTCCTACTTCTCCATCATGGAATTCATGCAACACTCTCTCAATTTGGCATGTCTCAATGCACCTCAATAGAATACCATTGATATCCTTCTTAAACAAGACACCACCAATAAGAACATATGGGATAGCTTGTAGTATGAAGTATCTTCTCTTTGCCTTGTTCCATTCTAGAGGGCACGGACCTGTTTGAAGGTAATGCACCAAAGCTTGGGTCCAACATGGATCAGGTGCATCATTAGCTGATTGTTCTTGATCATTCTGTAGAAATAAGACAGTCTCTTTTTCACACATTGACTCACCTTTTGCTTAGAGGCGAGTTGTTCAAACAGATCCCTTACCTCTAAATAGTTTGGTCATCTTGATCTTAATGTCATGTTCCATTACCTAGGTGATCCAACCCCCTCTTCTCATTCAAATCCTTATTTAAAAGGAAGTGTTTAACACTAGCATGAGATATTAGTAGTTGATTCTTATTATTTGAGACCAAGAGCCCGAACTTCTTTAAGCTTCTAATAAGAGCAAGAACATGTTTTTCAATGAAACAGTATTTTATCTTGTAGTCCTCCAAGCTTTAACTGAAGAAAGCTATAGGTTGCTCTAAACCTTCATTGTTGGGCTGGACCAAGATGGATGAGATGCTATCAGACCTTCTAAAGGCATATAGCATGAAGTCTTTTGAAAATTATGGGTTAATGAGAGTTAGAGCCTGTGATATTGCGAGCTTGATGGCCTCAAAACTCTCTTTGCCTTCTGATGTCCATTTAAATGTAATAATCTTCTTTAACATCATTTTAAAGGCCTCACAAGAGTAGCAAAGTCAGGTATAAACCTGTGAACAAATTTTATCCTCCCCAAGAAGCTTTGGAGAGACCTTTTATGTTGTGGCAATGGAAGGGTCTGGATGGCTTCAACACTTTCAGGATCAATTGTCAACCCCTTCCTTAAGACAATGTGGCCCAGCAATTTCCCTTCATGAGCCAAGAACACACACTTTTTTAGGTTTAATGACACCCCGAACCTCCTACATCTCTGGAATACTTGTCTAAGGTGAAAGATATGATTTGCAACATTCTTGGATAAAACAATGATATCATCAAGATATATTAGGACTATTTTGTTAATTAAGCCTTTGAATGCCATGTCCATAGCTCTCTGAAATGTTGCTCCAGTATTTGAAAGTCCGAAGGGCATCTTCTTATAAGCATAGGTTCCCCATTTGGTGGTGAATGTTGTCTTGAATTGATCTTCCTCTTTCACCATTATCTGGTTATAACCTGAGTATCCATCTAACAATGAAAACCTCTCAAAACTAGGTACAACTTATAAGATTTGTTCCACTGATGGGAGTGGGTAGTGATCCTTAAGTGATGCTCTATTCAGATCATGAAAGTCCACACACAACTTGATTTCTCCATTTTTCTTCCTCACAGGCACCAAGTTAGCAACCCAACTCAAATGCTTGATGGGAAAGATGATACTGGCCTCAACTAATTTGTTCAGTTCTTTTCTCATGAGAGGTTCAATGTGAGGATTTATTGGACTTTTGCTTCATCTCGAAAGGCTTGGCTCCTGGATCCAACTTGATGGTGTGTTGTGCCATATTTGTGTTGAAAGCTCTTAAATATTTATAAGTCTAAGAAAAGACATCTGGGAACTCTTGTGAGTTGAACAAATTAAGATTTTTCTTGTTGATGCTTACCCTATCAATTTGTAATGTTTTGCCTTCTTACTATAAAAATAGGTTCTCGAATCTTCACCCTTTACTTGAATATTTTCCTTTTATTTTCAGAATTGGTCATTTGGATTGAAGATTGATTCTAAAGTGACAAGACCCTTTGGTAGTTTGTTGGTCCTCAGCTATACTACTTGATCTCCATACTTTGCTCTCCAATCTGTCTTGATTCATGGAGGAGAACTCAACTTCCTCTTGTAGAAATTTGACAATTTGTTGATCATTTTCAAAGAATTGCCAACTTATGTTGTTATGCAGGAAAGCGGCCTTACAATCAACTTGATATGGGGCTAATGCTTATCATTCTTGATACTCTCCACAACGTCAAATTCTGCCCCAACTATTGTCAGATCTGTCTGTTGCTTCATTTTTCTTCCTGGGGATGGAGTTGATGTTGAATGCCTCAAAATCCTCAATGAGGTCCCATACCCGGTTCTTGTAACTCTTTAACAGATCATTCTTAACATAATTTTTCCTCGGACCTAATTAACAACTAGTTCACTATCACTAAAAACTTGCAAGTTCTTGATTCCTCGTTTCCTTGCCCAATGCAATCCATGGAAAAAATCCTCATATTTTGTTGTGTTGTTTGAATAGGAAAATTGGAAATGAAAGTTGAGTAGTATTTCATACCTTTGGGGGAAACAAGCATAGCTCCTCCTCTGGCCCCTTGCCTACTTCTTGAGCCATCAAATAACAATTTCCATACTTCATTGTCATCTTTGTGTTCTGGCTTAATGATGTTAGAAGAGGATGATTCTCCTCATGCAGATAGTAGACTCCTAGCTCAGATTCTTCCATCTCCTTATAGGGGTCAAAAGCATGTATTTTGTTCACCCATTTGTTGAGAGTCAAGTCTGGGATACACCCCACCTTGGTATCTACTTCACAAGTGCTTAGGAGGTCCTCCTGATCAAAAGCTAAACAATTGGCATTGATCGGGTTGGGTACATAAGACTCAATATGGTAATCTACTATGGGCTCAGATATGATTATGGCCTTAGCTCCATACCTTGTTCTAAAAATCATATGCGACCAATTAGCAGAAAAATAGCCTCCAATTTTGGCAGTGAAGTCCCTGGACAAACACAATGCAAAATGTGGTGGCAAGTCTATGATTGATACATTCTACAATATGATCACATTGGGGTAGGCATGCAGTGTGAGGATCAGATCTTTGATGACTCCAACAGTTCACTGTTGTCCCATCCAATTGCACAACCCCTTTGGAGATGACTTCATATTGAAGACCCAGTTGATCAGCTATTTGTTTAGGCATTACGAACTACTTGCCCCCAATCAATCATGCAATTATGTACCAATTTATCCCCAATGATCAATGAAACATAGAATGGAGGAGGCTTCAAATTCTTACCTTGTTGCCCTCCATGGTTTCCCTCAGGTTGAGTTACATTGGAAAACACTTTCTCTTGCTAGCTAGGGGGCCTATTTGAGCTTGACCAATTGGCCATGATAGTCTGCAATAGATCCCTCTTTCCTAGAATGGCCAGTGACTCCCATAGTGAAATTTTCACATTTGTCTTCTTCATTTGCTCAATGATATTAAATGAGCTATCCTTTGTTGTCCTTCCTGGCACATTTTTCTCTTGTACATGGGTTGTTGAACCGATGCCTAAGTAGATTTGGAAGGTGGTTTGGACTAACTCTACATATTAGGAGTTGCATTTTGAGTGCCAATACCTTGTGGAGTAATGGAGGATTGAGGATTAACTGAGTTTGGTGATTGTCCTTCTCCAATATTTCTCTTCTTGGACCATGTATTGGCAGCTACACTTTGAGAAGGGGCTGATTCATTCCACAAAAGTCTTCAGCTTGCCAATTGACAAGCATAGTTTCACTTGGAGGTGCCTCTTGTTGAGCTCCTTGCTACTGATTTTCTTCTTGGCTAGACTCTTGTGACACACCAATGGTCTGTACCATCAAGGCCTAGTTTAGTGCACCATTAAAGCACATTGATTGGTTATGTGGTGATTGCATGGGAAACACCAATCATATTCTTGGGCCATGTTGTTTTGTCTTTGGAACCAATGCCCTTGATGTTGAAGTTGTGTTTGGATCATATGACCTGAAAGGTCTAGCAACTTGAGGTTGTCCTTGGTTTTGACTCTAATTTACAGCCTTTGAGTTTGTGTTCTATTTTTCTAATACGGGGGTCTAGCACGATCTTTGAGCTTGAGGTTGATATTGCCTAGAACTTTGAGCGTGTTACCTCTTGATAGTTACTAACTCATTCCCTAGGTTCTGAAGCTATTTCATCACTTATTGAAGTTATTTTAAGGTGTTAGAGGATGAGGTGGAGGATTCATTGAAATTTGATTCTAGGAGTAGGTATAGGAGTTGATGTGGGTGTCTGCTAGTGCTCGGGTTTCCTAATTCTAGGTATAAAGAAATGTGTGGCCTAGGAGCAAGTTTTCTAGCTTTGAATTAAGAAATTTTCAGCTCCCATGGAAAGTTTATAAGCTGCGAGTAAGGTCGTGACTCCATTAACTAAATCATTAAATCAATATCAGAATTTAGAGCTCTAAGAAAGTATAAGAAAGCACCTGCATTTGTGGGCCTTACGGCCAATGGAACTCTGTCCCAGGTCCTTTGAAATTTGAGGTTGAAATATGTCAACTACTCGTTAGGAGCTCTTTTGATTGTTGTCAATTACTCCAACAAGGACATGTTATCTCCTTTTTCTCCAAACTGGTCATAAAGAGCTCTACACATATGGTCCCAATTTTGAATAGAGCATGTTGTTAGGCTTCTGAACCATTGTGAAGCTTTACCCTTGAGTGAAGAGGCTAGCAACTTAACTACAATGTCCATCTCGGTGATCTCATGGATTATATAGACATTTGCAATGTCTTGAATGTGGTTGTTAGAAGAAGTCTTGGTTCTCTCCAATGAAATATGGGATGCTCTTTAATGCTGCCACTGGGACTAGATTTTGTGCATTAAGAGTGAGTGGGCTGCTGCCAATGAAATTGACATAAGGATTTGGTGGTTGTGCCATTATAATTGGCTTGAGGACCCTTGTTGATTGAACGGATGGCCTACTAGGAGGAGGTGTTGACAAGGCTCTATTTGCTGGAGATGGAAATATTTGGGTTCTTCTCCCCCTTCTCCTTTTGTCTGGAGACAAGTGCAGGTGGAAAAATTGTCCCTCTTCTCTAGTTCTTGACCTTGTTTGTATTCTTCTCATGAACTTGGCAAGCTTAGATTATTTTGAAACTAGTGGATTCTGTCCCTTTTGGAGTCGCCAAATGTGTAGTTTTAAAGCTTCTTAAAAGATAGAATCATACCAACTACACATCAACTTATTGTAGTTAAGATGGAGACTTCTTGGTCCCACCTAGGTGTGCCAAAAATTTTAGTGCGAAATCATAGCACCCTTAAAGGTCTACAACCAGATGGTTGAGACTCTCGGTGTGATTACACAACATGGAGTATCTCTCAAGGTGTGGGACCTTGCGAGTCAAGAGAGCTTTCCGGATTGAGGTCAATTCCTATCCCTCTGTTGAGGTGTACATAAACAAATTGTAGAAGATCTATTCTAAGTTTATTCTATCTACCAAGAAGACAAGGTTAGATAGATGTAAGATGATAAACCTAAGCTAACAAGGTGATACACCAAGGAATGTTAGATGCTCATTTTACAATTTAACACAGACCATGAAATGCAATACAAACACTATGCACAGATGACCAAATCACAATAAAAGATCAGAGAGACAATAATGAGTACATGAGAGGGTCGAGACACATCCATGGACATATATATTATTGCTCTCGGGATAAAATATATTGCAGTAGCCAAGAGGAAAAAATTGCTTCTGACCCGAAGGAGAGGTTAGAAAATCTCCACAAATCCTTTTGTGAACAAAATAAGAAGGGAGGGCACAAAACAGAAATGTCCAACCTTTTACAATGAGCCCTAACCTTACTTTTATAGATTCAACATAGAGGGAAGAAGGAGAGAGAAGAAAAAAAACTAGTTCGAAGCTCAACCACTGCCATTAATGCCCCGTAAAATCCACCACAAATCTATTTTTCTGCATCAATTACTTTTTCGGTGCCTCGAAGGAGGAGGAAATGGTGGATCGAGATCAAATCCAATCACGGTTGTTAGGGCAAAACTAGATCTTGTATTAATGGCCCAAATACATTTCTTCATTTTTCCACCTAACCTCTCCAAAATTAAAGTTTCAGATCTCAATGGCGTAGAAGAGGCAGATATCTTTCCAACGGTGCCATATTTGCTAGATTTCGAGCCCCGAGTCAAAAGATATGCCCATTTGAAATTTAAATTAGGTCCATACAAAATGGCGGAACTAGCTACCAAAACATGCCCCCTTTTGAAACCAGACACGTGGAGGGTTAGTGCATGTCTAAGGGCAGCCTATGTTTTTATCTTTTGGAGTTGCATGGGACTGACATGTGGTTTCCTCCATGACTTGCTCAAATTTTTATGTCTTTTGGCTAATTCTATTGCTCAGCGGGGTCATCAATCTAACCAGGGGACACGTGGAGGCTTGGTGCTTGTTTGGAAACCTTCCCCCAGTTTTTCTCTTGAATTAGCATTTTGCTGACACTTGGCACCCTCCACTAGCATGTCTCAATGCTTTGACTATTCAACCCCGACCCTATCCCTTTATGAAACCAGACACATGGAGGCTCCACGCTTACTTAGAAACCCACTCAGGATTTTTCTTTGAAGGAGCATCGAGTTGACACGTAAAATCCTCCACAAGTTCTTGGAATTTTCAATGGCCTCTCTTACCTTTTCGGACCTTGAACATTTGGTGAGATGTCACTCATTCTCCATACTTAATCGATTTTGGGCCATCTCTATCCCATTTTTTAACTTGGACTACGTGGTGAGCCCGAGCTCATTTTGGTCTTTGCTTTTTGATTAACTTTTGGAGATGCACCAAGCTGACGCGTGGGGGATTCCTCTAGCATTTCTATATTTAGTATTTTTTTAGGCCCACCTTGTCTGCCTTTTGACTTTTAGCCATTTACTTTGCCTCCTCTTTGGGTCTGGGACACATGGGGTCCTGGCACTTGTTTGAGTCTCCCCTTTGGGTCCAATCTTTGAAGGTGCACCATTTGGACACTTGGCGGTGTCTGTTGTCTCCCCATACATAGTTATTTTTGGACTCATTCCGAATCTGTTTGAGCCGAAGACTTTGAACCTTCATTGTTTCTTCTCTTTGAGCCTCTAGCTTCTTTTAACATTGTCTTCTCCTTCCCCGACCCTAGTATTCCATTTCTGAGCCCTCCTATAATTTGTTTGTTGGATTTGAAGCCCGAATTTGCTTGACGGATCCATTTCTTGAATTTCTTTTTGCAGGTCGTTTGATCTTTTGCAAGCCCCACCACTCCATTGTAGAGTCCCTCTGTAACCTATTTGTAGGTTTTGAACATGATTACTCTTGTTTCTTATGTGGGGTTGTGGGTGATAAAAAATTTTCTACGGGGAAATATGGATAATAATAATGACACATAATTTTTCCAAAGAGGAAATAATACCTCCATGACATTGTGATAAATTTTTAAGGTAATGTATAGAATTTTTCAAATCTACATCGGAAGTCGCAAAACATCCAAAGCCACACAACAAGGAATAGTTATGGGATAAGGTCGGAGGCTACATAATGTAAAAAAATAATGTCAACACTTAGAAACTCCATTAAACAAAGGAGTAGAGTATGGATGGTTTAATGTATTGTGGGGTCAGAAATGATTCCACATATCATCTTGAGGGTGTGAAGGCCATGGGAAACCATGAAACATAAAAAGTACACGGATTGCGCAGAAGAGGATCCACACCTAATTTTAAAATCAACATTCAACCACTCCACCAACCAAAATTTAATGAAGTATGGGCACCATTTCCTCACCCTAAAAAAATGATGGTATGTGATTTAATATATCTTGAGTGCCCATACTTCTTTGCAAACATTTATGGCAATTGGTCCTTGGTGGTTGAGTATCTCCTTTTGGAACCTCTTTCTCATTCTCTCTTCTTCCCATTTTCTCTAAGTATGGAACTTATTCCATTGAAAATGGATCTTGTTTTGTTGTAACAAAACCATGGTGACCAACTTCCCTTGAATTTCAGACCTCATATTTGGTCTCTACAATGTATTTTCACCTTCTCCCATGAATGTAAGAAATTATGCACCATTTAAGCAATAAAATCTCGTGTTGTGGCTCTCTTTCTCTACCCAATTCTCGGTTTATTGTGTACTTTCCTCTCCTTTCTTTCTTTGGCATGTTTTGTGTCTCACATTTGTAGGGTTCCCTTTTTGTGTGTTGTCAATTCTTGGGAGGATTTAGTCTATGCAATTTTGGGTCTAGAGCACATCTTTACTGCCCTTTTCTACTGTATTTTCTTCCATTTCTCCAAATTATGGAGAGTGATAACCTTATTTTATGGTGTTATCATCACCCCTTTTATCTTAGGTTTTCATTTTTGCATCTCTCTTTGTGGTCCCTTGGATGTGTTGGTGTAGGTTATTTATAAGAGTATTTTTGACATTAGTTTAGATTGTGTTCCACAAATTCTCCTAACCCGCACAGAATAGAGGAAGATAGAATTCTCCAAATATCTGTCTCAAGCAGCAAGTCCCACACTTAGAGACAATCCTATGTTGGCCCAAAATTATGAATCTCCCATGATTTAGACTAGGGTGAAATTTTGAGCTCCAACGGTTATAATATGCTTTAAACTAATTAACAATGTAACCACTAATTAGCTAAGTAACAAAGTAATTAGTAATTACCTATGATAGCTATGGTAAATGTAAGTAATGTAAAATTACTACTAACTAAATTTATACCTAACAACCCCTTTTAATGTTTTATTGTCTCAATAGAGAGAGAAAATATATGGACAAATCAAATTTTTCATGTGCAAGTGACTTCATGAACATATTTGCATGTTGTTCATATGTTATGTAAAAATGGAGCTAAATATTTTGTCTCAAAATATGCTTATGGATGAAATGTACCTTTACCTTGATGTGCTTCATCCTCTTATGAAACACTAGATTATAAACAAGTTTTAGAACACCTTCATTGTTCACATACAATGTGGTATGTTACTCCTATGGTAGTCTAAGTCTATCAAGTATGCGATGTAGCCATATCACTTCGTAGATAGCTCCATCTACAACATGAATATTTGTCTTATGTGGAAGATTGATAAACAAAGTTTTATTTCTTTCTTCCCCACAATATTGGACCAAATCCCAAAAAGAAAACAAATCTAGAAGTGAATTTCCTATCATCAATGTTACTTGTATGATATGAGTTAGAATATATTGTTAAGAAGAATCAACCATTCTTATTTTATTATAGGAAAAATCCATAGTACCCTTGATGTATCTCAAGATCCACCTTGTTTCTTTCCAATGAAAAAATCTAGGTTCTTGCATGAACTGTGAAAATACCTAACTAGAAAGATGATATTTGGCCTAGTATAAGTTAGGCAAATGAGACTCCTAATCAAATGTTGATAGAGATTTTCATTTACCTTTGGATATGGATTTGTATGAGACAGATGAAGTCTTGTCTCCATAGGTGTGGAAATGGATATATTGTCTATCAAATGAAATTTCTCGAGCATGGTATTGACATATTTCAACTAAGAAACAAAGATATGATTCTCCTTCTACCATAATTCCAATCCAAGACAATATTGCATCAGTGAGATCTATCATGTCAAATTATCGATTAAGATCTTTCTTTGTTGCATCGATCATCTTCATTGTGTTCTTAGTGATGACAATATTATAATGTGAAAATGTAAATATAACCCACACACATTTAGCATGAATTAAATAGGAGGTAATACAACATAAAAATAGAGAAGCATCCAAAAGTGGCTTGCCAAAAATGTTTCTCAAATAGCTTGTACTCTTAAATTATCCATTCTATAAGGGTGTCAAGGCAACGAGTAAGAAACACACATGAGCCGACATACATTGGGTATACTTAAAGGGGCTACAACAAGAACTAGGGTTGCATATCTAGAGGGAATTGATCCCTACATAAGGTCAACTCGGGGTTTCCAAGGCCCACAAATCAAGATAGAAGAAGTAACCCTACTGAGATATCGGTAGTTGGGTAAGGAGAGATATGGATCAACAATAAATGAAAAAAACATGCATAATATAACTGAAATGAAAGTAATGATAGCTAAGGAGTTGATAATGAATAAGAGAATTATGTTAACTAACATCCAAAAATATGTAATACTAAGCTAACATTGTACAATGAGGGAATGAGATAAACTTATCTATTAAAGATGAAAAAGTATGGTTAGAGCACTCACATTGCACCTTTAGGGTGGTCATGAATCATCTATCTCTCTAGAGAAGAAACACACCGAGAGAGAATTACTATTACGTGGAGAAGGGGTACACAATTATTGTCCTAGACTCACTATAAGTGACCTAATAATGTAGGAAACCATCCAAGAAGAAGAGTATCCAATCCAATCCAAGAAATATACAAGATGAACCAAGAGCTAGGTGAGCATATATGAAGATGACACAAAAGAGAAGAGCATATGGTAGTTTGAATGATTCTAGCTTCCTTTCTTGTGAGTGTAAAATTGAGGTGTATATATAGGATGCCATCACCTATGGGAAATGGCATCGGCTAACAAAAATATAACACCAACACCATCACCCCATTGATGATGGCATGGGACAAAGGTGCTGAAATGAGGCAATGCATCGTGAAAATTAAAAATAATGTGTCATAGATCATGGATATGGATAAACAAGGTGCAAAGTGGTGAGATGCAAGCAATAATTTTTGAATGTAATGTATATGATACCTAAGAAGAAAATGATAAGTAGTGTAAGGACAACTAATTTCAAGACCAAATAGTGACACTCTCTCTGTAATGTATCTAACCCATAATGGTTACATGAATAACCATTCCCCATTCCCTCACGAGTACCTTATGGCATCCGATCAAGAAATATATGCATCAAGACCCTTATCTATACAAAAGAAATGGTTACTTACATGTGTGAAAGATGAAAAGTGAAAAATTAGGTGTATACATATGCCCCATCCATTTATCGCTGCATGTCCCAATAGCAGAACATAGGGTGGTTGTAGACACAAAATAACACACTTTGGTTAATTATCTAGTCTTGATTGCATACTATTATTCATATGATTCCCAAGTAAGAAAAGTACTACTAACCCATGTCTTTGGCCATATTTTGTTTCTTTTTTTTACCAATTTTGGTCTTACACACCTTCTTGCTCAGCCTGACCTATGACCCTTTAGTTTCTTTGAGTCTAGACACCAGCGCCCAGCCAAGATGCCAGCACTAGGTGCACCCATCCCCTCTGGGCACCCCTGACGTCGTTGTACTTTACTTACATATTTTGGGTCCTTTCTATCTGTTTTAGCATCTTATATTTTTGGTAGTCATAATTTTTAGGTTTAGTTATGAAATTCAAGAAAATGAATCATATAAATATAAATTTATGTGACCATAAGAAAGGACCAACTACTAAGCATTAGCTATCACCACCTAAGGTTACATCCCAAGGGTATTCAAGAGCATTCTAGCATCCATTATAGAATCCATTCAAGGGAAATGGATTGAATTATTCTACATACACTTTATAGGATGGGAAGTTTATTACATATCATGCACACATCTACTTACATCTTTTACATCTAGTTATTTTCTCACTATCAAGTGTGACACACACAAGAGCCACCTAGGGCACAATTCCACACATATACACCTAGAACTACATTGGGTCTAAAATATAGTGTAGTGCTCACCATAAGATCACTTTTTGACAATCGAGGACACTTTTAACCCTCATTTTCATTCTTTTCTTTTTGGGATTTGATGCACTCTTGAGGGTTTTACAGGTCATTCTTTCATTGCAGTTTATCAATGACATCAATGATCATTGTGTGACATACTAGTGGCCAAATTTGAAAGACAACGAACACCTTGTGACCAATAAAATATGGTTTTTTGATATTTTTGGAAGTCACATAAACCCATATTAGGTTTATGGCACTGCGCATGCCCATGCCCCTTTCCAAGCACCCCACTCTAAGAAGATCTCCATCTCGCATAGTTTTTTGAGGTTTTGTGCGAAATTTATCCCTCTCTGTTCATCAGGTCAACACTTCGACACATTTTGGATTTAGTTGTGAATCAACTAAGTCTTATTATCCCTTATTTACAACTAGGGTTTCATATTCTCTAGCTTAATTTGCTTGGGTCAAATTTATTCTTATTGCACATTCATTTTACTACTACATTGTAATTAGTATTAGGAATCTATTTTACTCAATATTTTCTTGATAGTTTGGTGAACCTGACCATTTCAAACCCTTCCTTCTAAATATGTCTTCACCTTATCAAGTCATGGATCAATCATATTATCCTTATTTTTCTCCCTTTAGGTTTTTCAAAGCACGGTTACTACTGTTGTTAATTTCATGCAAGTTTGTACTCAACATCCTCCTCGCTTTATTATGCCTATGGTTGATCTTTCTATCAATGTAGTAATTACTCACCACACTCATCCTCCTATGGCACCACCCCCTTCTATCCCGCCACCTATCTCTTATATGGCTCCTCCTGCCACTTCTCGGGGCTATGATATCATTGAACAACTTAAGAATACACTAGCCAAAATATCTCTCTATGAATTATTGTGCAATGCACCTGATTTTTGTCATACATTAGAAGCCACCCTTCATTCTATTCACATTGAAATTGATAATTCCTCGGTATCATTCACACACCTCATTCAATCTCTCAAAAAAATTCATGTGCTATATCATTTACTAATGAATACATATCACCATTTGCTCTTAACAATCCATGTGCACTGTTCTTATCACTGATATTATTAGCACCACTTGTATTAAGAAAATACTCATTGATAATGGTCCAATCTTTAATTTATGTGCTCATTCTCTTCTAAAACAACTTGGCATTGCAGATAATCTAATTTCTAATAATTCTACTCTTATTCATGGATATGATTTAACTACTTGCACGTGCTTAAGAACCATCACATTACATATAAAAGTCGTGCCTAAGACTGTCCCTATGGAATTTTTCATTATTGATACCTCATTTCAATTCAATATTTTACTGGGAAGACCTTAGATCCATGCCATGCAAGTAGTTCCATCCACTGTTCATTAATGCATCAAATTATTACATGATGGCTATGAACATACCATTACTGCACACCCTGATCCATTCAAATTATGTCCCATGGATCCTATTATTTTTATGCCTATTCTACCATCACACCTATTCTATATAGCAACATTGATACCTATGATGTTGGTCAATCTATAACTTCATAGTATTCTTTTGCCGCTCGTAGCACTCCGACTATTTCCACTCATACTATTGTTATCATTTCACCCATTGTGTATACTCCACCACTACTACCTCTCCACTCTTTAATTCTCCTCTTGCTCATATATCTAGTTTACCTCCAACCAACATCCTTGATACTTATATCTAATATGACAATGTCACCATTGATGATGAGGTCGATACTATTGAACTTTCTGTCAAAAATTGTGCAATCTCAATTTCACTCTTTTTAATGTTGATGTTTCATATTTTAATGATAATTTCATTATTGATGGCCCTAGTGAATATAAATTCAAAACCCCCTCCTTCCACTAATGTTATGGTACTTTATCAGAAGTCTGTCCATACCCTATATGTCGCTCCACCTTCTCGGGGTGACTGCATTTGTGCAATCTCCTTTCACATGCAAGCTCTTCATGAATAACTCTTATTGGCATGATATTTTGTTGGATCGTACTTACACTGATACTATTTTCACATATGAAAACTTGACTAGGATTTGTTTTGCACTCAATGATATCTTACCACTACCTCACTCACCCCATATCTATCATGGATATGTCACATTACGTCTGCATATGGTCTGCATGTTTTCCATTTAGCAATATTTGTTGCACATGCCCCTCATGTTTCTCCACTAACACTTGGGTAATCTTGGTTTGATTATATTGGTGGAAATTTAGACTTTATTCATACTTCTATTACTTTCCTATGCCATTCAACCTTGTTTCTATCAATAATGATTCATCTCTCAACTATTTATAAAATCTCAGGTCATTGGTATGCACATGGGCGTTTTCCATTACCTTTCACTAATGAAGAGCTCACCATGACCATATACATGTTACATCGCAATGGATATTTATATGATCCACCTCATACTATTACTTATCAAGTCTCCAATGCATCTCCAGTTGGCTTTAATCAGGACAATGACAATATTTTAGACAATGTAACTTAATCACTTTCATCATCGCACACTTGGGGGTCATCACACTATTTCTTTCTCCCCTTTTTTACATCAACACACATCCTATATTATTTTCATTTCACCTCTAGTATCTCACATAAAACATGCACATCTTCATACATGCACATATCATCATTATCTGATGGTGCACTCTCATGCTATAGTTCACACTTGATTGTTGAGGGCATTCTATACACATGAACCTCACAAACTACACATCATATTACACACAACATGCTTGATGCACTCATATTCATCACTACACAATCAACACACGTAAATCACCTTCTTCTTAATACACATTTAACATGACATAATACACATTCACAATTCATATTTCTCGTGCTTATTCATCAATAAAAACGCAACACAATAGTATCACATACTCTTTTGGCATAATCAACACAACATACTACACACCGTACATATCCATAACACATGGCCTACTCAACACTTTAACATACGACACAACCTAATACAAATCGACATGTTCACAACACATCTCTCTCAACATAAATCATTACATACTCAATGTTCCCACAATCAATATCTTTTGATAATATTCAACATATATTCACAACATCTTACACAAAGAAACACATTCACGACTCCTTTGTCTCCTACGCAAAACAGCCCAACACATTACACATTCAACATATCTATCACACAATCAACACAACACACCACCCTATGATGCACTCTAGTTCCATGGTCCATACTTGACTACTGATGTTCTACATCTCAAATGGACCTCACCACACTCACTCACTCACTCTACACTTTATGCTTTGTGATCACATCTTTTTAGTACACACAATTCAAACCATTTCCCGATGACGCACTCTTTCTCTATGGTTCATTCTTGACTATTGAGGGGGCATATATAAATGAACCTCATCTCATACATACACATCCACTTGGGGGGCACGTTGCTCCTATCATTCACTCTATATTCCATTCCATCTCATCCACAACATACTACATATCTTGGTCGCATTTAGTCTTGATTACATTTAATTGTTACATGCACACTTTGTTATACATGCTAGATAGATATCATGTATGTCATTATCTTTTCATACACACATGTGCATTCACTTTCTTTCTAGTTGTAATCGCAAATTCTACAGATCTATACACACAACATGGATGTTTGACATAGTACCTATTACCATTCCTATAGCGGATCTTGTAGAAATCCACTTTTGTATACTACAGTGCTATTTTTCATTTCTCATAGCACATTATTTTATCGGATTATATACGCCTTGACAAAAATGTATCCTTCTAACATGTTAATGGGTTATTTATGTGTAGCATTTGTATTGCAGTCTTTTTTCTTCCATGGTTGTCACATTACATTACTTGTTTGTTTTCCAATGTTTACAGGCTTTATCAATTGTCTTATGTACACACGTGTGTGCTTTTGTCCTAGTTGGACTTGATTTCCTTGTGACATCGTGATTTATGTCCCATTTTTGAAACCTACTTTTTTAGTCTACATTGTCTTCTTATATCTTAGCTTACACATTGTCTCCTTACTAGTTAGCTTACATTTTGTCTTCTACATGCATGTTTTTTTGTATCTCCTAGACACATTTTTGTGTGTGCCTTGGTTTCCTGCCAAGCAAACTCCCTCCTCCCGTAAGGCATCAATTTCAACACTACGGTCAATCCTCCTTTGGGCCGCATTCTCCTCAGTGATGTCGCATGCACCCAAAATAAGGGGGGCATAATTTGGGTGAATCACTCACACCATATAGTGTCTTACATTCACAGCTTCAACACATTTTAGTTCCAAAGACAACATATTCATCAACATTAGACAGGCTCAAAATATAACTCGAGTCCTTACTAGAGCACAAACACCAATGCCTAGACTAGGATAATAGTGCCTAGGAACCCCTGACCCTTCCTAGATGCCTATGACCAAGGGTAGTTACACAACATCTTTCAGTGCAATGTTTTCTACGACTCTTCACACAACATCTTTTACAGGGCATGTAGTCCTAAGCACTTTTGCATTAGATTGGAATTGGTTAAACCGGATCGTATTTTTACACACCATCTATAGTGGTGTTCTACATTATGGGAAGTGGTTAAAGGATGGAGGATGAAACCAAAATTTCCTCCCTACACTTCTTCCAAGTCTTGGCATAAGATCAACTCGAAAACTCGTAGCTAGCACAACCGGCGTGAGATCTAAAAAACTTTCTCCTCTACATCATCTACAAGATCTTTTCTAAACTCCTTTTCTCATCACGGATCGGGTGCACATGTTCCTTTTTCACAATTTTTCACATTTTACATGCTTTCTTACATACTTTTTACACATTTTTGATCATATACACGTGTATTTGACTACTTGATTGTTCTTCTCTTTTACAAGTCCGTCCTTATGGGAAGTGGTCACAACATCAACAACATCAATCACATCAGCATTAACACCAACAATAGGTACAATGGCAACATCTACACATGCATTTCCACCCTAGGGTCATCATCATCATCACTTTTTGCACTTTCTCCTCTCTAGTTTCCACACTTCATATTTTTATCACTCCACACTTTTTCCTTGTCTCTCAACATGCTTTCACCATCTATCTACATGGTTATCGTGCACACATCTCTTATCTACTTTATGTTATGAAGCTTTCGCTCAAAAATATAAATTTGGGGAAAATGTAGTAACAAAATCATGTGCTTTGGGTAATTATCTAGTCTTGATTACATACTACTATTCATATGATTCCTAAGTAATAAAAGTACTAATTAACCCATGTCTTTAGCCATCTTTTCTTTCTTTCTATTACCACTTTTGGTCTTGCACACCTTCTTGCTCGGTCGACCTCGATCCTTCAATTTTTCTTAGTCCTGACACCAACGCTTAGCCAGGATGCCGGTCTTTAGGTGCCTACGTCCCCTCCGGGAACCCCTAACCTCTTTATACTTTACTCACATTGTTTGTGTGCTTTCTAGCCATTTAAGCATCTTATCTTTTTGAAATTTGACCTTTTCGGGTAAATTAAGAAATTCAAGCAAAGGAATCATATAAATATAAAGTTATGTGACCATAATAAAGGTCCAAGCAATAAGCATTAGCTATCACCACCTAAGGTTGCATCCAAAGGATATTCAAGAGAATTCGCATCCATTCAAAGGAAAATTACTTGTATTCTTCTACATACACTTCAGGAAAATTTTAGTGGTGAATATTCATTAATTCATGAATATTCCAATTTTTAAATTTGAAATTGGCAAATTTTTCGGGAAGGGAGTAGGCTTGGGTCACCAAAATTTTATGGGTACAAGTTAATTTTAGGGGTTATTCACCATCCCCGCAAAAGAGAAATTCCCAATATTTTCCTTAATATTGTCGACTTCTAGAATATGTTACTTTATCGGTGATAGTATAAATATATGTTGTCATCTCTAGTATAAAATATGCTACAACTAGTAGCATATATTTATGTTAAACCAACAACATAAATATATGATGTCGACCAAGAGTATAAAATTTACTACTAGTCAATAGCATATTTTATGCTACCATCCGGTAGCATATTTTATGTTGTTGGTCGGTAGCATATTTTATGATGTCGGTCAATAGCATAAAATATATTCTTGTAAACAACATATATTTATGTTGTCGGTGGGTAGCATAAAGTATGCTACCGACCGACAACATAATATATGTTGTTGGTTGGTAGTATATTTTATACTATTGCCAATAAGATATAAAAATATACCGTTTGGTAGCAATAGATAGAAAAAAAAAAAATGGGGATTTTTTTGTCGAAGCATATAAAAAAGCTATTTTCCTATAGCAATACATAGATAAAAATAAGGGATTTTTTTTTCTTACACCATATTTTAGGAGGACAAATTTCTCATTGAGATGATCATTTTAATTACTAACATCAAAAATTTCAAAAAAATTCCCATGCAAAATTAGTGAAATTTGTATTTTATTCACAAGAAAATCACTTTTTGATTTTTTTTTTTTTGCTTGTGTCATATTTTGGGAGGATAGATTTCTCATCGAGCTACATTTTAATCGTTATTGTCAAAAATTATTTTTTAAAAAATTACATATATGTTTGGCCGACATCATATACTATCAACTCGACAACATATTAGCGTGAAAGTCAATTTTCCTAGATTCGTCATTACCGCGAATGTCAATTTTCCCATATTCACCTACAAATTTCTACGAATTTTTGGGTGGGGGTCTTAAAATTTTCCTTGATACACTTTATAGGATGGGAATTTCATTATATTCTATGCACTCCATCTACTTACATATTTTACATCTATTCATTTTCTCACTATCAAGCGCGACACTCACAAGATCCACCCAGGGCACAATTCCGCACACACACACCTAGAACTATATTGGGTCTGAAATTTAGTGCAATGTCCATTTGTAACATCACTTAATTTATAGCTAAGGAAAGTCCTAACTCTCATTTCCATTCTTTTCTTTTTGTTATTTTATGCACTTTTGAGGGTTTTGCAAGTTATCGGCGACATCAACGATCATTGCATGACATACTAGCGACCAAAGGAGAAAGACAATGAACACCTTATGACCAATCAAAGATGGTTTTATGATATTTTTGGTAGCCACATGTGCTAAGAGCATTTCACGGGAGCCATGGGTGCCCTTTCCCCTTTCCAAGTCACCCAATCTAGAAAGATCTCCGGATCGTACATTTTTTGAGGTTTTATGTGACACTTCTCCCTCTTTATTCATCAAGTTAATGATTAGACACATTCTATATTTGGTTGCAAATCAATTAAGTCTTCTTATCCCTTATTTGCAACTAGGGTTTCATATTCTCTAGCTTAATTTACTTGGGTCATATTTATTCTTATTGCACATTCATTTTACTGTTACATTGCAATTAGTATTAGGCATCTATTTTATTCAATATTTACTTTTTCAAAGAAAATAACAGTTCATAACACCACTACTAAAAGTGAGTACATAAATGAATGTTAAAAGGACTAACTAAAATGAAATATACCCACCAATGTTTACCTGATAGTGTCACTCATCCTGGCATGTGTGGGAAAAATGCTACAAGTACCCTAAATAAGAAAAATTGAAAGGAAACACTAGAGGATCATTAGTAAAATAAGACATAAATCACCTAGCTAGGGGCCCATGGGATGGATTTCATGTTGATATGTCGAGATATTGTGATGATCATATGATTTCAAAAATAGGTGAAAATTGAATATCATAGGACTCGCATATGGTGGAGTGTAGATATATCATGGTTAAGTGTGATGATTCTTGGATTTTCACAAGCGATGTTTCTAATTTATAGGTTTAGGGTTTTGGGGCATCATGCGATTCCCGGGATACCATTAGAGTTATATTTATTACAAATGTTCTTAGCCACATGGGATACCAAGTCCAACACCTTTTGATGGTGGACACGTCAGGGATATCGGGGAGATGGCATTAATCCTATAGAAATTTCTAGGGTTACTTGATTGGAGGCACTGCATGTATTGTGATCTCATTTTAGATGGTGCATAGAGGAGATATCATTAGATACCCAGCGCTAAGCAGAGCATAGGAGATGCCTTCGAGCCCGATCTAGGAGGAGTCCCTATCCCGCATGCCTGAGCCACTAGCACGCCCCCATTGGCCCAAAACATACGAGATACCCCCATTGGAGATGAGGGTGCTTGAGTGATATTGTAGATGGGCCAGATCCATTTTGTATGATTTTTTCAATGTATAAAACTTGATTTGATATATATATATATATATATGATTTTTTATGATATTTGGGTGTTTGGTGTTTTTTTTTTGTTAATCATTTTCCTTCTTTTTGCATGTGTATGTGATGATGCTCGTGGTACTTAGGAATAATGATAATATGATTAGATAGGTAAAACTAGTGAGAGGGGGATCGGTAGGATATCTTGACCCGCATGATGAAGAATCCAAGAGGTGGAACAAGGCTAAGATATCCAATGGTAAGATGTCGTGGATACGATTGGGTATATAATCCCAAGCAAGGACATATAAACAATGATACATAGAATACCACGGAGATCCAATAGGAAAGACCATGGTAAATTAGATCTAAAATAGGTAGAGTCAATACCAAGACACTTCAATTCTAGGAGAAACCAAGGCATACATGGTGATAAATCCAAGCGGAGTAAACATCCCAAGTAAGGATGTAACAAGATATTTGAGATAGTGTGATAAATGCATGGGGATTGAGATCCCAAGTGAATATAGAAGGTGTTTTTGTAAAACCCAAGTGGGCGTCGAGAGCCCAAACAAAAAAGAGGGATCAATCTAAAGAAAAAACATAAGATGTAGTCAAGGTATTTATAGGGAACTAGCCATGAGTGGCAAAATATCACAATGTGTTAGTGATAATATAGTCAACTTGATTCAAGATGTGACTTCAAGCATGAGTCATGATGTCATCAATGGCATGTTGTGTAATAGTGATTTTATGATGAACTTGATCGCATGGTAGATAATGTATCATCGATCCAATCCTCTAGCCAGGTGAGAATATCACATTGAATAGAATCCATAATGGGATGAGGATCAGTGTGAGGTGGTGGTCCTTAGGTAGGTTTTGGTTTGGTTTTTCTAGGGGAAGGTGGTCAGTTCAAAGAGGAATCATCTTCATGCTATTGAATATGGGAAGAAGCTTTAGAACGGAGGCTTGCGGCGTAGAACCCGAAATTGAGTGTTGGAGTGCGTGGAATACCCGTGATGAGAAAAAAGAAGGGAGTTGAAGAAGAAGGTTTTTAGCCTTTTTGGTTTGTTCATGTATTTGACCTCAATTTCAATATTCTTATTACGGCATCGATAGCCTATAAAATCATAAACATCATGCCCCGGGGCCTCGTTTCATGTACAATATGGCTCAGTTATAGAGGACTAGGGAGCCATAAGGGAAAGAGATAAGGGATAGATCTCATAGGATGCAGAGGTCTAGTGAGAGTTTTTATAAGGGTATCAATGCAATGGGTGAAGGTAACGGTGATGGAGTAGTGCATTTCCCATCCAATGAGGCACAATAGATAGGATCATCACAAATGAGATCATCAACTTCGTATTCAAAATTAGTGACCGGATCATCTACTTCTATAATGGA
Organism: Taxus wallichiana var. yunnanensis; assembly: GCA_018340775.1. Lineage (NCBI taxonomy): Eukaryota > Viridiplantae > Streptophyta > Pinopsida > Cupressales > Taxaceae > Taxus > Taxus wallichiana. The sequence goes on from CM031243.1 coordinate 371,217,852, forward strand.
AATGGGTCAGATAGGTTGATGATGGTTTGTGGAGGTGTAGCCAATGGAGAAATTTGAGGCTCGGACACCGTTTGGGAATAAGTTTCAACGTGTGTATGAAGATTCCTCTTATATGAGGATGACATTTATGTCATGAGTGAATTTGGTATGAAGGGTTTCTTAGTAATGTGAGACTTCTCAATCACGAATCTATACATAGATAGCTAGGTGAGGGTAATATAAAGTGTAACCATCATCATAATCTAATATGGAAGCATCCACTACGCAATAATTAACTATGGTCTTTAATTAAACCATATACTCTCATGGAGGTGTGATGTACATGAAATGACTTCTAGAACCAAAGGCTTCTTCCGTGAGGTTGCAAGGAACAAGGTAGTTTAGATATGATAATTTTGGGAATATCGAGGTATTTATTTTAAGCGTAACCTCATTGGTCTCATCGTCATCCAATTCCAAGAGATTAGGAGGGTGTGCCCGACTAATTTGGGATGACTTGCATTTCCTCAAAGAGTATCTTTAAGGTAATTAAAATGTTGGTATTCTTGAAAGGGAGTAAGAGATAGTTCATTGAACATATGGAGATTATATGTCCCATTTTTAATCATATAATAGTTTTAAGGGTTAGTTTCCCCTTGAATCTTATAAATCTATACTTGGTGAACAAATTTGAGACAACGACAGATGAAATAAGAAATGGCAATCATTCGATGAGTCTAAGGCTTCCCTAGGAGAATATTATAAGATGGAGGAAAATTAAATACCATGAATTGTATGTGGATGGTCCTAGGGAGATGGTGATGGGTTAAAAAATACACCCCAAAGCTTGCATTTTTCAGTGTTCATATCCTTAATGAGTGGTTCATGTAGATTTTAATTTATTGATAGAATAGCCAAGAGCCTTAATGAAATCTAATGAGGCCATACACATGGCTGCTCCTTCGTAAATGAGAATACACTTGATCATAGTGTGACCGATTTGAAAGAAAAGTAAGAGAGGTAAATCATCTATAAAAATAAAGAGCTCATCCGGGATAATAAATTTATAGAAAAATGAATGCAAGAATGAGCATCTATAGTAAGATTGATATGAATGAAGAGATCCTCACATTTTTTATGGATGCTTTCTTCTAAGCCATGTAATTTGGGAATCTACCCAAAAGAGGGAGGAAAATGAAATTTCATATCAAACAAAATAATCAAGAGATGCTCATGATGGTGAGGTGACATGCGCATGAGTTCTAAAAAAGGAATTGGACCAAGGATTTGGTCAAGTGATTTAAGAGGATCCCACTAATCATCACCTTTGGATTATGTAGAAGGTTGAGAGTGTTAAGAGTCCTTAGAATAATATCTAGAAGCATTAATGGTGATTAAGGAGACTTCTCAAATTGATTTTTATCAATTCCTATGCCATCAGCCCTAATAGTTTTCTTTGCATAGTATCTAATGGTGTCTATAGATAGAGAAGTAGATCCAAACATAATCAGTCCTATAGGATAATTTACACAAAGGTCGATGGCATCCTGAGGAGGTAGATTCTTTGTTTAAGGAGATTTTTTTAGGTACAAAATGATATATGACCCTATGAGTATGAGGTTGTAATGTTACAAGGTATTATGTTTCTACATAAGTTATGACACATTTGACATCATTAATTATAATTATATTTTCATGAGGATAATTTGTGTCAACTACATTAGTCGCAGCCTTTTCTTTCTTCTTATAGCTTTCAACAACATCATGATTATGCATAGGATTAGAGAATACATTTATCTTCTCATTAGCCTTGTTGATAGCTTCATGAAGATCCTTTCATTGATTCGGTCACGAGCTTAGACTATTTTGATCAAACACTCACAAGTGATGGCATAATATTCAAATTGGGGTCCCAAGAAGAAGCCGATGGAAAAAATTTAAGTGCATGAAAATTTTCATGGGAGTGACCCCAATTAGCATGCCACCAACAAAACTTACTCTCATCATGCCAATGAGGAATAAGTCAAGAAGTATCCAAGGTCATGGTAAACAACTTAGGTAAGTGATATTTCAACTCTTCCTTACTCAATGGTTGATGATAGTTAGGTTGATGTGTATTATTGTTAGGTTGTTGGTAGATGTTGAAAATAGTCCTATTGAAGAAGTGACAAGAGGAAGAGTATCTCGAGATTGTCATTTTCACCTTCTTGTTTTTCAAACATTGAAGGATTTGGACTTGTTTGTTATTTTGTGTCTTAAGAGGAGGTTTCTCAAATTCCTACATTAGATAATATTTCCTTTTGGCTTGTTCTAAGGATTTTTCTAGGGAAGTAGGAGACAAGGGCCTCACCGTGTATTAAAGGTGACGTTCAAGAACTCGCAATAAAAGTTGGAAGAGGCTATCATTGAGCATGTTATGCTCTGCTCATGTATATAGGGTCTTCCAATGCCTTATTAAAGCTTGTGTTGATTCATTCTCGATTCTTGATAATTGATGAAAGCATTGATGTTGTTTTTGAGTAGATCGTGATATTGGAATTTGTTCACTAAGGTTGTCACTAAGGACTCTAGCTTAACTATAGAATTAGGAGGAAAAGTATGGTACCAATCTAAAGCATCTCCAATGAGTGTTTTTGCTAAGCATTTTGTGACACCGTATGAATTAGTTTTGATCCACTCATTGTAAATATTACTAAAGGCCTTGATATGAAGGGTGGAATCAGTAGACCCATCATACGAGATAGATGGATTAATGCCACCAATATCCATGCTAGTAATATAAAGTGTTAAAGGCTCTTATTGGATCACTAGTAAAACTTTTCTTTTTATGGGGGGTTGGGTTATGGGCACCCCATTAGGAAAATTTGGAAAATTAGGGGGCATAGTACCCCAAGAGCCCATTGGAGGGTGGTTAATTAATTGAATCATGTTGGCTTGAATTTATAGAAATTGAGTCATAGTAGTGGATTGTTGTTGGCTCATTTTATCAATGAGTTTGAGAATGAGGTTGGTAGGGTCATAATTGGAGGTATGTTTGGATGAACCTACTTCACTAGATTCCCCCTTTTCTTCCTCATGGTCAACTTGTTCAAAAATGAAATTAAGAAGACATTTATTAATCATTTATTCATATTCATTTTTATATTGGGGAAACTAAGTTAGAAACTTATAAATCTTAGGATAATGATCAAAAGTATCATCATACTAGATTTCTTCTTCTTCACCCTTAAGTGGGCCATTGCGATAGGTAGAAGGATTCTTTCTAGATGCTCCTATGACACAACAATCTATACAGAAGGGAAACTCACTTTCAGATGATAAGATTTAAGAAATTTCTACATAACATAGTTAGAGAACCCCAGGCCCAGATACTCCATGGTGGAGTGTTGATCTGGATGAGAAAAGGTCTTAAAATGAGGGCTACATACACAATTAGCCATACGGAAAAATGTACGCATGGGCCGAAGGCATCTAGGAGAAGATACGGTAAGATACAAAATATTGGTTGTGTAAAAAGGTTTGTAAAGGTGTCGATGGCATTCATGTGTGAGAAAACATAAATAGCTAGGATTGACTAGGGGTGATAGTGTCTGTGTAGGTAGTTTTATGAGGTTTTTTGGGTTTTTGGATCCTTAGATGAAGTCAAAATTGAAGATGGGTTATTTTAACGAGTTGTGCTTGATCAGAAGGTTTGTAGGATTCACGTCATGATCACCAAATATATATAGTGGGACAATAATGTGTCTCAAATAGATTGTACTCTTTAATCATTACATAAGGGTATTAATGTAACTATAAGGGAATCAAAATACATTAATGTAACAAGTAAGAAACACGAATGATATCACGTGGGGTGAAGAGATGTATGGATCAACAATAAATGAAACAGTGCATAATATAACAAGCCGATGGAGAAAGTGATTGAGGTACTATCACCACTATTTCTGATGGTTGCGTCTACGCATAATAGGCGAGGTGAGGCTACTTTCTAGCCAAAATTAGACGGATGAAAAGATCTGGAAGTGTTAGGATCCACACCTTGGCACGGTAAGATTTTCAAAACCTTATCATAAAAGTGGGTCTTCTCCCGAAAGAGGACCTAAAAGGACATTGATTTTATTAGAAAATGGGCTTGGCTCTAGAAATATTAATGAAACCTAAGGGAAACCTAAGGGGGATCTGAGTATTACCATCATGCCACGGGGTTTTTTTCTGGAAAAATTTAATCAGCAGGCTGATTTGGAATCGGTGCTTCTAGGAGGACCGTGGTGGCTGGGTAATATGGGCCTCTTTTTGAAAAAATGGTATCCTGGATTTGACCCTAACACTGAAAATATAAACACCATTCCAATCTGGTGTAGACTCCCTGGGCTACCGTTGCATTTTTGGATGATGAAATTTTGCTAAACATTGCTAAGTCCTTAGGTGCTCCGATCGGGCTGGATGGGCCCATGAGAAATAGATCCAGACTTGCTTTTTCTCGATTCTACATTTCTTCTAAAATGGAATAGGAGTTACCGAGCACATCATCTTGAAATCTAGGTATGGAATGTGGATTCAAAAAATTGAATTTGAAACTTTTCATTTAAGGTGTAAGCATTGTCATCGCATAGGACACTTCACCAAAAATTGTCCCAAAAAGGAGATCCCTACAGTGGAGGACAAACACAAAATGAATGAACAACCTGTGGATGGCTTAGTTTTGAGAAAGGAACGCAGGGTTCTTGACACTGATAGCCGGAGAGAAGACAAAGCCCCTAGCCAAACTGAGCTGGACTACAATAGAAAGGGAAAAAAAGGGTTTTAGAACTCAATAAGGAAACATTTGGTCTGGCATCCTAAAACCCCAGTGGCAGCTTTGCTTGCAGCACCTATCAAAGAGGACTTGGAAAATCCTATAAAGGTGACCATGGAGGTGGATGAACAAGAAGGATCTGTAAAGATAAATATCATCCCTAATGATCTATATCAGACTTTGAACAATAAGGAAGCTGAGATAGATAAACCTCTGTGCATCATTGAGGAAATATTGGACATGGATAGCATGGGTTTTAAAGAAACTTTGCAGAAAAACACTCCTAGGGGCGATGGTAAATTATCTACAGATATACCTCCTTGCTTCAGCAACAGATCAGTGGTTTCACCTACTTGCTACAACATCAGAACAATAGATCCACACTCAATTGACAGGAATCAGAAAGAGCGTGAAGAGGGAGAAGTAACGCCAGTCAAAGAAGATGAGGAACTAACTTCTGGATTCATAAAGGTCATTTCAAAAAAAAAAGAATGAAAGGATTTGAAATGATCCCAGAATCGCTCTACAGTGATAAGAAAAAGAAAATGGACAACTGGGATACCTCAACATCCAGAACTACTAGATCTTCTGCAAGAAGACTAGTAGATTTTGGAGGTAGTTCTAAAAGAGGAAGGCCCTCAAAAAAGGCTCTTAGATCCAAGAGAACAGAGAGAGACATTGCAGATGGCATTCAACGTCAATTGAGCCATCAGGAAATCCCAACTCCCAATCCTTCCAAATGAAGATTATCTCTTGGAACATCCGAGGTCTAAATGGAAACTCCAAGCAGAGAATCATTAAGGAGTTACGTGATTCTAGTAGTCCTAGTATTTTGATTTTGTAGGAAACTAAGATGAAAGCTAAGATCCTTGAAACTAATAAAAAGAGTTTTTGGGAAAACTCTGAAATGGCGGCGATGGACTCTCAGGGAGCCTCTGAGGTCTGGCTACTCTTTGGGATAAAAGGCACTATATTGGTATGGTTCTTAATGCTAGCACTAATCATCTTGCTATCAAATTTCATGCTATTGAGAACAATGGTGAATGGATCCTTTCTAACATCTATGCCCCTAATATGGTTAGTGGGAGATGAAAACTTTGGACTGATCTTAAGATCTTTAGAAACCAATATAGTACAGCTAACTAGCTTATCATGGGTGATTTTAACTCTCCTCTAAACCTAGGTGAAAAATATGGAGGAATCTCCAGCTTTTCTATAGGTATGGAGGATTTTGCTGATTTTATTGTTGAGCTTAATCTCTTAGATGTGGATCTCCATGGGAATAAATACACTTGGAATAATAGAAGGTTGGGAAAATATCTTATCCAGGTTAGATTGGATAGAGCCCTGATTTCTGCTAGCTGGATTCTCAGTCAAGACTTCCACCTCTCTTCCTTGCCCAGAATTGGATCGGACCACAATCCGATTGCTTTAAATCTTCTCAATTGGACTAAACCCATCAGAAGCTCATTCAAATTTGAAAAGATGTGGATGGAGCATGACAACATCTACGAAAAAATTAAAGAATGGTGGGTTTGGAATGGTGAAGGCACTGCTCAATTTAGATTGATTCAAAAGCTCAAAAATGTTAAAAAGCAAGTTAAAATCTGGAATAAAAGCATTTTTGGCAATGTGTTTGATAATAAAAAGAAGTTAAAACAAAAGCTCCAGGATTTGGAAATCAAAATGAATACAATGGGGAGATCTGTTGAAGACCAAACTAATGAAAAGAATATTCTTTCAGAGCTGCATATGATTTGCAGCAGAGAAGAATCCTTATGGAGACTAAAATCTAGAGCTATCTGGCTTAAAGAAGGAGATAGGAATACGAAGTTTTTTCATATGACCACTTTGAAGCACAGAGCTTGTAATAGGATCATGGAAGTGGCTAAAAGTAATGGAAATATTATAAAATATCCCAATAGCATCAAGGAAGAAGCTCTAAATTTCTATAAAAAACTTCTTAATGAGAGGAATATCATCAATGTTGAGGCTAATTCTTTTATGTTGGAGGCTATTCCCCAAGACAAAATTGAGGAGCAGAGATATAAAAATATCACCAAAGCTATCACGCTTGAAGAGCTGCAAAAAGTTGTGTTTACTTTAGAAGGCGACAAGGCTCCAGGCCGGATGGTTTCTCCATTAATTTTTTCCAGAAATTTTGGGAAATTTGTTCGGATGATCTTCTCAGAGCGGTGAATGAATTCTACAGAATTGGAAATCTTTTGAAAGAGCTGAATAACACCCACATTGTGCTGGCCCCCAAAAAAATGGATGCTAAAGACTTCAAAGACTTTAGACCCATCAGCCTTGTGAATGCTATCTATAGAATTTTTACCAAAATTATTGCTACCAGGCTTCAACTCATTATGAATGATTTAATCTCAAGGTAGCAGAGTGGATTCATTAAAGGCAGGATTATCCAAGATGGAGTGATTATGGTTCATGAGACCATACATTCTATGGAGAATAATAAAAAAGCAAATATGGTGCTTAAGCTCGATATGAATAAAGCCTTTGACAAGGTTTCTTGGGTTTTTCTTGACAAAGTCTTAACTAAATTTGGTTTTCGGACAAATTCAAAAAAATTATTAAGGCTTGTATCTCTACGGTCAGATTCTCAGTGGTGGTTAATGGTGAGCCAGTGGGTTTTTTCACTAGCAGCAGAGGACTAAGGCAAGGGGACCCCATCTCCCCCCTGCTCTTCATTCTTATGGTGATAGTCTTAGTAGAACAATTGGTAAAGCAGTCAATGACGGTCTTTTGAAAGGCTCAAAGCCCACTTCCATCAGCCAAGTTGTTTCTCATCAACAATTTGTGGATGATACAATCCTCCTTTTATTGGCTTCCATCATTGAAGCTAAGGCTACCAAGGCTATTCTCAGCTCTCTACAAATCTGCTTCTGGGCAAGAGATCAATTATGATAAAAGCTCCATTTTCTTCTTCAACACTCCTGAAGAAAGACAACTTAAAATTGCTAAAATTCTGGGCTATAAAATAAGTGCGCTTCCAGCCACTTACTTAGGTCTACCTCTCGGCACTAAAAAAGTCTCTAACAAGGTGTGGGATGATTTATTGGAGAGATTTCAAAAAAATGGCTGGATGGAAAGGAGCCATTTTATCTAGTGCTGGTAAGTGCCTACTCATAAAAAGTACTCTTCAAAATCTACCCATTTATATCATGTCACTTTACAAGATCCCTTCTTCCTTCAGAGAAAAGTTTGAGAGGATTCAAAAAAATTCTTATGGCAGGGCATGGAGGAGAAGTTTAAATTTCACTTAGTTGCTTGGGATAAGGTTTGTACTCAGAAATCTATAGGAGGACTGGGTATAAAAGACATCAAGAAAATGAATGAGGCTCTCATTGCGAAAATGGGCTGGAGAATGCTTTCAGAGAAACAACCATGGATAGATTTAATTAAGGCTAAATACCTAAATCAACAAACTATCTTTTCTTTTCTGCAAGATGAGCACCTTCCCTATGGTTCCATTTTTTGGAACAATCTAGTAAAGAGCAGAAATTTCATTAAACAGGGCAGTAAATGGAAAGTGGGAGATGGTTGTGATATAAATTTCTGGGATGATAACTGGTTTAATGGCAGTCTTATGGACAGATTTGGGATGGTCAAAGACAGTCTTGTAAACAAGTATGGCACTAAAATCAAGGATTATATTGAGAGAAATGGCAACAAAAAGAAATGGAAAAAACTTTCTATGGAGAGAGATGATCTGATCCAAAATATTTCCTCCCTTCAAGATCAGTTAGATCTTATTCCCTTAAGTCAGCTAGGATATTAAGGATGAATTGGTCTGGAATAATTCTATTGATGGGGACTACTCTGTCAAAATTGGGTATAATACTTTCTTCGACAATAGTCAAACTGAGTTCAAATGGAGTAGGATTTGGATGGCTGAGTTAACTCCTAAAATAAATTTCTTCCTTTGGCTAGCTCTCAGAGGCAAGATTCTTACCACTGACAACCTGATGAGAAAAGGTTTCATAATGCCTAATAGATGTCATCTATGTAAAAAAGACTCTGAGGATATCAGTCATTTGTTTATCCATTGTGATTATGCTACCAGAATATGGAGTTTTTCCCTCTCTAAATTTGAAGCTTTCTGGGTGGTTCCGAAGGATTTCAATCAGCTATGGACTCAATGGAGCCCACCCTATAAACATTGTGTTGTTAGAAGGCTCTGGAAGTTGGTTATTCCTCATATTATTTGGAGGGTATGGAAAGATAGAAATGATATTATCTTTAGAAATAAAAATCAAAATTATAAGCTCAGTATTGGTAAAATTTCTAATGATATTAAAGAGAATATTGCTAGATTTAAACCCCCCAAGAACAAGAGTTATCCAGAAAATGAAGAACATGTCTTATCCCACTGGCAGATAGGAGCTGACAATAGCCGTAGTAATTCCGGTAATAGTATTGATAGATCTTTGATTCAATGGCATCCTCCTGATTTTAACTGGTATAAGTTGAACTTTGATGGGGCCTCTAAGGGTAACCCTGGGATTGCTTTGTGGGGGGAGGAGTGATCCGGGATCATAAAGGCGATCATTATTGATTCTATGCGTGCTTTGAAAAATGGGAATTCAAACCAATCATTTTGCCGAAGCATTATCTACTTTATGGGGCCTTAGAATTGCTCAGACTCATAATATCCAAAACCTCATTCTTGAAGGGGACTCACTTAATATCATTAATCATCTTAATCAGTGCTCACCTCCAAGTTGGAACATCAAGGATTTCATCTTGGAATCCATAAGTATTTTCCAAACCTTCAATAACATTCGGATCATGCATACTTACCGGGAGGGTAACAAGGTGGCAGATGCATTGGCTAATTATGGCATAAATGTTAATCACATTGTTTGGGATAATAAAGATAACATTCCTGAACAACTTCAAAGCAGCATTCAAGTGGATATTTATGAACATGCAAATTCGAGATATGGGATATGAGCATTGGGAGTGGAATTGTAATAATAAAACTCCCACACGTGCTGACTTTAAAACAACACTCATGCAAATCTTGACGGACAATCAAGGTTGTATGAAGTATAATGGGAACTTCAAGTGGATTTATATGGAGATGAAAGATGCATGCATGCGGGCAATATAGAGCTCTCAACAGCTTTTATACAAGGCTTTATAGATTCCCAAGTTAGTAATAAAGATAATGATGATCTGGAGTGGGCTATTAAAAGGACTGTAGTTCACACATGCGGATTTTCACAGGTTCATAACAGCAGTCACTCAGGTATTCATGGGAAAAGCAATGGCTATCCTAATCATCACTCTCACCACGTGGAAAATAATAGTGAAAGGCGGACTGATAATTGCACTCTTAAGGATTCTAAAATTTTTATTTGCAAGCAGTTAAGCACGGTGATAATGGGAGGAGCCCCTTGCCAGATTGAGCCCAGCGTGGATCCGAATGGAAAAATAATGAAGAACTTTGGAATCTTCTCAGCCAGGGAGGCATCACCAACTTTATTGAGAAGATTCAGGGCCACGACCAAAGTATTTTGGTTCATTTTGTGAAGGATTGGAAGGATCGCACTGTGGATTATGGAGGGTAGAAGATTTCGATCAATGAGGAGTTAATTGCTGAAGCAACTGGCCTTGGCATGGAGGGGTACCACTTTTTTAATAAAAGGGTTGACAGAGATTTGAGGAGAGGAAATTTGTTGAGGGTAATGAGAAGTTGGTCTTTGTCACGGCGGGCCTGCAGGTCAGTTTGATCCCTTCACCTTTTGATGAGGTAACCCGTATGATGGTGCGTTTCATTTCTTTGGAGGGGAGGTTCGTCACTGTGCCCTCTAAGCATCTTGTGTTCCTCAATCACTTCCACAGGTGTCACACGGTATGTTTCCCCCACTATCTACTTAACTCTCTTGAGCACTCCATTTTGGAGTTTCAAAAACATGCACGTGCGGTTCCATTGCACCAGGGTCTCATTTTCTTGTTACATAAGTTGTGTCTTCTTAGGTCTCCCGGCATCCCTTCCTCCCCTGGCTCTGTTCCTCCTCTACCCAGCACAATAGCCACTAGCCCCATCTCTCCACCTTCTGTCCCCGCCACCACTGCTGTCACCCCTCTACCGGCCTTCTCGGCTCCATCTTCCATCCCCCCACCTCTACTCCCACCCCCTTCACTTCCACTTTGGCCAGACCTGTTACCAGGTCTTCTAGAAGACTGAACCTTGATACCCCTACTGTGGGGAAGGTCCCTCAGGAGATTGAAATTTCCCATAACCTCCTACATATTAGTAGTGCTAGTTCTCAGGAAGCACACATTGAGAGCTCCACAAAAAGGTTGGAAGCCTTAGAAGCTGACATGAAGTTGTTGAAGGAAGAGGTTAAAAACTTGGCAAAGCAAAAAGGTAAGAGGAAGAAGGAGGAGGAGGTGGTTATTGATAATAATCAGGTTGAAGACATATACAAGAAGTTGAACTCCTTAGACACCCGTTTAGGGAAGGCCAAGACTCACCATGATTATAATATGGCCATTTTTAATGCAATTGAAGAGTTTATTGAGCAGCATGTCCGCAGCGTCTCTAATCTCAGCGGAGTTCCAGCAACCCTTTGGGGCACAGATAAGGAAAGCAAAAGGACCATTGAATAGCTAGATGTTACTGACTCTGCCCACATGACGACATTGGCTATGTTCACCTCTTGGCAGAATATCAAATCCAGCATCGACAAAGCCGCCAAGAAGTAATTGTGGGTGCTTTTGCTGCACTTCTTTGTAATTATTGTTGTTTTTTTTGCCGCTTTCTGCGGTGTTCGTCTTGATTTTGTTTTGTTGGGGTAGCTACTTTGGGTTTTGGGATCTACTTTGGGTTTCTTTGTTCCATTTGGATCTTGATCCGGAGAACATCGTTCCTATCCTAGAATCACTATAAGTGACCTAATAATGCAAGAAACCATCCAAAAATAATAATATCCAGTCCATTCCAAGTAAGATGCAAGATAATCCAAGAGCTAGGCGAGTAGATATGAAGATGGCACAAAAGAGAATAAAGCATATGGTAGTTTAAATGATTTTGTATTCCTTTCTTGTGAGTGTAAAATTAAGGTGTATATATAGGATGCCATCGCCCGTGGATTATCACATCAGCTAAGGAAAATATAACATTGACACCATTGCCCATGGGCGATGGCATCACCCAAGGTGCTATAATGAGGCAATGTTTTGTGAAAAGAAAAAAATTATGTCTTGTATATCATGGATATGGATAAATAAGGTACAAAGTGGTGAGATGTAAGAAATAAGTTTTGAATTCAATGTATATGATACCTAAGAAGACAAGGATAACTAGTGCAAGGAAAAATAAAGCCAAGACCAAATAGTGACATTATCTCCATTTATTGTATCTAACCCATAATGGCTATGTGAATAACCATTCCCCATTACCGCAGCCCTTAAGGCACCCACTTAATAAATTGATGGATTAGTGACCCTTATCTACACAAATGAAATTGTTAGTAACGTGTATGAAATATGAAAAGTGAAAAATTAGGTGTATAGAATCCACATCAACATGAAAAATCTATAAAGATGAATATTTGTATTGGACTATGAAAGAGGCAATAGATGCATTTAATTAACAAGTGTAGAGGATAAGGAAATAAAAGGAAGGATAAATGAATAAAAATTTTGAGAGGAAGAGCCCAAAATAGTATAAATTTCCCAAACCATCCAAGAGTATTGATAACATAATAGACTATGTTATTTATAAAAGAAGGAAGAAGAGAGAAGAGAAAGTTGTGCCTTAATTGCTAAAAACATCCTACCCATTTATAAACTATAATTGAATGGATTTGATGTCTACCTATCTAATCTCTATATACATATCTTCTCCAACTTAAAGCATGGAAAACCTTGGTAGGTTACAAATTTCCGCCTTTGGTCCTTGAATATTCTTCTCTGCAGACTCCAACTTTATGAATTTTTGCCTCGTGAAACCCATATGTGTTTCAAGGATTTTCTCATCTTTCACCTACTAAATGTAGACACCCCAAAATCACTCACATATTCCCAGTACTTTCCTAGTGCATCATGTTATTCACCACTTTCATGATTAATTAATTAAATTCATTAATCATACACATTACACCCTTTGGATTAATTAATTTAGTCCTTAGTACCCCTTTAGTTAGTAATTATCATTTATTAATTAAATGATTAATTGATTAGTGTGCACATCCTAGCTAATTAAATTAGTTATCTAATTAGGAAAATACACTTATTTTCCTAGTCAACTACCACTTAGATTCCTTGTCAACTCCACATGGACTCCACTTGAATAGTCAAATCAAATCATGTTCTAGAATCCTAGAAAGGTCGTGGCAACTCAATTGCACATACAACGACCTTTACTCGGATGCAACTTATGTAATTAAAACCCTTTATTGCCCCTAAATGGCGTTTAACCTCCCTGAGCTACCGCAACTTCCTCAAGTGATATTTTTAGGATATGCATTCAACTACTTCTAACAAAGTTTCAACCAACTCAACCTCTATAAAATGGAGGCTTACTCTCTTACAAATCCTCTTGGATTTACTATACGATTACTCTTTCAACTTGGTTCAATATCTGCATATTGGAAGCTCTATCCAAGACTAAACTCTTTATGTTCATAGCATTTGTCAATTCACATTTAGAGGTCATTCAAAACCCCTTAATCATTATTCTACAAGGTTACACAAGGTCCAAATCTTCACACATCCTTACTTGAGGTTGCATTGAAAGCTACACGAGGTTTGTACTAGTTTTTTTATCTTCCATTTTCTCGCTTAGTTTTCCATTGCATTCATTTTTGCACGCCCGATGGGAGCGCACCCATATTCCTTTGTTTTTGTGTTTCATTTGTTTTTCATTTGTTTGGTTTCATATGTTTCATGCTAACATTCTATTTGTGCATCTTTTAGTTTGTTTACGGTAGTTTGGGGAAGTAGAATAAATTTTACAATTCAAAAACAAAATTTCATTTTTTTGTCCTTTGCTTGTTTTTTTCCTTCTTATAGGTGTTTACAATTATTTTTGGGTAGGTAAAATCAGTTTTTAAAAAAATGATTCAATTTTTTTCGTTTTCAATACTTTTGCCTCTAAATTTAAAGGATTGTTTAACTATAGTTAAAATTGATACACATTTTTACATAGACAACTAATTGCTTCTTTAGGGTACACCTGTAACACAAAAAAATCAAATTTTTTTGGCATCTCTATTCCTTGCAAAAAACTTGGAAAAACAAACAAAAATCATACTTCTAAAATTTAAAAAAGGAAGAAAAAACAAAAAAATTATTACCATTTTTGTGTTTTTATTCTAAAACCTACAAACATTCAAGAAATTATCGAGAAAATAAAATTAAAATTAAAATTAAAATTAAACTCCTAACCTACCTACCTCACCCCCTATCATTCCCCCACCCTATCCCAATGTTGGCTCACCAAGAAAACCCCTCAATCCCTATCGACCACCCCCTATCCTTCCCCACCCTCCCCGACCTCACCGAGCCACGCCTCACGTTCCTATACTACCCAATCAAGCACACACAGGATGCGCTCCCACACCTCTCTCGACTAAGCTCCAACCATAACCCACCAATGTCTCGACCCCTCCACATTAAATCCCCTACTCTCATATCTCTTCACACCACACACCACGACCAACTCCTTTTCCACCATGCGCAGCTCACTCCTTCTTACTACACCGAGCCCATGCTCATGGATCTGTGCACCATCCCACCCTCGTGTCTATGTGCCTCCCTTCTTACCTACCTATGTTGATCCCATAGCATGCCTAGCCCTGACAAGTCCTCGCGATCTCCTCTACAACCAAAACTCTCATAGACACAATCACACACAATGACTACACATGCATCTGTTTACACTTTGCATATTTTTAGGTTTAGGTCTAGTTTTGACACAATGTAACCTAGGTTTTTTTGTATTTTATTTTAATCTCTTCCCTTTAGTTTAGTCGCTTTATATATATACATATATATGCATACATGCATATATATATATATATATATATATATATCTTACTTTAGTTGAAGTTTTTTAGCTAGGCTTATAGTTTCTTTTCGTTTTTTTAATTCTAACATTTTTTATTTCTAAGTCTCTTTTAAAGTAATTTCATTCACCTAGCTAGTTATCTAATGTATTTCATTACATTAGCTTATTTTAATTACATTAATTCATCTAATTAATTTAAATTAGGTCTTTTTAATTACGTAGGACCTTTTTCTTAATTTTTCATAAAATTGGGCTAATTGTAACCTTGATTGTGTAGGGTTCTGAAAATTTTGGTTGATTTTACTTCATTGTTTAGAGACATTTTCTCAAAGCATATACTGATTTTGGAACTTTTTCTTTCAATTTCTCATCACTTTCGCTACTTTGGACTAATAGTGAAAGTTTCTCAACTAGGGTTATTGGATGTTTCGCCCACTTTTTGTCATTTTTTAGCCTTTTGTTAATGTTTAATCATTTTTGCTCCTTTTTTTTACAACATCACTAACACTTTGTCACATGTTTTTCTTGTGTTTCCATTGTTGTTTTTCATTTTTGTGAAGTTAGTCACAACACTTCATGCATATGCTCTTCTCTCGTGCTTATATAAGCGATTGACAATCGAAACATGATTGTGTTGTTCTTTTGTTATTTTCTCTTTGTTCACTTTGGGAAAACTATTAACACTTGTTTGCAGAATCACATTACGAAGAATACTTAAAACTACTAACTGTAGGTTGCCTTGATTATGACATCACCAAACTAAGAATTCATTGTGTGCAGGGAAACTTTTTAATCAAGATAAAATTAACACTTCACATTGTATTTTTAGGTGCGGTTGACAAGGATATTTCCCAACCACCATAACTATGGGAAGTGCCTTGGCATAAGCCATAAAACTCACTTGAGGAGTACCATAGGAACCCCAAAGTAGTCAACATTGAGGGAATTGGCTGACAAAACGGGTACCCCCATCCCAACTGACTAGTGCACCTTTTTGAGATTAGAGTCACATATATCCTTAGTGGTGACCCCAGTGTGATTCATTTGAGAAATATATTTTCTCATTGTTTCAAAGTTGATCGGGTATATTTGTAACACCTAGTTGAGTGAACCACCTAGGAAGCCATGCCTTGTCCAAGATAATCCAAGGTAGAGGCCAACTTTCGTTTCATCATTTTTTCATTTTTATTATGTGTTACACACATGTGTTTCACTCTTGTCATTCATTTTTTCTCTCTCACCCACCTTGTTACTTTGTAAACATATCTAAGTATTGGGTTATAGACATCCATATATGCACTTGATGACTTTCATCTTTTTCATCTAACTCTTGACATCGTGATACTTTCTTTATCACGATCAGACACCCTCTTAATCACCTTGATCTTTCATTGTCGTAAGTATTAAGTTTAACATTATGATGTTGAACTTTGAGAATTCCATACTCTTTTTCATTGTATTTCACATCCAATTTGTTAACTTGATGACATCTTCTATATCTCTCTTTCACGCTCTTGCGCCATCATATTTCACATCCACTTTGTTGAATTGACAAAATATTCTATATATCTCTTTCACACTTTTACGTTGTCACACTTCACATTCACTTTATTGAATTAATGACATCTTCCATTTCTCTCGCCATCATCTTATGTCATCGCACTTCACAATTTCTTTATTGCATTGTTGACATTTTCATCATTTCTTCACTTCTCTCTTTAAATCATCCACTTTGCTTTGATTTGAGATCTTTAATCAAGTATTTCTTTCCCTTTGTATCTTATCTCCACTTTTTCAAGATTCAAACCTTCTCATCATCATTTATTCACTTCTTGTGACAGCATTCACTTTTTCATTCTTTAGGTGCTCACATTTCTTTGTTGTATCTCCTCATTTAACACACTTTTGTTAACAGTAGAAATTTTTCATCATCTTCATAAGTATCCTCTTTTAAACATCCATCTTGTTAAAATTCAAGTAACCTCATCACATTTCCTAATTCTCTTCCCTTAATACACTTTTTTAAAGAATTGAGCATCTCTCATTTTGTTTTAATTCTCCTCTTTTCGCACTCATTTTTTCACAAGTTGAGAAAACTAACCTTCTTTCACCTCTTCCCTCTTTACATTCACTTTGTAAAGGGTTGCACAATCCTTTCGAACCTCTTCATCTTTCTTAGCACTTGTTTTGCTAAGTGTCCTCTACAATAACATTTTTATCCCTTCTTCCACCTTAACATCACTCATTTTGTTAAGTGTTTCAAATTCTCCACCTTTTTCATTCCTTTTAACACTCATCTTGTTAAGAGTCCAATTTTTTCATCTCTTTTTCATTCTCATCACTCATTTGTTAATAGTTGATCACATTCACCTTGTCACGTCTCTTCTCAATTAACATCTATTTTTTTCTATGGAATAGAGAACATCTCATCCTTCTTATTCCCTTCTCCCTTAATATCATTTTTGTTATGGAATCAAGCACGTCTAACCCCTTTTAGTCCCTTTTCTCTTAACTCTCATTTTTTAGGAGATGGGAAATCAACTCGACTCTTTTTCACCTCTTCCGTCTTGGCACTCATTTTACTAGGGTCAATATTTTTCATATTTTCCCCTCTTCCATCTTATCATTCACTTCGATAAGGGTTAAGTTTTCTATCACACATATTCTCATTCCTCCCTCTTTCAAACAATGGTGGGAACACGACATCATGATTATAGTCCCTTTCGATGGGAGGAAATAAACCCTTTCCATATCAACTCGATGAAGAGGATGAAGACCAACTTAAAAACCTTTCTATAGATGCCACTTTATGGAAAAACAAAGACCAATTCCTTCTTCATATCCTCACAATGGGATCAAGATTTCCCTCATAATTTGATGAGGATGAATTGAAAGATTTAAAAGGGTGACCTAAATCCCCTAAGGTTCCACCATTTGAGTCAAAAAAACATGATGAGAAAGGAACAAGTAAAACAAATGCCGATAATAAAATCCATTCTAATTTTTTTCCTCTAATCCCAACCAAATGTTTCAAATCAATGCAATGGTGAAACAATTGGCTCTCCTATCCTCTACATTCATTAACAATGATACCAAATGCATCGAACACACAAAGAAAAGGAAGACCCAGTCAAAATTAATTCTAAGACCAATAACAAGAACAAAAATCATGTGAATGATAAATCACCATTTATCCCACAAACTAATTCACCATTTTCTCAAGAGTGGCAAATGATGAAGACACCATTTCGGTATACAAAAATAACGCAAACAATTCAATTTTGAGGAATTTTGTCCATACCCTTTTGACGTGGATATCTTATGCATACCCTTCCCACTCTCTTTTAGGATGCTCAAATTTGACAAATATAAGGAAAAAATTTATCCTAGATAGCATTTCAAGGAATTCTACATGGCATGCCAAGACATGGCTTATAACAATATCTTTCTCTTGCACCTCTTCCCTAAAAGTCTAGGAGGACAATCTTTGGACTGGTTCTTACACCTTCCAAAGGGATCAATCTCTACCTTCTCAAACCTCTTAGAGAATTTTTTCAAACATTTTTCTTTCAATCTTGACTCTGAGGTCACAATGATGGAATTATTTAATGGAAAACAATGAAAAAATGAGATGTTTGAACAGTTCTTACAACGATGGCAAGGAATTGTAAGTCAATTCCCATGATCAATCCATGAGAAATAGATGGTTATCATCTTCATCCCTAACCTTAATGACTAGTTATCCTTTCACATGTAGATGCGCCTCAATAAATTTAAGGAAGTTATTGAAAAGGAAACTCAAATTTAAAAATCCCTCATTTCTAAAGGATTAATCAAGCCTCATTATAAATACAATGGGCATAATTTTCATGACAACAAAAATCCTAGAAATTCTCATAATAAACCTAGGTATATCAACCGCAACCATAACATTGTCAATGATGGTGTCATGGATAATCACAATGTGCACAACTTACAAAACAACAATTAAAACAGATTAATTCTAAACCATTTATTACCATTCCAAAAGAGAAACTTTTCCTCCTCATGATTATAACCAAAGACAATATATGTCTTTAGGGGAATCTCTTTCAAACGTCTTATAACAACTGGCAAGTGCTAATATGGTAACTTAGCATATCACGTAACCCTTCTCTGAAGGATAACCTAATCCAGGTTGGTATAGACCTAACACTTATTGTGATTTTCATCGCATTGATGGTCATCAAACATAAAAATGCAAAAAGATTTGAAAATCCATCCAAGACCTCATTACAATGGAGACATAGTGCACCGAGACCTACCACATAAACATGATACAAAGGGAAAATCTCACAAACATGGTGAATCCTCCATCATATCATATATTTTTGTCACTCCTCCATATATCATTGAATGTCAGTTTACACCTCTAGGAGAAATTCTATCCAATGTCTTTCAACAACTAGTAAAGGCTAACATGATTGAATATCTACCTACGAGACCCTTTTCTAATGGGGAACTTGATCATATGTCATATAATGTATCTAAATATTATGAATACCATTGCATGAAAGGGAATTATACTTGATAATTGTACACCTCTTTGTCACTATTTCCAAGACTTAATTGATGACAGAACCATATCTATCGAGCTCAATGGTGAAGCTCTCATGAACCATGACATGTCATCTTCCACAACTTCTAATGAAGATTTGATTTTTATCCCCACTTATTCCCATATTGACATTCAACGAGATCACGATGAAGGTCAACTCTCTCTCTCCCATCAAACCATTCCATTTCTTCTCCGGATTTTCTTTTGTTTTCCCAAATAGACATTGAACCCGTTTAAGACAATAATCTTCTAACATCAAACGATATCTTGAAATTACTTCAATACTCCCTATCAACCCTTTCCATAACTATAGATACTTGAAGAGGGTCCATCATCAAGCACCATTGATCTTGATTCTATTATTTCCATTTTGGATCCTACACCTAACATCTCTAGTCTTGTTTTCAAAACACAACCACAACAAGCTTGGACACTTGTAACAATACAACCTTCCATGTCCATTATACCTCAAATGATCAATCTTATAGGCATCTCATCAATGATGTTACCTACCTATCGTGAAATCTACATGCATACATTCTTAGAGGTGTGTATACCCAAGAATATCCGTATCTAATATTTTTTAGCTTTAATTACAAATATTTCATCAAATCAACTAATTCACAACCTAGAAGGAGAAAAATTGAATATCTCCTTTTGCGGCCTATAAGAAGCCTCGGGTGTACATCTAGAGATAAATCCTTCACTCTTTACACTCTTCCACTAAATGATGAATATGATTCTCAACATATTCCCCACATCGAAAATCCTTCTCTAACATCACATGGGTCTTTCATTGAAGACTCATCTAATCACACATCCTTTGACTTGGACATTTTCTACCTAAGTCTCATACTTCGAGACTTATTAAATCCTGTGATTCAATCCTTTGACTTGGATCATGTATGTCCAAGTATCGTACTTCAGGACTTATTAAATCCTTTGACTTGTATCTTGTCTACCCATGTCTTGTATTATATGACTTATCAAATCTTTAGATTTCCTCCTTTAAATTGGTCTTTGTTCTCCCAAGTATTGTATTTTAGGACTTATCAAATATTTGGATTTCCTCCTTTGACTTGGACTCTGTCTACCCAAGTTTTTATTTTAAGAGTTATCAAATATTTGTATTTCCTCCTTTGACTTGACCGTGTCGACCAAGTTTTTATTTCAGGACTTATTAAATCTTCAGATTCCCCCTCTTAACTTGGATTTCATCCACACAAATCTCATATTCTCGTACCATTCAAATTTAATAAACATGGACCTCTTTCTTAATGATTCCATTTCAAATATTCATCCACCAAAATTTAGAAAACTTAAAAATCATAAAAAGAGAATAAAACTTTGTATCAAATCATTCCTTAACGCACTATTTACAAATCAGAAATGAAAAAGTGAGTACAAATAATATTAAGCATTCCATCTATTGGTATATGTCTTAATCATACCATTATCATATATTCACCTTCTTCACCTATTATGACACAAGTTAACCTTGTTCCTCTTGGGCATTATGTGTCTCATCTTTTTCATTGTTTCTACCATTTTGGATCTTTTTACATATGATTTTGTCTTGAAGATTTATTGATGGAAAATCCTCCTTTCAAATAATCTCTCTTTAACGGAAATCTCATGCTTCTTTACCTAGGTCCTTTTTGACCACCCATCTCAATTTATGGTGTTGAACCCTTGCGTCCTTCTAGTCACATGAGCCTTAGACTCAGAGGCAGAATGTTTCTTCCTAACAAGCACATTATCAACATACAAGGAAAATTAAATCAATCATATAAAACTAAAAAAAATCGTAAAATCATTGCACCTTTCATCCTTTATAGTCTTCTATGATAAGCCCATAATTCTCACTAGTAGTGTGAGACTAGGAACGGAGGAAGCCCTTACTTTCCTACATTTTGTCTTTTATGTTGATCCCTTTCCTTTTACTTGATAGTATGGGGAAACATGTAGGGGTCCTTCACAAAATCATAATTAACCAATAAATCCTTTAGAAGTATTAATCAAAGTTCTTAATCAAAAAATCCCAAGAAGTTACTTATGTTAAAGGGAGACAAATAATTCCTTCAACCGGATCTTGTCATCCATCATCTTCATCAAGAGCAATCTATGGATATAAGTCTTGTCAAAACCTATAAAGTGGGATCATCTTGGAATTAGTCAAATAATATTGATTGTAGATGAGTTACATTCTTCTTACATGGGTCATTGTTACACCTTGCGGGTATTCGCATTCATTATCATATCACTTTTTTTTGATCTTTCTACACTTGAAAGCTTTGTGATGACACCTTCCACGTTTATGATTTTGTATTTATAAAAATAGTAAATTCTAAAATAGTATCCATCATCTTCATTATCATATCACTATTCACCTCATTTTTTGGCACATTTGTTAATCTGTTCCTTAAGTCATCATCATTTTTACATCATTTCGGCTCTTGGTGATGATCCTCACATCTTCCTAGTTATGTGGAGTCAAAAAGGAGTGAAACACCCTATCATTTTATCATTTACATTTCATCAATGGAATGGAATGATTCTAATTATTTTCTCCTGCTTTCAAGCAATGCACCCTTTTACCAAGTGGTAAAATACCAAAAGCAATATAAAATTATTCAGAAATACAAAAACAAAAAAATTGTTTCACAACTTCAAAAAAGTATAAAACTATCAAAATCAAAACATTCAAATAATGTTTGACCAAAATTTCAAGAATAGATAACACAATTCACTAATTTTTCCATTTGACGATACTCCTCGTGATCATTCTAGATCATCTTTTGATAATTATCTTTATTACATGTGGTTTATATCTATGTTCAATGAAATCATTTACCCTTTTGTGATATAACTTTTCTTGGGTCATATTTAGATTTTACATTTTAATCCAATTACAGATCAAACTTCAATGGGATCTGATAAGAGTATCTTTTAGGAGTATCTAAGCATCACTCCACTCTTCGGCTTGATCCAATCTTATCATGTTCTAATATATCACTCAATGGAAGTATTATCTATCTAGTTCTTCAATGTGGAACACATTTGGAGTGTCATTAGAGTTGTTATTGCAAATTGTGTTGTACTATTGTGGTTTTTCAAATTTGTGATGATGTTTTTTGCTTCTTTAATTTTTTTTATTTTGTTGTACTTTGTTTACTACTATTGTAGACCAATTGCAGGAAAATTCTTGGTATCTTAGTTCACATATACTTTGGTGTCATTCCTTATTGTTCATATTGGGTTTGTTTACATTTCTTGTTATATGTCTTGTTATTGCTTGCACGTGTTTTGTTTTTCCTCCTATCATAGTAAATAATCCATTGAATTTTTTCCTTTTTGCTATGTATTTAAAGTTTGTTTGATTTATTTGCATTTTTATTTCATATCTTGTAAACCTCACAAAAATCGAAAAAATTATATATTTCAAAAATCAAAAAAATTACAAAACATTCACTTATCATATAAATCCTACAATTGGAAAACTCGTGAAGTAAACCTTTCAAGATTTTAACACAATCTTGGTAAATTCCTACCTTTATCTAATACCCTAGTAATCATTCTAATATTACAACTATCACTTTCTTATCTTTGCATGATAGGATAATTGTGTTTGGGGAAAGTCACAAAATTATTTTTCCTTCGCAATATAACTTCTCCTGGAGCAATTTCAACTCGATCATTTACATAATGGATCCAACAAGAATGTCATAAGGATTCTATTTACTCTTCTCTTCTAGTCTAATCATATTCCTAATGTGGGAGCATTTGCATCTACTTAATCGTCATTATGGCACGCATTAGGGGCATAGTTGAATGTATTATTTTTCCATTTTTGTTGCATTATTTATGTTTACTTTTTGGACCACTTGCAAGTAGTGTTATTACATCTAGGTTCATTTATAACTCGATGCCTACACCTACTATGTCTATTGATTCTATTTTTCTTTTTATCTTTTCTTTTTTGTGTGTTTGTTTGCATGCACATCTAGGTTACCCATCTTGATTATTTCATAATCATGGTGAAAAATCTATTGTGCAACAAAAAAAATAAGGTTTCTCTAAAATTATTCTCCAAATGACACTCATGCTATGAGAACAATCCTTTCCCATCCTTTTTCTAATCCCTTGTTTTTTTCATATCAAGCGGTTTCCCACCACTTTTTTGTGTCATCCAATCACTTAAGGGGGCATTCCTCTACTATCCTACTTACTGGGGCATCCTAATGCTTCATTACTTTCTACTCACTGCTCTACATGTGTTTACTATCTTTAAAGAACTATTACTTTGCAATAGCACTTTAAAGAGGGGAAAATGTAGACACCCCAAAATTACTCACCTATTCCCAGTATTATCCTAGTGCATCCTATTATTCACCCCTTTCATGATTGATTAATTAAATTGATTAATCATACACATTGCACCCTTTGGATTAATTAAATTAGTCCTTAGTACCCATTTAGTTAGTTAATTATCATTTATTAATTAAATGATTAATTAATTAGTGTGCACATCCTAGCTAATTAAATTATTTATCTAATTAGGAAAATACACCTATTTTCCTAGTCTACTGCCACTTAGATTCCCGCTTAACTTCACATGGACTCCACTTCACCAGTCTAGTCAACTCAACTTCTAGAATCCTAGAAAGGTGGGGAAAATCAATTGCACATACAATCACCTTTCTGGATGTAACTTCACGTAAGTAAAATCATTTACTACCCCTAAATGGTATTTTAACCTCCAAACTACTACAACTTCCTCAAGTGTTATTTTTAGAATGTGAATTCAACTACTTACAACCAACTTTCAACTAAATCATCCTCTATAAAATACATGCTTACTCTCTTACAAATTCTCTTGGATTTATTGTACAAAAACTCTATCAACTTGGTTACAATATCTACATATTGGAACATCTATCCAAGACTAAACTCTCTGTGCTCGTAGAATTGGTCAAACCACATTTGGAGTTCATTCAAGATCACCCACAATTAGTCTTCTACAAGGTTAAACAAGCTCCAAATATTCACACAACCTTACTCAAGGTTGCATTGGAAGCTACAAGAGGTTTGCAATAGTGTGTTTATCTTCCATTTTCTACTTAGTTTTCCATTGCATCCACTACCTTTTCTCAATTGTTCCTGAATCCTAACTTCACAATATTGTTCCAAGTTGTGGAAATGCATTCATTTGTACTATGGGAACTTTTCTATTATGTTCTTAGGATAAACATCAATTTCTCATGGATTATTAATATATGTCACTAATCTAGAAAAAAATTAGTATGCCCCGTGTCTTACCCTATTTCATGTTTTTGCAAAATTTTATTCGGTGAATCCTTAGCTCCACTTTACAAATGAATAAACGTTATATATAAACTCTTGTACTCATATTTCTCTGCTAAATGTAGGATAAATGGATCAACTATCAATTTATATGTTGTGGGAGGTTACCGAATTAGAGTTCCATTGTGTGGTACAATAGAGGTAGGGGAGGAGATTAATTAGGCATTCCCCACTAATTTTTTTGAGGTCTATTTTTCATATGAGTTATATTTAAATTCATTTAGATAAATTGGTAATTAGTGTTAAAAAAATTCTCACTCATTTGGTTAATGAGGCATAAAATGAGTTGATTTAGATCAATAGTAAGAGGAGTTTGAAGAGGATTAGTTTACATTGGTGTTCTTTTAGCACTCATGGACTGATAAAAAGGCTAGAAGATTTTACCCAAGTGAATTTATATTGCTCCACATATTCGATGAATTTGGGAGGTTGTCTAGTTGAATTGAGGTAACTCGGTTTGAGTTTTTACACATGAGAGTATAGATATATTTTGGGTATTCCTATTCTTGCTTAATTTATTCCTCTTGGGGATTGTTGGTAATTGATATAGTGTTCCTTATATTATTTTCATCTTCATATGTCTTTCTAAAATTAGTGAAAATTTTGTTGGAATCATAAAATAAAGGGATGTCTTTAGATAAGAATGTTAACTGTTGGTTTGGGAATCAAAATTTTTTTAATTGTTTTAATGCTTAAAGATACGATTCATCTTGGAACATATTTTTAGAATAGTTTATGAATATTTTGAAAGGAGTCAAGATAAGAAATAAAAGGAAATGTGAATGTGATTGATTTGGATGAAATATGAGATTCATTACGATTCAATAGAGTGTACATGAAAATAAAAATGGCTTAGTATAATGTCCTCTTTTTCTTTGGGTAATATGGAATAGGATAAGGAAGGGGGCATACTAAATATAAAAACCTCATTTTATAGGTTTTCAAAGACATATATCTAGAAGGGGGTAGTCAAAACTCTATGAAAAATATATGGTTCCAAATCCTAGAATTAAGATAAGGGAGTGATGTCTTACTAGGTCTCGATAATAATTTGATAATAAAAAATTCTAATTATATTGTAATAAGATAGATATTATTATGTTAGGTTTGTAAACATGGATTATAAGGATCTATAGGTTGTAAAGGATTTTGTTTAACCCTAAATTAAATATCTAGGTTGATTTAAGTAGGTGTATGATATATAAGAGTTTATTACTAATCAAAAAAAGATATAACAATATAAGAACTAACCATATTTACAACTAAAATCAAATAATAAATATCACAACACACTACTTAACCTAACGTGAAAATTTGAAAGTATAAAATAGATTTATAGATGCACTTAACTTGCCACAACTGATTTCTGGAAAGACCCGAGAATGTATAACAAAGAAACTAGGAAACCGAACTAGGAAACCCTCACAAAACGGACCGAAATAGAAAATTTCTTAGGTTAGGACCATATTATATAGTCTTTTACCTATTATGAGATATCTTCTAAGACATTCTTAGTTTCCTCTCCTTGGATTTTTCTATCGTTGTCAAAACCTAGTTATCACACATGCAACGAAGCTCTCTATGTGAACTTATCATCATCTCAAACCATATCTATGGATGAAGAGATATAAAAAAATTTAAAGGGTTTTCAAAACCCCGTGCACCACATAAGTGGAACTACTTTAAAAAGGCATCAAACCACACGTCTTTTTCCACCTACCCCGTGGTATCTAGATAGATCAATTAGTCTTGGAAATATTTTTGACCATGATTGCTTTGACTTGGATCTTGTTATAATACTTGGAGAGAGGATGTTTGAGAGATTTTGGAAGAGATAAATGGATTCCTTGACCTAGTTTTGAGCTTCATACCTGATGTGAGTGTTTCCCTAATGACTCGTAGATATGCAATTCCTATATTTAGGAGCCTATGATGTTTTTTTCAAGTGTAAGAAGTGAATGTTTTAGTGCATTGCCTTAGGATTTATAGGTTAGAAAATGAGGTAGTATTAACTATCTTATGTAGGGTTTTGCATATGATTTATCTTTAAAAAGTTGACTTAGAGGAATTATGAGACCCGAATAAGGATTTAATTTTGAAAGTGTCATTGGAAGACATGTTGGTCCAAGATCAGTATGAAAAGGTTAGGACCGTATAGTATGATCCTAACTAGATCAGATGGTCCTATCCAGAGTAGGAATATGCCAAATGAGATTTAAGGCATGTGAGTTAATGTTTTTTTATAGATTTTTTTTATTGTGTTCTTAGGATGTCTCGACAAGTTAGAGTGAAATGATGAACAAGATAAACAATAGAGCTTATGAAGTGTTAAGTAATAAAGGAGAAGTCGTGTTTGTCATAGTAAGATTTTGCAGTCAATTTAAGGTTGCTAAAGTGAAAATTACCAAATTTGAGTTTCTACATTTTCCCCTTTAAGTATGAAACTAAAAATTACATGCTTAAATGTAATTGTACCTGAGTGTGTAAACACACTTTACCTTTGCTTGAATGTTTGTTTTGTAGTTATGTTGTTTTGCTTGGTGTTGGCATACTCCATGATGAAATATAAAACAAAATGAATAATTATTCCAAGATAGATAATTAACCATAAATAAAATATAACTTACAACAAAGTAGATTTACATTTAACTATATGTGAATTGAAAAATATGTAAACAAGGAATACACATGTTTGTTTGTGCTTTTCTTGTGCTTGGAGATTTGTATTGCTAAACTTCATTAAAGTATTGGGGTGATCAATCCCTAATCAATGTTGAGGAGACACTGAAGTGTTGAGTGCATGAAACCCAACATAGAAATGTGTAAATAGAATAAAGAAGAAGAAAGATATACAAATGCACCCCTGCAAAAGGAAGAAGACCATATAGAAAATTTATTTAGCAACTTTGATATCTTCCTTAAAGTAAAAGAGGAGAATAAATCATGCCAATAAATTTATTATATACTTTGATACCTTCCACAACCTAATGGATCACACCATTGCAAACCGATCTAGACCTAATTTTGTAAATAACGAAATACATTATAAAAGAGAATGGGTTCCCCAAACTTTCCCCATATTCTAAAAAATGTATTATGTACTGAAACAAACATTTAAATATGATGAAAATGTACTAAAAATGCTAACCAAGGAAGGATACCAATTCCCACAAGCTTCCTCATATTAAAACCAAAATTGAGTCTTGATTGCAGAGGAGTGATTGATTTCACACCCCCGTGTTTATCCAACCTGTGAAAAATTATAGAGATCCTTTTTATACACATGAAAATATTAAAATGATGGCATAGTATTTTGATATTTCCACATATCATAAATGTATGAGGGTTCAAGACTGCATCAGTATAGTTCTCGACCATGGAAACTTTTAGTGGCGAATATTCACTATATCATGAATATTCCAGTTTTTGAAATTTGAAATTGGTGAATATTTAGGGTACAAGCTAGGACCAATTCGCCAAAAAAATTTGGGTACAATTTAATTATAGGGGTCAATTCACCATTCCCGTGAAATAGAAATTCACAAAATTCCCTGAATATAGTCAGTTGGTAGCATATTTTTATGTTATCTTGCCAAAAGCATATAGTATGTTGTCGGCCGATAGTATAAAAATGCTACCACCGACAACATATATAGTATGTTGTTGGTGGTAGCATAAAAAATGCTACTGGTCGACAACATTTTAAAGCTACCAAATAATATGATGTCACTATTAGCATAAAAATGTTGTCATTCGGTAGCATTTTTATGCTTCCAGCTAAGATCATACTATATTTTTTCCAATGGTAGCATCAAACCATGCTACCGACTGGTAGCATATAGAAAATCCACTGTCTAGTAGAATTTAATATTGATTTTGTGATGTCTTGATATTCGCCATTCGTGCAAAATCTAATTTTCCCAGATTCGCTAAATATTTTCCAAGGATTTTTTTAGAGGGATCCTTAAATTTTTACATGGTTGTAAGGTTTTGAACATGTGATGTGTTTGCTAAAAATATGTTTGTAACTATATTTTTAAGTGTGTGTACTTTTCTTGTACTTGCATCTTCCCCATAACTATATATGTTTCTACCGAAAGTGTAAAATATACTCGAATATATGCCCCCTCTTTTAAGGCATGTACAAAACCATTTTTGAACATGTGGCTCAAAAGAAATAGGTTTGAATTGCTTAAGGATTATCTCAGTGGAGAAGTGTAGAGTGTTGAAGATATGGCCACCTTGGAGAACCTATACCTGTAAAAGGAACAATATTTGCACATAGTGGAAACCATGGCCAACAACAACAAAAATGCTAGCATCAAACAATGATACTAGTAACAAAAGCAAATGGTAGAAAAAACACATGTAGAAAACTATAAATAACCTCTATGTATTTAATGTGTGAACAATGTCATACAAGAGCATACAAAAGGATTTTAAGGCATGTAAACATGGGACACCCACGATGTCACAAGACAATCAAGGAATGTAGGCTAAAAATAAGAACAAGCAATGTGTAAACAAGATATGCATGATGCCAAAAACATGGAACACCCACAGGTGTCATAAGACAATCAAGGCACATAGACCACAAGAAAGGAGAACAATAAAGCAATAACACATACACAAACATGTATACATGAAAGCAATATGTCAAAACATGATGATATGATGCAGTAACCAACATATGTGAAATATATGAAACATGTGATTTTAACACTACATAAAACACATGTGTTAGTCCTATTAGTCTAAAAATAGAAAGTACATAATATAGATAATTGAGCATAAATGAGGAAGTACAGCTTAAACAATAATATAACAATAACACTTGTAAGATGGGTAGGATTCCCCAAATGATAAGGATGTAGGGAGCTATGAGTTCTCCTATAAGCATGTCTAAATCTATGTGTCCTACATCCATCTCAATATAGCTAGTGAACACATGTTTCTAAAGAAATAAAACATGTTATCTATCAAACCAAAATGACAAACAACATGTATAATGTGAAGTGCTAACAACTCAAGTAATATGCATAGGTCTTGGTTTTGAATTTTTGCAAATATTTGAATGTTTTTGTATTATCATAGTGCATAGTTATTTACAATAGAAGTGAGTAGACAAATAACTTAACTAATGGGAACCTCCTAGGGAGGTGAATGGGATGTCACAGAAGATATAAATTTAGGATTCAAACTAAGATGTGAATACTATTTGGACTATTATTGTGACATGTTCCAAACAAGGTTGCATATATGTGGCAACATGATGTATAACATGGTACCGATGTGGTGGAATAGAGGAATGAGTGTGATAGCCACTAGGAGGGTAACATGAAGGTATGGTGGTAGTATGTACATTAGAGGACTAACATAAAAATCCTAGGGGATTGAGAACAAAAGTGGGAAATAGTGCCTTGAATTGCAATCGTGTGAGGAGGCCTGGAATAATCACATGTAGAGGCTATAATCGAGGGCCTATTATGAGACCTAAGAGGATTATCACTAAGATAAGTTTGTGTAATATTGGGCCCATGAGATTTTGTATAGCAGATGAGTATTGGTCTTGAGAGTAACATAGAAGTTCTAGAGACATCGTGGACAACCAAGTACTTGTTAGTAGGAGAACTATGAGAATAAATTTTAGCATGAGTAGTAGAGGAACTAAGAGGGGTAGACTCAAATGGAATACTTCTAATGGTAATGACATGTTGAATTTGTATTAGCTTAACACATTGGTGTATGACTAAGGGGATGGCCTTAAGATTACGTCACTAAGGGAGACCTAACTATAAGGCACAAAACTGAGATATATGTAACCAAGAATGAAGTTGATGTAGTAAGAGGACACACACTAATGGATAAAGTAATGTGGAAATAATGAAGATTTGAATCTAGTGCAAGATTTTGTGTAGGAATACCCAAATATTGAAGTAATATGAGAGAAAAATATATATTTTTATTGTGGGGATCAACCAATATACCCTATACTAGTTTATTATTAATAGAAGTTAGGTGGACAATGTATCAAACACTAGTGTAGAATCGATGTTTGAATTTTTAAAGTGATTATTGATGATTAGCCCTTTTATTTACTATTTAAAATGCCTCATCTGTTGTATTTTGTTTATCCATGTGTACCCCACGAAAAAAAAAAATCCCATATACTATTGAACATATTTGTTGAATCTTGAACTTATGGCACTTACATTAATTAATATAACTACTATTACATTTACATTGTTTTGTCGATTATGGATGAATTTATTCTTCTAAATACAATGTGATGACTAAATAGTGATTTGAATAAATTTCATTCATGATTTCCAAAGAGATGTTATGTTTATCCACTAACATGCAACCAAATAAAATCATTCACAATGTAAAGGGACTCGTTTGCAGCAACTGACACGCAAGAACTGGGACTCATCTACAACAAAGCACTTACAACCAAAGGAGGTCACACACATATACAAGACTGTAATTTTGGAAAGCTTGAGCAACGTGGACACTTCACTTGATTTTTCACATGTTGCTAAAGAGGCATTTATGAGAACGTAAAGAGGATTCAACGCCAACACCTTATTATGCTCTACAACTCCAACAAGGAACTAGTTGACTTAATTTGATGACTAGTTATTTAGAGTGATCGGTTATTTGATTTATGTTATTGTATGAGGACACCTTCTAATAGTTTTTGTGCATGCATGAGAATCTCCAGATTTATTTGTTGTAATCTTGTACTTAATCAAAATATAACTGTTAGTAAGAAGGTAGTCTCTTCACGTATCCTCTGAGCGAAGAATATAAAAAGAATGTGAAGGTCATGTGAAAAGGGATCGATCCATAGGTAGAGATTTTGTTGTATGTTCCATTTGTAATATTCATACTATTGAATAAAATATGAGTTCTGCTAAATTTTTGTAGACACAAGCCTTAGGAGGGATTAGCACCCAAGGAAGGACCCACTTGTGTTCTGCTAACCCTCTCCTTTTGTTTTTATTATAGTTTCTTTCATGATTAGATTAATAGATTTGTAAATGACTTATCCTTTATTTATGATTTGTCTTTTAGATGCTTTAATGATAGTCGTAGTATTCATTTCCATTTATAAACTAGTTCATTTCCAGCATTATATTTCCTAATTGTAGTGACAACCATTTTCCTTTATACCTCCCAACATCTGTAAATTTGCATACAACACTGGCAATATTGAAATTTTATGTCCCTAGGTCTGATAATTAAATGATTGTTGATTAATAAAAAACATACTAATTATTGCAAGCTAATTTGCACCACCATTTTTTGTGTCATTTCTGGGGATATTGTCAACTTATGAGTTTGTTCAAGAGGTTTTCTCATTTCTTAGAAGCAATCTAGGTTTTATAAATTCACCTCAAACTAAGCCCCCTACTAAATACCGTTGAGTGAGTTGAGTA
This sequence comes from Taxus wallichiana var. yunnanensis, assembly GCA_018340775.1. NCBI lineage: Eukaryota > Viridiplantae > Streptophyta > Pinopsida > Cupressales > Taxaceae > Taxus > Taxus wallichiana. The sequence continues at coordinate 371,250,071 of CM031243.1, forward strand.
TTTAATGCATGCACCATCCAAGGGATGTCCATGGTATATTTTTACCTAATCCACAAGTAACATAAATATCTTCATTTACCTTTGAATATTATGAAGAAGAAACCTCCATACTAGGTTTTATTTTCGAAGACAATCCCCCAAGTGATAGTTATGTAGCACTCCCGAGCGGCTAGGGATGGCGTAAGTAGACTAGAATGCTCAAAATGGGGCAACCACCTTTGATTTCCCCATAAATAACAACAATGCAACTACTAGTATGAAGAATATTTCTCCATCAACCTTGCCAAATTTCCATGGAGTTATGTCAGAGGATCCAAACACCTTTCTCTTTGAGTTTGATGTTTTGTGCAGGATCTATGATTATACTACTTGATGCACATAAGTTGAAATTATTTCCTATAACACTCAAATATGTAGCTGTGAGGTGGTTCATGGGATTAATAAAGAATTTTTTTACCACATGGGCACAAATGAAGGATAAGTTCCTCAATAAGTACAAAGACTATTGTAGACTAAGAAATAGAGGAGGTGATGAAATCTATAGAATGGCACAAAAAGAGTATGAACCATTAAAATACTATTTGAAAAGGTTCTTATTCTACATTTAGAAGTCAAGACACACCACTGACATACCACCTGACTCCATCAAATTTCTCTTTTTGAAGGGACTCATTGAGGAGGACATGGATGTTTTGGATCTGATAGGAGTAGGGAACATTTAAAAAGGTACTTTTGAAAAAATATGTGAGGCCTATAAAAACTATTCAAGATCTATTCTCAAGAGGGTAAGGAATTTAAGATCAAGAGGTGGATTATCTACCAACACAATGGGGGACATATCCAAGTTAGATATTGTTATCATGTTCAAAAACATGAATAATTAAGTTATCAATTATATGGATAATCAATTAGATGCTCGCATACCAAAAAGAAAAAGGAGGATGCAAAAGAGGCACTCACATAATATTGTCATGCATGTAGAAGGAATAAATCAGATTGTCAATGTAGAGAATTGGCCAACATTGTTCAAGAAAGGGAGGCTTCACCTGATTTCAAGATTTTGGAGACAGAGGATAGGTAAGTTTTCTATGTTTCTCAATTGAAATCATGGCCACCGAGGCAAGGAGGTATGACACAAGACCCTATGCATTCATTTCAAAATTGTTCTAATAATTCATATATGCAGCCCCCACCTTGGGATAACCCTCAAGGATGGGCCCCATATCCTAACCAATATCAAAAACATTGGTAACCTCAATTTCAAGACCAACCACAACCACAACAACAATTACAACAACCTCCTCAATCATGGAAAAACCTTTGAGAGGAGGATAACAGTGGAATAACCCACATCCTAATTACCATCAAGATTATTTGCAGCCTCCTTATTAGTAGAAATAGCAAGCTTTGATGCCAAACCCCCAAGCAGGCTCCCAACCAAAATCTACACAACTACCTACTCAACCAACGCCTAATCCTAACAATAAATTTTCTCACCAACCTATTCCACTGAACCAACTCAATACCCTACCTATTATGTTGATATCAACAATATCCATCTTCGCTCAGGAAGATCACTTCCTCCACCAGATTAGACCCACCATTACTGAAATTGTAGAGGAACCAAAGTTGTTGCATGATGACCCGCAACAAATCCAAAAGACATTGTAGGGCTGATCTCAAACAACAACCTACGAAAATTTCCAACAAAGGTAAAACATAGGGTAATGAACCACCATTTCCTGAAAGGTTACAAGAAAATAATACTGACCTCATATCATAATCGATTCTCGATTTTTTCAACTAGTTAAAAGCATCTATGTCAAAATTCCATTGATTCAAGCTATTAAGGATGTGCATATCTATAATAAACTTGTGAAGGACCTATGTATAAATAAACTAGGCAGAAAAGGAGATATCTATTTACTATGCATGCGAGTCATTAGACAATTAGCTGATATTATGTTTGGGAGCTCGGTTCCGCCTAACTACATAATGTTACAATCAATGATATAATAATACAAAACACTATGATTGACTTGGGGGCAGCAATAAATCTAATGACAAAACAAATCATGGAAAATTTGAAATTAGAGGGGTTAATACCAACAACCAAAGTTATTGGTGTGTGGGATCCTATATGTCCTCCACTCACATATGGAGGGTCATCTCACATGGGTTAGGTTTAGGGTTAGGTTTAGGGTTTGCTTGTGTGTCATGCACTAGGGTTACTCAACACCCTATATGTATCCCTTCATTTGAAATTTATGAGTATGCCAAGACACTCCGCTATCTTTCTCTATGTGCAAGCTTTGTTCTATTATGCAAGTTCTTCCATTGATTGATCGATTCCTCCTTGTGATTATTCTGAGCTATTACGTTTCCTTTAGAGTGCAACTTCATCATGGTGCACAATTTTTGATACGATTCTTGCCAACTCTTTCATGGTATCAGAGCTAAGATCGGGTAAATGTGCATTCGTCATCTGAGTTGCGATTACTCTTGGTTTCATTATTTTTTACTCCTTGTGCAAGTTTTTCAATCATCAGATTCTGGAAATTTATTGCTAACATTCTTAACAAGTTGCTCTTGGAAAGTTTTTAGTTTTTCTATGTTCTTCGTGCATGTGCAGATCTCCTCAAGTTTTCAGGGTTTTGTAGCTACATTTAGCTAGCTACAGCTAAATTTAGCAGATCAACTAAAAATAGAGGTTCTTTATTCTGGTTTTTAATCATTTATTAAACTGGAAATTATTTTTTAGAACTCTGTTTTCTAGTTTTTTTGTGTTTTTGCTATTTTTTTGCAGATTCAGTCAAAAAAATCAGTGATTGGTGTTTTTTGGTGCACTGCTCTCCACCGAGCTCCTGCAACCTTACCAAGTTCCTCCTCGAGCTCTCCTAGCTCATGCATAACTTGCGTTTGGTTAAGTACTCACCCGATCTATAGTTTTCTCATGCCTCTACATTGACTAACCACTGATTGCCTTGCTTGGACTCGGGCTCGTTTGTAGTCTAAATGTGGTAGTTTATTTCATGATTACTTCTACTCGTGAGCTCATTTTCGTTATTTTGGTTTACCTTCCTACACTCTCGACACTGGTTTCACACATCTGCAAGCTCAGGTTTAGATTATTTCCTTTTGCATTGTCTGTGCTTTTGCAAGGACATTTTTTTGCATTAGCTCATCTTCATTTACATTGGTTGGACTTGACTCTAGCCAGTTGTGCATCCGCCTTCAGCTCGAGCTCATGGCACTAGTTTCATTCCATTCGGCTCAAATTAAAAGATGAGTTTGCAGGAGCTTCCCTCAATGTGTCTCGAACCTATACGCTTGTGCTCAAATGCCTTTCCTCTGGTTGCATTGGATTGGATTCCCGTTGCTGTGAATGTGCAGTGGAATTGTGGGCTTGAATTTATGCTCAACCATTATTCACTTGGATTCCACCTACAACTCATGTTGTATGGGATTTTTGTTTGCTATGTTCCCATCTCACCAAATTGTTTACACACACACCTTCACAACCGTCAACCGTCTCAAGATCCTTCCCCCACGCCTCGCCTAGCTCTGTCCGCTTGTTTTCCCGCCTCCAACTCGATTTTTGGTAAGTTTATTTCATTCCATTTCGTGGGTGATTTTTAAAATCTATTTCTATTAATAGATATTAATAGAAATTAGTTTCTTTTAAATTTAATAGATCTTAGTAAGTTTCCTTTAATAGATCTTAATAGATCTTAACCAAAAAATTCTAAATTGTAAGTGGAAACAATTTAAAATTTGATTTCTTTTAAAAGGAAAGTATTTAAATATTTAATTAGGATTTAATTTTTAATTAGATCTTAATTAGTTGAAATTAATTAGATTTAATTATATTAAATCTAGTTTTATTAATTTCAAATTGACCTCATTTACGATTAGATAAAATATTTAAAATCATCCTTTGCTTTAACATTAATTATCATTTTTAACTCCCATAGCTTTAAAATTAGCTAAATTAGGCATTTCCAAACGATAATTTTTAAGTGTTATTGTCATTTTTTTACTAATCGTGCGCTCAAGTGTGCAGTAACACTCTGAGCTCCTATTTGTCTTCCGCATGCTTTTCCAACATTCTAAAGATCTCTCGACTCATCTTGAGTTCATTTAAAACATTGTATTTTACCCTTATTATTGCTTGTGACTAGTGAGTGCATCCGCCACAATTTACAGCAAGGGGGTATCCTTTGCGATGTGAGATGCTTTTTCTCACAACCAAGATTTGATTTCACCTCCTTCCTAGTTTTTGCAATTTTGCTTGTGTACGGTGTCACTTTGCTATGCTCCATGAAACATGATTGTGGTCTCCTCTCTTACGCGTTATTACGCTGATTACAAGGTGAGTTACCAAGTGTTTCAAGACACACACTCGGACCTGATTGTATTCAATGCACTAAACTATAAAGTGCCAAAACAGGGGGTTATTATATTGTCCTGGGTGGTTGTGATTCTTGTGTTTCTTTTCTGCATTCTTTCTCTCTCTTCACTATGGATGCACTTTCAATTCCTTTGCTTATGCCGTTCAAATTATTCAAATGGAGATCGAAAATAATTATGAAACTAAGGGGTAAAGGGTTATTCCGCATCACCATGGGAACTAAGACTGAACCAGATGACGACCCTAAAAATCTAAGTGGTTAAACCATAGTGATGAAGCTTTAGGTCTTCTTTGCATGTCTATTTCTCCTTACTTGCTCTTCCACATTGAGTCGTCTAAAACACCTAATTCTACATGGAAAACATTAGATGGAATGTTTGGACAACAAGATGACATGAGAGCGCATGAGTTGGAAAATGAACTACTAGGGTTAAATCCTAGTGATTTTGAAAACCTACAAGCATTCTTCTCTAATTTTTCAACACTAGATTGTTGTTAAAATAATGTCAAGTAGAGAAGAAAGATTCTCAACTGATCTTTTTGATTCTCTCTAAGTTAGGTCCTAAATATTTTGTCTTTGTGTCAACTTTTTATGCTACAAAATTTGCCTTGGGCAAGGATTGGAATATGCCCTCCTTTGACTATTTTTCATCCCAACTCATTCAAGAACAGGAAAAACTCATTCAAATGGGGTCTCTCAAGTCCAAGTCACATGCCCTTATAGCAAGTACTAGTAAGGAAAAGAAGACTAAAAAGAAAGAAAAAATGATCAACCTAAGAAGGAAACCAAGACCAAAACTAAATTTAACATGAACACTTCGACTTCTGAGCCTAGAGCACAGAAAGACAAGTATTTTTGTTCCTATTGCAAGAAGCCTGGTCATAAAGAGCATATGTGTATGAGAAAACAAATTGATCACCTTACTCATTTACTTGAGAAAAATCAAATAGGTGTTCCTGAGTCTATCAAACAAAATTCTCCGAAGGCCAAGTCTTCTACTGCAAAAAGGTTCTAAATCTGATAAGAAGAAAGGAAAGGCCCTTGTAGCCAAAGTTTCTCCTTCATCGACGTGGATTATAGATTTCGGTGCCTCGCACCACATGGCTTCTTCACATGTTGAGTTCTCCAACATCAAGCCTTGTGGTATGTCCCAAATCACGATGGGTAATGACACGACAGTGTCGGTTTCCAATAGTGGATCGGTAGAGATGGATGGGGGAATATTCAACCAAGTGTTGAGTGTTCTTGATCTCTCTACCAATCTCCTATTGGTTTACCAAATTACTCACCTTGGTGAAGGAATGCGAGTGGAATTTGGTCCTAACTCGGTGATTAACGATGACACTACAGCACTGGTGGGTGAGGGAAAGGTAGATCACCGTTCACGGTTGTATACCTTTTCCCACTTTACTTCTGATTGTACACCCACTTCCTTGCTCACTCATATAAATGTGGTTAGTAAGCTATGGCATGAGCATTTCAAACATCTAAATTATCACTACCTTAAACAATTGAGCCAAAATGAAATGGTCAATGGGTTACCTCACGTCAATTTTTCTAAGGGTCTTTGTGAGGGTACAGACTTGGAAAGCATCCTGAAAAGAAATTTGACAAAGGAAAATCCTGAGAGCTACTTGTCCTTTGGATCTTGTTCACAAAGAATATTTCTGGTCCATTTCCATCTCCTTCGTTTACTAGAGATATTTATGTGTTGACTTTCATTGATGACTATTCGTGATATACTTGGGTATATTTTCTTAAGCTTAAGTCTAAAGTCTTTGAACATTTTCAGAATTTAAGGCTCTTGCTTTGAAACAAAGCGAATAGTCTATTAAGGTTCTTCGAACCGACAATGGATGTGAATATGTAAATAATAGGTTCATGGATTTTTTTCTTCTAAAGGGATCTCCTTGCAACATACATTTGTTTATAGCCCTTTGCGAGAATGGAGTAGTAGAAAGAAATAATCATACTCTTAAGGAGATGGCCACTTGTATGATTCATTCGAAGTCTCTTCCTCCGTAGTATTGGGAAGCAGTGAATTGTGCTAATTACATTCAGAATTGTGTTCCACACAAGGCAATAAGAGGGATGACACCCTTTGAAGCCTGGTTTGGATGCAAGCCTGATGTTGAGCACTTTCAATTCTTCAGATCCAAGGCTATGGCTTGGATTCCCAAGAAGAAATGCAAAGCATTGGAACCATAATCCAAACCTTGTATATTTGTACAGTATCCTAATGGTGTGAAGGGATATCGATTGTTGAATCCTACTTCTCATGAGCTTTATATTGAGAGAAGTGTTAAGTTTGATGAGTCTTCTTCAACTTCTACTTCTCTAACTATTGAGGTTCTTCAACTTACTAATTCAAATTCGACTCATCGATGATGATGTTGTTGAGCGTGCTCTTCTTCTTGATCCTCCCAACCATCATAGCCTTAAGTCTTCCAATTCTGATAGGAGTGATGACGAGGACTTTGTCCCTTCTCACTCGAGTGATGAATCTTCCGAATCATAGCCTAATCCTCCTGGTCCTCTTTGGGCTAGGAAAACTTTGCAAATTACTGGATATTTAGTTGGAGATACTTTAGATATGAGACGTAATTGCTCGATTTCATTGGATCCCACTCTTTCTTTGCCTCTGCCTCGATCCATAGTTCTCGGGAGGCTTCTGGTATTACTGAGTGTGATTTTGCCATGGATGAGGAGTATTCCTCTCTCATGAAGAAAGATACTTGGGATCACACCCTCTTTTGAAAGGAAGAAAAATCATTCGGTGTAAGTGGGTGTTCTGAACAAAGTATGGAGTAGATGGAGATGTCAAAAAGTTTAAATTGTGATTATTAGCTAAGGTTTTCTCTAAGATAGTGGGGTTGATTACACTAAAACCTTTGTTATGGTTGCAAAGATGACTTCTATTTGAATGACCCTAGCCATTGCCGCAACAAACAGATGGAAATTCCATTAAATGGACGTTAAGAGTGCCTTCCTTCATGGTGACCTAGAGGAAGATATCTACATGGAACAACCTCCGGGTTATGTCCATGATCCCTCCCTCATTTGTAAGTTAAAGAAGTCTCTTTATGGCCTTAAACAATCCCCTTAGGCTTGGTATGCCAAGATGGACTCATTTTTACTTACATCAGGGTTTATTAGGTGTCACTCTGATCCAAATGTTTATATTCTATGACAAGATGACTCCATACTCATTCTTGTTCTCTATGTTGATGACTTGTTGATCACAGAAGCTCTTCCTCTATCATTGATTCTGTGAAGATCACCTTGGCCAACAGGTTTTCCATGACTAACTTAGGTCTACTTCATTACTTTCTTGGGATCCATATTTCACAATCTGACTCAGAATTTTGATTTCACAACCTAAGTATGCTCTTGACTTGTTTGCTCGTTTTCAAATGTCCGATTACAAGTCTTCTCCTACTCCTTTTCTTTCTGGGGTTAAGTTGGTTTCTGATTTCTCTACTCCCTTGGTTGATGGTACCCTTTATCGACAATTGGTGGGGAGCTTGATTTACTTGACTCACACTCGACTGGATTTATCTTATGTTGTTGGGATCATGTCCAGATTCATGCAGGAACCACATGAGCTGCATTGGAAAGTAGCTAAGCGGATCCTTCATTATGTTCGTGGCACCTATACTGATGGCATTCACTATTTTGGAGGGGTGGATATTGACTTGATTAGGTTCACAGATTCTGACTAGGCCGGTGACTTAGATCATCGTAAATCTACCTCCGCTACGCTTTATCTCTTGGTTCGGTCCTATAAGTCGGTGGGTGTCACCCTTATTATTTTCCCTAACAAGAATGGAAAATGGAGAATCTACATGGACTATAGAGAACTGAATGCGACAACAAAGAAATATCATTTTCCACTTCCCTTTATTGACCAGGTACTCGACAATTTCTTTGGAAAGAAGTATTTTACTTTTTGGATGGCTATAGTGCTTACAACCAAATTCATATTTCACCGAGAGGACCAGAACAAGACCACATTCACATGTCCATGGGGAAATTTTTCATACTTTGTTCTTTCCTTTGGTTTGTGTAATGCACCTACCACATTTCAGAGAGCAATTCTTAGCATCTTCTCATACCTAAACAATGATTACATGAAGGTATATATGGATGATTTTACACCATGAAAGTGATTTTGATGAAGCAATGAATAACCTAGAAAAAATTCTCAAGAGATGTAAGGAATGTAACCTTTCGTTGACCAATGAAAAATGCTACATGAGGATGTCTGAAGGAATAGTGTTAGGACACTATCTATCATCTGCTAGAATTCAAATAAACATAGAAAAAATATATATGATTATAAATATTCCAACACCTAAGAAGCAAAAATATGTGAGGAGTTTCTTAGGTCATGTTGGGCATTACCGAATATTCATTCAATATTTTAGTAGAATTACAGTGCCATTGTTTGTCTTATTGGGAAAAGATGTTGCCTTTGTATGGACTGAGAAATGTGAAACTGCAGTCCAGAATTTGAAACAAATGTTAACTTCTCCACCTATGTTAAGAGGAATAGATTGTAGTTTGTCATTTCACATACACATTGATGCCTCAGATCACACCATTGGATATGTTCTAGGATAGAAGGATGATATTCTTAATTATGCAATCTATTATGTTAGTAAGAACTTGTAGCATGTTGAGCTCAACTATAAAGTCACAGAGAAGGATTTTTTGGCAGTTGTATACACCATTAACAAGTTTAGACACTATATCATAGGTTATCCAATATTTATCCACATTGACCATGTTGTCATTAAATATCTAATCAACAAACCAGTTGTAAGCAACATAATAATTAGATGGTTGTTGCTCCTACAAGAATTTGATGTTACAATTTTGGATAATCTTGGAAAGGATAATGTTGTTGTAGACTCTCTCGAGAATGGAGAATAATATTGAAGATAAAGTAGTGGATGAATCTTTCCCGAAAGTGTGAACTTTTCTTGGATAGTTGGTTTCCTATTTCACATAGGTCATGATAATGTTATGAGGAGATGCATAGATGATGAAGAAATATATGACATCCTTAAATCCTACCATAGTGAACCATGTGGAGGAAATTTTGCTGAAAAAAGAACAACACAAAAATTATTGACAATATGGTATTATTGTCCTCACTACATTACACAATGATGCATTATTACATGCCGAAGGTGTGACAAATGACAAATAATGGGTAGGCCTACCAAGAAATATGATATGCCACCGTATCCCTAGTCTGGTGTTTTAGCCATTTGACAAATGGGGATCGACTTCATTGGCCCAATAGATACAAACTCTCGGTAGGAGTACATTTTTGTGTGCACATGATTATCTCACTAAATGGACAAGTGAAAGCATTACCAAATAAAAAGAGTGAGAAAGTTGCTAAATTTTTGTATGACCACATCTTCACAAGATATGGTCTCCCAAGAGAAATTATTACGATCAAGGTACACACTTCACTCGCTAAAGTTATTTTTGATTTAGCTAAGGAATATTAAATCGTGCACATGAAATATACACCTTATAACCCTCAATCTAATGGCCACGTTGAGGTAACAAAAAGGGAAATAGAAGCCATATTGACCAAAGCCATTGCACTCCATAGAAGGGAGTAGTCGAAATATTTCTAGAATCAATTTGGGCATTCAATACAATTTGGAAGACAACAACAGGACTTTACACCATTTGAGATTCTATACGGTAAGATTATTTTTCTCCCTATTGAATTTGAGCATAAGACACTAAGGACTACACTTGAATTAGGAATAGATTTGTCTGAAGGTCAGAGACAAAGGATTCTCCAACTCAATGAGTTGGATGAAATGAGGAGGCAAGTTGTTCATAATACATAGGTGGCACAAAATCAAAGGATCAAATGGAATGACCAGTTCATCAAAAAAGACAATTCCAAGAAGGTGATTGGGCTCTCTTATTTGACTCTAAGTACAAGGACCGCATGGGAAAACTCATAACAAGGTGGTTAGGCCCATATGAGATTGATAAAGTCTTTCCCAATGGGGTTGTAAAACTCACCACCATAGATCCTGTGAGATTAAAACTACTAGTGAATGGGCATAGATTGAATTTGTACAAAAATCCAACTGATATGAATACTTTCCTACAATAATTCGGAGGAAGTCAAAACAGATGGAGATGAGAACATCACAAACAAGATCATAAGTTGAACCTACTAGTTCATCTTCTAAAATTATTGAGGAATGAGATGATTAGTGGCCTTGGTAAATTTAGCTTGAATACTCTAAGGATGAATAAAAGTGATAGGATCAGCCCTATTGGTGATCAACACCACTCAACTAACATGTTTTTTTAGCATTTATGTTTTACATATTTTGGTGTATCAGTTCCAAGGAGTGCATAATATCATAAAAAAGGAGGTGATGTAAAAACTAAAATGTCCACTTGCAGTAGCATGCAACATACCTCTATTTTACTTTCCTATTGCGAACTTGTGATTGCAAGAAGAAATAAGGATCAAATTGTACCTATGAATAAGATTAGCACTAAAGATTAATTCTTCCTCTCTCGGGAATCAACTCGATTCTACTAAGGGACCTCTAACATGCACTTACAACACTATATCTAGCGCTTGTAGCAACGTAAGATCTCAACTTGTAGTGTCATGATGACTCTGCATGCAGCTAGAGGCACAAATTCTGACAAGTCACATGTCACAATCATCAAATGTACTTCTTGAGATAAGTGCACTTGATTCACTTTATTAGATTAGTGATAGAATAATTATAATTAATTAATATTCGTGTCATGTCCTCAATAACTTTATTTTCCATAATTTAAGGTCGTCTTCCATAAATGTGAGTTATATCCCACGTCATTCCACCTCATCACCTCACATGCTTGCATCCTTTAAATCCAATTAATACATGCCCTTTCAAGTTGTATGTGAGTGGTTATGAACTTCAAAAATAACAAGTACTCGAGATATTTGCTCTCATTCAAATTTTTGTAAAATCAATTTGAACTGTAAAATTTCTTGCCTCTCAGAGCTAAAAGAAATTACAGAATTTAAAAATGGGTGGCGACCTAATTAGGAATGATCCTACAGATCATTCACATCTCTGTAATCAACCACAGATTCTACAATATTTCCATGATAGTGGTTAGATGGATTATATTAACAAATTTCAAGGATATAATGAGCCAATGGTAACATAGTTCACCGCCACCTTCAAGGATGAAAAGGCCGAAGTAAAAGGTTTGATGGTTAAGGTGGATGATAGCAATCTGGCTGAAGTAACCAGGCTCCTGGTAGAAGGAGAGATTTATCCTACAAAGGAAATCTGGATGAATCTCGCAGAGAATTTGTAAACCCAGATGAAAAATTCATTAGTGACAGAAAAGGTACCTTATGCACTTCTTTAAAACCCTTTTGGGTTGATATTTCCAACTATTTTAAAAATTACTTCACCTATAAGGGTAGGTACTCAAGGTTAAACATTGTGCATTATAAATTTCTCAATCATTTAAGAATTGGAAGACATGTCAATGCCTAATTTTCTATATGAAAGTCTCAATAAAATGAGTAAGGAATATCAAAGGGGTAGGTTTGCATTGTCTCGCCATTTTCTTATCACCTTAGTTGTGAAACATGCATTGGTGATGGAACATCCTATAGTAAACTGGGGGTTTCTAGGGTAAAACATATTAATGATTTTTTGTAGAAAGGAAATAAAAAGAGGAGATGCTCAGCTTGGTTCTTCCGCACTTCCTCCACCCGAAAACATATATGCTACATATATTCACACGTAAAACCTCTATTCCATCGAAACCCCTACTCCTACGCAAAACTTCCATACCTATAGAAACATCAGTTCATGACAAGCCTCCATCTCCTAAAAGGAATCTAGGCCAATCTCCCCTGATAGAATTCTTATTGTTGAAACTCTACTAAATATATCCACACCTGAGTCCTCTTCCTCCAAAGGTAAATGAAAGTCTCCAAGAAAAACCTCTGAACCACCAAGGAGATCCCATAGACTCCATACTAAAAATACCAAAACTTCAAAGCCTAGAAGAAACATTCAAATATTTTTGGACAGTGATGAAGAAGAGCTAGAAAATAATTCAAAACCTATTCCAATGGAAGTTGAGAAGGGATATCATGTAGACACAAATGAAGGCATAGGCATGGAAGATACAACTAAGGAGGTGGAAGAGAAAATTAGGAATTAGGTGAGAAACCTGCTCATGAATGCCCTAATGAACCAATTGGAGTTCAAACAGAGGTTGTTCATGTTAAGGAAACCCACATACAACATGAAGGAGAAGTATCTACAAAAGAAATTGAAAATGTAGCTAATGTGACCATAGATAATAAAGAATGGCCAAAGAAGCACTAGAACACTCAATACATGAATCACAGACTGATGTAATGGACAATGTGGATAATTTTCCACAAGATATTGAGGACAAAATTGAGAATATTGTCCAAGACCTTGAGCCAAAACTTGTTCATGAACCTATTGAGATAACACAAGTGGACAGTCCTACAACTTCCCAAGATAAATTTCATGAAGTCTTTGAGCCTGTGCATCCACCATTGCCACCACTCAACCTACATCCACATGTTTTGATTAAGAAAAATTTTCAAAGAACCTTCCGTAACAACTTGTAGGGATATGGCAACTCAAACTACCTTGTTAGATTATTGGGTACAACAATTTGAGAATTATGTTAACAAGCTACAGAGAAAGTGGGATAGAGAGAAGGAAGAATTTCTCTTCTAGCATTAGCTAGATATTGAAGAGAAGGATAGGTAGCTCAAGGCTAAGGATAATGAGATTGCTAGACTGAAGAAGAAGAAAGAAAACACTGTTAAGGTAACCAATGAAATACTTTTATGCATGCCACCTTCAAATGTATATGTTGTCTTCTTAAAGGAACAAATGTTGCAACTAAAATATACTTGCATCAACTCAGATTTTCAATTTGACATTAGTGCAACTCGCAGCTTCTTCATTTATTTTAAAATGCCACATGAAATTCAATTGTTGTTGTGTGAATTATATATGTATAACTATGCTTTAGATTATGGCAGATATTGGATACCTACACTCTACATTAGGGATGTATAAATTCAGAACTATGTTCCTACTTTAACAATGAGTTGTACAGGAGAAACATATGGTGGATTACAGACACTTGTGCAAGGTACAACCTTTGATGATAAGGGAAGAGGAAGGGAACACTAAAAAATGATTGAGAAATATGAAAAGTTTATGGAAGTGTAGAAAATTAAATAGAGGGTTTACATGATGAGACAAGAAGCCCATGATGAGGCAAGAGACTACATTAAGTTTAATGGTGTGGAAATAGTACAAGCCTACAGGACAAGATGGGAAGAAATGTCACAAGAGATGCAGAGAAAAGAGATGCATTCTTATCCTAACATCATCCCAAATTTTAGAAGGATAAATGCATATATTGAAGTCTCTAAGGGATGTGGAAAATATTGGTTTCCTATTGGTTACTATCCACCAATTTTCCACTATCCTACCCCCACTAGTCTAGAAACATAGAGTGAATGAGGATTTGCAGGACAAAATAATGGAAAAGTACCAAAGGAATGCAGGTTATTTCTTCACATAACTAGAAGGTATCTCAACACTAATGGAATTTAGGAGATTGCGCAATATTAAACATGTCAACCCCAAGAAAGAAGAGGAAGAATGCAATAATTCTTGAATGAGGAAATTTAAGAAACTCAGTCTAGGGGTATGATGAGCCCTTTTATTTACTATTTTAAATTCCTCATCTGTTGTATTTTGTTTATCCATGTGTACCCCCTAAACTTGTGTTTTCCATATATTGTTAAACATATATGCTTTGAATCTTGAACTTATGGCACTTATATTAATTAATATAATTACTACTACGTTTACTTTATTTTTGTATTATGGATGCATCTATTCTTCTGAATACAATGTGATGATTAAACAGTGATTTGAATAAATGTTAGCCATGATTTCCAAAGTGATGTTATGTGTATCCACTAACATGCAACCAAATAAAATCATTCACAATGTAAAGGGACTCGTCTCAAACAACCGGCATGCAAAGAATTAGGACTCATCTCATGCAGCAAAAAGCACTGCAACCAAAAGAGGTCACATGCATATACAAGACCGTAATTCTGGAAATCTTGAGCAATGTGGACACTTAATCTAAGTTTGTACATGTTTCTAAAGAGGTAGTTATGAGAATGCAAAGAGGGTTCGACACCAACACCTGATTATGCTCTAAAACTCCAATAAGTAACAAGTTGATTTAATTTGATAATTGATTGTTTAGAGTGATCAGTTAGTTGAGTTATGTCATTGTATGAGGACACCTTATAAAATTTTTGTTGCATGCATGAGAATATTCAAATTTCTTAATTGTAATCTTATACTTAATCAAATTGTAATTGTTAGTAAGAAGGTAGTCTCTTCACGTATCCTCTGATTGAAGAATATAAAAAGAATGTGAAGGTTGTGAAAAGGGATCGATCCATAGGTAGAGATTTTGTTGTATCTTCCATTTGTAATCTTCATGTTATTGAATAAAATATGAGTTCAAGCTAAATTGTTGTAACACGGGCCTTAGAGGGATTAACACCCAGGGCAAGGCCCACTTGTGGCCTACTAACCATCTCCTTTTGTTTGTTGTTATATTTTCTTGCATGATTAAATTATATTTGTAGCATCTTATCCTTTATTTATGATTCGTCTTTTGCATGCTTTAATGATAGCCATAGTATTCATTTCAAGTTATAAAATAGTGCATTTCCAGCATTGTGTTTCCTAATTGTACTAACAACAATTTTCCTTTATACCTCCCAACATCTCAGAATCGTGCTTACAACATTGGAAATATTGAAATTTTACGTCCCTAGTTACGATAATTAAATGATTGTGGATTAATAAACAAATTACTAATTGTTGTGAGTTAATTTGCACCACCAATTGGATTAGAATATTATTCATTATTAACTATGTGAATTGTTGCATCTATGGGATGATATAAGAAGGCAATTGAGGCACCACATAAAAATAACTATGGACATCCTTAGAAGATTTTATAGTGTCGTTCTTAGGAAGAGGATCATAGAATATTTTTAGCTTAGCATTATCGGTAGTTATCTTGGAAGTTTATGTGGATTTATCCCATTCAATAACTTGAGAATAAATAACATATTGGATAACATGGTGAAGCTTGAGGTAGCAATCTATAGAATGTATAACACAATATGATAGTCATCACTTGTGAGCATCAACATTAAACTTTGTGCTATGATGTCTACTCATATCAACCTCAAATGGTGGAGGAAAAGATATGAGATTTCCCTCAATCAATGGTTTCAATACAATATGCAGAGGACTCGTAAATGAGTGAATTGATGACACATAGGATATGATTTTACCTTAACAAGATGATAGATAGCATTGATTGTATCTTTAAAAGCAATTTTGATATCAATGGACATTCATTTGAATAGGGATTGTTTATAAACTTAACAAGATGTAAGAGGAGAGATAATAGTGTACTTGATTTTGTTTGTGTGTAACAACTTAGCCTCGTGCTCTTTCAAGGTGTAGACATCCTAGATTTCAACATACTAACTAAACCTAAATTTTCTCATAATCATCACTAACAAACTTAATAGGACCACTATCCTATTAGTTCATCCCTACCCCACATCACTAACATCCCATCTCATCCTTTGGGGATTAATCCTAAAATTAATCACCATTTCACCCTCATAATGCCCTATAAACCTTATTTAACATTTCTAGGAATTTAAAATTCCTAGCTCACCTACCCCCACCTAACTTCCTCCTACAAATCCATTTTTAAATCTAATTAACTAACACTAAAACCAATTAACCAACCTAACCATCATCTAGAATTATCCCTCACCTACCACTCACCTAACACATCCCTTAATAATCACCTAATCCTAATTTATTAACCCTAACCCCATTCTAGAAAATTCCACCAACCACTTCTCCTACAAATCAAGTTTAATTAATTAGTTAAACTTGATTTGGCTAATTTAAACCATTATCTAGAACTATCCACTAATTTAAAATTCAAAAATATGACAAATCTCCACCTACCTCCTTCTATAATTCTCCCTTCATGTCATCAATCCAAATCACTCCTCCACACTTGAATTGGAAACATCACCAATCCATCCAAGCCCTTAATTTGGCCATCCCAACTCTATAAATTAGAATAACCACCTCCCATTGAATCATCACTTGAAGAAGCACACAAACCTTGCAAAAATTTGAATCTAAAAGCTCTATCCATACTTACATGTTGTCGATTGGAGATATGATTCAAGTGTAATCAACAAGTCATCCATTCCATCACTACATCCATTTTTATCTTGAATACATATCCAAACATCAAGGGGGTTCATTTCAAACTTTTGGAGTAAGGATATAGTCTTGGTAAAGCTTCTTTGTGGTTTGATTGAACTTCTTTGTTATATTATCTTTAGGTTTCGATAGAAGTTTTAGTGTAGAATGCATTGTTAGAATAGTAATATCTTTGCATTCACCATTATTGCACTAAAATTATTAGCAAAGGAGCTAACAAGCTTTAATTGAATATATCTTGCAATTCATTATCAACTAGGAGATTTTGTTAGGAATCTATATTAGTGCTTACATTATAGTGGTAAATGTCACTGTAAATGTAAATGAGTTTTTGTGAGGTATGCAACAATCGATGTAATTAGAGAGTGTGTTGAGAGTTGTTTTAAAAACTCATCAAAAATAGCTAGAGTTGTTATAGGAGGTTTCCTAAATAATAGGAAAAGGTTTTACTATATATTTGTATGTGGTTTCCTATGAAATCAATTAAGAAATAGAGATTGTGTATGTTTTGTGTTTCGATCCTATACAAATATGGTTCTTCCACTTTATTTGGTATCGAGCAGGTGAAAATGAGAGTCATATCTTGATAAAATTACCTTCAAGCCATATAATCAACACCTCTTACAGATCAGATCGTTCCTCCAGTCGCCTACACGTTCCTCCCAGATTTGGATCCAATTATTTCTGAGCAATGCTAAATGCATTATGTAAAAGTTCATCGAAATCCATTTAAGGTCATAGATAACTCAATAGTTTGTTATATTTGCAGTCAATTCTGCCATTGAATTTCCTTGGTGACACAGTTGTAAATTTTTATTTGAATTCAAAAATTTGGCATTTGCTCTGATCACATTTTAACGCATTTGGCTGTACCAAACACCTGTGACTACACCTTCTACGCATAATGGTTTTTGGGAGCACATATTTCTTCACTCTTGTTTCATTGGCAATTCAAAGAGGATAAAGGAAATCAGCAAACGGCACCACCAACGCCTAAACCCTGTCGATCTCATCATGGCCTATACCTGTAGGTGTCATCCTTGGTCTCCAATATTGGCTCAAGACTAATCCAGGTTTAGAATTTGAAGGACCTGTTGCATGCCAAGGAATTAAGCTCGAACCCACCATCAATGCCACGTATTTCCATGAGGATTCAAAGTTCTACGTTTCAATGAATATTATTGTACAGAGGTATCTGTTGTGTACCATGTCATCTACCGTCCACGCATCCACTTCAATCACTCCTCAAAACTGTTATTTGATCCATGCATGGTGTGTTTGATATACCTAGATTCATTGTTTTACATTTCATTTCTTTTTAGTGTCATTTTTGTCCACGACAGTGAAGATTAGTCTCTCATTTTCATTATGTCACGAAATATTAGCATATGTATTGTCTATAGTGAATATTGTCATTAGATTTATGACTTTAGAGTGATTTAGTTTTGTGTCAAGTAGTATCCCCTGCCGTCATTTAAAAGTAATTTGTTCTAATACTTTTTATTAATACTATTATCTTGTCAAAGCAAAATAAATATATTTTGTCAAAGAAAATCGATTGATATGTGAAAAGTCCATACTCAGTCAAATAGTCTATGTTTTAAGTCATTTAGTCTTGTATTTTGGATAGAGTCATTATAGTGTCCTTGTCAAATGTTAATCATCATCAAAAGAGTTAAAGTTGGCATTTGTGTCGTTAATAGTGTCATTGTAAAAGTTATAAAAATAAAAACTTTACCTTACGGATGTATTTTTGGTGTAACCGACGTCTGAGTTAAATTGAGCCTCATGTTCACATTCCGTTGAGCTAGCAACAATCACATTGGAGGATGGAGGCATATGAGGATTGAGGAAAATCAGTGTCCTCTCATCAGTCGCTAATGATGGGGTTGCTTCTGTTATGGTGACATGTGTGAGTGTGTGTTTATTTCAGTGTGATTTTTTTAAAATAATGTGTTATGGAAACTTCACATTATGGGGGATGACACAATGCTTCAATTTGTATGTGTGGAATGTTATGTTTACACTATAATGGATTCTAAAATTTTATCTCCTGAAGAGAAACTATGATGAGGGCCAAAGTATGCACTAGCACATCGCGATATGGTTGTAGGTAAACCATTTGAAAACCTTCACCCCTTTGTGGTTTATGGTCAACCACTGTAAAACCACCTCACTCTCGGTTTTTGGTTAACCGATGGAAAACCAACTTTTAGTTTGTGATAATCCAAAGGAAAATCACATGATCACAAAATCAGGTGCAATGTAGCATGGACATTTTCCCCATGTTAGCACTAAGGGGGGTGAATGTTAGGAATATATATTAGTGCTTACATTATAGTGGTAAATGTAAGTGTAAATTTAAATGAGTTTTTGTGAGGTATGTAACAATTGATGTAATTATCGAGTGTGTTGAGAGTTGTTTTAACAACTCATCAACAATAGCTAGAGTTTTTATAGGAGGTTTCCTAGATAATAGGAAAAGGTTGTCCTATATATTTGTATGTGGTTTCCTATGAAATCAATTAAGAAATAGAGGTTGTGTATGTTTTGTGTTTTAATCCGGTGCAAATACGGTTCTTCCGCTTTAGATTGTTCATGTTAGTGAGCATGGTTTTATAACAAGGGACATAAATATTGATAGGTTCATTAGACCCTTATCATATTTGATCCAATTATGTATAAGATATTTTTCCTCAATATTGATTGACAATTGGGCTAAAAAAGGTTTTCCAAAATAGTAAATGCATATACAAAACGAATGGGGAAAGTATAAAACCATTGTAATGAAAATATTTAAGACTTTAGGGAAAGAGCTTGCTAAACAGATATCATTAGAAGTGTAATCAAAACAAGCAACATGGAATGAGCGAAGATGCTCATAGTATCTCCTTTTCCATATATAGGAAATTTAGGCACAAAAACCCAATAGGTAGTAGAAAAAAACCACTTTGAGTGCAAGTTGATTTTGAAGCAAGTATCTAGAATCCATAGTATTAGAATAAGTAAATGCACCTTTTTGTAAATGTAAGATTTGTGCTTACAAAATATAAACAAGGGATTCAAGATCTTGTGTACTAGAGGAAGATGTATGTGAACCATGTGGAATGGATATGTGATATGTAGGAACAATCATGGTTATATAAATAGGAATGGATACATTGGGAATTGAGACATGAGGTGCATCCAAGAAAGGGAAGCACCATGGATATGGGAACAAGAGAAATTGAGGTGTCCGACAATGAGACATTCTTAATTTGATCTCATAAAACATAGAGTAAAATATCAATATTAGAGGGGTTCTCTTGTAAGAATTGATCAAATTGTTGGGCATCCTCATTAGGGATATTGTGATCACGTTTTTAGGTTGATAATTAGAGCCCTATGCTTGGTTGGGATTGGAAATGATGGGAAAGGAAGCATTAGAAAATAGGCCATGTTTTGTAATGGAATGATGAGGAAGTGAAACATCATGAGGGGTAGATTTCATGAGAGGGGGTTACTAGTAACTACATTTATTTATGGAAGAAATGGTTTTATATGATGAGAAGAAAGGGATGGAGTATCGTGTCCTCCTATGAGAACTTTATCGGTTCATTTACAACAAGTGGTATATTGGCTAACTCGGTAGTATCAATGATCCGTTAAAGAGTGAAACCATAAATTATTTGAAGGAATAATTCACAAAAAACATCTTTCCTAAACAAGTTAGGAGGAACATCAAGAGGAATTTTTATAGTTATGAAAATGCATCAGGTCAATGGAATATCAAGATCTATGGTATAAATAGGGTGATAGTCATCATGAAAATCAAGCATGATGATAAACAAAAGGAAGAAAAATATGAGAAGGATAGGTATATATCCAAATGGAAACCAACAATCCTAATACACAAGGAGTGGGTCCTAGATTAGGTTAAGGATTCAATCAAAAAGAAAGTTTACAAAAAATTTAACCAAAAATGAATTATCTACCAAAGTTGATTTAACTAGGTGTAAGATATATAAGAGTGATTACTAATTTAATAAATATATAAAAAAATAAGAACTAATCATATTTATAACTCATATTAGATAAGAAATATTGCAACACACTACTTAACCTAGCATGTAAGTTTGAAAGTATGAAATAGAAGTATAGATGCACTTAACTTGTTACATTTGATTTCTAGAAAGACATGGGAATGTACAACACAAAAACTCGGGATAACCGAACCTAGGAAACCCTCACAAACTAGATTGGAACTAGAATTTTTCCTAGGTTAGGACCATACAACATAGCCATGACCATATTGTATGGTCTTGGACCTACTCTAAGACAACTTCTAAAACTTTCTACATTGTTTTCCTTATTGGATTTTTCTTTTGCTATCAAATCCTAGTTGTTGCACATACAACAAAGCTCTTTATGTGAATTGGTCATTATCTCAAACCCTAGCCATGGATGAAGATTCCTGAAAAACAAATATTAGAAGGGTTTTGGGCACCCTCTTACACCACCAAAATTGGCACTACTCCAAAGAGGCTTCAAACCACATATCATTCTCCACCTAGTGTGTGATATCTAGATAGATCAATCAGATTTGACAATGTCTTTGACCATGCTTGCTTTAACTTCACTCTTGTTATGAAAATTCAAGAGAGGATGTTTGAGAGCTTGTGGAAGAGATATGGATTCCTTGACCTAGTTTTGAGATTCAAACCTATTGTGGGTGTTGACCTAATGAATATAGATATGAAATTCCTAGATTTAGTGAGCCTATGATGCCTTTTATAAGTGTAAGAAGTGAGTGATTTAGTGCATTTCCTTAAGAGTTCCAAGTTAGCAAATGAGGTAGTGTTTACTTTCTTATATAGGGTTTTGTAGATGATTTATCTAAGAAAGGTCAACCCAAGGAAGTATAAGACCCAAAGAAATATTTAATTTTAAAAGTGTTATTGGAATACATGTTATTCTAAGACTACGAAAAGTTTCAGGACCATATAGTATGGTCCTGACTAGACTGTATGGTCTTATCCAGGAGCATAGAATATGCAAAATGAGATTTGGAGTTGGTGAGTTGATGTTTTTATATAGATTTTATGCATTGTGTTCTTAGGATGTCTCAACATGTAAGTATGTAAGGATGAACAAGCTAAACAATAAACCTTAGGAAGTGTTAAGAAAGAAAGGAGAAGTTGTGTTTGTCATAGCAAGAGTGTGTAGTCAAGTCAGGGTTGCAAATGAAAATTACAAAATTTTAGTTTCTACAGGTCATAAATCTCAAAGAGTGGGTTGTAAAGTAAGGGACAACAAATAAATAGTGCAATAGATCAAGAATATGTAGATATCATATGTAGTGCCCACATATTTTCATATCCATTTAGGACTATCATGACTCATTGTATCATGGTATTATTCTAAAAATACATTGTTATTGTGTTACTATCATTTTGGTGTTGATATTGTTATATGATATGGATATATATTAGCATTAGGATGTCAACTCATTTTTTACACATTATTGATGGGGCATGTAATGCCGGTGTATATTGATCATTTTATGGCTATCGATATCATGTCATGATTTATTTGGGTTACTGATCTCATTGTTTACTTATTTATACATCGTGGATGTGTTGTCATAATCTCTTCTTGCTACATTGTATGGTTAATCATAGTATGATTTACTTGTTTTAGATAGATATTGAATTTACTAGGATTATCGTCATGATGCATGTATGATATCTTATTATTTAGTTATTGGTATTGGACAAGTATGATGTTTGACTCAAGTGTGCAAGTGACAGGTTTTGGCATGTAAGAAATGTAAGAAATGTGAGACTCGAGAAGGGCATTTATAACTAGTACAATAGGCCTTGAGGGGCAAAAATTCCTTCCTTGGTCATTTTTTTGTATTTGGGTCACCTTGTTTAGACATTGGTTAATATGTGGATTAATACTCTTATATGCTTGTTTTATCTTATTCCTTTACCCCTAAGGTTGTATTCACCTCCTTTGAGGTCTTTTTAAATTATTAAGTTTAACCCCTTCTTTCTTAGTGTTTGGTCTTGTTGTTTAGTGTTCATTTTACCCCATTTCATGAGTTTGATTTATGGTTTGTTTGTTTATTTTAATGGGAGATTTGGGACACCTAATCTTGGATTAGGTAATCCCAAATACCACTCCTAAATATCATCTCTCTCCCAAACTCGGATTTGGGAAAGAGGTGACATTTAGGAGTAAATGCAAGAAAAAGCTAAATTTACCTTGAAAAGAGACCCTAGGACCTACCCCTATGGGTGGGTGGGATATTTTCAAGGTAAATTGATCTCATTTACCCCTTTTTCCTTTCTTTCAACCACCCTCATTGATGGTTCTTGGTTTTGGAATATGGATGTTTCCATGATTATTTGGGTTTATTTTCTTTTCTTCTTTTTTTATTTTGGGGTGTAATTTTGAGAAGTTTTGTCTGGTTGAATCTTGGGTGGAGGGTGACACTTGTCATTGACTCACCCAAAATTGCATGTGCTGCGTTGTCGAAATAGTAAAAATACCCAATGATGATAAATTTTATTTCCAAAAATAAATGATGACATTTAGTCATATTTCGTGTTTATAGTATGTCTATGTGGCTTACTCTTCCTTAATTAGTAGTTCATTAGCTTTCCTCGCCTTTCTAAATGTTTTTTTACCCCTTTCCTTAGTGTTTTGCTTTTAATTTATGTAACCACTAATCTATGCAAACCAACAATTTTGTGTACTTTACTCCAAGACTTAAAACTCCCAGTTTTTTACATGTGTTGCAAGTTCCCCATTTATTTTCTTACACGTTTCTCAACTACTTCTCCTAATTCTTGATAAATGTGTATGAGTTTCTTCTTCTTTAATTACTATTCTTAGTAAGTTAACTTGCCCCTTGTGTGGATGATTTGGCACTTCTTGATTGCAAGTGTGTTGGACCATTTCCCTGCCAACTTTCTATAAAACCAAGCTTTTTCCTGAAGCATTAGTTGGAGTCTCTTGAATTTGATTACACCGTTACTCGCCAAATCTTGCAAAGAAACACACAAGCAACTCAGAGTTTTGCCTTGTTGCTTCCTTTCCTATATTTTAGACCGGTTGTCGACAACCAAGATGCTCCAAAGATCTTCCCAACTTCTTTTTCACACCAACCAGCATAGTTCCCTAGGCCATTTGGATTCATAATTGGAGAAGAAGCTGAGGGGATAGAGAAAAACACAACCACCTCTAGATATTGTCATAGTTCTACATTTCCAGGTTGGGGTGTAATTCAATTCTTTAAAGCTTTCTTTTTAATTTAGAGTTTATATTTCTTTGTCAAATCAATATCTTGTTTTTATAGAGTATAATTTGCAAGTATTCAATGTAAGTAGCTTCTGTTGATATCTCCTTCTCACTTATCCTTGTGGATTTTCCTAGGAAAGGATTTGGAGGAAGTTCTTGTGCACATACTTCTTCATTTCTTCATATTAATACACTTGTAGCTTTCATTTCATTTATTAGTTATATTTAAATATGCACACGAACAAATATTTCATTGAGATTTTCCTCCCTGCTTATCCCTATGGATCTACAAGGGAAAGGAGCTTGAGGAAGCTTCTATGTCTATGTACTTTGTTGTATTTCTTCACAAAATCAATTGTTTGTGTAATCCACTGTTTCACCAGGGAAGTTTCAGGGAAATAAATTGCTTCTAAGAAGCTTCATTTCTTCCCGTGATTCTGAGGTGAGGATTTAGAAGAAATAGTAGATAATCCACAATTAGTAAATTGGAAAGAATCTATTATTAGTTAGATTAATCTTTAATTCCAACAACAGAGGAATAACACATCCGGATATTCCTATTTATTTTATTTTATCATACAAGTAGTTTTATTTTAATTAGAAGAAATTTCTTTTTATCTGTAGCTTTCATTTATTTATTTATCTTAAACCAAAAATCCAAAAACATAGTTTAGAAGTAGTTTAGCTTTGTTTATTTATTTGCATTTAAATCTTCATTTAAAATACCAAAAACAAGTAGATTAATTTGTTTTGCACTTGTTTAATTAATTAGTTGCATTCATATTTAATTAAATTAAAAGGAGAGTAATCAACTTTTGTTTAGTTTAATTTTTTTGCATTTTTAGTTTAAAATAGGAATCTAGATTAATTAGATTGGGAATGAACAACAACCCCACGTTTCCATAGTGGCCTAGGTTACCCACTTAACTTCAGACCCCTTTGGTTTCTTGTGTGTGTTTTGTTTTTTCCATAGTTCCTTGGTTTGTGCCCACATGACCATTCAGGGTCCACATCAACCAAGGCATAGAGTTTGTGATCCAACCATGCCATAACCAAACATTGACACACGATTGACTGATATTGACCAAGGCCTTAGATAACTTATCTTTCAAACTACCCTAGTCCCACCTACCATCATCATACAACTGATTGCTTTGAATGAAGATGAAAATAACACTAAAGAGTTAAGGAAAACTAGTCGTAGTAGAGATTAGACTTGTCCTTACCTCATCGTTCATCATATATTCATGACCCTCTTCAAGAGGAATTCATAGAAAATGAATGATAGTTTCCCCATGTTCCACAACCAAGCTCAGTATTATTCAGGCCCACCAATATTAAATGTGACTTGCGTACGATGATCATCCTTGATCATACCATTACCCCCGAACAAGTGAGACAGCGTTTATTGCCCTCAATGAACAAATACCCATTTTTCTAGTTGAGAACATTAGGTTGCCTTGATTTATTTTTATCACTTCCACCTATTCCATATGTATTTATTTACCCATCATGTTACCATCCCATCCATTCCATTCTGATTGTCCCTGCATGAGCTCGGGAGGTCATGTGCATCTAGGAGTCACGTGTTGATTCTTAGGCATACAAATACCCTCCTATTTGCTTGTGTTTTTGGGTCTCTTCTATATCATCCCTCATGTTGAAGGGATAGGGGTTCTTTTGGGTCATTTTTTGGTGGAGTTATTTTGGGATCTTTAGATATAGAATAAGGAAATCATGAGCAAGCTTGGATTTATATTTGAGTTATTGCTTTGTGAGGTAGGATCTTATTCCTATTTGTTTAATGGTTGATAATGGAATTGTTTACTCCCATGGTGAAATTATTTTTTTTTGAAAGAAATGTATTTTTGTTTGGTTTATATGTTTTTGTTCCATCTTCCCTTGAGGGGAGGGGATTTGGGAGTGTGTTGGGAAGAGGGAGAATCCCTTTAATTATCGCCCTCATTGTTTCATGGACAAGCTTGATGGATTTATAATTCCCCTATATTTGGTTTTCTTTAGGAGTTGATTTCCATTTGGCTTGGAAATCACCTCCTATCTTCACCTAAGGAAACTTATAAGTTTGAAAACCCTTAGTGGAGAGGGGCATGGAGAGATAAGGGGAGAAAAATAGAGTGATAAGGAGATTTTGAGGCTTGTTTTTGGGAATTATTGGTTACTATGTTATGACAAACTTGGGATATATTAATCCCCTCTTCACTAATAGTACAAGCCTTGTATTTTTTGTTTTCTTTCTCTAATAGTAGAGCTTCTTAAGAATTGTGACATCTTTTTTGATTTTGGTTATGTTGTGAAATTGTAATCCTTGTGTTTTTTGTTTGTTTTCCTTATCTTATGTGTTGATTAGAAACATGTATTTCCTCTCTCCCATTGGCTTGGGGGAGGCTAGCATGTTCAAATTATTATCTTTGATGCATGTAATGGTGTCAATTGGTCATGGTCAACCAACCTGTTCTTATGGCTTTTGGGGAGCTTTTGTGATGGATTTGGAGCATGGATTGAAGTTGGGAACATGGAGAAAGTTAGTAGGTTTTGAATGTTGTTTTGAAGTTAGAAAATTTGTAAAAAAATTGCCATGTTGTCTCCACTTTGTGGAGGGAATTTGTACTTGTATTTTAAGTATAATCTTTCCTTCTTATGGTTATGGTTGAATGTAAGAAAATATACTTTTGAATATGCATTTTGTTGAAGTGAGAAAGATTGTTTAAATCTCTTATTGAAGGACTTAGTTTGTTGTTTTGTTAAATTACAAGTTTTGAATTGTAAAAGTTAATTTTCATCTTATTAAAATAAATGCAAATTGTTGTTAAATTCTTCTCATACTCCTTTAGTTTCCTTTTTGGAAATGATGTTGAAATAACTAGGATAGGAAGAAACAAATGGATGTGTTGTTACAAAAAAATTGAAATGTGCAAGTTTTCCCTTTGTTAAACTTGGAATTGTCTCATTTTCTTCTCCTCCTCAAGAAGAAATAAAAAAAAAAAGGATTGCATGCTTTTATCTTATATTTTCTATCTCTGAAATGGAGTTGCCTAATTTCTGTGTTGTGTTAATAAATCTTGGAATTGGATTTATTTTATCTCTAAAAATGGAGTCATCATAATTTAATTGGTATCCAAAAATCTTGATAAAATAAGCTTAGTTTATCTCTAAAATGGATTTAAATTCTCTTCATGTCGACCATGAAATTTTTTTCTTCTTTTGAGACTAAATCTGAAATGGGTTCTTATTGGAAAATTAAACTTGGAAATCCACAATTAAGTATATATATAAAATTTTGAAATGTTATAACTATATATTTATATAGATGTAAATATTTTGAATTATCTTATAAATATGTCATTTAAGATCAAATTGTTTGTTTCAAAAGAAAGAGAAAAAGAAAACCATGACATTTTATTCATATAATCCATATTCATACTACCATTGGCCTTTATACACACACACACACACACACACACACACACACACACACACACACACACACACACACACACACTTTTATTTCTTTGTTTTATTGAATAAATCAATGGTATAGAATGAATTTTTTTATAAGGTTGGGGAAGGGTTTAACCGTTGGTCGTCCTAACTTTGTCCCCTTACTCCTTTGTAATACAACATGACCGTGTCATGTCCTTCCTCTCATATTACTTATGGATGTGGGCATATGCCACATCCCTCTCTCTACCCTTCCTCTAAACATTTAACCCTCCATGTGCCTTGTCATGACCTTTTCGGGCTTGGCCGTATGGCCATTCTTTTTTGTGTTACACACCCAGTGGGCTATAAAATTTAAAATGTGTGTGTGTGTGTGTGTGTGTGTGTGTGTGTGTGTGTGTGTGTGTGTGTGTGTGTGTGTGTGTGTGTGTGTAAATGAAGTTGTACATAAAGAAAATAATCTGATATAAAAATAAAATAATACAACTCTTCATGAAGAGATTTAATCTTGTGGGATATTTCAAAATCAAAATGAAACTAAATATAGCTCCCATGACGATACTCGGATGAGAGTTTTTCCTCTCACAAACTAAGTTTTGATCATAAGAACAATGCGAAAGAATGGTGGACTGCGCAAACAAGAAACTTGATTATCTCAACCTTAAACGGATTTCCAATGAAATGGAAACAATAAAATGAAGGAATGACCATGCTTCCCTATTTGAGCTCCATGAAATCTATCTTCCTCTTCCTCATACATGCAAACAAAAGTTCAACCAAATAAGAATGAAAATGAAATAAAAGTGATTTTGTGGTAGCCCATAAGGAAATTAGGGCATTATTAGATGCCCTAAGATCCTATGATGGAGGGCCCTTTGATCTAAGGGCTCTCCTTTATTCCTGATTTGGGCCTTTTAGTGACTTAATATTTTCCCCGTTAATTAATTGTTAGTAGTAAAATTATTTTAACTTAAGAAATAAAATTTAAAGGGGCATGGGTCCATTTGGGTGACCAAATTGGACCCATGCCCAACTATTGTAACCCTATGGGCACCTTTTATCCCTTATTTGTTTTCGAGAATTAAATTACTATGATTTAAATTAATTTAATACTCATGGTTTTTTTAAGCGCTGTAAAATGAAATATTTAAGGGCTCACTTAAGTGTATTTGTGTTGTTTTCACCTTTTAATTTTTCGTAACCACAATCTAGTAATATTTTACATCATCACATCGTATTATTATAACTTTAAAAAATTATCTTGGTTTTATTATTATTATAATATTAATTTTGGTTGCCTTTAATAATTTTGGACTTGTTTTGAACTATCGTTGAACAAGGCATGACATACTCTAACCTATTCATGAACATCAAAAAATAATCTTAATCTAAAATAGCGTAAAGGAAAAGAGATGTTAGAGATACTTACTATAGACATAAAATATATCCACTTGGGTACATTTCTAGGTCCTAAAGCATACTAATATATACATGATTCCTAAGCAAAACAAAACTAGTGGTTGACAACTCCTTTTGGATTTTTTGCTTTATTTCTTGTTTTACACATTTTACAACCCCGCCAAACTTGAATTATTTATAATTTATGGCCTCGAACACTAGCGCCCAATTAGGACACAAGTTCCCAGGTGCTCCATTCCCTCATGGGTGCTCTTAGCCCTCACTACCCTTTTCTCACCCTTTTGGGTCTCTTTTACTTCTGGGGCATCTTTTAATACTTTGGGTTGGCCTTTCAGTTATCAATTACAAAATTCAAACAAGGGAATCATATATATACTTAGTCACTTCTCTAAAATAAGGTACCAAGGAATAGAATTATCTATTATCACCTAATCTTGCATCCAAAGACAAAAGAGCATTTAAAAGGCATCCATCTAGCACATTCACTTAAGGGACAAGGGTCAGTATCACTTCAAAGATAGACAACATAGGAGGGGAAGTCTATTCTATTTCATTACACACATTTACATCATTTGGAGCATTCTAGATCTATCCCGCTATTATAGTGCACTTTATACAAGGGAAAATTAGAGCATCATTACACACACACACAAAAATACATGGAGTCCGAAATGTAGTACAACACCCAAGTACTAAGTTCACTCTTCGGGTGACCGTTGAGGTCATTCTAACTCCACATTCTAAATTCTTTTATTAGATTTTATTTGGTTTGAGGACATGCGCAAGTAGACAACTATTTTACAAGTTACAGGTACAATCGGTGAAATTAGAGTGAAACTAAAACGACAAAAGGAATCTAACAACGAAGCTCTTCCTACACGTAAAGGATCAAAACTTGAGCATCTAGGTGGACACTAGCTCCCAAATCAATCACTAGCGCCCGAGAACTCTTGTCCTCCCATGGGTGCTTCTGTCTTTCACATCTCTGAGTTTTAGAACCTCTAGTAAGCCTTGATGAGATTTTTCCTAGGATTTTCCAAAGAGTTCCTCAACCCATATCACTTCCAAATCACTAGAAATCAACTAAGTTATATCCCTCTCTCATTTGATTATGGTTTCATGTTATTTAATGCTTATTAATTATGGATTACCGTAGTTTATCACATGTATATCATCGAGTTACATTAGTTACTCTAAAATATAGATTTAATGATATTTAGATTAAATCACTTACCTAATTGTAGATACCATCGCATTATCTTCTCCCCGTGGTTAGTAGCAAATTATGAGATATTTGATATGGGGATCCCAAGTGAATAGAATAATACTTAGGAAAATAGATTTTTGAAGAATCAAATGACTTATAAGGCTAGAAAACCATTGTAAGTGTAACTATTATGGTTGAGAATTCTAAGTACCCAATCCAAGTGTAGACTCTAAAGATAAGCACTTTCGCTAACTTCAAAATGGTAACACCCTTGTTATGATCAATCCAATTTAAGGGAATTTAAAAACATACCCTTGATATAAAATCATGCTACCAATGTTTAACATTATTATTTAGCTTACTACTAGTTAATCCAACATAATTAAAATATTCATAATCCATTTGATAACATATAATAACAATGTGTAGTTGTTAGGGTATTTCCATATCTCCACGATCTCCCTTAAATCACTCTAACCGAGTGTGTATACTTAGTTTAACCTTTTACAGATATGAGAACTATATCCATCTCCTAAGTGCCTACATGGAAGACATTCATGCAAATTCCATCTGGTATCCGACATCGTTCATTTAGGAGATTGGTGATCAAATAATGTAATCAACTATTACATTAATTTGGTCAAAGTTTCAAGCATTGCTTTGCAAGATTAGTTTGACACCACACATTAGCCTACAAAACTCGTCTTCCATCACCACACAACTATCTCAATATAGTTATCTAGATTCTTTATTTTTTTAAGAAGGTGAATTTGTTAAGAAGAGGGAGAGTCCATTACTAGCTCATTTCCCTCTATATAAATAATTACATCTCGCACCATCTTATAATTCCTATGGGAAACATAGGGACCACATAATGATTACCCATCATTACATCCTCACTACCCTTCATGTAGCCATCCTAAGTTGGCACTAAGCTAAGATTCTAACAAGATGACGTAGGAACATTATGTCCCACGCTCCTTATACTTAGGTTACCTTAGTTGAGTAATATAACTAAGTCTTCCTTAACGAGTTCGTTTTAAAGTATTATTTCATAATACTTAATATATTTTCATAAGAGGATCGTAGTAACTCAACAAGTTACTAACTAATAATAGTTCCTCTTGTCACACTTTTATCAACTTAGTAGTGTAGATTAATCATTTATTTTCCATATAGAATCATTTAATTACATTTACTTGTCATAATTCATTACTACTATAAAGTACATAAACGTATTTATTTTGTTACCTATGTCATCCTTTCAATTTATTTGATGATATTCATTTTTATTTGTTTATTCTATCTAAATTAATGAAATTAGAAATAATCAAATAACTTAAATTATCAACTTAATTCATAAATAAACTTCATAAGTAAAACATCTACATTTTCAATTCAAATAAGATAAGTCTTAATACCATATTTCAATTAAGGGACATGTTGTCACGTGGATCATGCACCCATTGAATTGTTGAAAGATCTCATGCAACATTGGATCATCCCCAAGGTGTGGGACCTTGTTGCCTTGGGATGAACCTCCAGAGAAGGTCGACTTCCTCTGAAACTTGGGGCACCCGATGTAAGATTGATGTGCAAGGATAAAAACACTTTAAATGATTCTAATCTACTCACTTCACGAGGTTCAGGGTTAGAAATAACAAATGAGGAAAATGTGGTGATACACCAAAAGTATAACTAGATAATCATATGATCTTCACACCGAACGGATTGACTTAAAGGATAAAATAACTACCACAATCTAGTTCAACTTGTGCTATTTGGATAGGGTGAATAATAAACCATAGACAAAATAACATACATTCCCTTGTAAGACCCCAAGTATACCTAATAGATGGATCAAATCTGATTGAATACACAATCAACAACCATAACAACATAAGGCATGCACATGTCAAATATCCCTTTCACTTATTACAACCAATGATAATGTAACTTTATAACAGAAGGAAAAACAATCTTTTCATGACTGGTATTCGAGATAATCACATCACTTTCCCATAAAATGAAATAAGATATTCTGAAATAAAGGTGAGCTAACCACTTACACTAAGGAATTGTGCATCCACAAAGCATACATTGATCAACTATTAACACAATAAATCAGATTCTCCATGGAAAAATATTGTTCTAAATGTAATTGAAAGGCTTCAAAGTATTCAAAGCACTCTTCCAAGCTTGAAGAGTAACTTCCAAAATGATCTATCTATATCCTAAAAACTTTATGCACTTAACTATTTATAAGTTCTTAGGTTGAGCCATTACAGTTGGACCTTAACCAAAAAATTACTAAAAATAGAAAATCATTAAGTTCCAGGGAACAAGCTCCCATAAAAATAGCAAAGTGGTTACAAGGGTTTGACTCTGGCCAACCCGTCAGAAACTTGGACTGATCCAAAGCTTGGAACTATCCTCCCATGGCCACCTAGCTTCAGCTTGGCCATGCAACTCCTTCTCCTTTCTTCTCTTGTTCTTTTTCCCAAGTAGCCATTTGATGCTTATATTCGATGAAACACTTGATAATTCCTTGTACTTATCCTTCCTTTGGCCCGCACACGTAATGGTTCACCACATATGTTGTCTCGATCTCTCTTGCTACCTTTTCTAGAATTCTTTTAAGTTTGCTTACTACTTTCTTTAGTCAACCTGTGAAATTTTGACATGAAACCAACCTATCAATGGAGTCACTATTGAAGGTCCTAGTTACTTCATCATCCTTTTTCACCAAATCCTTAAAATTTGACTTAATTTGATCTTCTAGAAGAGCATCAATGTTCTCATTGAAGAACTTGCAGTTAACATTATCAAACTCTTCTGAGATATTGTTCAGAGCATCCATTATTTCCACATGCTTTTCATCCAATTTCTTTATCAAATCCTGTAATACCTAGGACCTAAATTCCATAGCCTTTTGAAATTCAAACAACTTAGAAACATCATCGATTACTTCTTCTTGAAGAATTATATTTGATCCTCCTCTCTGATCTCACTCCATGTAGTCAAATTCAAATTCAAGTTATTATTATCTTCAAAGAAGGCTTCATCCATTCTACGAATAGAGGCTCTTTCAGTCTGCAAATCATTATATATTTCAATAGCCTCTTTAATCAAAGGATTGGCTTCTTGAAGTATACGTTCTATCCATCCATTCATTGATCTTCCCTTCTAACCTATCTTCTCAATCTCATGATATGAAATATCATCCAGAGTGGAAGAAATTGTCAGAGTAGTAGTAGTTGAAATATCAGTGGATGGAGTAGGTTGTGTTACCTTTCTCAACAGGGCAGTGAGTTGCTCAACAATTTGTTTTTAGTTCATCCTTAGAAGCCTTGTCTTTATCATAATTTTCCAACATATTTTTGAGAGTTGTCTGCACATCTTGTTTAGCCCCTTCATGTGTTTCTTTTCCTAGTGAAAATCTAGAAATTTGGTAGTCAGTTGTTGTGATAGTTTCTTTGGTTTTTCCCTCAACAGGAGTAGCAATTTCCATGACTCTTTCTCCTAATTGGTTTATTGATAGGATGGAGATGATCTTCACCACTTTTCATGTCTCCTCGAGTAGGTTCCAACACACTTAGATCTATAACATCCACCAGAGGTACTTTCTTCTTCTGTTTTGGAGTCTGGTGAAATAACCATTCTGGTATAGCAGATGTTGATGGGAGTGGAATGACTAATTTGGTACCTAGAGCACTAGACAATACAATGGCACTTGGTAACATTAGTTGGCACTAGAATGGAAGTGGTAATGATAGATGGGGTGGAAGTGAGAATAGCCCCAGGGGTAGATACAATGAGGCTAGAAGTTGAGATGGAAGGAAATGAAAGTTGTAGAGGAAGTGAAGTGGAAACTGGAGACCCAATCATCTCCCCTACTGAGAGGATAGAAGAGATGAAAATACCTGGGCCATGGACGGGGATGGAAAAGAAGAAATGAGTGTAGAAGTGGAAGGAAATGATGGAGGAAGTGATAATGGTAAGGAAGGAGAGGATGAAAAATTTTGTGACAAACTTGGGGAATCAGTGACTTCAACAATCTCTGATACTGGTATTACTGAGACACAACCTTGGAAGCAGGAGCCTTGGAGAGAGAGGAACTTCCAACAATGAATGAGATCTTCTTAGGGACTATATGGGTCCTTTGGATAGACCTTTTCCCTTTAGTAGGTGTTGGAAGACTCATTGTTGGTTGGGCTTCTATCCCTTTGGGTGAAATTCCCAAGGTAGCCAACCAATTATATGTTCTTTGCAAAATGGGCCCCACCCTCTCCTTAGTATTACAACATTCTTCTACATACCAATCAATCCATGGCAATGGTTGATTGGTGATATTGTTATCCTTGTAAACTACATCCAATACTTCTTCTTCATCCTCCATCTCCTTTGGGATCTCTGCAATACCAAACTGTCTCACCTCGTCCAAAGTCAACCTTTCAGTAATCTCGTTGATGGATAATGAACTCATCCCGACAATGAATCCATATATCCTCTAGTTGGGGCACATGAGAACTGGATAAACCCATTTCAGTGAACTTTCCCCAGTAATCAAAATTGGTTTGAGGATGAAAGGTTCACAAGGTTACTTTAGACATTTTAGCATCCACATTCTTTGCTTTATAGATGTTGGCACAAGTATATCAACCAATTGAAATGGGAAATTGGATTCCCACCTTATGTCATTTGTTCTAGATTTTGTGATAATCCAATAATTTTCAAACCAACTCTAACAAAACCCATTTGTCAGTAGGGCATCTTGGCAACTTACTGGGAGCACCTACAAAACTAGGAATCTGATGTATGTAAATGTAGGAAACTACGATAAATGGCTCCCCATTCTCATACTTCTTTGAAATCCTCATTAGAAATCCTTCAATTGTACAAATCCTTATCAAAACAATAAAGGAGAACAATAAAGAAGGCATCATTAACCCTACAAAAATGTTTGCTTCCCTCATCCATTGTGATTTTAGGATAGAAATTGAAAATCTGGGAAGCACTTCTAACACCTTTGGTATTCAACCCATTAAATTCTCCCATAGCAGCTACAACATAGACCAAGAAGGAAGTCATGTAAAAGTTCTTGGAAGACAAGACTTTACTCAATTGAAAACAAATAGAGCTACTGATATGCTCTCCCCATCGTATGAATTATTTGTTTTTCTTAATGGTGGCAATGTATAAGAACATCCATTCCTGAAACTCTTTTGCGGAAGCAAGGCCTGAAACTCTACTCAACAACATGATAAGATCGTTTACTTCGAGATGAAATCTGATCGGTACATTGTCTTAGGCAACTTGGTGACACTCTTGGCCAAGTAGCTCTTCATCATGACCTTTGTACACAAATCAGTGTCTTTGTCCCAATGTTCAATTGCAGCTTCAGGTGAGATTGTAGCATAGTCTTCAACATCTGGGAGTTTGAACAAGTCTTCAAAGAAATCAGAATCCAACTAAATTACAACCTTTTCATCAACATCTTTCACCGATATGGAATCTTCATCAAAATGGGTTGTTGCGGCCAAGACAAATTTGGGGCAGTGCATGGATGTTGGAAAACTAGTGGCGAGAGCAAGACCACTATCATATATGGCCTGCATCTAGGACTTCTTGTTAGGAGCTCTCAACCTTGCCCAAAAATCTAGAAAATCCACCTACCCTAGGTCAATATCTCTAATATTCCCTAAGTCTGAAGAGAGGCACGAATGAGGAGCAACCCCTAAGAATGTATATTTCATCTTCTCTTTTCCTTTTGATGAAGAAGTTGACATCAAGTTCGGGCTTTTAGAATCTGAAAAAGCCTTTGAAAATTTGTAACAAATAATGTAAAAGTCCCAAAATGTCAAAAGTCCAAAATCTCTCAAAACCCAAAATAGAAGATGTCGGAAAATATGAAAATTAAAATCCTTCAAACTTCAAAACCGAACTTCCAAAATGTCCAAAAAAAAATCTTTGAAATCCTGAAAATGAGTCCTCTGAAAAAAACCTCAACTCCAAAAAGGAAGACTTACAAACTCAAAGGCAGAGTTACAAAAGGGCAAACTTCCGAACTCCAAAAGTAAGAACCTCCAAAATTAACTTGCGAGATGCGAACTTCATCAAAGGCACGAAAAGAAAGTAAAACACTTGGGAAGATCTTGAAAAACTATAATGCAATCTGAGTTGGATGCCTACACATGTTGAATTTTGCAACTGTGGAGATCAGGAGACACTTTCAAGGAAAACATGGTGTATGCCAAGGGTTTCATTTTCAAAACAGAATGAAGAACAAATGAGAATAAACAAGGAAGAAAAACCCAAAAAATCATAAACCAAAAAGAAATAACCCAAATGAAATTACCTTGAAAATGACGCCTGAAAGTACAAGAATGCAGTAAAAATCAGATTGTCAGAGCAAGAAGTCAGGTGAAAATGATAGGTAAAAACTTGAGTTTATATAGAAAACCTAAAATTAATGCTCAAATATGACATGTGCGAAGGTTGGTGAGAATTAAATGCTCATAGAACTCAAGTCCAAAACCTCAAAGTCCAAAGTTCTAAAATTTTAGAACTTCAGTTTTGCACTTCAACTCGAGAGACAAAGCTTATGAAAAGGTAACGAAGACTCTGAAACTTGAAAGTCCGAAGTTCCAAAATTTCAGAACTTTGATCTTTCAGACTTTGGAAATCAAAGCAAACACATCGAAAAATAGATGGGAAACTTCTAAAACCCGAAAGTCCAAAGTTCCTAAATTTTGGACTTTAGAACTTCGGAAGAAATTTCTTAAAATGACAACATAGACTTCTGAAACCCAAAAGTCCAAAGTTCTGAAATTTTGAAACTTCGGAGTTTCGACTTCAAACTCCAAGTTGAAAAAATCACAATTTACCAAAAGAGACCTCTGACTTCAAAGTCCGAAGTCCAACATTTCATATTTTCGGGCTTTCATAATTCTCAACACATTTCTTAAATACTTTAAGGTGAAGGATTTCAGAAGAAAAATTTTAAATTGACTTTAACATCTTCATTTCAAGGTAATATTTAAAATTTAACATGACAAATATCCCAAACTACATTGATAATGACTTACAATAATCAATAAGATTAATAGATTGGGCCATAATGTCAATTTTAAGATGCAATGATATTTCAATTGCATTATCAATTGATTACAATAATCCTTTTCATATTTATTTCCCAATAAACTAAAAACGTAATAACAATCATAAAATTTAATCCAAGAAGTTACTTCAAGCATGTTGACATTTATTGTAAAATTGTAAGAGAGAGAGAGAGAGATAAATATGGGTCGGATCATAAGAACTGGCATGAGTCCACATACTCTTATTTTATGATGTAATTATAATGAAATAAAATAATGAGAGATGGACAAATATTTATCTTTAATCAATGAGGTATAATGTAAATACCATAGTTTATATTATGAAATATACCTTATAAACATAACATAATGAAACTACATAATTATATAAAAATATTATGTCCATCTTATCAAGCATAACCAAATTTAATATGACTTAGTTAATAATGGATCATTTATCGCATGTCCCAAACATAAAATAAATAAGTAATAACCCACCATGTCTTTTTCCAACATTTCCTGATATTAGCAACATCTAGAAGGTTCATAATATGGGCAAAATAATAACGATAATGATCCATCTAACAACTCATCTTTTAGCAGAGTTAAACTTCATAAGGTTGCATCAATAAATCATATCCAATTTAGAACCTCTACAAATGTAAACTAATGAAGTAATTATATTTTAGAGACCCCTTTTGAGTTGTCTACACTTATATATTATCATTTTTACAAGAACATATAGAATCCCAAATAAGGACTCATTTAATCGTAATAGAAGATAACCAAAATGTCTAGTCCCAAGAAGGGAGAAAGAGTACATCAATAATAAAAATAATCATCAACTGTATTACACATATCAGAAATAAGTAATAGAAGGAGACATAAACCTTTATTCATTCCTAATATTTCCCAAACTAACTCAATATAGTCTTGCTTAGCTATCACAGAATTCAAGCCAATATTTATATATATCAATAATAGCATTCCAAAAATGTCCCAAACTGAAATCATATGCATACAAAAAGGAAGAGATTGTTTCCTTCACTATCAGTAAACAATTAATGAACTTGTAGGTTGTTTCCAAAAGTATCATATTCGCAAATTGAAAGCAACAATCAACTAAAATGTAAGTCCAGTTTATGTTTTCTATAATCTTTATCTTTTCAAGTTTCCAACCACCTAACAATTCTTTGTTAGATTAGGATTGAAACCTTTTAACCTGCTCCCGAATAGAAAAATGTATAGGCATAAACCCATAACTCCTAGCAATTATTTTCCAAATTCTAAACCCACATACACAAAATAGAATCAATTAACTTAATATGTTCACGAGGGAGAGGATTCCAACAACAATCAAATAGTCCTTACTTTTATAAAACCAAACAAAGAAAAATGATAATAACAATGCTCTAAAAGAGTCAGAATAAACTTATTTTCATTTTCCATATCTCATATAATGATCAAAACCCAAAATGTATTCAAATTTCAAATAATAAACTAGAGCCAAAAATGCATTCAAATTTCTCATAATCATCCAAACCAAAATCATATTTAGTTATATCATTAAAATAACAACAAATAATAAGAGTAGAAAAACCCATGCATGTGTTTCTTGCCTCCAAACTTCTCTTACACTATTCCAAGTCAAAAACTTCCAAGCAATATTAAATCTTTCAACAAAGTGTATTTAACTAAAAATTCCATGATAACCAAATATAACAAC
The DNA here is from genome assembly GCA_018340775.1 of Taxus wallichiana var. yunnanensis. Taxonomy (NCBI): domain Eukaryota; kingdom Viridiplantae; phylum Streptophyta; class Pinopsida; order Cupressales; family Taxaceae; genus Taxus; species Taxus wallichiana. Next base: position 371,289,112 of record CM031243.1, read on the forward strand.
AATAAATCGCATGTAACAATTGTCAAAACATATTTCCCCAAAACTCCATGCATAATCCCAAACAAAGCTCCCAAAGTGACCAGATAAAAATGAAAAACAACCTACATACATGACCTAGCTTCTCAAGGAATCTAACGGTTTCTAAGGCGTCTGCAAGAAATAAATTCTTCCAGCGGAACTTAGGTTTTATCCTAAGTTTTAATAAACTTTACAAAACCAATTAACTCGCAAGGAATCTAACGGTTTCTATGTCTGTATATACATACATGCACACACACACATATGTATATGTATATATATACATAACTATATATATGTACACAACACACATATATAACTATATATGTATGTATGTATATGTATAACTCACATATACATATATAGTTATGTGGGTGGTGTCCTCCTCAGCAAGAAATAAATTCACACCAACTTCTTAAATGCCATTCCAAATCATGGATTATCAACAAATTTTTAAACTCACTACTAAATTAAAGGGGTGGGGCAATCTAAAGTACCTTATTTTTGTTAGCACTTTGAAAATGTTACTTTTATATACTAATTTTTTAATTTTATTCCTTTTATATATTTTTGATCAAATTTAGTCATCTTTTCGCTCTTCCCAAACGCTATAATTCATTAGCCGACAACCCTTCTCTAGCTGATCTTATCGGAAATCACTTGATCTTCCATTGAATATACATCCAAACCTATTTGTGTCTTAGTTTTGTGTTTTTCACTTTCACAATAGGTTTTTGGGTCATGGATATTATTAGTCTTAGTATTGTCCATCTATCATGAACTTATCTTCTTATCTTCTATCGGTCATAATCTCACATGGGTAACTCACTTACGACTAGGTGAGATTTCATGGTCGATTGAGTAGGAAATATAAGAAAGGTCATATATAATATAAACACACCCTAATTTATTAGGGGTATCTAGGAATCTTTCGAATACCTTACACTCTTTTGAGCACATTATCAAATCACTAAGCTATACATATATAAGTCATCCAAGTGCACCTTAGATCCCATATTGAGCTTAATTCTTATTAGAGTAGGTATTTACCTTATCTCATGTTCACCTAGGTACTTTATTTACCTTTATTGTATTTAGCCTCACCCAATTATGTGTGTGGATATTTATTTTATCTTATTTAAATATTAGGAGATATTATCTAGTTATTAGGTATAGTTCTTTCCTTGATTTATGGTATTGACTAGTTCTTTCCTCTTCCCAAACCCTATAATTCATATGGTATCGACTAGATCCTTGATGTCTAGTTCTCTCCGATCTATGGTCTTAACTAGTTCTTTGATAACTAGTTATTTCCTTGATTTATGGCTTGATCTATGACCTTGATTGACTAGTTCTTAGATTGTTATTCCTCGCCTATATAAGCAAGACCCATTCTCAATGTATTTCATTGAGTTCCATAATAATATATGATATTATTGCTCATTTGTTTGCAAAGGTTTATGTAAAGTTATTCGTAAATTCCTTTCATATTATCGATCGTGATGTTTGATTAGCATCTGTTCTTGGCTTGGTAAGATCTAATTTTCATTCCTTTTATGGTATCAAAGTATGAGATTGCTATCGACATCTCTATTCTGTAAGTTTTATTTTGTAAATAAATTGTTTGTATATTCATATATTTGGGATTTAGTTGTATTTTGTTGTTGCATGTGGTTTTATGTAAAATAGATGCTTCCATCGATCCGTAAGGTGAAAAACCCTAAGATCGACCATTTATGGAGGCAATGCTTTTTTTGGTTTTTTTGTCTGCCGCAAAAACGCACCGGTTACTAATTCAAGAAAATCCGCAGACATCTATTTTGGCGGGAAGTTCATACATCCATTAAAATCCTTAGCCCTTGGTCATATGGTATGGTCAGTATGAGGGCTTAAATCTTGTATTTTGTTTTAGTGACAACTAAAATAAATAACAAAATAAATAACAGAGCATAATATTGAAAAGTTTGTATCTTTTGATCAATAACTCGGTTTTGAGTGCATATTTTTTCGTGCTCTTCCATTGAAAATATTTATTTTGAGAATTGCACTATAATTATAAAGTGTCAAATATGGAGGAGTATCAGAATCAATTATGGACGAAATTTCGGGCCGAGCCCGACGTCCTAAACTTTTTGGAGTTACATTTTTCTATCTATCATGGATTCTGAAAAATGATATGCTTTTCTCTCAAGTGTGTGGACTTAAAGAATATATTCTAAAAATTTTGGAAGAAAATATATCGCTCAAGAAGTGAAATTCTCTTCTACAATCACTCATTCACGATAAGGATACACTAATACACTACATGTAGAAAAAACTTGCTAGCCTACAACATCACCATCATATTGTAGACAACCATGTCCATGCTTCTAGTCCACTTAGCTTGTTGCTCTTGCACCCATTGATATTGATTTGATAGTCTTTGAGCCTGCTCCTGCTTCTTGATGCTCCTAAGCCTATGAGGCTTGTTATTGCATGCTCTTCCACATTTGTGCCTATTACAGTAACACATGTTGTGTATCCTACTTCTGCTCATATGCATGGCTCTTTTGAGAAGCATACCACTACATTCGGTTCTCGCATGCTCTGTTCTATGGGTTTCACTGGCGAGGTATTGGCAGACATTCATAGGGTATTGTTTCCCTTATTCCACATGTTAAGTGGAATTATCGCCATAACATTAGTTTTCAAGCATATACTTCATTGGGATCACACATTGATAGAGCTCCTATTTTTGTTCGCTCGACTCTTTCTAAGGATCATGAGCAACACATGAGTTATGCACCTTCACTCAGGCTTGAGAAACTTGAGATTTCAACTATCAAACATGATCAACTTGACACACATTCTGATGTTCTTGTAACGCCCGCTAAAATCTCCCACTTGAGACCCATGAACAACCTAGGTTTAGTTACAAAATTATGGAATAATTTTTTTAAAGTGTTAACAACCAAAGTCTCAAGGACAATTAAATTCAACTGATAACTTTTCCCATTATAATAATTACTAATTCCACATTATAAAGCAACAAGTGTAATAAGTCCACACCTAGCTCAAATCTCCTTAGGGATTAATTTAATCACTAATTACATTGACATTTTAGCTAAATATTCCCTGATTAAAATTTTAGGGTTAAGGGACCAAAACAATTAAATACCCAAGGTATTTAATTCCACAAGATCTAAGACAAGAGTAAGGTTTAATTACAATGGGTAAGTAAGAATTTACTCTGATGATTTTAAATATGTATTATTTTCTCCATAATTTTGTAACTAAACCTAGGTTGTTCATGGGTCTCAAGTGGGAGATTTTAACGGCATTAGCTTCCTTTCACATGCACCTATCAGTGCATTTTTCATCAAGCCATATGCAGCACCTTCTTCATCCATCCGTGTTGATTTGAGGTGGATATTTGATTACTTATGGCAGCAACATAGGTATTCACGAGAGGACTCTACAAGCATGGCTCCTCCACCATTCGACCTTTTGCTCCATTTTCTATACCTTCCGCATTGTAATGCTTATTGTTTTGAGCATTTTTCTTTAGCAGTGTAGTGTATCTCTTATTTGTTGAGAGATTTTGTATCCGTATTTTGACACTTTTGACATGTCGATGATTCTTATGGGGGATCTATTCTCGGTGAAGTCCAGTGTTATTTTGTTAGTGTTCAAGTAGTTGATTTTAAGCAACTCATACAATTTATAAAGACCACTCCACCCATTCAACAGAGTATGGGAGGGTGTGGTGTTGATCTTGCTTCTTCGAGTTTGTGTCCTGCGCTTGCTACCTTAGAATTTTCTTGGATCGTGACACTGGATTTTGTGTCCTCGCCTTGTTGCTTTGGTTATTGTTATTGGATCGTGGCACACCTATTTGCAGCAATTGATCGAATTATGTTTGGTGCTTTTTGTTGCATTTTCGACATCACACCGTTAATAGTCTCCTTGTATGGAGCTATTCTGGTGGAAGCCCAATGTCAGTTGTTTTTGAGTTTTGTGATCGAGCAAAGGATCTGCACTATAGTGCACACCAAACATCTTCAACATTGTACAAGTTTTTTTAGCCGAGCTTCTTGGGATGCCTCAGTAGTGAATTTTTCTCTCTCTACTTTGTTGTTATCGGTTTTGGGTACCTCATGCGGCCCTTTTTCCCAGCTTATTGTACATGAGTACCTCATCCGCCTAGTTGTCGATATTCATATCATGGACATGCCACTTCTATTTTAGCCCCTAGCTTCACTTGAGGGGGTGTTAGAGTAGGTATTTACCTTATCTCATGTTCATTTAGGTACTTTATTTACCTTTATTGTATTTATCCTCACCTACTTATGTGTGTGGATATTTCTTTTATCTTATTTAGATATCAAGAGATATTATCTAGTTGTTAGGTATAGTTCTTTCCTTGATCTATGGTATTGACTATATCCTTGATGTCTAGTTCTTCCTAAATCTATGGTCTTAATTAGTTCTTTGATGACTAGTTATTTCCTTGATTTATGGCTTGATCTATGACCTCGACTAGTTCTTAGATTGTTATTCCTCGCCTATATAAGCAAGGCCCATTCTCAATGTATTTCATTGAGTTCCATAATAATATATGATATCGCTACTCATTTGTTCGCAAAGGTTTATGTAAAGTTATTCTAGCGAATTGCTTTCATCTTATTAATCACGATGTTTGATTAAGATCTCGTGTTCTCGGCTTGGTACAATCTAGTTATCTTTCCTTTTAATTCTAAACTTGTAGAAGGTCCACAATGCATGTTTCAAAGTGTTAGGTGTAAATCAAGGGCTCATTATATATTATATTTTTTTGTTGCATTTCACCATAAGTCTTGGGAGAATCACATGTAACTTGATTAGTCTTGGAGTATCAGTATGTAGAAAATGCTCATCACATCATAGGGGTGTGGAGACCTTCCCAAACCACTCCTATTAATCTCTTTTTTAGGTCAAGGAAAGAAAGATAGAGCTTGATCAAAAGAGAGATAATATTTGATTTTGTCACAGTCATTGCAAGACTCCAAACATCAAAATCGACTTATAAACATAGGTGAACTTGCACCGAAAGAATGAATGAGAACACATTTCTAAAGGATGGATCCAATGGTCTCTAGATGGTATTGACCATGATACCATCCACCTACCGCAGATGAACTTTTCTAGAGCACAATTTTAGATGATGAGTATTTTGAGCACTTAGATAATGATCTTTCGTGTTTCTCTCCACCATCTCGCACAATGTTTTATATTATGTCTCGCATATTTTGGTGAGTCGGTTTCATTACTTAACCGTAATTTTAGTTTGTCAAATTGTGAGAAGTGTAACATATCATAAATTCAAGCCTTATAGAATTAAGACTATTTTAACAATGCCTTTATAAGTCTTAAATTCTTCATATCCTTCTCAAAAAAATCCTATCGAGTGGTGGTAAATGGCTTTAATCTATCTACACTAATGTGGTAGGATCTAATAAATTATTTCTTGGAAAAAATGGGTTTGAAACTCGTCAGTATTGCTAAGAACTATAATTTTTTATTAACGCCTTAGAGCAAAAAGAAAAAGAAAAAACTTCTAAGTTACGATCACAAAACAACAAACTTAAGATTGAAATTATTGTGTGACGGTCATATAGATGTCAAATTTAAAATTATTATTAATTATTTATCCTCAAGCATTACAACCCCTAGCACCATCCCCACACCCATCATAAAACACATGTCCACATAAATATTATTTACAAATAAGTACAACATAATGGCTAATTATGTATTAATTTTGTGGTGGATGGAATATTACACTCGAGGAAACTCTCATTAATGTATATAACATTATTAGCCAATTAGCCAATTTGCAATTTATAATAGTATGTATTATCCTCGTAATGATGTGGGGAATAATGTTGTATATATAATATTTATAACCGTTAGATTCATCTTAATCCTCCCCACATATGGTGGGTATACCATATGATCAACATGTTGCACATAAATCCGGTTAAGAGATACCTTTCCTACCCTCTCTTAATTAATAAGAAGATCTATGAACAATAATTTCTCTTCACCATAAAATATTGTGTAGATACCCTCTCCAATGGAGAACGTTATAAAACATGTAACATTCTCTTATAATTACCTTGTTCAAAGATGATATTTTTGTCCTTGAAATCATTTGACATGGTGTGCCTAATTTCTTTGTTTTTCCCCTTTGTTGACCTTTTCTCATAATGCAAATTGACTATAAATAAATTTAATATGCACAGTTGGCAATGATCATTCCTAAGGTGGCCTACATTAAATTAAATTAAATTTATCATCATTTCTAAGGTGGCCCTACATAGAATCCCTGTTCTCTGGCCATGATTTAACCAATAATTGAATAGATAGTGGCCCTTTCATGAGAGAGCATATTCTCATGCTCATGCAGGAAATGATTTGGTTTGCTTCAATAAAGTCCAACAACTTGAATGCATCAAAAGCCCCAACGCAACAAAGGAGATTTAATAAAAGACAACATTAGTCAAATCCTCATTTTCATTGCCGAGAAAGTATTGAAAAACATCCTCCCAAGCCATGTAAACTCAATAATTCATTTTAAACATTTTTAGGGTTCTTTGATAGTCAAAACAACTCATTCTAGAAATATTTGTTTATATGACCAAAGTCTTGAAATTGTACTCCACTTGTTTGGGCGGTTGAACGTACTTAAAAACTTGTTAGGCAAGGAAGTGTCTCATGTTTCATACCAATAATAATCTCTGGTTCAGATTACAATCCAATCATGGTGTTAGTGATAACTAAGTCTTCTGTGTTAGTGATAACTTTGTCGTTCTATGGATTATATCTTTGGTATATTCTAAATAATTAAATACCAAATAAATTAAAAATTAGGGTGGTGGGCATTGTGGATCACTTTGAATCATAGTATGTATATGTTACTTTTCATATTAAAAGTTTATCGTCATTTTTTTGGGTATATTTATAAGAGTTTATCTTCTTCACTACTTTTATTTATATTAAATATTTATTTTCTTAAATACACACACACACACACACACACACACACACACACACACACATACACACATCGTGTGTGTATACATACATATATACATTTTTTTCAATATTTATGACTTCATATAGTTAATGATTTCAATACAATTATAATACAAATATTTATATTAATTAGATTATATATAAATACAAAAACATATAATAGATTAGACTAAATTTATAAATTTACAATTAACAAAATTAAAGGCAACAGGAAGTATTTCAAGATTTGATCGTAGTAATTGGTATCTTAACTTTAATATAAAGAAGAGTTTTGAGGTGAGCCAACAAGAACTTACAAAAATTGATATGAACGAAGGACCTTGTCCAAACCACAAACTTCCAAGCCTCATCATGTCCAACATGTCAACTAGAGTTTCGCTTAATGTTAGACACGAGAAGTTTGGTTTCCAATAACAATTTTTATACCAATTTCTTCATAACCAAAAATCCTTGTAATGATATAAAAAATGTTTCAATTGGAAAGGTTAAGGCAAAGGCCATGAGCTTGCAGTAACTATCATTGACTTGGACAAACTTTCGCAACTTCCACACGTGGGGTCATCTTAGTAAGGTGGTATATAACACATGCAATTGTACAGGTGTAATTTATATTTATATTCAAATACTGATATGTATGTGCAAATAAGGTTAGTAATGTAAAAGCACCCCCTCTCCCCAATAATGATAGTATGTAATTGTAAATATAAAAAATAAAAAGTAATATTTAGAATCCAATGATCACACGTGTTTTGGAAATTTTTTACCAAGTGACCCGTCATGGGCTTCAACAAAAATGACCAAACCATTAGTTATTTCATGCGACTTGCTTAGGAATGGAGGGACATTACACACGTCCTTATTCACTATCTCTACATATTTTTGGGACGATGTGAGATTGCTTGTGAACATGAATGCCCCCGCATCACATGTCATCATATTCCTAAAGTACATTGTATTTATTAGGTATGTTCCGTGGAACATGAAAATGAATATCATTTTGTATTTAGACATTCTCTTTACTATGAGATCATGGGACAATTCTTTTGCCTCTTCGCAGACACGTATAGCTCTCTCTAGGCCTTCATTGCTTACAACAATCAAAGATGCTCAACCCTTTTCTTTCAATCTAGATGTTTGATGTTTGCCAATGTTTGACCAAAGACTTTACTTGTACAATACTTTCTACATTGGAGGATTACTTCTTTATTCACCTTATTTCTTTGTAAATTTGAATGAAAAACCACCTCATAATGTTATCTTGTAAAATAGTAAAACCTAAGAATGAAGCATGGGCCTTGTAGAGATGAGATTTGTTGTCTGTCCCACCCATTTTCATGGGTTTTGCATGTATTTCACTTATATAAAAACCTAACCCATTGATGGTGACATTATTTCTGAAATATCAATTTTATTTAATAATGTGTTTAATATGCTTAATCTAAATATACATCACCTCCATAATTTTATAATTTTTAATGTGTTTTTCCAATAAAACTTGTATTCGAAAATTGTGTTGGCCCCCATCAAATCCCATCCCTACACAAGCACACTGAAACAATTGACTGTCAAATCTCATCCCTACATAGGAAGATTTAAGTTGTTTTCATCCTAAAATGAAAATAGATAGATGTCCCTAATAATTTAAGTTTGCTTCAAACCCATCACTATCATACTCCCAATGATTGTCACAAAATCTTGTTTACTTACCGTCTGCTATTATTATTCAAACCCATAGGCACATACACACAAAACAATACTCAAATTGTGGAATATTATCCTACGTATATCTAACAACCTCCCAATATACGTAGTGTATATCCAACAACTTGCTCAATTTCCCTGCATTATTGGGCATAAGGTTTCCTATCTGATGTCTTGAAAAAAGGCTAAACAGTACAAGAGTTGGAGGCAGAGAATAGGACACCGTATGCAAGGAAATTAAGGACTTTTTTAAAGGCATATGGACATGGACTGTGACTGTCCCCTGTACACCACCAACTTAATCCAACTACCCACTTCCATTTCACTTTCTTGCTTTGTTTTTCTAACTCAGTGGCATCCTGCTGGCTCAAATTGACCCCTCAGTCTTACATAATAATTCCAGCTGTAATGTCTAGTTGTGCCAAAAACCCACCAATGAAAACCACCTTTTCCAAGTTTGAAAAAGATTTGAAGATAAACTCAAATCTCTACCCTAATGGTCTCTATAAGCTTAGCTTCCTTCCTTTAATGCATGGGATCTGATAAAATGTACAGAGACTTTAGTGTTTTACTTAATATCATGCAGTGAAATTCATTTTGGATTTAACGTTGAAGTGAAAGCATTTTATTATTGTGCCAATTGGCCATTATGGGCCATGGGTCCACACTCTTGAAAGCATATAAAAGAATTTTATAATAAGAAACACTAATATGTTGAGAAATAATTTCAATTTTTTAAAAAAATTGTTTTTTTAAAGATATATGTATCTTATCATCTACATTTCTAGGACTCTAAAAATCTTCATTTTTTATTTCATATGTTGATTAACAGTTTTAATAAGTTTATTTTAATAAAATAATTTTTGAGAATCTTTATTTTATTGAGTTTGATTTTTTTAAATTAAATATTACAATTTATTAGTTAATTTGTTTCAAACAAAACTTATTAATAACAATTAAATAAACATCAACTTTATATTTAAATTTAGTCAAAATAAAAATGAAGAGACTCGAACCATTTCGAAAATTCTTTTAAATTAGAAAATTAATCAAATTTACTATGTATTTTTATAATTACGATCTATAAAGTAGACTATTTTCTTTTTTAAAAACTATAATATAAAATCGCCTATTTCCTTTGATGAAATTTCAATGTCTTTTTTGTTAATAAACCAAATATATATATATATATATATATATATATATATATATATATATATATATATATATATATATATATATTATTTTTTTTTCTTGTTTTGAAATTTAATTTATTAATGTGGCACGTGGTTAAGTTCTAGTTCAAAATTAAAAGAATTGATGTATGCGTGTTTACTATGAAATTGACTCCTCTATATCATATATTTTTACGGCCTTCGTATTGAGAGTTGGACGGAAGTCAAAAGTAAAAGGGTAAAAAAGCCGGCCGGATTGAGTCGCAATATGCTAAGGTATTCCTACATATCCGTGTATTTCTACGTAAATTGGCACTAAACCTACTTTACGACGTTGTAAGGTGATTCTTGTTTTTTACCGTATCTCTCTCGAATTCTTTAGGACAATGACTCTTTCCAACTACTTTTTATTGTAACTATCTTTAATTACTTACTAATATATTGATACGTTCCAATAAAAATATGAAGAAAATTTAATTTAATTTTATATGGATTAATTTATCTTAATGATATTTATTTAATATAATAAACTTTTAATTTATAGTAATATATTATCTTAAATTTAAGGGAGAGAATATTTTGGAATGTTTATTTTTAAGATTAAATTTGGATTTTTATTTATTTAAAAAAAAAAAAAGTTATTATATATAAATTTATTTTGAAATAATGATTAGTATAGATAACTATCATAAATAATTATTATTATAGTGATATTGTTTCAACTTTAATTTAAGTACTAAGAATCAAGTAAAAGGACCCACATTTTTTTAGATTGGAGGGTAAATATAGGTCCAAACCTAAGATGTAAACATTAAATTTAAATATTGTAATAGTTGACTCTAAACTTGTTTTTTCAATGTAACATATAAAAATGAACCAAAAATAATATAAAATATTGTATATAAATAAAAATATTATACTTAATTTTTAATTTTTAGTGTACACATTTAATTAAGTGAATGTTTTATTAAAAAAATTTTTTAAATTTTTTTGAATGAAATTGAGTCAAATATTTATATTAGAAATATAAATATTAATATAGATATCTTAATTACATTGATCTAAAATACATCAAAAATATCAATTTCCACACATGTATTTACCTATAATAAAAACTATTTACCTATAATAAAAATAAAAACTATGCCTATATATATTAGATTTTTCACTCCATAACTTGGTTAAATTTTTATCATTTTCTATGGAATCTATTTAAGTGTACATTGTATGAGCCCTGAAAAAATCTAAAAATTATTATTTTTGATTGCTTTTTCCAACTAAAAACAAAAGACATTTAAGTGACAGTCCAATAGAAATCAAATACAAATCAATATATAGATAAATTCTCATATGACAATCAAATAAACATCAAATTTAATATCGAGAATAAAAGTAAACCAACCTCGCGGTCATTATACCAACACCCCTAACATAATAACAATAAAAAAACTAAAAATTTCCACTTAAAATACTATTATTTTTTATTCTTCAATTTAACTTGAATGCATCTGTTTTCCAACTCTTTATAATTAAAAATAGACTGTAATTTATTTATATTTTTTTTTAGGAAATCTATTCTAAAATTAAATAACAAAAATTATTTGTTTATTTTTTTGGGTGTTTGTAACATATATTCTCCTATCATTCTTCCTTTCACACATCAATGTAAACAAATATTTAACTTAACCAGTAAATTACGCAGGTAAAAGCATCTTTACGTTCCATTTCGATTTCCACGCATATGTAATTAAAAAAGGGATGCCTGTCCCTACTTATGCAAACCGTCTCCTGTCGAGCACTCGTAAAAGAATTTATTAAAAATGAGCTACTAAATTTTTCCATAGACATGCCACCTGGCTACCACTAACAGGTAATCCCCAAAACAGGGTGTGGCGCGCTGCAAAGAAGGCTACTCTTCCCAAGCTGACAATATATAAAGCATTAGCTGCAGACAATACTTTGTGTGGGCATCTGGGGTGCAATCTGCCATTCAGGATCTCAAGCTATTGGGATTTGGGGAAGAAAGAGTTTTTTTTTTTTTGAAGATTGAAAGAAGAAGAGTTGGGTTATTTCAGTGGTGAGGTGGATTAAATTGGGTTTTCTGGGTTTTGGGTTTTGGGTTTTGAATCTTTGAGTAGCTTCCTTTTGCTTTTTCTGTACTTGGTCAGATCTTAAGAGCTGTAAAGCTCTCTGTTTTTCTATCAGTGTATTGTTTTGGTTTATTGCTTTGATCAGATGGGGAGGAGTGGAGGGGTGTTGGCATTTTGGTCAGGTCTTTTGGTGTTGTTTGTATTGGGTGGGACTGGTGTACAGGGATGGAGGCCATGGCCATCAAACTTTAACACAACAGCAAATGTTTCTGCAGAAGTGGGGTATGAATTTGGAGTGTCTAAAAGGTATGAAGGGTCCTCTGAGTTTGTGAAAATGAGGTACCACAATGGGCCAGTTTTCACATCCAATATCACTGTTCATACCATCTGGTATGGCGACTGGAATCCTAATGACAAGAGGATAATCAAGGATTTTTGCTGTCCATCACTGATGGCAGCAAGAGCAAGAGCCCTTCTGTGAGTGAATGGTGGAAGACCATCCAGCTCTACACAGACCAGACGGGTGCTAACATTAGCAGAAATGTTGTAGTTGGTTCATATATCAATGACCATTACTCCCATGGAAAGGTCCTCACCAGGCTTTCAATTCAAGAAGTGATAAAAAGTGCAGTCACAGCTCTGAGGCACCCACTTCCCATTGATCCCAAAAATGGACTTTACTTGTTGCTTACTTCTAGTGATGTAGCAGTCCAGGAGTTCTGTAGGGCAGTCTGTGGGTTTCACTATTTTACCTTCCCTTCCATTGTAGGGTATACTCTGCCTTATGCATGGGTCGGTCACTCTGGAACCCAGTGCCCTGAAATCTGTGCATACCCTTTTGCAGTACCTTCCTACATGACTGGTCTTCAGCCCTTTAAGTCCCCCAATAATAATGTGGGTGTGGATGGAATGATCAGTGTCATTGCCCATGAGCTTGCAGAACTGTCATCTAATCCTCTTGTGAATGCATGGTATGCTGGTCAGGATCCTTCTGCACCAACTGAGATTGCTGATCTCTGTGAGGGGATTTATGGATCAGGGGAGGTGGGTCTTACACAGGTCAGGTTCTTCAGGACAGAGTAGGTGCCAGTTTCAACTTGAATGGTCTGAGAAGAAGGTATTTGGTGCAGTGGATATGGAGCCCTGTGTTGTCTGCTTGCTTTGGACCCAATGCTTTGGACCAGTGACAGGTTAAGAAGATTCATATATATATATATATATATATATATATATAAAGATATGGGTATTAGATACATACATCATATATATGTTTTTAGTATAGGAAATGAAGTTGCTCATATTAAGCATAGCTTGTTGGCTATGAAAGCCATATCCTCTCTATGGATGGATGCTCAGTTAAGGTGAATACTGTGGTTTTTTTTTTTTTCGCTTACAGGAGATTATGTACATTAAGGCTGCTGCTTAGTATGGTGTTTACATGAGATTTCTATGTTAATGTCAATTAGCATGAAGATTTATTCTGTGTAAACATGAGCTCTTTTTTCTGTAATTTTTTGTTCTTGTGATTCTTTTTTCAATGGGAGGGGAATCACAGGTCCTTTTCATAGTAGGCTGTTTTGATCTTAAAGAACTAAACTCATGTTTGAACAATTTTACTTCTTAATTCGACGTGCACTGACTGTATTAAGGTTCAGAGAGGAAGATATATATATTGATCAGCAGAAATTTCTTTGATTAATGTGGGTTAATCTCTGTTAACAGCCTGCACTCTTTGCATTTTTAATTTTTCGTCTATGGATAAGATTTTTTTCCTTGTTTGCATATTTGAGATCTTTATCAATTAAATTTGACGGTCTTAATAATTAGAGTTGATTTGACAATGCTGGCTACTGGGTTTTGGTTTACTTTGTTAACAGCTCATGGACAACGATGTTCAATTCATTTAAAAAAATTCAACGCATTTAAAAAAGTCGAAAACTTTCCGACGATAAGTGATTTAGCTTGTTTTCATTAATAATTTAAAAAAAAAAAAATAGAAAAATGCTTCTATTATTTATGAATGCTTCTAGGCGTCTAATTCATAAATAATTATTTTATTTTCATTAAAAAATAACAAATTGTTAAGGTGGTGTGGAGCTGTAACGGTTAATTATTTAGTTTTGAAAGTTTTTAATTTTTTATTTTATGTTTTCAATAACCAATTTAATTCATTTTAAATGTTTAATTTGTAATTTATTTATTTTGATAGGAAGGTTTGGAGTTCAAGTAATATATTATTTGAGTTTACATGATATTTATAATATTTCAAATAATTATATATTAGTTATAGTTGGTTTGTGGGAATATATAAAATCTTAATACATCATAATTCTTTTGTTAATAAAGGTGGTGGGTGTAATGTATATTGCTGATATGATGTAGAGATTGATTGGTTTTGGTAGCGAAGAATATTCCTTTTCCATTGTTTTTCTAAGCACTTTTAATTACTATGTGACTGCAAATGAAAAACTTTTCCATGAATGCAAAAATGTAGTAGCTTAAATGTTAAATAAAACTTATGAAAATATAACATACTTGCATGTGTGAAGGTAATTGTTCTACAATCCAAATTAGAAACAATGAAATGAAATTGTAATATACAAATGGCATGTGAAATGAATGCAATCACAAGAATGTATTTTAAACAATTGACATATATCGACAATTTCATACCTCTAAATATGGTTAGCAATTTAGATGAAGCAAACAAAAAGAAGTTTTAAAGAAGCAATTTCTTAATTGTTCAACATCATAAATGAAGATATGACTAAGATGTTTAAAGATGATCATATATAAAATTGACAGATATGGGTCAAAACTTGTGCAAGAGTTGAAAACTCTAGTTGCATGAGCAACAATAAAATGAAATAATTGATGTATGCAACCACACATTGTGACATAAATTGCACGAGAAATGAATGCAATCATTTACACAAAAATGAATGCAATCATTTTGAATCATTACAACAAAAAGTATATTAAGGAATTGACATACATTGACAATTTTATGCCTATACATATGGTTAGCAATTAAGATATTAGATTGAAAATAAATATTACAATATTAGTCATTTTGTGAATTCATTTCACAATGATGAAAAACGAGCAACACTTGAGCACTTACGCCATATGAACGTAGCAAGGTGCAATCCGTTTTGCAATTTAAGGAAAACATCAAAGATACACTTGAGAAAAGTGTTAAATATTTGACGAAATAACTATTACAAAATCAAGTTTGCAAACCATCTAAACGTAAATGTAAGTGAAAGCATATGCCACATGTAGGAATGCATGAAATTGTCTATGGGAAAAGTAACAAGTTAAGTTGTACGTGAACATCTTGTGATTATCAAAGGACAATCTATTTTGAAAACGATGTTTTGTAAGTCCATAGTATAGTCACAATTGAGTTCCTATGGAATACATCTTAAATTACATATTTGCCACTTACTCATAATCAACGTATACATTTAATTATAGTGAATACTTAAAAATAAGAAATTAGATAGTGCCATGTAATTTAAAAATGATATTTTTTGTGATGCACAAGTAAAGCAAGACAAAATATTTGTCACAAAATCATTTAGAAATCTTAATTAAAAGTGTGTGAATTAAAAGAGGGGAAAGAAGCCATTAATTTACAACATAAGTAGGGAAAAAAAAAAGGCATTAAGACAATTGTTATGTATCAAATGTACTAAACTTTTTAATATCTAAACAACATAGAAGTTGAAGTAAAGAGTTTTTTGTTTGTTTTCTAGATGAAAGAAAATAAGTTTTTATAATCTTCAAAAAGAGGCCCACAATTATGGACAAATTTGTATGATGTCTATTAGTTGGGAATTTATGCATGACTAATTTGTCTCATGCGACACAAAGACATTGGATTTTATTGGTACATTTCCACCCATGTCTTGCTTTATTTTTGCTGCTCCATGCATGTACAATTCAGTAGTCCTTTGTCTTTACATCTCCATCATGGGCGTAGAAGTGGTTGCTTCTATTGAAGGGTTTTCTTATTCTCCCTTAAAAGTTGTACATTTTGTTTGTCAATCATCTCCTGGATAAATTGTTTAATTTGGTATGTCCCAGTCTACCATGGAGCGGCCATAACCCGAAGGAAAATATCAAATCGTAGAGGGTCGCTTGTGCTTTGCATACCTTGTTTGATTTGTTCCATGGTTGTTTAAAGCTAGAGGGTCTTGGCAGGTCAATATGCTCTATAATGGGAGGATTCGTTGAACCTGTTAGCTTCAAACTTGTCCTCTTTTTGCATTGATTTGAGTGTTTTTAGGCATCTGCAAGCAGCCGATAAAAAAGTAGTTTGAGAAGTTTGTCATTGATCAATAAGTGTATAGTTATTGTGTCATGCATTGTAGTTATTGGATTGCATAATAAATTGATCTTGTATACAATTCTCCTGTGTTGATGTTGAAGGAGGTTTTGCTTGATTGCAAGGCCCATTATTTTCTCGATAGATTGTGCAACCTATTTTCTTCTAGTTTTCTCAATCATATATAAGTTCCAAGCTGCATTTTAAAGTATCTTTCAAGGAGAAACCAAGTGAGAAATTGAGGTCTTTCAAGAACACACTCTTGAAACACTTGTAAATGTGAGGCTTTGTTATGTGGTTCCAATGTCTATAGTCATCTTGTCCAAGGTCAAGCCCCTTTTTAGAGGGAGTTACCTCCGATTGCCTCGGTAATTGGTGTAATTATAACATTCGAAGGGTGGTTGATGACCCATGAAGGGCCTTTGTAGTTGGAAAAGTTAATGAAAACAAAGAGTGGTAGTTACGGGGACCTTGTTCAATGGGAGGGGAATCACAGGCCTTTTCATAATAGGTTGTTTTGATCTTAAAGAACTAAACTCATGTTTGAATAATTTAACTTCTTAATTGGATGTGGACCGACTATATTGAGGTTGAAAGAGGAAGATATATTGAACAAAATAAATTTTGTAATGCCCCGGTCGTCATTGCTCTTTTATGCACGCGACCGAGCTTCTAAGAAGGGCGATTGTGTTCCCTTTGAAACGCGTTGGTGTCGTGTCTTGTTGAGCTTTCTTGCTTCGTCGTGTCGATGTTTTGGTTCTTTGGCCCTTGACATGATCCCTCGCGATTTATCCTATTAAAGGAAGACCTTGTTCTTGCTATATCGAACCTCCTGTTGATTGTTGTTTGTTGCCTGCCAGATATTTTTGCCGTAGTTTTGGTCACTCTCATGCTCGACCTCTCGATTAAATAATTAGTATTATTATTATTATTATTATTTTTAATTGTTGTCACTTTTGTGCTAAGTCCTAAGCGACTTTTCGAACCCCGTCGGGTGTCGCAGCATTTTAAAACATAATAAAAATGAATAATAAAAGAATGGACGTCAGTTATACTTCGCAGTTGGTTACTGTCGTCAGTTTGTCGACCTAACGGAATTTTTAAAAAAAAATGAAATTTGTGATTAATTAGATTTATTTCATTTTGTGGATAAGTAATTTTACTGCCTGACAAGTTGGTGAGAAGTGGGAGATTTTTATTGGGCCGCCTGTTTTCTGCCCTAGTCGGCTGTAAAATTAATGATGAAAGTGACTCACTTGGATCAGGGACGCCTTTTTCCTCCATACCGCCGCTACCTTTGCAAATGGAATTCATTATTATATCTTCCTTGTTTTTATTTTTTTGTCTTTTACCTCGCCCGCATGGTCATGGTTCTTGCCATGAGATTGGAGGAGGGAAGTTCTTGTTGAGTTTTGTTTCTGTTGGTGTGTAAGATCTGGTTGGGCGCAGTCCCCAGTGTTTTGGGACAGCCGCATGTTTCTCTGGCCGTGTTTTCTTGGGGTGTTCAGCGTGAGGAATGGTGAAAACATGAGAAAAGCGTGTCTTTCTCTTGCTGCGCACATGTCCCTTGTTTCCTTTGTTTTTCTCCACCTTCCCTGGCCGCATTGATCCTCGCTTCACGCCAATCGGGGGCGTTGGAAAACGTGGAGGAAGGTTTTCTGAGCGTGGAGGAAGTTTTGCTGAGTGCGCAGGACTTTGGGGCGCCTTCCCTGCTGGCCGCGTGGGCTCGTGATGGTGGTTATAGATGAAGCTACAAGCTGGTGCAGTAGGCGTGTTACCTCCTCTTTCATTGGGTGCTGCGGGTGTGTTCTTGTTGGGATCCACAAAGAATGACGCAATAGTTTTTAGCTGGCAACAAAGGTGTGCAAAGATAAGAGGCCTCTTTGAGCGCTTCCAACAAGAGCAGCCCAACAATGTTGTTATACTGCTCAAAGATTTGAATGCATCCTCAAATTTGGGATTCTCCTTCAAGTTTTTATTTTTTTCAAAATCAATTAGTGACAGTAAGAGTGTTACCAGGAGACCTGATGAAATTTATTACAAAAATTCTCTATTGAGACCTTACTTGTTTTACGATGCAACTCATGGAAGAGAATCTCATAGAGGAGGATCTGTTTCATATCAGAATATTCATGAAGCACAATTTGCTGTTGGAGAGCCTGGTAATAAAAGCCTTCATAAGTGTGGCGCTTGCATTATTCATAGCAGGATGGGTTGTCTCAAGTCTTTAAATCATGTCGTGGTTTTGCCATTCCTGTAATGTTAGCATCTATCATGGCTTCCTTCAGTTCGAGCTCTCCTCCTCGTGTTTTTCTTCACATCCTCAAAGCTCACAAAGCTTGCATGAAAAGAAGCACAAAAATGATGCTGAATACAAGGAGGGAGGCCAACGGATCGATGGATGCAAGTGCTAGTGAATAGTTCGATTTGCCACAGCACTAGCGTTAGGAGTTGCATTTTTGACAGGCTGGAATGATATCTGTTTGAACTCAGAAAAGGCACCTTTGGTTACTGGTCTGATTGGTGGTATACTTGGGCACTATGCATGCTGTAACGGTGATTCTTGGTCTTCGGAAATTGGTGTTCTTAGTAGCAGCCAACCTCGGCTCATTACTACCTTCAAGGGCCTGTTTCAGCGTGCTCTTGTCTTGGGAAGCGCATTAAAGGCATGATAAGCCCTAACCCTCTCTCTTAATGATTTATTTCCTTTAGCATTTAGATAAATCAATCTCTGCAATTTTGTTTGAATTCTGTATATGTGAGTCTCTTTTGGATTGTTGATGTGTGATTCTCTTTTACTAAGTAAGTAACGTTTTGGATTCTTGATATTATTTAATATTTATTTACATATATATGTTGACTCTTTCTTGAAAGAGATGCCCAAAAGAAATGGGTTTTCGAATGACTTTTAATCACAATTTGCATGAGCTGATCTCTCTCCAGTGATTCTCGCTTTTCGATCTTATAAAGTTAGTTTATCATTTTGCCATGATTACTCCTGTGAACAGTGTTTTCTGTAGAAAATATTGTGGTGTGTGAATGAGATTTAGAATTTTTCTTGTCTTGTTTTTATTATGTAAAACATGGCTTGAAAACGGGAAATTTTCTCGGAAGACTGTGTTGGTCTTTTAATGTGGATTGGTAATAATATAACCCCCCATTAGGATTGGAGGCTTCTATTTGGGGAGAGTCGTACTGGTTCTTACTGGTCCTTCTAGATACTATCCGACTCCTTTGATTATCGTTTACTTTGGGGATTATTGAAAACCCCTCACCAGGCCCTCTACTATTATTATTACTATGAGCTTACTTTTAGATTGGAACGCTCCTGAAACATGTGTTAATGGGGTTTCTATTTTGTGACCTTTTTGAATACGGTAAGCCTCAAGACGTTAGTTTGTGTGGATAACTATATGGCTTAAGTTTGAGGCGCTTCTTAGATCTTCGAATCAGTTAAAGTAATAATGGATACATCGAACTCTCATGAATGTGTACATTCTGCAAGTTTGATTGACATGTGATGGCCCTCAGGCATATGAATTCAGACAATGCTTGAAATATGAGATTATAAATTTATCCTATACTTTGACTTCAAAGCTTGTTGAAATGCTTGTTGGTAGGAAAACAGATGAATAGGGAAGTTATGAGAACTACCCTAAAATGGATTCATACACAGCCTTAAGTAAAGGTGACAACTACCATAATGGGACTGTTCATACCTTATATGACGTTAAGGATAGAAGTCGACCTGAAATTATTTAACTTCATTATATAGGACAATGATTAATACCCATAAATTGAGATATGCAAGTGGAGGTTGAATTATATAATATGATATATTATGCTATCAGGCAACCAGTAAGGATAAATATGTTATTTCAATACTTGGTTAACGCGTGGAATATTTTCTGGCATTTACAATGATTATTATGTTAGCTAAAAATTGGTACTTGCATCTCAATTGTGAGTTGAGATAATGTTGATACTTGCATTTATAGTGGCTCGGACCACGCTTGCATATTTTAGCTAGCCAAATGTACCTTCTACTCATTAACAAAGTATGACGGTATTGTTGTTCGTAATTCATTCCTCTGAGTTGGACTCTTATACTAATGGAGGCATATAGAGACATGATAATAAACAACCGATAGGATATCTAAATAATATATGAACTTGCTGATTGGTGGAACCCTTGTTTACATAAGTATATTCTTTAAATTGTGAGATAAATATCAAAAGTATACTTACATATCCTTGATTTTCTATAAAGGTTGATACTTGGGTAATATTGATGATTATCATATGATTGACACTTGTATTTATTATAGAAGCTTAATGTCCTGGTGCTTTTATTTAATCGAAGATAATATTGTTGGACACTTATATATGTGAAGTAGGTTGAGGGTATTAGGTGAGCGTTATTATTACTACTGTAATTTAATTATGATTAAATGCAAGGTTAAGGTTGCATATCTTCTAGCCACTTGGAATTTTTGTTCATATGTAAGCAGATTTTAGGGAAGTGATCAATGATGGGTATGAAATGTATTATCATGAGATGTGCAGTTAAGATTTGAATACATGACTAGGAATTATTTGATAGGGAGTATTGCAAAATTTCATTTATTTAAATGCTAGATGGCATAAGTTATTAGGTGAGGTTTATATCTTATCATGCTCAGTTCTAGCGAACTGACTCTAGTAAATATTTGCTGCAGATGGAATTTTAGCGAGTAGATGAGGGATAGACTTGTAAACTTGTGCATCAACCTCAGCTGAGAAGTTCTTACATGAATCCTTTTTATATTGTTCAACTATTGATAACATACAGTGGAAAATGTAGGAGAGGATCATGGTCTTAGTATAATGTATTTGTGGACTTTGTCATCTTAACTTTGGACACCTTGGTTTGTTTGACCATCATTGAAAATATTAAAATATTGGTTACTATCTTGTTGAGTGACCTTATTGGATTATTGGTATTTTAAGTGTGGATGTAACCTTGTTTTGTTCTGGTGAATGAGTGTTATTAAACTCTACCCTTGAAAAGAAATGTTGAGTAAATCTTGCTATGACTTATTAATAATGCGACATAAGTAAAATAACGTGGGTTTTAATACTTATAAAAGTTGAACTAAAAGTTATATTTAAATAAATTAACGTAGAGGTTACCAACTTGAGAGCAAGGAATTCTTTAAAGAAATCATAGGCGAGACTATCTTTGTGAGTAAGAATTATATAACATGATAACCCTAGCTTCTCTAGTGAACATTATTCCTTTTTGGGTGAAATTTGTAAAATAACCCTAAGGTGAAATGAACTGTTAGTTGTTAGAAGAGGATAAGATTTAATAAGCCTGAGAAAACTTAGCATTGTAAGAAGAAGCATTGACAAATCATATCTAGAGTCTTAGCAAACCGTAGTTAAGGATCGAAAGAGGTTACATAAAAATAAATAACCATCAATAATTTCCTCATTGTGGCTTGCCCTATCCGTAGGTGTGTTATGGTGGTTTCTTATGTTGTTTTGTCAAATAGAAAAGTAACCATCCTTGGTGGGTGTGAACATTTCCGTGCTACCCTTGTGGTCATCCTTGTATTGAGTTATCCATGGAGTTAGTTGTGACTCGGTGGTGGCATGTCGTGTCGTGTTATGCGTTTATCTGTATTTTCTTGTGTTGTTTGGGTGTGAAATTATGGGTCGTTACAAATTTCTTTGATTAATGTGGGTTAATCCTTGTAAACAACCTCGCACTCTTTGCTTTTTTAATTTTTGTCTACGATAATTTTTCCCCACTTGGTGTTTGCATATTTGATAACTTTATCAATTAAATTTGATAGTGCTAATAATTAGAGTTGATTTGACAATGTTGGGTAATGGGTTTGGCTTACTTTGTTAGTATCTCAAGGAGAACGATGTTCGATTAATAACAAAATTGAATGCATAAAATTTAAATGAAAAAGTCGAAAAAAATTTCCGATGATAGTTGATTTAGCTTATTTTCATTAATAATTTTCAACGCATAAAGTTTAAATCAAAAAGTCAAAAAAATTCCATGATCGCTGATTTAGCTTGTTTTCATTAATAATTTTTTAAAAATAAAATAAAAATGCTTATGTTATTTATGAATGCTTCTAGACGGTCTAATTCATAAATAATTATTTTATTTACAATAAAAAATAACAAAGTGTTAAGAAAATTTGGAGTTTTAACTCTTAACTATTTAGTTTTAAAAAGTTGATTTGTTTTCATTAATAATTTTCAACGCATAAAATTTAACTAAAAAGTCAAAAAAATTCGATGATAGCTGATTTAGCTTGTTTTCATTAATATTTTTTTAAAAATAAAAAAAAAAATGCTTCTATTATTTATGAATGCTTCTAAAAGGTCTAATTCATAAATAATTATTTTATTTTTAGTAAAAAGTAACAAAGTGTTAAGAAAGTTTGGAGTTTTAATCGTTAACTATTTAGTTTTAAAATTTTGATTTGTTTGTATTTTTCGGTTGGAGATGCTTTTGGCGTTCCCTTTATGTATTGGTTCTTGTACTTGTGTTTTCTATCCTATAGGCCATTCTTGGCCTTTTGTGGACATTAATATCTAAATTAAATTAAATTAAATAACCATTTTAATTCATTTAAAACGCCTAATTCATAATTATTTTATTTTGATCTAGGGTGGTTTGAAGTTCAATTAATGATATTATTTAAAACTTTTATATATTAATAATGATATTAATATTTATGAAAGGTTAAAATTGGTTCATGAAATTGCAAGAAGTGCAATGTGAAAAATAGAGAACAATTCATTACCAAATATTGATAAATAGATCATATTCATTTATATTTTAGAGTTTACATTAAATTTATAATATTTCAAATAATTTCATATTAGTTGGTTGGTTTGGTTTGTGGAATACACAAAATCTTAATATATTATGATTCTTTTGTATAGAGGTGGTGATTCAATAGAATAATAATAACATTAATGAGTGTTTTACAATGTATGGTGTTGGATGGAAATGACCCTTGATACTAACATTCGTTTTGATATAAAGGTGAACAAGATTTTACCATTTCACCATGTAAAATCTATTTTCAATGTATTGTGATCCCATCTATACAAGATATACCTTCAAGTGTGCTTGGATTTTAAAGATCAATGAATGTATCATCACCTTTGGTTGGTGTTTTCAACCTTTGTCATCTAATGTTGATCTCCTTCTTGTTTAAAATCATGAAAAATTTAAAATAAAATTATGAAACATATAGTTTGATTAAGGTCTTCTAGCATCTACCTCATGAATAAATTCTCTTCTTAGTGCTTAGAACCTCTCTTGAACCTTTTTCTTATTTTCCTTCAATGTTCTTACCACACTAACTCTTATCTTTGCCACATGCACCGGAAACTCTCTCACTTCAATGTGCTCTAAATTAAATTAGTTATCTTTCTCATACAAAGCTCTTCTTAATTGTTCTAATAAATTCCTTTACCTCCTCACACTATGTTTAATCAATCCTCCAATCTTAAATATGGTCTCTCACTATTAAATTCTAACTAACAAATAAATAAACTCCTCATATACCCTACAACCATTCATTCATAGTTAATATGTAACAAAAAGAGTCCACCTTGTTTTTCCTAAGTCTGTCACCTCCGCCCAATGGAGTACTTAGATTGTACTTTATCTTGAGTGATCATGTTTATGAGGTTTCTCCTATTCCACAAGGTTATACTACACTTATATAAACACTTACCCTATTTTAATCCCATTGTAGGTATTCAAATATCCATCTATTCACATGGACTTTCCCGTTATTATGTTTACTACACTCGCCCTACCTTGTGACCTTGATTTTACTCTTTTTATACTTTGTTAAAATATTCTTTATTAGTTTATCCCTCGTATACTTTTATTTCCTATGGTCAAAGTTCTATTATGCCTCTAATCATCATAAAAACAAGCATGCATATTGTGTTATACCATGTCCTAGGTCGCATGGTAACTATGTTTCTTCTTGACTCTTGTATTGAGTAATTTTTGCATGAAATTCCATTTACAATTCAAGCAACTTATTATGCCTTTCTCTATCTTCATATGCCCATTTTCAAACTTATTTTATGATTACAAACCTTAGGAAACAATGAAACACAAAAAGATTGTAATTAAATCTTATTCTCCCTTAACATTTCCCACACAAAATCTGTAACCTTATGAATCATTTTTTCCTCCACAATTTTTTTAAAATTAGTCTCTTAAAGAAAAAGACTCTTTCCAGACACCCATTAAGCTCTTTTAACTACCATATCAATCATGCAAAATTTCTTAAGAGAAATATACCTAGTTCTTATAATGTTTGTTCATATTAGGTGTCCTTCATACCTCAAACAAGATTGTGAGAAAAATATGAGGCCATACAACACAAAATGATCCAAACATGAAAATTATCTTTCATCATCATGTCAAGATGATATGTATCAAGTTTTACAAGTTTCATCTAGGGGAATTCAAGTTATACTCATTTTAGTGATTTAGCCCTAGCTTAGGGTCCCACAATACCCACGAGAGATTTTTCTTCATAAATTGGAAAAATCAAGGAATAAAGACCTAAAAATTACCTTTTAATCTCTGTATGAGCATTCTCCAACTTTCTTCTTCTCACACCAACACTTGAAAACGTACCAATCACTCCCAACAATAATGTTTACCTTGTTCTTGCTTAAGAAAACCTAGTTTTATTGCACACCATCAAATCTTCACTCAAATTCATTGTTCCATCATACTTCACCTTTATAATACAATATTATTCCTATTTATGCATGCTACAACTCTTCTCATCATCAAATTCAACATTTCCTTTCTTATTTCACTAATCTTACTCAAGAATATAATAAGAAACTTACCAGCTTTCCTCCTATTGATAACTCCTTTTCTTCTTATCACCTCCGACCCTAAGAGGGTTCATTCACACATTTTCAAACATGTATCACACATTCTAATACACCTACATAATCTCTTATTTCATGTAATAACACTCAACATTTACTAAATCACCACATAAACATCGAAATATCAAACCATTCATAGAAAATACCTAACCTTAGCATCATTACCAGATTGATAACTAGTCAAAATTTGAAACCCACCACAACAAATTATTTCAAAATCATCAAATACATTTACACACAAGGATATCATGAAAAAGTCATTCTTATTCATATTTACAAGAGTTTTTCCACCTTTCTTCACAAGAACCTTGTTTCTACAAGTTCTCCATGTTTATCATTATAGGTTATTTCCTTCTTGAGAATCTTCATCTATTATTAAAACTCTATTCCTTTCTCTATTCTCTTCTTCCATTCTCTCTATTCAAATATCTCCATGATCATGACCTAAAAGGTGAGAGAAAGTAACTAATTTACAACCCTAACCATGGTGGAAACTAACCACAACATGGTGACCTTGACTCAAGGGTTGACAACAAATTAAATAGATCAAATATAGTCCTTTAGGACCTTTTACAAACTTCCATGACTTTTCACACACCATTATTGCATTTTAAGCCAAGCTTTCTAATTCAAATATTCAAATACTCATTTTGGAGGGAAACTCCAAAATGGTCACTAAACACTCACCAAGGGACTTAGGATGATGGAGAAGGATTCAAAAACACATGAAAAGACTCCTAAAACCTACAACAAACCAAAAATCATTACACCAAAAATTTCTTATATACAAGGTTGATGTTCTTGCATAAGGTTTCCTACATGAGGAGACTACACATGAATTGGAAATGTAATTGGTTGATTTTAAGAAGTACAAATCTATAAAATATACATTAAAATATGGACAAGAGTCATCAAGATGTGAGTTGGTTACAACCTAGGTACATATATCTGATTTCATAGTACAATTTAAGAACATTATTTACTAGTATGCAAGACACACACACCAAGCTTGATTTTTGGATGGGCAATTTAGGATATGCAAGGAAACTTCCCAATTGGGACCATTTTTTCAGTTGTATATTTTTATGAAAATTATACACTATAACCAAAAAATGAGGTTCAATCCCAATACTATAATTCAATTCAAGTTTCCTTTTTGTACATATTACATTTAGACATGCACCTAATAACATAATGATGCTAGAAATATTTTGAGAGAGTACCACTTTTATATTAGTGATGATAGATCACATTCCCAAAGTTCATCCAAGGTTGTTTTGAGATGTTTTACAATAATTTGAATGCCAAATATATCATGTTCAATCAACACTACATTTGGTCAAACAATTGTGTAACTCAGTTTAAGAATTCTTGCATGTTCTATTGGTTGAGAAGGATGCATGTGAATACTGGAGTTCAACATTTGGACATATGTCCAAGAATCTAGACTTATAGTATCATCATTTCTGGTTTTATAATTGTTGAAATTGGATTATGAAATTTCTATTATTATTTTTATCTAGTGTGATATCAGATTCCAATATTGTTATTATTGGTTTTTAAGTAGTGTAATATTGGATTCCAATATTTACACTATGTACAAGTAATTAGAAAACTCTTTTTATCATCAACAAAATCATCCCATTGTACCCTTGAAAGGTTTGCACTTTATAGAGATAATATTAGAACAATATTATCTAAGCTAATTTAAAATGGGCATTTTCCCATTCTAAACAAGTAACTTAAGAATATTTTTAATTGAAAGGTTATGTGGCTTCATTTATTAAGGTTTATCAGTGTCCAAACTTAATTAATGGGTAATTATGCATATAAATTTTTGTAGTTCTTAATTCAATAATTAGGGATTAAAAACATATAATTTAATTGTTGTAATGAAATCATAAACCATAACCAATTCTCTATAAAACCAAAGTTGCTTTCCACATAGTCAAGTATCTATACTTGAAAGGTTTGCACTTTATAAAGTTATTAGAACAATTTAAAAATAAGTTAATTTAAAATGGGCATTTTCCCATTCTAAACAAGTAACTTAGGAATATTTTTAATAGAAGGATTGAGATGGAGGGGAGCATGTGCATTATGCACACTTAATAATGTTCAATTCACCAAGTCTAATACATCAATGGTAAGAGCACAATTGGTGTTTTTAGAATTATAAGTTTTGTGGCTTCATTTATTATTATGTTTATTAGTGTCAAAACTTAATTAATGGGTTATGCACATAAGTTATGGGTTATGCACATAACTTTAGGAAAAGATCATTTAATTTTGTGGTTTTAATGAAATCATAAATCATGGTCAATTCCTAAAAAACCAAAGCATGAAATATTGAAATGAATTCCTTGTAAATCATACCCAATTCCTTGTAAATCAAACCAACTCCATATAAACTTACTATCATAATAAAGGAATTATTATGTTTTTTTATGAATTAAATTAATTACATGGTGGAAATTATATTAATAAGACATTAATAAGATTCAACTTCCATAAATGACACAATGTTTTCTAGAATTATATGGAAAAATATTCCTTACTTTACACTCAATATTCCATTTAAATATCAAATAATAGTACAACTATAAAGTTTTATTGGAGCATGCTTTGGAATAAAATTTTCAAAAAATCCACATCCTAAGCCAAGATGATTTCACATACAAATTTATGATCTTCAATAGTTTCTCCAAGTTAACATTCATTACCTTGTTCAAGTAGTTCAAGGTATGATTTAATGGCCTCATGTCCTTTATCGAGTATCTTAATGAAGCCACTTTTCCAATTTTTATTTGGTGTCCATGCCTAGATGATGTTATCCACATCAATATCTTATTTAAGTTTGTATGAGATGGTCCATGTTTTATTTGGCCTTAAACAATCCCGATACAATGTTGCACCTTCTCCTCTCCCTGTAGGTTTCCAATATTGAACTCTCACCTTTTTATTTACATCATTGCCTTCCCATTTAAGGAAAATATCCCCATATTCTCTCCCATCCATATATTTTCACTATCATTTCCTATTTGTATAAGAAGCATTTGTCCCTTGAACACATCCTTCAATGGATTGAATTCTTGTTTAGATCTTCCACAAACAGGCCCAACGTAAATATCATTATTACTTGGGATATGTTGACTAATGTATTCTATTCTTTGTGAATATGTGTGGCTCTTGTTATTTGGTCATATATGTCTTTGTTTTGTTTTTTGGCCAAAAACAAGCATCTTGACATCTCCGCTACAATTTATAAATGGTCTATCCAAAGCACGTAAAAACATTTCCCAATACGTTATCTTTGGAAGCCAATATTCACTACCTTCACCTATTACACTTTTCCCCAATGTTCAATATATGATTTTATTCCTTTTTCAGATCTTCCATTTCTTTGAGTTCTTTGAAATGTGCTAAAGGAGGTTTCCTTATGGAAATTTTTTTTCACCATTATCCTTTGACGCCATATATTTGATTGACGATACCAATGCAAATCCTTTATTATTTATTTATACTCCATCATTGGTATGTCATCCATGACATGAAATATGAACATCTTAGGTTTGTTGATACCCACTATCTTATGGTTTCCATCCAACAAGAATGGCTCCAAAAGTCCTTGAAGTTGTACACTTCCTCAATAAAGTAAGGAGTGAATGAGCTTTGACCCTTCTTGGCATGTTTTATAGGATTCCATGATATGTGGAAAAGAAAATGTGTCTACTTTATGTAATGATGTTTCTAATCTTCCAAAATTCCTATCTATATCCTCATGAGTGTGTCCCATTGAAAGAATATTAGATACATAATTTTGAATACTTTTTTGCTATCAACATTGATGAAAATGCAAATAATGTATGCTTCTTTTTACCACTTGAAGTATTATCCAATTATAAGTAGAGGATCGATGGTTGATTTTTGAATGAAGTATTCATACTAGCAACACTAATTGATTTTGAATGGTCAAATATTTCCTTGTACCCTTTACATTTTTCATGCACATCATTTTGTAATAGTGCATCATGCAATGACTATTTTGGATGATCCACAATTATACAATAAATATCCATACTCATCAATTACAAGTTCTTCAAGCTTCCTAAGACACAAAGCTAATGATGTGACTATGTAGTTTGCTCCATGTTCAACAAATGGTAGGCCAAAATGTCCAAACCCCTATCTTGTGTCCATGTGTGAGCATACAATCAAAGTAATTAGTAGGTTCATAACATTACTTATTGACTTTGATTTTTTATCCCATCCTTGGTATGGAAGTTTTCATTTTGTCCATTTTATCATGCACAATTCTCAAGAATCCATGAGGTTATTCTTCTGATTGCAATATGTGGGAATAGTAAGTTACATGACAACTTTGAATATATTCATTGTGTCATGTTTGTTCCTCTTCAATTTTTGAGAGTGCTTTTAGGCATGTGGTGGCTCTATGTTTGTTGTAAAAATATGTGCACTCATCACACTTGGAAAATAAGTTATTTTTTACAATGGAAACATGTTGAAATATTTTGGTCATTATGTTGTTGAAGCTTGGTTGTGACACATGAGGAAGTTTCAATAATTCAAGCTCCTCATTACACTTTTTTTCACAATATATTGTGGGTATAGAATGAAGGAAGAAACCTCTGAGGAAATTTTACTCCATCTTATCCTATAAAAGTTAGATGCAGAGAGATATCTAAATTTATCTCAATAATTCTTGATATGCAAGCAATTTTTGTGGCAATGGTATTTGACCTTTGATTTCTCTTTTCCAGTGTTACCATTCACTACATGTCTATCACCGCTTATCCAATCAGATTTATGATTATAGAAGGTACTCCTTGGGTACCCATAAACTTTGCACCATGCATTCTAAAAAACATCCATCCCATCAAATTTCATTTTATGTACCTCCATAGATTGGTTTCCCACATTGAAGATGGAATTTGTTGTTAATGCATCAAACAAAAAATTATTTCTATCGATTTCATTCAAGGATCTAGTTTTGCACCACATATTTTGAACTCTAACTAAAGCAAGAGGAAATTTTTAGAGACAATTAGATTTGTAACAATGAAATTTCACATTTTCCACTTCATCCATAAATAGTGACCATTTTCTATCCTCATCATATTTTTGATTTGATGGATTGGCTAGAGGGGCATCCAATTTTGAATGTTTTTAGCATTGTAAGATCTTCTTATCACTTTTTTGGAATGATTGTGATTAGTGGCATAAAAATAAATTGGATAAATAAAACAAAGTTGTTTCTCTTCTAATGCATCCCACATGATGAACCTCAACCTCTTTTAGGAATTCTTTAAATCTAATATCCATATGAGAACCATTTATGTCTATCAATTACCTAACAATCCATTGTATGAGAGATCCTTCAGATAGGGATCATCCTTTGCAAGGAGGTTTGAATACTCTATCAATATGCACACCAAATCTATTAGCATCCAATCTCTTAAAATGTACCATGTCTCCTTCAAGTACATTGGTAATTGTTCCTCTGTAACATACTTTCTCTCAGATGAGAAAAATGGATTAATTTAGTGAAAAATCCCTTGAACTTCAAATTTTGTTTACCATTGTGTACAAGGTGCAAACCATCCAATTGAGCACTCCCTTTCTTAACCATAAGGGAACTTCTTGTTTCATGGAAAATAAAATGTTTTATTAGCCAAACCATTAACTTATTGGGTAGTAGTAGGTTTGAGCAATCAAACACAAATTTACCACATTTTCTATCCATACACCAAAATTCAAAGGACCAACCTCTCTCCATTAATTTTATGGTCTTCTAGCACATGAGTTATAAAACCCATGGCCATTTCATCATCTCTTCTATAAAATTTTGTGTTTGAGAATGAAATTTTCTATGATAAAATATCTTCTATCTTTAGACTTGTATTGATGGTGCTTTCAGTGTCATCACTGCAATCTTTATCTCTTATATCATTGTAATCCTCTAAGCCACTAAAAATGTGATCACTACAAATAGGGGGAATGGATGAAACATGCTTTGACAATTCACTCTCTTCCCAAAAATGTAGTATCCTTTATTCTCGACATTTCCAAGGTTTCAATCCATCAATTAAAAAAGGCAATTCGACTCTTCCATCCAATATTGTGTCAATACTGACAACAAAAAAACCTCTTCCTAGATCTTTGTAATGTAGTGTCCTCCTACTTGGATATACTCTTCCCTCTACAACTTTAGTTCCTTTTGAGAAAAAATCCACATGATCATCCTCTATAAATGCAAGAGACATCGATGTTAACAACATAAAAAAAAAGTTGTGAGATGAAAGAAAATATGTAAAACCATATCTAAAAAATAAATTAAAAATCATTGTGTATGTATAACCATAAAAAATATGTATACACATAACACATGACATGAGTTACAAATTACATTGGAGAGGATAATAATGTTAAGTTTGTTGAAGTTGTATTTTTTAGTGAAATGTATGTTATTTGAAATTATTTTTCTATAAAGAAGGTAGAAAATTTGTGCATATATATATTGAGATATAACAAAATCCATAATTAAAATTTTAGAAAATAATATAACTAGCATCATGATGAAGTCGACCACACACACATAATGATCCATTACAACCAAAATGCACTAAAATCAATCATAATTTTGAATTATTTTCAACCTTACCCATTAAGCCTTCATGTTTGCATAAAAATAAAACAAAAACAAACCTTACTATAATATGTCATTCGTGGGAGATTAAAAATATATAATCATGGAGGGGGACACGGACCCAACCCCTTATCATTGTAGACATTTTATTCAACATTTGGAATCCATAGGGTCTATTTTAATCATCATTTGGAATCCATTATATAATTTGTGAGGATTTGAAACTCTAGTTGTTTACCATCGAGATAAATCTGAAACCCCTGTTGTTTTTTTTTTCTTCGAACCTTTTGTTGTTTAACACTATTATCGTAGTAGGGAGATAACTACATCATGGAGATAGATTGACATAGTGAAAGCCTTACACTTATAGGTAGTTGGAATTCCTTTTGAAGGAAGTGGTTAATAGGAAAGTTTCTTCTTACCTTCATTCCCTACTAATTATTAGACATATAGGGTTTGAGTCTGTTGTGTTTAGTGTGGGCATGAGTTTTAATTCTCCATACACGACGTTTTTTTGTTTATTGATTTTTTTGCACACTATTATCATAGCAGTTTGAGATTGCTTATTAGAAATAGTGATAGTTTGCTTTGTCATGGAATTTTTCACATATCCTTTAACACTTACATGTAACACACATTCATTTTCAAGGAAGCAGTTACCAAGTAAATTTTCTTCTTACCTTTATTCCCTACTATTTATTAGACATATAGGGTTTAAGTCTCTTATGTTTAGGGTTCATGGGTACCATGTGTTTAGGGTGGACATGAATTTTACCACTCCCGATCCATTATGTCTTATTTTCTTGTGTTTCGGCCCAATATGTGGATTTCATATTAATTACTTCTTGTATTTTTAAAAATTAGAATGAGGAATGCACTATATTCCAACATATATATTTGTCTTGGTATTTTTATTTTTGGTGCTTTATTTTCAAACTATAATCTATAATAAAGGTTGTCACTTGTGATGGTGAAATTTCAAATCTAAGATAAATATTGTATTAACATTAGTCCATAATAATAATTAACGACATGAAAATTTTCTCCGAAGTTAAAAGTATGAATGGTCGGGATCTGGAAGTATGGATTTTCCGGAGCTAGAAGTATGAATGGTCGATAGGAGTTGGAATATAAATGGTCTGGAGCTATAAGTATGAATGGTACGGAGCTAGAAGTATGGACTATAAACAACATAATGATGAAGATTCATATACTTGACCCCTTACCATTATGTCTAGTTTAACCATCATTTGGAATCCATCATTTGGTTTAATCATCATTTGGAATCCATGTTATAATTGGTTCAAGTTTAATCATCATTTGGAATCCATGTTATAATTAGAAATAGGAAATTTGTGTTTCCATATAACTATTGTGCTAATAATTTGACCATTTATATGATATATTTTATTTACAAGGTAAAGAAAAATAAGTTTGACCAAATTTATGATATATTTTCTTTACAAGGTAAACACCTCTCCAAAGTTACAAAATTTTCATATAAATTTTTCTAGGTAGTTGGAATATAGAATGAACAATAAGCATAATCATATTATTAAGTGCTTAGTACATATATCTAATATTTAGTATGGAAGAGAGATAAGAAGTTACTTTCTAGTTGTGATGAATTGACCATCATAACTATTTTTTACAGGTCATTGGAGGAGAAATTTGTTACTTGTGAATGGCAATTGATTTGACTTGATCCGACCATACAAAGATAATGCAATGCTTGCAGCCCTTGCATGGGTACCTTTGTGTTAGAAGATTATGAATATATACCCATCTTGAAAGGACCAAGGAGAAAGGAGAATGGATACCCATGACTTGTAAAGAGACTATCCATCTACTTGTATTTGATCATAGTGATATTGGGGAAAATTGTAACACTTGAGAATTTATTAATAAGAAGATGTTATGTGAATGGAAGGAGGTCTTCTTCACTTCAAATCATTATTCAGTCCTATGTTGAGTTATTTTCTTTGATCTATGAATATATATATATATATATATATATATATATATATATATATATATATATATATATATATACCACCACCACCGCAATTGCTTGTGTTATTAATGATATCTCTTGTAAGAGTTGTTAAAACATTCAAATATAAAAATGAAAATGAAAATGAAAATTTGTTATGATAAATATTATTACATTTAATAAGTAATTTTACATATAATTTAAAGTCATGTCTAGTGAAATATGGGGTTTAAGAAGAATTTAGAGCCTGAATCGATTGAGAAATTATTAAAATATGGGGAAAAATATCTATTTTTAAGACAGTTGGGTGGCTAGGGTTTTTGAAAAAATGAGGGTTATAACTTGTAACTAGTAGAAGAATTTTCTATGAACCTTCAAACTACCATAGTTTTGTCAAAGGAGTCAAAATCCCGTGATCGTTAATATTATTGCACACATTTCTAAAACTTCAAACACATGGGTAGAGTTTTTGGTAGAAAATTATCATACTCATCTCTTGTAGAGCTTTTTTCAGTAGACAATGAAAAGTCAAGATAGTATGTGACCGAAGGGTAAGTAAAAGGGAATCAAAAGATAAACCCTACCTAAACCCT
The DNA here is from genome assembly GCA_018340775.1 of Taxus wallichiana var. yunnanensis. Taxonomy (NCBI): domain Eukaryota; kingdom Viridiplantae; phylum Streptophyta; class Pinopsida; order Cupressales; family Taxaceae; genus Taxus; species Taxus wallichiana. Next base: position 371,323,687 of record CM031243.1, read on the forward strand.
GGGACATGGTGGCCATTTGGATCATGAGGTATTTTCCCGTGATGGTCAGTTTGGGACTATTTTAGGGAGTTTCATGAAAATGATGATCCATCTCAAAAATGGGAAATAACATCCTTTTAACCTCCCTTATTTTTTATATCAATCTCTTCATTTTATGTCTCAAAGGTATTAAAATATTAAAAAGGGGCTAAGATGTCATGGGATGATACAATTGATTTAGAAGCACCATTTTCTAGAAAAAAATAAGGGGAAGAAAAAACAGGAGCAATTTCATAAAGAAAAAATTCAACTTAGTCCTCCAAGTATGTCTACTGAGGACCATACACAATGAAAATAGGAAGAAATCCTAACAAATCCTGTAACAAAATAAAGAAAAAGGAAAATCTAGTTCAACCATTTGTTCCTTTAATTATATATGAAGGATATTCTAAGGAGGAAAATCCTCAAATATAGAGAAGAATAAGAAGAAGAAGGCTAGTCATTGCTCATGAGGAATTAGAAGAGGAACAAATAGAAAATAGAATCATGGATATCATGAGGGGTGAAATAGAGGTGAGGCAAGAGCATTGTACCCAAAATAAAGGGAATATTCTATTCAAGATACACTAATGAGGGATCTGAGGAAAGACAAAGGGAAGGCCCTAATTGAAGAAGTTGAGAATCTACCACCTCCACCAAATGAAAGTAGATAATTAAACTATGCATTATATTTTTCTAACACTGAGAGGATTATTGAATAATAGAGGATAGAAATCCTTCTCCTAAAGAAAGAAATAAAGGAGAAGGATGAGACCATTCAAGCACTCTAAAAGCTAGATATTGAGGAGGTAGTCACTCAACCAAATGAAAATCCACCACCCACCCAAAATTAAGTTGTAGATATAGAATCTACTCAAACACATTTTAGTCCACCACATGTTGATTCAAAGGAAATTATTGAAGAGCCCGATCAAGAAACCCAAAATCCACCTACTACACACAAGGAGACTGCAGAAGTAGCCACTCAAACAAACATGATCCAACCTTATACTATAATAATGGAATGAATGACATTGATCCACCTCTGTACCATTCATTGTTCCAGATCTTGACATTCATTATTCCAGCTCCGCACCATTCATTGTTCCAACTATAGACCATATATGCTTCCATCTCTGGACCATCCATAATTTCAACTTTAGATCATTCACACTTTTAGCTCAGGACCATTTATACTTCCATCTCTAGACCAGTTGTACTTGTAATATTTATATGTAAAATAATCTTTACTTGTAATATGTATTTTCCAAATTGACCCAATGGATTCCAAATGATGATTAAATTAGATACAATGATAAGTGGTCATGTCCTTACCCCCTTGAATATATATATTTTAACCTCCCATGAACCATATTATAGAAATCTTTGTTTGTGTTTTATTCTATGCAAACATGAAGGCCTAATGGGTAAGGATAAAAAATACTCCAAAATTATGAATACAATAAAAATTGACATGAATGCAATTATAACATGGTCTCCAAATGATTATTAAAATTGACCCAATTGATTTAAAATGATGGGAAAAAATAGAGGTTACAATTTTATTTGCATATAATGAAGGTAAGAAGATAGTTCACTATTAACCGCTTCCTCTAATAGGACTTCCAACATCCTATTAAAAGGGATGCAACTAGCTTTCTCCCAACTATTAGAGTTTCAAATTCTCATGATTAAATTGAAAATTGATAAGAATCCAATAATAAAATTTGATTGCATTATAACATTTTTCTAAGAATATTTGGAAAGGGTATATGCCCATTCTATGTAAAGTAAAAATGTAACCTCTATTCCATGTGTTAGCGAGAATACTTTTGATTAGACAAATTGGTGGGTATTTTTCCAACACTTTGGGACTCTAGGTTAATTTTCTTAGATGGGGCAGCTCCATTTATTGTGATTGAACTAAAGGGGAAATATGTTGATGGCCAAGAGGCTGAAGATCCAATATGCATACTCCACTTTACCTGTGGTAAATGCTTGCAATAAATTGAAAGGGAGGAATTTGCTGAATGATGGGGAAGAGGGAGTGAGAAATTAGGAAGGGGAGATTAACTTTGCAAGTATAAAATCAGATTCTTCCAAAGATAATTAGAAGTATCACATTCACAACTTATAGGAAAGAAAAACTATGCTTATAACATCAACGATGAGAGGAAACCATTCACACAAAGTTACACGTGTCATTCTAGCATCATTGAAAGAAGAAACACATTTCTTTATTGACATCTTCACAATTTGCACAATGATAGAGAATGTAAGAAAATAGATAAGGAGAATGGAACAATGCTATATCTTTTTCCTTTCTCAAATAGATCTCTCTCTTGATTATACAAAACTAGAAACCCTTAAGAACACAATTTTCATTACATTATATAGACTAAGAAAAGACTCTTCACCTACCCCCATGTGCCTTTTCACTTGTGACTCTTGAAATTCGGAGGAAAGAACATTAAGCACCCTTTTATAAAATAAGGGTGAATTATTACATTTTTAGACTATAGTCACATTAATGAATAAGACGAAAATGAATAAGGCAAAAACAAGAAGTGCAATCCCCCAATGAAGAATTAGAAAATGAAGGAAGGAGGGGGAGGGGTGAGAAAAGAGAGAAAGAATGAAGAATATAAAGAGAAATACTATTATGAAGATCCTACCACTAAAGGACTCTGGAAAGTTCCACAAGTGAAATCTCAATGCCTTTGAATTGTTTGATGAACCTTGTCATTGCAGGTGCCACTTTTTCAACTTGAGTAAGATGGAAGAAGTTCAATGATTTGGTCTAGTTCACTGCAAGGGAGTTGACGTTTTTGTACTACAAGTACCAAGATTGATGATCTCTTGCGGTGTTGGAAATGACCACTCTTATCTCTTCTAGGGATTCCAATGTGTCTTCATTGAATGAGAATGGATCTCTTGCCTCTTTCTTGACTAAATATTTGAAGGATTTCAAGAGATCATCAATTGAAGTATCTTCATTCACGGACAACACTCTAAGCTTCTATAATTGAACATTAACATACTTTTTTATTTTCCCGATTCCTCCTCATATGAATCAAGCTCATCAATGGCATGTTTTATCATTTCATAACGATCAACTAAGACTTGAGCCAAAACTTGAGACAAGTCCTCGATGTTTGAAGATAACACACCTTTGGCTACCAAGAGGGGTGATTTGAATTTTCTCATTCTCCATCTCAATTATTTCCCATGTCATGATTATCTTCATGACCGTGGCATCCATGTACTTAAACAATGTCAGCATATCTGGTAGCAACACCTTCCCTTTCTCAAGGATCATACTCACCCACTTGTCATTTGCCTTTCCCTACATGGTAAATCCTTGCATTTTCTGATGGAATCAAGATTGAAGCTACTTACTGGAGTAAATTCCTCGGTTGGGACAAAGCATAGGAATAATTCGGGTCCATGAGCAATTATACATATGAAGTGAGGGTTTGAATGTGGTCTTCCACTTGATCTAACTTCTCCTTGTATTCTTGAATTCTCACGATGAGGTGAGTGGAAGACTCTTGAAATAAGTGGACATCACCCTCATGTGTTATTGAGCCCCAAGGGAATTGTGCTCATCTCGTAATCAGCAGGGTCATTTCCTTAATGGGATTGATGACATTCGATTATACTACCTCTATATAATGGTTCCCTGAGGCACCACTAAAGAATCGAGAAGCCACTTGATCCAATCTTCCTTTCTTCTATTTGACCATCGATGTTATAATCAAGAAATCAAGAATGGTCACTTTTTGCATTGTGTGAGCTTCTGTTGTGATAATCTCATGCAGCCATGGAAATATCTCATTAGTTTTCGGCTCACCACTTGATAAAATCATAACTTCTTTCTCTGGATAGGAAGGGATGTATTTCACATGTGAGACCGGAAAACAAGCAGGAGATGAGTGCCTTGGAGATTTTTATGGGGAAGAGAGGTAGATCGGGTAAAATTCCCTTGTTCCCGAGATCCACCACAGGTTTCTTCCACCATTCTTGCTTTCTTATGCAGTATCTTGTAGCGAGGGGCTTCAAGTTCTTTAGGAATAAAACTTAGCTTAATTCATCATTAGTTGATATTTGAATAAATGTAATAAGTTAAAGTATTTAATTTAAATACTTTAAACTTATGTCAATAGGTATTAGTTATCCTTAGTTGTTAGTTAACTAAGTGATAGTGTTCTCATCCCAATGTTTGTGGGATCATGTTCTATCTTACATATTTTGTTCCCGGATGATTTCCATGAGGGAAATAGGGGCAATTAGGGGCAATATGCTATTTTTGCATATTTTCTCAGATTAGATGATTTGTTTCCATATATTGTGGATGAGATAGAAGTTGTCTAATATCTATAAATATTGCAACTCTCTCATTTGTCTATAATGCTTGATTTTGATATTAATAAAATACACAAGCACCGTCTTGTTTATGTGCAAAGCTTTTGTGTCAAATATTGTTTTCAAGTATTCATTATCAAGATTTGGTATCAGAGCAATATTCTGATCTAGAGAGGAGTGTAGGAAGTTTTAGGGAAGTTTAGGGAGATCTAGAGAAATTACAGAGCTAGGAGGAGCCATAGTTGCCCCCAGCCGTTTCACAGCCCCTACCCGGCTCCACATCTTGAATCACAATTGATTTACAATTGAAGAACACCTGGAGTGAAATCACAGGCCCTTACAGACCTGGATGTAACTCTCTTGCAAAAGGTGACATTGTTTCATTTTTTTTTAAATTACCTGTACGTGCATTTTTTTAAAATTGGAAGCATTTAATATATATATATATATATATATATATATTTTTGATCTGTGGGGACCCAAGATTTTCAAGCTCCCCACATTACTTGTTCTTCCTCTTCTCTGTACTTTGTATTCTTCTTCCTCTTCTCTATATTTGAGCATTTAAAAAAAGGAGATCCAATCAAATGTGGAAGGTTCTCTATGAACCTGCATCTCAGCCGAGGAGTAGAAGATCGGATATTTGAATGATCTCCAACGTGCTTGCATCCAAAATGAAGACTACAAATTGAACGTGGAGAAGATTTGCAACTGTTAAAAAAATAAGATGCATTGGAAAAAGGAAGAAAAGATGTGTCCAAGAAGAAAAACCTACATACAAAGAGAAGCAATAATAAAATTTTGGCCAAGGGTTATTATAACACTTAGGTAAAGTGGTTAAACTTCATTGTTCCTAGAATGCACTACGCATGCATGTAATTCGTTATTTGTGTTCGGTTTTAAAAAATTACTTTTAATTTTTTTTCCAATTTTGGATGTCGTGGAAAAAATTAGAAGTAATTTTTTTCCTTTTTTGTGAATGGGGCCCAGAAAGATAATGAAATCATAACTTAATACAACCATAAATTTCAACTGGTACCTTGGATTGAGGTGTCATTTTTCTTGAAAGTGTGTATTTTTGTGATCTATACGTCTTGGTCCAACTTTTAATAAGATTTGTTTTGTAAAAATTGAACAAATTAGAGATTTCTTGTATTTCAAAAGAGGCCAAAGAGTCCAAAAATTATTTATTTTCAAATCAGCCAAGAGAGGCATTTTATTTTTGCAAATCGGCCACAGAGCCAAAATTGTAACAGGGCCAATAGTGCAAAAGTTCATTTACACTAAAAAAGAAGCCTAAAATAAATAAAATAATATTTTTTGGGGGGTGTGCATGCAAAACAAAAATTATCTAGCATGGGAAAACAAAAATTTGTGCACAACTTGATTTTGAAAATCTATGGTCCATTGTTTCTGGTACATTAACAAGATCTGCAACAAATGTTACACAACAAGCTACATTTGATCGTGCAAATAAAAAAGCAAAGTTAATAATATTGTTTAGTGTTTCAAATGAGGTACAACCTCATATTTGTGAGACCACAACAACAAAAGAATCTTGGGACAAGTTGAAAACAATATATGAGTCAAAAATAAGAACACAATACTTCATCTCCAGAGTCAACTATTGAACTTGAAAATGCAACCAACTGAAAAAGTTGAAATATTTTTGAGAAGAGTAGCAACTTTGCGTGCATCACTTCAAGCTTTGGAAGAAGAAGTAACTAACACATCACTCGTGCCTATAGTATTGAGAGCTCTTCCTCCTTATAGGATTTTTGTGACCACGTTAAACATAACTGGTCAAACAACAACTTTTGAAGAGTTAGTGAATATGCTACAACAAGAGGAAGCTATTCACTCAACTACTGAAATTGAAGAGCAGGCACTTGCTTCTAATCAAAAAGGAAAAAAATAGGCTAAGTCTAATAAACAACCTTAGAAGCAAGGTAATACTCAATAAGGCCAAAAGGACCAACAAAATGTCTTATTTGTGGTCGAAAAGGACACGACTTAAAAAATTGTTGGTATAACACATTCCAACAAGAACCATCAAGTGGTAAAAATATTAATTACCAACAAACAAAATTTGGTCAACAATAGAGTAAACAGAGAAAAAATAATAAGTAGAAGAAACCAAATCAACAAGGAAATGTAGCCGAACAAGAAGATCAATTTGATGATGATGACTTCCTATATTTTCACATCAAATGAAGTATCCAATTCTACAAATCAAATTTGGTATGTCAACTCGGGTGTAACTTGACACATGATAGGAAAGAAATATTGGTTCTTTAAAATGAGTAAAAACCCACCAAAAATCATGTCTCTTTGGGTGATGATACATCATACAATGTTGAAGGAATTGGTTCCATTTCACTACCACTTGGGCATCATAATTGCAAAATTATAGATGTTCTTTATGTCCCTATTTTAACAAATTTTTTTATCCATGAGTCAATTATTGGATCACAATCTCAAAATTGACTTTGATTGCAAAGGTGGTAAAAAGATGTGCCTAATTCGAGATAAGTCACGAAGCTCCAAAATTGTTGCAAAATCTTTGAATGTGGGAAGAATGTTTTAGTTGATTTTGTTCAATGAAATGATCAAGCACTTGTAGCCAAGGATACATCATCAACTCAACTATGGCATCGAAGACTTGGACATGTGATTTTTGGCTATCTTGACACACTTCGTCGATATGACATGGTTAGGGGTTTACCACCTCTAAAAAAGGGTACAGATAAATGTCAACATTGTTTGGCAAGAAAAAAAATAGAGCACCATTCAAACATAGTACATTTCGGGCTAAGGCAAAACTTGACTTGGTGCATACCGATTTGTGTGGACCAATGAGACCTAGCCACTTTGGGTTTCAATATTTCATGCTCTTTGTTGATGATTTTTCAAGAAAAATGTGGATATACTATCTTTCTACAAAATACCAAGCTTTTGAAACTTTCAAGAAGTTCAAAGCCCTTGTTGAAACAAAGTTTGGTAGGAAAATAAAAACACTCCACTCAGATCGAGGGGGAGAATACACCAGCAATGAGTTCAATGATTTTTTGAAAACACATGGCATTCATCGTCAAATGGCTCCTCCTCACACACCGCAAAAAATGGTGTTTTTGAAAGGAAAAATCATACTATCATGGATATGGTGCGATGTATGATTGATGATGCAAGTTTATCAAAAACATTTTGGGCCAAAGCAGCTAAAACAATAGTGTATTTACTAAACAAAGTTCCCACTGCAGCTCTTGATGGAGTAACACCACAAGAAGCATGGTCAGGGAATAAGCCATATATTTCACACCTTATAGTTTTTGGATGTAAATCAAGTATTCACATTCCTAAGAAACAAAGAACTAAGCTTCATATGAAATCAGAAAAACTTATCTTCTTGGGATACACTGATGAAGCACTTGGCTACAGATTTATGGATCCAAAAACAAGGAGGGTATACACTAGTCGGGATGTTAGTGATTCATCATTGTATCCCAAGAAGATAAGTTTTTCTCGATTTCATATCAAGCTTAGTTCTTTGTTTCTTAGGAATGTTCATACTTGCTTTACATCCAAAAACTATAAGGTGTGAAATAGATGGCTTATGCCCCCACCATGCTTCTGTGGTGTTACTCCATCAAGAGCTACGATGGGAACTTTGTTTACTAAATACACTTCTATTTTAGCTATAGGTATCGATACTTGGAGATTGTTATGGGAAGAGAGTTAGACCGGGTAAAATTCCCCTTGTTCCCGATCCACCATAGGTTCTTTCACCATTCTTGCTTTATTATGCAGTATCTTGTAGTGAGGGGCTTTGAGTTCCTTTGGCTTCCTCTACATGCTTTCTCCTGAATGAGTTGAGATGAGAGCCTTGGCCTTGGCCTTGGAGGAGGAGTGGTAGGATTTTTTTCTCTGGAGGTACAGAAAGTTTCCTAATGAGATGAGATCAGCTATCTTTATCGTAAACCATTATTTGGACCTTTTGATCACCGCCTCCATGCATTCTTTGATGTCTTCAGACTCACAAACACTCCAAACCACTTAGGGAAGAGGAGAAGCCTTCATTGCAGGGTACTTTGGATCAAAAATTTCTAATCCATCCTCCTAGACACCATCTTCATACCAATAAAATTTTTACTTCCTCATTTGATCCACTTGTCATCCTTTTATGATTGCATTCATGGACCTCATATTCATCAACACAGTTCACCCATAAATCTTCAATTTGAGGGACATGGCACAAATCGGGTATGTGAAATGTGTCTGGATCTTCTCTGATGTCAAAATATGCCCTTGAGGTGTATGAGTGCATATTTATAGGGGCTAGGGTAGCTTCTATGTTGGCAACATCATGGGTACTCTTGCAAGTGAAAATACCTAGAGAGATAGGGAAATAAATAATCTTCTTCCTCCTATTCCTCGACTTATAATTTATGTGCATTAATTGTTCATAGTTCCATAAATACGACCATATCTCTTTGATAGAGAGGCAATATTCATGGAGAAATTTTAAATCTTGACACTTTGATATAGGAAAACGTTAAAAATTGAATGAAGTATGATCCATACCTCCTGATCATGGCATCGGCTTGTGAAGACATCCTCAAATGTTGGTTTCCTTCTAATAACTTGAACAGATACATTGTGAATGTATCATTCACCTTGGAAAAGTGTGTATTCCTCTACTTTAATACTAATTATAGGTAATTGTTGAATGCATGATTCTTTTGAGAGACATTCTGAGCAAGTGTCATGCCCCTAAATGGTCTTGTGTTCACCAAGGCATAGACTAGGTATGGAATCATGAAGAAATTATTAGAAGCAGGTACTTGGAGAAATTGGTGATGCAAGTTATCGTTGATGAGCTGCCCCCAATAAATCACCCGCTTTCATTCGAGGATTGTGAGAATGAAAATTTCCATCTAGTCATGGAAATTCATCATGTTCTCTTCTCCTATTACCTAGATTAATATAATGATGGCATCGAAGAAGCCCTCATGAAATTCATTATGGGAAAGAGTATTTGATGCATGAAATGGTTTTTTCTCTTGATATAACCAGAGTCAAGAATGAGGCCTTGAAGATATGAATCAGTCTTGGTTCACTCTCTAGATGTAAAATCCTTGGTGATCATGACCATGTTGCTTCCAGTGGGGATTTACATACCTTGAGATGTAGACTTTGGGGTGACCACTTTGCTAGAACCGAGTTGTCTTAGGCTCTTATTATTTTGGTGTCTAGTTCATAATGTTGGGGGATGTGAACATAATAACACTAAATCAATTCTTTGAAAGGACACAGGATGGCCATCTGGTGTGTATAATCAAATTAAGAATATATTTTCCTTGATAGGCTCTCTTAGTCCATCGATATTCTATTATTGAGCTCCTCTAGGTCCATGTGAGCAACATTGTTGTCACCCACACTCAGGAACTATAATGTGAGAGTTTAAATAGGCTTAAGGCCGTTGAATTTGAACTTTATGGCAATAAAAGAAATAATATGATTCCTAATAGAGATGATAACATTCTTGCACTTGAAACGAGAACTTGTAATTTTTAGACACTTTGGGTTTCGGAGAGTCTGCTATTTTGGGAAAGGTTACCTTTTTAGCCTTGGTATCGAGTGCTAAGGTATTATTAGTATGTTTGGATCATTTTCATAGATGTTTTATGACAAATTTTAAGCACTTTCTATTTTTATAAAGTTATTTTTTACTTTTTGATTTTTTGCTTTTTGCTTTTTTGGCATGTGTGCCCTAGTTTTCCATTTTTGGATTTTGTTGCTTTAGATGGTTTTGATAATTTGAGAATTACCTATTTATAGTAATTTTGAACTAGTGGCATTTAATATTTATAGAACATGGTCTTCCCCTCCTCGGTTTGATGAAAATTTCCATCTTGATCTGGGTTTTTTCTCTGGATGTTCTGTGCAAAATTTCAGCTTCACCCGCTCTTCGGTTTAATGGGAAAATGAGGAAGAAATATTTAGGGAAAAAATTATTAAATTACTACCATTAATAATCTAAAGAATCTATACAATTTTTTCTCTTGCAGCTTGAAGGTTTTTAGGGGAGGATGATATAGCCAAAGTTCCGCTGGAATCCGACTTGTGGTTTGTGAGATATAAACATTTCACCGTTTTCTCTCATGGAAGCTTCTCACAAAATTTTAACATGGCGATGGCTGAAAAAGAAAGGGTTTTGGTGTTATGGCAGTAGTGGAGAGAGTGGAATGGAAATTTAATAGAAGAGATAGGAGGTGTAAGAAACAATAATGGAGGAGAATGAAGATTTTTGGCACTGAGGGGGTTTGTGAACGCATATACGAGAAAAAGTAGAAGCAACACATTTTTTTCCAAAAAGTGATTTTTTATTCATCCTTGGCTTGGGCCCAATTTTTTGTCCCAACTGTTCCAATTTTTTGGGATGTTTGGTGCACATAAATTCTCCTCACCCTCATTTAGACAAGTGACACTTCAGTGATTGGATGGTGAGATAACACGAAAAAAGAATTTAAAACACCCAAGGACCAAAACTGGGTCATATGGGTGATTAGGGAAGGGGGTAGGATTGGGTAGAAAAAAGTGTCCCAAATTTCTAAAACATTTAGGATGGTTGGTGTGAAAAAATTCATCCTCACCTAAGCTTGACAAGTAGTGGATGGTCACTGAATGAGGCGGAGAGGGGAGGGAGCTAGAAAAAACCTGCGAAGCACCTTTTCAGGTCATGTGGAAGACCAGGGGCCATAGCGGGGTTGGCCAAATTTTTGTGTCCCAAATTTCCAAAAACATTTGGGATGGTTCGTGTAAGAAAATTTTCCCTCATCTTGTGAGGACAAGTGGCGCTCAATATTCATCGATGAAGGGTGCTTAGAAACTGGTGCACTAGAGCTGAAATGAGGTCACATTATGAACCGAGAGGACTATCTAGGGGCTTGGAGGAATTTTGTGTCCTAACAATCCCGGATGTTTGGGACAGTTGGTGTAATAAATTCTTCTCATACTTGGGAGTAACATATATTCACCCAAAAAATTGACTAACTTCTTGATCTTACCTTGGGAACAATTTGATGTAAGTATAACTTGAGCATCCAGAGGTCTTATTCTAAGCCATGAAGATCTTAGATGATCATAGCACACCGCATTCGATAAGATGAAATAAATTCACCGAATACCGTATAAAATAATTTTCAAACAAAGAAGCAAAGATATCATATATTATTATGGAATTTTCATTTGTCTAATGAGAATGGGACTTGTCTATATAGGCAAGGAAGATCAATCTAAGAACCAGTCAAGGCCATAGATCAATCCATAAATCAAGGAAATAATTAGTCATCAAATAACTAGTCAAGACCATAGATTTAGGAAAGAACTAGTCATCAAAGAACTAGCCAAGACCATAGATTTAGGAAAGAACTAGTCATAACAACTAGATAATATCTTCCTAATATCTAAATAAAATAAAAAATATCCACACAAAATTGTGTGAAGATAAATAAAATAGAAGGTAAATAAAGTACCTAGGTGAACATGAGCTAAGGTAAATACCTACTCTAACACCCCCTCAAGTGAAGTTAGGGGCCCAAAATAAAAGTGACATATCCATAATATGAGTCCCGAAAACTAGGCCTAATGAGGTACTCATGTACAATAATTGGTAAAAAGGGAACACCGTAAGGTACCTAAAACCATTAATAACAAAGTAGAGAGAAAAATCCCGTTACAAGGCATCCCAAGAATCTCGGCTCAAAAAACTCATAAAATGTTGAAGAAGTTTGGTGTGCACTGTGGTCTAAATCCATTGCTCGATCATAAAACTAAAAAAAACTAACACTAGGCTTCACCAAAATAGCTCCATACAAGGAGACTTTCAATGGAGTGATGTCGAAAGTAAAAAAACACCAAACATTATTTGATCAATTGCTACAAATAGGTGTGCCACGATCCAAGAACAATAACCAAAGCAACAAGGCAAGGACATAAGATCTAAAGAAATATGAGTGTCACGATCCAAGAAAAAACAAGGTAACAAGGCAAGGACACAAGACCCAAAGAAGAAATATCATTTACTATAAATAGGCATGCAATGATCCAAGAATAATTACCAAGGCAACAAGGAAAGGACACAAGATCTAAAGAAATAGAAGTGCCACAATCTAAAGAAATGCCAAGGTAACAAGGAAAGGAAATAAAACCCAAGAAGCAGGATCAACACCATACCCTCCCATACTTTTGAATGGGTGGAGTGACACTACAAATCTATATGAGTTGTAAAAATAACTACTCGAACACTTATAAACTAACATTGGGCTTCACTAGAATATCTCCCCCACAAGAGATACTATCAACATGCCTAAAAGTGTTGAAAATATAGATAAAAAATATCTCAATACATAAGAGAGATATATCACACATGCTAAATATGCTCAAAGCAAGGAGCATTATCATATTGATGGTATAGAAAGTGGAGCCATAGGCCGAATAGTGGAGGAGCCACACCTAGAGTCCTCTCAATGAATGCCTATGTCATCACCATGAGTGATCATAAATCCACCCCAAATCAACATGGATGGATGAAGAATATGCTTGCATATTAATTGGTGCTAAATGCACCATGAGTTCATGCAAAGGAACATCAGGATGTGTGTCAGGTTGATCACATTTGACAACTAAAATATCAGGTTTCTCAAGCTTGAGTGAAGGTGTAGAACTCATGTATAGCTCATGATCCTTGGAAAGAGTCAAATGAACAAAAATAGGAGCTCTATCAATATGTGATCCCAATGAAGTACTTGCTTGAAAACCAATTCCATGGCAAGAATTCCACTTAACATGTGGAATAGGGGAAACAATTCCTTGTGAATGTCTACCAATACCTCCGTAAGTGAAACCCATAGAACGAAGCATGCAAGAACCAAATGTAATGGTATACTTCTCAAAAGATCCATGCATGTGAGAAGAAGTAGGATACACATAATGTGTTACTGCAATAGTCACAAGTGGAAGAACATGTAGTAAAAAGCCTAATAGGATTATAAGCATCGGGGCATGAGCAAAATTAAATATTGACAATTAAAGGTCAATGGGTGCAGGAGTAATACTGCAAGTGGAATAGGAGCATGGATATGATTTTCCACAATATGAGGGTGATGTTGTAAGCGAGAAAGTGTCTATTGTAGGGAGTGTATTGGTGTATCCTTCTCATAATTGAAGTTATGAAGAAGAGAATTTTGATTTTTAAGTGATATATTTTGTTCCACAAATTTGAACATATCCTCCTGAAGTGCACACACTTCAAAGAAAATCATATCGTTCTCAGAATCCATGATAGATACAAGAATGCAACGCTTAATTTTAGGATGTCGAGGCTCAATGAAATTGTGTCCATAAGTGATTACAACACCCCCAAAATTTGGCACTTTATAATTGAGTGCGTGTAAATATTACAATGAGTAAAAGTATCTTTTATATTTGAAATATGTGTATAAAAATGTCACCATTGTAGAGATCTCAAAAAAATACATAATTTCAAAAATGTTCACCTTAATCTAAGCTATAGATCAAAATTTATGAGCTCTAGAAGGTTTTGCTATTAAAAAATAATATTTTAATGCTGATTTTTAAAGGTACACGTGACATCCAAATTTCCAAAGGTTAAATAAGTGCATCCATAGGATACAAACTTATGACCAAAGGATAAAATAATGCGCCCAAAACCTACATGTCTAGAGGGTAAATCATTGCATCCGAAGGGTACATGTCTATATCCAATGGATAAAAGAATGCACCTAGAAGGTACAAATCTACGTCTAGTGGATAAAAGATTGCATCCAAAACATAAATATCCACATGGTAAAATAATGCATCCAAAAGGTACACATCTATATCCAATGGATAAAATAATGCACAAAAACAGTACAGATCTATGCCTAGTGGATACAAGAGCGCATCCAAAACAAAAATATACGAGAGGGTAAACATTAACACATCTCTCATTTGCACATTATCATACATCAACCTCATAGCATAGACATATTCATCTACACTTTAGTGTCTTCATTACTCGATGACACACTCTTGTGCTTCAGTTCACACTTGATTGTTGAGGGCATCATACTACACATGAACCCCACACACTGCACAATAGATACTACACATTGTGACTCTTCATACATCTCACGTCATATGTCTTACATCTTACATCATACACTCTACATTTAGTCTACATCATTTTGACATTTGCACATCTATACATCATACATCATATTAGTCTTCATCATACATGTGTCACACTTCTATTGTCTATGAGTCTAGCATTACATTCTACATACTACATAATGCACATCACACACTATTAGTCTATCTACACATCTTGCATTACATTCTACACATTGCATATTTACACATTTTTCTCATCACATGGTTGTTTAATCATCACACATCCTACATATTCTTCTATACACTGCACTCACTACCCTATGACACACTCTAGTTCCTCGGTCCATACTCGATTGTTGAGGGTTTAAAAATAAAATGGACCTTATCATACTCACGCATTCATTATTCAACCTTCTACCATATGAAATTAATAGGTTAGTGACATACGTTATATGATAAATGGTCAACTATTCCTTCATCTTGTATTGGTATATGCTTTTGGCTACCTCACCACTCCCTTTATTCATCTTGTAGTTGTATACGCTTTAGGCTACATCACCACTCCCTCTACTCATCTTGTAGTGATATACACTTTAGGCTAAATCATCACTCCTATGCTCATCTTGTTGTGATATACGCTTCGCTATAGGGTCACACACACACTTCATCTCTAGGTCACATATCATCAACACATACACACTCATCATAGTGTGTTAGACACAATACACACTTCACCATTTCCCGATGACACACTCTCATTTACGGTTCATTCTTGAATGTTAAGGGGGAAAAACAAATGAACCTCACTACATACAACTCCATTCACTCAGGGGGCACATGGCTCCTATCATCCATTTTGCATTCCATTCCATCCATCCACAACATGTTACATATCTTAGTTGCATTTATTCTGCTTGTATCTTTACCATACACACATGTGCCTTCATGTCCTTCTCTAGTTGTGATCACGATACAAGTTTGTTACATGCTATATGGATTCTCTCCTCCTACCACTCCTACAACGGTTTCTGGGGGCATCCACATTCATCTCTTACATGTGTTATTGTTTCATTTTGTTGTATAACACACTATTTTATTTGGGTAGACACACTTTTGATATATGGGTTATCTTTCTAACATGCTAATGTATGCCTTCATGTGCAACATTTGTTTGCACAATTTTCTTGCTTCCATGGCTATTTGTTTGTTTACCTATTATTGTCTGTCTCTTATTTTCTCTTGTATGCGGGCATTGACCTTTATTTTGTGTGCACACTTACTTGTTTATATGTGGCTATTATGGCCTTGTGTGTCTTGCGACATCATTAGTGGTGTCCCATGTTTGCAACCCTATTTGGTAGTTTATATTCCCTTCTTGCGTGTTTACTTGTTTTTAGATTAAACATTATTTGTGTAGCATAGACTTGTCTTTTACATGCATGCTTGTTCGCACTAAAACTTGTTTTCTAGCCACTTGTTTACATGCTCCTTGGTTGCTACCAAGCGTATTCCCTTCCAGCTGCAGGAACGTTTCACATGGTTGATACTCTTTTAGGGTCATATTCTCCTATCACCAATGTCACATGTGCCCTAAAAGAGGGGGACATCATTTGGATTTTAACACATTATTCAACGCTTTCTACTAGTACAATTCAATTTAGTTTCCATCCTTGACATTGTGGGTTATACACCAAGTGGGTTTAGAACAGTCTACGAACCACAGATACAACAAATTTTACAGGACATGTAGTCCTTAGCATTTTGGGGAGAAGTTATAGGTTAGAGGATATAATAGATTTCCTCTCTACACTACTACGGCCAGTGACATCGGATCACCCAAAAACCAAGCAAAGAGAAATATCTCTTCATACATTATCAGGGAAGCAATTACAAGTTAGAGAATAATGTAGCTTTCTCCCTACACTTCTTCGACCAGGTTGGTGTGAGATCACCCAAAAAACTCGTAGTTACAAGATATCCTCTTCTAAACCCTTTTCTCTCATCACATATCAGGTGCACATGTTCCTTTTATATTTTTCATATTTCCATTTTAGTCTTTTCATTATTACATACATGTATTTTTACACATATTTACATCGTATTTGACTAGTTTACTATTTTCTCCTTGCAAGTCCATTCGTATGAGAAACAAGCAGTCAAAAACAACAAAGATGACACCGTTCAACAATAATACATTTTTATGGTAGAAAACACCTCATACTAACATGCGGTACATTACAAACATCAACAACTACACACACATTCACTCTCACCACTTTTTTCTCTTTTGCATCTTTAGTTTCCATGCTCCACTTTTTTGTCACTCCACACTTTGTCTAGTCCTTCGGCATGCTTTCTACATCATTATACATGAACATAAGGTACACATCTCTATCTACTTATGTTCTTGAGAATTCTTCTCACCGACATAAAGTGGGGGCAAATGTAGACTCAAAATCACGCACTTTAGGTATTATTTAGTCCTAATCTCATACTACTATTCATATGGTTTTTGAGTAAAGAAAGTACTAATTAACCCATGTCCTTTGGCCTTTTTACTTTTCTTTCAGTCATCACTACTTGACCTTCAACACATACTTTCCTAGTCTATTTTTGTCATTCCGCATCATTCTACCCTTAATTGGGGTGCCCAGGCTAGTACAAGGGTAACCTAGGCACCTGGTCCCATTCAGGGCACCCTGATCCTTTTCCCACTTTACCTCCATCTTTTGGGAACTTTCTATCCATTTGAGCTTTCCATATTTTTAGTGGTCAGAATTTTTGAGGTTAATTACAAAATTATAACAAGAGAACCATATAAATATAAAGTTATGAGACCATAATGAGGGACCAAGCACTAGTCACTACTATCATCACCTAAGGTTACATCCATCAAAGGCTCTATTTACATCCATCTAGCTCCATCACAAGGGACAAGGTTGGTTCATCTACATCACACTACATAGGAGGGAATTTTATTCTATTCCATCCACCATTTTATTACATTTATACATCTAGTTATAGCTTGTTACTTCACAAAGTGTGACTGACACAAGAACACCTAGGGCACGGATTTCACACGCACGCGCGCGCATGCACACACACACACACACACACACACACACACACACACACACACCTAGAACTACATTTGGGTTTGAAATGTAGTGCATCACTTAGTTAGTAAGTCCACCATTGTGGCAGCTAAGGACAGTTTGACCCCTTCATATGCATATTTATTTTTTTAGGGTTTTGATGCTTGGCTTGGGGTTTTGCAGGTCTCTCCTTCATCACTGATTACTAGTGACATTTGACGTAGTTTAGCGGAAAATAAGTGACATGTAGTGAAGGATTCTCATCACTTAATGACCCGAGAAAATTTGGTTTCTAGACCCCCTACATAGACCAAGGCACCCAAATCTCAGACAAGGGCACTCTAGGCACCCTCATCCTTCCCTAGGCACCCTAGTCTACTCAGACTGCTCGGATCTATCCTTTCTCGATCCCTGTGTGGTTGTTCTTGCATTTTGTTTTCTGGTTTATTCTACGACACAGCCCCTAAGGCATCGTTGAATTAGCTAAGCCCTTTCTAACCCTTCTTTGCACATTAGGGTTTCATATTTTATCTACTTAGTTTCTTGGGTAATTTACTTTATTTATTTAGCCATTATTTATTGCTTTACATAGCATTAGATTAAAATAAGTTAGGCATCCATATCCCATTTTAGTTTAATCAATTTACTTTCTTATTTTTAATATACAATAATGTCATTTTCCATGATCTAAGAAAATATTCCAAATGAGACTACAAAGTCTTCATTCCCACTATTAGAATTTTAAATGTATAAGTCTCTAGTACATTTATTTAAGTTGGTTGAACTCATTTTTTTGTTCTCTTTTATTACTTTTTCAAATGAAGAAAAGAAGCTATATCATTATGTTTATATTTCTCAGTTGTGAATGTTTCATGCACTTCCAGCTTATAATTTATCATTTTTATTTTAATATTCCCTAGCTTTGTGGTCTTATAAGGAGAAACACTTAAGTTTTGTTTTGCATCCTTTATGACAAAATATTATTTAACTCATATAAGAACAATTTTGAACAAACATATAAGTTGTACTATTTTCCATAAATTAGGTTAGTATGACTACTTTGTGAATTACATGCTCGGCTTATAAATATTACAATATAAATGGGTAATTGACATTAGAAACATTGTATCACTCAAACAACAAACTTTGTGCAATAGAGGATTCAAATTCTTTGTGTTTAATATAATTCCCATTTTTGTGTTGCATTTTTCCTACTTTGGTTTCCCCTTGCTTGTTTAGTATTAATTATTTTTGACAAATCCTTTTGTCATGCTCTACACTCTAAATAGGTATGTCTATTGTACATTTAATATTACTCTAATACTACATGTAATGAGCCAAAATACAAGAAAATGATATATCATAATTATGCTTTCATGTTTACAAAACAATTTCCTATAATGTCATTTCTTTGTTGTGCATTTCGGTTGATATTAGATTTGAGAATTTATGAAAGTATTTCTAAAGGAAAAATCTAGCCATCCATGCATTTGTTTGACTTCTTCAAAGCAAAAGAACCATTTTTGTGTTTCGTGAATATCAATCCAAAGATTTGCATACCGCATTCACAACAGTATTATTTCGCAATGCAACCTCGTTAGTTTATGGTTTCTATAATGAATTTAATTTAGTGTGTATGTAGGTGTACTAGTGAAAAGAGGGACGTGTAAATTATATATGAAGGTTAGACTTGTCTATTTAAATTGATATTAGTGAATACAAATAAGATAGATTTTTGAAATTTCTAATTAGTCTTTATTATTTCTAAGGGAGAACGCATGGAAATTACAAAATACTTTGAACATGACTAAACATTTACCAATACACATGATGTAGATAATAATTTTGAGTTAAAGCTCTAAGACGGAAAACTAGTTTTTAAATGTATTTTAAAAATAAAAATAAAAATTGTTTTATCTTATTATTGCATTACGTATAAGTCCCTCCCAATCCAAAATCAAGCAAGGGGTTGATGTGTAAATTTGCAAATATCTTCTATTCAAAGAAAAAGTAAAGTCCTTTTATTTTCTTTATTCATATATCTTTTTAAATTGAAAATACATCCATTCATATTAATAAAACATTAATGTACAAGATAATCATACAAAAATAGGTGGTATGGAAGCACACCCCAAAAAGCTAGAGTTTACATGGTTGACATAAAAGTCAAGCTAGACATAAGAGATGCCATATTAGCTAGAATTTTCAATCAAAAAAGGTAAGACCAAGAAATATTTAGCACAAAATGCAAACATGGCTATGTGGAAGGTGGAGGAGGTGGAAGTGGGTTATTAAGATTATCTCCCAACTAGTCTTGTCATGAGGCTTCAAATCAAGCACACATCCCAACCTCCTTTCTCTTTAGTCTAATCTTCCCGTTGTGGAGAAATGGATAGGGCCAATGTTGGGAATTTTTCGAGGCTCCCCACACTTCGGAGAACCACCACCACCACCACTACCACTACTCGAGAGGTTCCATCTGTCATTCCCAATGTGAGGATTCAAGTAATCAATCCTTCTAGGATTGTGATCTTAAGGACTCTAAACCCCGAGAGGAACTAGCATGTTGATCAAAGTTACAAAGGTTGTGGATTGAGGATCATGTGTCTGTGCATGAAAAATGACGAGACTAAGATGGACCATGACCCCGAGGGGGAAAGGGGTCGATTTTTTTCGAGGCTCCCAATTAATATCACAAGGAGATTTCCTCATTGATCGATAAGAGTTTGTAAATGTTTCACCTCCAAGAGGAATTTTTCTTCTTGGATCTGGATCTCAAGAAGGATATTAGTAATAAAAACCACTTGATTAGAAACAAAAAAACTCCTTTAAAGTTGAAGTTGATTGAATATATAATTATTTCTATTTCTAAATTTGAAAAATAAGATCAACTCGAACAATTACCAAATATGGTCAGTAGTTTACAGAATGTAAGTTGAGATCCTCAAGAAAATCATTTTACAAGTAAAGGGTATTGAAAAAAGGGTTGAAAAAGAATAAATCCAATGCTAAGCTAATCGAGCCAAAGGAAAAAACCGAAGAGATGTTTGAGGGTTTCTATTAGTGGAAGAAGGGGCATAAAGGGTTGGAAACACCCATTTGCTTGATTCCATCACCAATAGGAAGGCATTGATAAAGATACACCAAAGGAAGTGAATTTTTTTGTTCAATGGGGATATGCCAAAACTTGGAAAATTTTCTAGACCAAACTCCGAGGAGAAGAATTAATATGCCATCTATGGTTGAGAGTATCAAATGTGATAGATCTCTCCACTAGTATGTGGTAACCAAATTAGGGCTTGTAGAAATGGGGTGGCCACCAGAAATTCCAATCTCTCCACTAGGAAGCAGGGGGTGACACCCCAATTTTGTGTAAAACATCCTCAAGGATGATAGAAACTATGGAGGAAATAGTAGGAGAATCCAAATTTATAAGTGATTTAATATAAATTGAATTAAATTTTATTACAGAGTAACTACTATAATGAATGATGTACAAATGTTAATATACATTGAAGACACAAGAAAACAATCATATAAATGTGAAACCCTAAGTAAAAGAGGGATATAGAAATAATTATCTCGATTCTAAGAAATATGGAAGTGATATGGGTAGGTGAATAGCTGAAACATACTAAGGAGAGTGTCTTCAACGCTCGTAGGAGGTTTTGGATTGTGAAATTACACAGAAATAAGCACTGGTGATGACATTAGTGCCGACGCTAGTGTTTGGATCTAGGCACCGGTGTCCAGGTAGATTCTACGAATTTGGTTCTTTTAGGGTTGGATGATGTTCATTGTCCTTTTCTTTCTTTCACTCTGGATTCGCTTTATCCGATTTGCTAATGTACCTATAACCTGCAAAAAATAAGTTCACCTACACATACCCACAAACTACATCAAACCTAAAAAAGAAATGCAAAATGGGGATTCAGAATGACCCCACGATCATCCGAAGAGTGAATGCATCCGGAAGGTACACGTTTATATCCAATGGATAAAAAAATGCACCCAGAGGGTACATATCTGCGTCCAGTGGATAAAAGACTACATCCAAAAAGAAATATCTAGAGGGTAAAAGAATACATCCAAAAGGTACATGTATATATCCAATGGATAAAATAATGCACCCAAAAAGTATAGATCATCGTCCAGTGGATAAAAGAATGCACCTAAAATGTACAATTGTTAATACAAACTTAGATTGCAAATATCTCTTTTTCCGGTACCTATATCAAAAAATAGAGAGAAACCCGAAAGTTTCTTGAAAAAACCAGAAAGATGATATAATATTTGTGTTAAAAATTTGTTTTTACATAATTGTACGTATTTTTTAAAAATGTGCCAAAAACTCTTTAAAAATGTCTAGATTTGATTGTCTCAAACAAGGTTTAGTTTACAATCACTTCTAGGTTTTAAAGACCTTCTAAATCCAATGGTGCACTCCATTTTTTTGTAAAAATAAATGTTACAAAAAGTGCTAACAAATTAATATATGAAAACAATAAACCCTTGCTTGCAAAGAAAAACTTACAGATGGATGTCTACATCATCTATCACTCTAATACCATGAAAGGAACAATAAGAAGATCATTCCAAGCCATGAAGATCTCAAATGATCATAACACACCACATTTGATAAGATGAAAGAAATTCACCAGAATAACTTTACAAAAGAATTTGCAAACAAAGAGCAATAATATCATATATTATTATGTAACTATCTATTGTACAATGAGAGAATGGGTGCTGCTTATAAGGCAAGGATGATCAATCCAAGAACCAATCAAGGCCATATATCAAGACATAAATCAAGAAAAGAACTATTCAAGACCATAGATTTAGGAAAGAACTAGTCATCAAAGAACTAGTCAAGACCATAGATTTAGGAAAAACTAGTCATAAAACTAGATAATATATTCCTAATATCTAAATAAGATAAAATAAATATCCACACATAAGTGGGTGAGGATAAATAAAATAAAAGGTAAATAAAGTACCTAAGTGAACATGAGCTAAGGTAAATACCTATTCTAACACTTTTCATGCACTTATTTATATGAAATTGACTGGAAATGGAATTTTGAGAACAATAGAATGGGTCTCATGCCTTTATTATTCTTGAAACTTCCTAAATGATATGATTTTTCTTTAGGATCATAGATTGTGCATGCTGAAATTAGACCGTGGGAAGAATTGTGTGTGTCCCTTGAAAGATGTGGAACCACCATAGTTTAAATCTATGAAATAAATTTCTGATGGTGTTTTGTTTGACCTCCAACTCTTTACGGAGCTCCCGGAATCACTTCTTGAAGCTCAAGGGATTTTTGCACTACAAGTTCACTTGACCCACCTTTGATAAACATCCCAAAACCTCCGAACTTCCTGAGAATATTCCAAAAATAGTTGCACAATTTTCTTATCTCTTTGATACACCTCCTTGATGAATTTGAGTCTTTCGTTACGCTTTGGGGGTGTGTCAACCTTAGAAAGACCATAAATAACCATTATTAAGCTTCTTGAAGAGCTTGTCTTGTAATATTTAATTCATATTAATTATTAATTCCTTTTGTAATGCCCCGCCTCGAGTTTAATAAGCCTAAATTTTTTTTTTTCGCTGAACTAATGCCCATTTTTGTTAATATTTAATTCAACTTTATTAATTCTTATTTCATTCTATTTCTAAGTATTAATTTAAAAACACAAAGTTTACTAAGTCTATACAACCTTTTTAATTTGATTAGTCTCCCCTTTTAATTAATTGCCCCATACCCCTTTTTAATTTGTTTTCTCACTCCCATAAAATGTTCATGACTTAAGATGTGTAGGAGTAAACATGGGCCCTTGGATCTAATCTAATCCTGGCCCTTGATTTGAAATTTTCCCTAATGATGCCCTAACTTTCTTTATGGTTCTTTTTTCTTTTCTCATTTCTCTTCTCATTTTGTTTTTGTGTTGTCATTTGCAGGTGTAGGTGGGAAGGAAGCTTGAATACTTACTTCCATGGAGATCTTGATGGAGAGCCTCCATCTTTAATTCATGTATATTTATATATATATATATATATACACACACACATATATATATATAATACATATATTTTTTTTTTTTTTTTATGCATTATTTACTTTGTTTTTTTTTTTTTTTTTTTTTGGCAGGGGAAAGGGGGGATTTTGAGAGGGGGACTGTGGGGTAGGGTGGGGGATGGGGGACAGGGAGAGCATGGGGAAGATAGGCCGAGGGGGGAGGAGGTCGGGGGGCAGGCGGGGGGAGGGGCAGGCGAGGCAGGGAGGCCGCAGGAGGTGTGGGGGGGGGGTAAAATAGGGTGCCAGGAGGGGGGGGGCAAGGGGGGTGCAACGGGAGCAGGGGCGGTGCGGGTGGGGGGGGGGGGGAAGGGGTTCGGCCCTCCCCCAAACAAAAAAAAAAAAATTCTTTTTTTTTGTTTATTTTAAATTTATAAAAACATTTTATATTTATTATATATTATATATATTTATATATATTTATATAATATATATATATATATATATATATATATACAATTATATTATATATATTTAATATATATAATATATAATATATATATATATATATCATAATATATTGATTTATAATAAATAAATTATAATACATCTAAAATTTCAAAAAAAAATATGTTTATAACATATATTTTCAAAAAAAAGCTTTATGGGATTATTCATAGGATGAAAATAATAATAACTAGATTCATACTTGAAATAAATTTGTAACTTTGTAATTTGTTAAAAAAAGGAACTTCAATAAGTTTGAATAATAAGCTCTAATGAAAACTATATGGACTATACAAATTTGAAAACTAAAAATCTTTAAGAGAAACAATAAGGTTTCCCTCCCATATGTAAAAGAATTCAAGAAAATTACATTCAAAAAATAATATTTCATTCAATAAAAAAACTAGTTAAGTTTTTTTTAGTGAAGAAGAAGGAATGTTCTAATTCTTTTAAATATTTCTACAATATTGGTAAAAGAAAAAAAAAGATAACTAATATTTATTTAAAATTTTAAATAGCAAATTTAAGTAAAAAAATTTCATTTTTTAAACAATAGTATATTCAATTGCATTCAAACATGTTTAACATTTTGCAAGAAAAATTATATATCAAAATAACAAGGCATATCCAATAATCTTTCTTTCCAAGTGTATTTTCAACAAATTCATATTAAAGAAATACAAATATCAAGATTTTCATTTTTAAGGAGCTCAAATTCACTCAATATCATATTTCACAAAATACATAAAATACTCAAGAAAGAAATATTACAAAGCTTCTTTACAAGGATGAGAAGGGTTTTAAATCAAATGAAATACAAAGTTTACAAAGAATTTTCAAATAAATACAAAAAGAAGGATTTACAATACAAGAAGTTTTTCACAAAGCCATATCCTTTCAAAAGGAGGTTACAAAGAGATAATGTCCACAAATAGAGTGAAGAAGATGAAAGAGAACTCCAACCAACTCCACTTCCACTTGAGATCCAACTTTAAATGCCTTCAAGGAATCCAAACAAGGAGAAGAAGCTTGTTTTTCCACCCAACCATAGGCATCATTACATGCCTTTCCCAAGGTTGGGATGCATGCTAGCCTCCCCCAAGCCCATGGGAAAGAGGACAACTAACCACAACTTGCACAAGAATGAGGGTGAACAAACAATGATACATCCACATGAAAACAAGACAAGTATAAACAAGACTCCAAATTTTACAAGATGAAAAAGAGGAGAACCCAAGTTCTACCTCTAAAAAAAATGGGGAAGAGAGGAGAGAAGTTCTCCAAAATTGTAACCAACAATAGTTGCATTAAAAAAAGATCTCCATACCCTCCTTATTTCTCCTAATTCATTCAAGCCCTCCTTATTTCTCCTCCCTTTCACCAAATCCTTCTTGGAAGGATTTTCAAACCCCAAAGGGGTTTCCTTACCAAGAATGGGGAAGGAGGTTCAAGCCAAATGAACCAACTTCCCCACCTCAAACCATTTGAGGGGAATAACTAAATCCTACAAGGCTTGCCCATCAAGCCTATGAGGATTGAGAGGAAAAATCCCTCTCTCTTCCCCCACAACTCCAAAACTCCATCATGCCATATGATGGAGGGAGAAAAAACAAGTAACAATAAATAAAAATCCACATGCAACAACCACATTTCCAAGTAAACAAATCTAACAACTAGCATGAATACAACACATACAATAAGGCTTAAGAGACCTACCTCAAAGAAAGCTCTCCAAAAAGCTTTCCAACTTCAATCTTTTCCACTTCTTGACTCAAGCAAACTCTAGCTCCAAATCCACAAGCATCCAAGCAAAAGCTCCAAAAAAAAGTTCTCTTCTTTTCCCATGAGGGGAATTTGAAGAGGAGCAAGAAAAATCCTCACAAATGAGGGGGTGACATGTGTCACCCCTCTCTTCCTTCAAGGTCAAAGATGCCAAAACAAAAGAGAGAAAGGGTAAAATGCCTTTTAGCCCTCTTCTCCCAAATTACCTAAATTGATAACAAAACAATCTTTGTGCAACTTTTAACAAGCACACTAATCCATACCCCTTACATGGATGTGACCAAACAAGAGGCAAAAAGGGAGGGAAAACTCCCTCTAGCCTTGGAAATAAGCCCCCTACCTATTAGGTAGGGTCCAAGGGCTCATTTTTATGTTAAGGGAACTCCCAAACTAAAAAGGGGTCCCTAAAAATGCCCAAAATAACCCAATTTCGGGTTTGGAAAATTTGGCACAATGGTAGAGGGTGTGGGGACCACCCAAGGGTTCACATGTGACCCTAAACCCTCTAGATTAAGTACATCATTAATCTAATTCAAAACTTAATGCAAGTGGGGTCATTAATTCCCAAAACAAGTTTACAACACAAACTAAACACCCTAAGCAAAATTAATAATTACAAGACATATTACATTACAAATGAGGGTCACCCATGGTGCCCAAAACAATAATTCTAACGCTAAGGCCTCAAGCAATAAACATGGCTAGGACTTAGCCCGTGGGCTGCTTGTGCAAAGTTACGTAGCTGGCCTGAGTCCCACGTTCTCCTGTGACCTGTCACCTACACACTCATTGCACACATTAAACGCACATGTCCGATAAAATATAAATCAACTACTAAATAAGATATCAATGAATTCTAGACTAACATTTCATCTTTCTGGAATCGAAAGTGCGACAACGTGCACAACTATACATAATTCACCATAAGTTAGTCACAATGATAAAATGACATGTATCCATAGAATCCCAACATGCAACAAACTGAGTATCCATCAATATAACTACGTTCCAAAACAACATCATATCAATTAGTATCCATGACATCATAAGATAATGCAAACAACATAGTAATCAAGCTAAATCGGCATATACGCCTAAATGTCCATACATGCCTAATCAGATCAAATCTCCTAATGTAATGTCCAAAATATAACAAATCTCTGTCAAAACATGTCTATGAGTAATGAGCAACAAGTAACTGAGCTATAAAAATGTGGGCACTACATCCCCCTCTACTAAAATTAGACTTCCTCCTGGAAGTCACTGAAAGAGATAGGGATATCTAGCCCTCAAAGGTGTCACATCCTCCCAGGTAGCTATTGTCTCATCATATCGGTCCCACTACACTCTAACCTGGTCCAAGTCTCGACCCCAAGGGCCAACCTCCGGTGCTCCAATATGCGTACGGCTCCAGTCTCCACTATCCTCCATCCTCTACCTGTAATGCCGACCAATCCAAAACATGAGAAACATCTGGTACATATCTACGTAGTACAAAACATGAAATACATCATGGGCCCATGCAAGGCATGGTGGCAAAGCTAGGTGGTAGGCAACTGACCGATGACCTCTAAAATATCAAAAGGCCCCACAAAACGAGGTGAAAGCTTAGAACCCTTTCCATAACGGATTGGGCTCTTATGCGGATGAACTCTCAAGAAGACCTTGTCACCCACTGAGAAGTGACGATCAATCCTCTTGGTGTCTACATACGCCTTCTAGCGTGCTCTAGCCTACTCAAGACGTTGTCTAATCAGAACAACCTGCTGCTCTAAATCCTGTAGATAAGTTGGTCCCAGAATAATCCTATCATCTAGTCTGTCCCAACTCAAAGGTGTCCTACAAGGTCATCCATACAAAGCCTGGTAAGGAGCCATACCAATGGAACTATGATAGTTGTTGTTGTAGGAAAACTCAACTAAATGCAAATAATCTTCCCATTTCTTCTGTTGGTCCATCACATACATCCTCAACATGTCCTCCAATACCTGATTAACTCTCTCTGTCTATCCATCTGTCTCTGGATGATAAGCTGAACTGAAATTAATCTGAGTACCCAGAGCAGTCTGAAAGGAAGTCCAAAAACTAAAGTGTAGATGGTATCCCTGTCATTGATGATGGTCTTCGAATCCCATGCAACCTAACAATGTCCTCCATAAATACTTTGCGATGGCCTGTGCATTATAGGTGACCTTGGTTGGTGAGAAGTGCACAACCTTGGTCAACTTATCCACGGTGACCATAATGGCATCATGATGATAAGAAGACATAGGAAGTCCAACTATGAAATCCATGGAGATCACATCCCATTTCCACTCGGGAATATCATGAGGATGTAAGAGTCCTCACGGGATGAGAATGCTCTGCCTTGACCCTCTGACACTCAAGGCAACGTGCAACAAAATCTGCTATGTCCCATCAAGACCTGGCCAATAATATAACTCCCTCAGATCAGCGTGCATTTTCTTCACTCCTGGATGTGCTGCATATGGGGCTCGATGAGCCTCTGTGAGGATGAAGCTACGTAGATCACCGGCCTTAGGCACGTAGATGTGCCTATGGAACCAAGTAAACCATCTGTCTCTAAAACACACCCAGAATATCTACCCTCTAATGAACCCTGTGACTCCAACATCTATCTAGCTCCCTCATAAAACTCTGTCCTCTGGAAGGTGCTCAAGAATCTGCCTCTCAAATCTGACTGAAGTGTCAAAGAAGCAAGCACATGTCATCATCTACTAAGTGCATCTACAACAACATTTTCCTTTCCTTTGATATACTACACCTCCATGTCATACTCACATAGGAACTCCATCCAACGCCATTGATGAGCATTGAGGTTTGGCTGTGAGAAGATATGCATAAGCTACGATGATCTGTCCTCAAAATGAAAGGTCTACCCAAAAGGAAATGTGTTGCCAACGCACAAGTGCATGAACAACTGCTGCAAGCTCCAAGTCATGAGTAGGGTAATTAAGCTCGTAGTCCTTGAGCTTACGAGACTCAAAGGCAATAACCCGATGCTCCTGCATAAGAACTACTCCCAAACCCTCTAGTGATGCATCAGTACAAACAACAAAATCCTCTATAGGGTCTAGAACTACTAAGATGGGTGCCATGGTTAACCTTTCCTTAAGCAACTGAAAGGCCTGCTCACACTTTTCTGACCAATCAAACTTCTTCCCTTTCTCTGAAGAGAAGTGATAGGGTGAGCAATCCTAGAAAAGTCCTGTACAAACCTGCGGTAATACCCTGCTAAACCCATAAAACTCCTCACCTCAGTAACTGATGTGGGTGCTAGCTAGTCCATGATAGCCTGTATCTTAGAGGGATCTACTGAGATACCCTCACCTGATATGATATGACCCAAGTACTGAATCTCTGTCTGAAAGAAGCTTGCATTTTTCCAAGTTCCCATACAACTTCTGCTCTCTCAAAACCTGAAGTACCTATCTCAAATGCTCCTCGTGTTCCTCCTCGAACGAGAATATAAATCAATATGTCATCAAGGAACACTAAGACAAAGTGATCCAGAAATGTCCTGAATACTCCATTCATGAGGCTCATGAAGATAGCTGGGGCATTAGTCAAACCAAATGGAACAACTGTGAACTCATAATGCCCATAACGTGTGTGAAACATTGTCTTATGAATGTCTGCATCTGATATGCGCAACTGATGATACCCTGACTTGAGATCAATTTTGAGAATACTCTCACTCCCCCGCATCTGATCAAACAAGTCATCAATCCTAGGGAGTGGATAATGGTTCTTTATTGTGACTTTGTTGAGCTTGCCTGAAGTCAACACAAAGCCTGAGAGAACCATCCTTCTTCTTCACAAATATGACTAGCGCTCCCCAAGGAGATACACTAGGGTGAATGAGACCCTTATCTAACAACTCCTCTAACTGAATCTTGAGCTCATGAAGCTCTGGAGTCATCATCCGATAGGGTGCCCTAGAAACTGGTGCAGATCCAGGTACTAAATCAATGGTGAAATCCACCTCTCTGCGGGGTGGTAACCCTGAAGCTCACCTGAAACACATCTGCATACTCCCTCAAAACTACATGATCATCTAAGGGTGAATGTGCTCTAGAGTGCTCTCTGATCGATCACTGATGGTGATAGCAAACAATTGACATCCCTTACGCATGCTCGCTTGAGTTGCTTAGCCGAGATCATGCGCAAAGAGATAGGCCTCTTCATCCCTGAAATCACAACTGCACTACCAAGATCATCCTGACACTCAATGACCTTATTTCTACAATCCACCTTAGCTCGATGAGCCTCGAGCCAATCCATACCCAATACTACCTGATATGATCCTAGAGGGATAACTCGAGGTCAAGTGTAGTGGAGAAGGCTCCTAAATCAAGTACGTAACTCTCCACATACGAGTCCACGACGAGTTTGGCCCCAGAGGCCAACTCAACCTGCCAACTATCTAGTTGCCTAGCCACCACTAGCCCACACTGGTCCACTATAGAAGGTGATATAAAAGAATTAGAAGCACTTGAATCAAAAAGTACTGAGACAAAATACCCCCCGATAAGTACTACTGTCATCTCAATGACTCGTGGCCTATGCTCACTTTCACCTGCGGTTGTCAACCATTACATATACACGATGGGCGCATCCCACATCACCCACCATCTACTCGGATCTAGCGGCTCTCTGTGCATCCATGGTATTGGGTTTGTGCGGGCACATACACACATAGTGATCAGGAGATCCACAAATGAAACATCCTCCTGTACCCCTCTGAGATGGGGTCCCTCCTGTACTCTGGTGTACTGATCCTACCGGTCCAACCCTAGTAGACTACTTGTGCGATGCGAGATGGTTAGTACCTGCTGAGTACCCTACCTCCTATCCCTGGCTCCACCAAAACTACCTCTAGAACCACCTCTCTGAAAACCCTGTGTCTGTCTAGCCCCCTGCTACGGGTGGCCATGGTGCCGTGTTTGTCGCTACTCTGGGTGTGGTGGGTGGAGCCTCGTGGCTGACTGGCGGAGGCCAAATCCTCCTCTAGGGGGTGGTGTTGTACCCCATGACCTCTGACTCTGAAGGCTGTATCCTCTCCTGAAACTTGCTCTTGTTTCTATCTCGGTGCTCTTGTGCCTTGGTCCTGTTCTCCTCAGCTAAGTAGGCCTTCTCAACGGCCTTCTCAAGTGTGGGAGGAGATAACATCCTAACTGCTCCTGCTATATCTACATTAAGGCCTCGAATAAACCTGTTAACCTGTAATTTCTCATCTTGCAGGTAATCCACATACTATAGAAGATCCAGAACCTGCTCTCATACTACTACTACTATGCTAGATCCCTGTCGTAAGTCGTGAAACTCATCGATCCTCTTCTGCATGAAATGCTCTGACATATAACGAGCCCTGAATCACTCCTCAAACATCTCCCAGGTCACTATCTCTCGAGTCAGATGGAGCTTCCGCTCCTCATTCCTCCACCAAACACCTACTGCATCTCGAAGGAGGTGTATGGCGAACCTTTCCTTGACATTGCTCTCGTAAGAGTGCAAGCCAAAGCAACTATCCAAGCTAAGGAGCCATGACTCAGCCCCAAAGCCATCTGTAGAGCCGTGTAGGTGGGCGGCTGCAAGCGAAGGAGATCTCTAATCACACTGCCTGTATCTCGATCCTGCGATGTAGTCCAACAGGTGAAAGGGGTCACCTATCCCCAAATGGTCCCTCGAGACTGTGTGAGCGGCTACGACGGTACGAGGCTACCCTCTCATGATGAACGGAAGGGCTACGTGACCTCTCCCACCTCGGTGTATCATGCTCTGGTGGCTCTGAATGCACATCCTCACCTATCGGCTCCTCGTCTCCCAATGGAATCTCCTCTCTCGCCTCCTGCGGTGGTGGAAGACACTGCTCCACAACGCCTATCAGCTGCTGCAGGACCTCTAATATCTGAGGCCCAAATTTGGGTGCCGGCGGCTCCCGCAGTAGGTGCACTACGCCCCAAGCCTCTAGCTGATCATCCCCTCTTGGGTGCCATCCTGTACACGAGGTGAGCGAAGAAGTTATTAAATGGTTGCGGAAAATGTTTAATTATTTTATTTATTTATTTACTTTTAATGTTATTACCAATGTTGTTAACCGGTTGATTTATTACCCAGTGTCCGTGTGTGCGAACCTCTCGCTCTGATACCAAATGTAATGCCCCGCCTCGAGACACCGAAAAAACCAAAAGCCACTAAAATTTTTTTTTTTTTTTTTTAAGGTGACTAATAATAAATTAATGTTCTACTTAACCCTTTTTCATTAATATTTAATTCATATTAATTATTAATTTCCAAAGTTTCCTAAATGCTAGCCCATCACAACTTGATTATTTTATTCTACTAAGTATTAATTTAAAAACAACAAAAGTTTACTAAGTCTATACAACCTTCTTTTAATTCGATTAGTCTCCCTCTTTAATAAATTTCCCCACACCCTTTTTAATTTTTTTTCTCACTCCCATAAAATGTTCATGACTTAAGATGTGTAGGAGTAAACATGGGCCCTTGGATCTAATCTAATCTTGGCCCTTGATTTGAAATTTACCCTAATGTTGCCCTAACTTTCTTTATGGTTTTTTTCTTTTTTTCTTTTCTTTTCTCTTTCATTTTGTTTTTGTTTTTTTTGCATGTGTTAGGTTGAGAGCCAGGAAGAAGCAAGAATACTTTTCCATGGAGATTTGTTTTTATTCTTTTTAAGATTATTATTCATATATTATATATATTTTTATATATATATATATATATATATATATATTATATTATATTATTTATATATATAATATTATATAGGGTTTTCTTTTTTTTTTTTTTATACATATTTACTTTGTTTTTTTTGTGATTGTTTTTTGTTAAAAATGGGGAAGCAGGGAAAGGGGGTGGATGTAGAGGGGGAATGTGTAGGGAGGGGGGGGGGTCGGGGGGAGGGGGTGGGGGGGGTGAGGGAGGGGAGGGGGGGAGGGGGGCAGGGGCGAGGGGGTGGGCATGGGAGCAGGGGCATGGCAACAAAGGGTGGGGGGGGGACGAGGGTGGATAGTAGGGGGTGGGGGGGGGGGGCAGGGCAGAGTTGGGTGGTGCCTGGATGGGGGGGAGGGGTTCGGCCCTCCCCAACCCAAAAAAAAATTCATTTTTTTTTATTTTTTTTTATTTAAATTTTTTTTTTTTTTTATATTATTTTTATATATATATATATATATATATATATATATATATATATATATATATATATATATATATATATATATATATATATATATATATATATATATATATATATATATATATATATATATATATATATATATATATATATATATATATATATATATATATATATATATATATATATATATATATATATATATATATATATATATATATATACATATATACATAATATAATATATTTAATTTTAATATATATATAATATATAATTTATATATATAAAAATATATATATATATAAATATTTTTATATATAATAAATAAATTATAATACATCTAAAATTTACAAAAAAATAAACATAATAATTTAAATTATTTTCATAAGAAAATGGGATAAATTTTCATATTCATAAAAAATACACAACTAGATTCATAATTTTAAATAAATTTGTAACTTTGTAATTTGTTAAACAAATTTCAATAAATGGTTTTAATAAGCTTTAATTTGAAAACTATATGGACTATACAAATCCGAAAACTAAAAATTCTTTATTTATAAAAATTCCATTATGTTCAAAAGAAAAAATTTTTTTCAAATTTAAAACTTTTCACATGATAAAAAGAAACTTAGTTAAGTTTTACAACTTAAATAAAAGAAGCAATGTTCTTTTTTCTTTTACTAATATTTATATTTCATCAAAGAGAAAAAAACTAAGAAATTCTAGTTTTTTCTTTTCAAAATTATAATAATTTCAAAGAAAATTTAAGAAAAAAATTTACATTTCAAAAATAGTTTTCATATTTTCAAAAAATATACAAATTTTTTAAAAAAAATTTTATTTCAAAATAAAAGCTAAAATGTATTATATTCTTTCCAAATGTATTATTTCAAAGAATAGAAAATCAAATATAAGATTTCTTCTCAAAGCTTTCAATACACTCATATTTCAAAAATGAAAATACAAGGAAGACAATATTACAAATCCTTTACAAGGATTGAA
This sequence comes from Taxus wallichiana var. yunnanensis, assembly GCA_018340775.1. Classification (NCBI taxonomy): domain Eukaryota; kingdom Viridiplantae; phylum Streptophyta; class Pinopsida; order Cupressales; family Taxaceae; genus Taxus; species Taxus wallichiana. Next base: position 371,357,839 of record CM031243.1, read on the forward strand.
AAAGGTTTCAAATAAAAAAATACTCAAGTTTAAAAGTAATTTTCAAATACAAAAGAAAGGGATTTTACAATAAAAGAAGTTTTTTCTTCAAGCCATATCCCAAAAAGGTTACAATGAGGTAATGTCCACAAATAAAAGATGACCAAAAGCTCCAACCAACACCAACTTCCATCTTGAGATCCAAATGCACATGCCTTCAAGGAATCCAAACAAGGAGAAGAAGCTTGTTTTTCCACCCAACCATAGGCATCATTACATGCCTTTCCCAAGGTTGGGATGCATGCTAGCCTCCCCCAAGCCCATGGGAAAGAGGACAACTAACCACAACTTGCACAAGAATGAGGGTGAACAAACAATGATACATCCACATGAAACACAAGACAAGTATAAACAAGACTCCAAATTTTACAAAGATGAAAAAGAGGAGAACCCAAGTTCTACCTCTAAAACAAATGGGGAAGAGAGGAGAGAAGTTCTCCAAAATTGTAACCAACAATAGTTGCATTAAAACAAGATCTCCATACCCTCCTTATTTCTCCTAATTCATTCAAGCCCTCCTTATTTCTCCTCCCTTTCACCAAATCCTTCTTGGAAGGATTTTCAAACCCCAAAGGGGTTTCCTTACCAAGAATGGGGAAGGAGGTTCAAGCCAAATGAACCAACTTCCCCACCTCAAACATTTGAGGGAAAACTAAATCCTACAAGGCTTTCCCATCAAGCCTATGAGGATTGAGAGGGAAAAATCCCTCTCTCTTCCCCCACAACTCCAAAACTCCATCATGCCATATGATGGAGGGAGAAAAAACAAGTAACAATAAATAAAAATCCACATGCAACAACCACATTTCCAAGTAAACAAATCTAACAACTAGCATGAATACAACACATACAATAAGGCTTAAGAGACCTACCTCAAAGAAAGCTCTCCAAAAATATTTTCCAACTTCAATCTTTTCCACTTCTTGACTCAAGCAAACTCTAGCTCCAAATCCACAAGCATCCAAGCAAAAGCTCCAAAAAGTTCTCTTCTTTCCCATGAGGGGAATTTGAAGAGGAGCAAGAAAAATCCTCACAAATGAGGGGGTGACATGTGTCACCCCTCTCCTCCTTCAAGGTCAAAGATGCCAAAATAAAAGAGAGAAAGGGTAAAATGCCTTTTAGCCCTCTTCTCCCAAATTACTCTAAATGATAACAAAACAAATCTTGTGCAACTTTTAACAAGCACACTAATCCATACCCCTTACATGGATGTGACCAAACAAGAGGCAAAAAGGGAGGGAAAACTCCCTCTAGCCTTGGAAATAAGCCCCCTACCTATTAGGTAGGGTCCAAGGGCTCATTTTTATGTTAAGGGAACTCCCAAACTAAAAAGGGGTCCCTAAAAATGCCCAAAATAACCCAATTTCGGGTTTGGAAAATTTGGCACAAGGGTAGAGGGTGTGGGGACCACCCAAGGGTTCACATGTGACCCTAAACCCTCTAGATTAAGTACATCATTAATCTAATTCAAAACTTAATGCAAGTGGGGTCATTAATTCCCAAAACAAGTTTACAACACAAACTAAACACCCTAAGCAAAATTAATAATTACAAGACATATTACATTACAAATGAGGGTCACCCATGGTGCCCAAAACAATAATTCTAACGCTAAGGCCTCAAGCAATAAACATGGCTAGGGCTTAGCCCGTGGGCTACTTGTGCAAAGTTACGTAGTTGGCCTGAGTCCCACGTTCTCCTGTGACTTGTCACCTGCACACTCATTGCACACATTAAACGCACACATGTCGATAAAATATAAATCAACTACTAAATAAGATATCAATGAATTCTAGACTAACATTTCATCTTTCTGGAATCGAAAGTGCGACAACGTGCACAACTATACATAATTCACCATAAGTTAGTCACAATGATAAAATGACATGTATCCATAGAATCCCAACATGCAACAAACTGAGTATCCATCAATATAACTACGTTCCAAAACAACATCATATCAATTAGTATCCATGACATCATAAGATAATGCAAACAACATAATAATCAAGCTAAATCAAATATGCCCTGAGCAAATGTCCATACATGCCTAAAGATCCATTCTCATACAATACATTGTCTTATTTTCCTATGAGAATGGACATCTTCCCATTTTATTTTTCACACACAATCATCTAAATTCTCATTCATTTTACATTTAACCTAAATGAGAATAGACATATGACAATTATAAACATTTCCTTTATGAGAATGGACTTATGCCAATTCTAAACACTCTCATACAATCATCTTTCTCATTCCTTATATATTTCCTTTTATATGAGAATGTTTTTTTAATGATATAGCCTTATTGCAATTATATTATTATTTGAAGCTTATTTTATTTTTAGAATAATTTAATTTGATGCAAACTATACTTCCAGCTCTAGACAATTCATACTTCCATTTGAACTATCCAAACTTTCGGTGTCGGACCATCCATACTTCGGCACCGGACAATACATACTTTTAGCTTTGACCATCCATAATTATAGCACTTGATAATGCATACTTTCAGCTCCGGACCATCAATAATTTTATCTCTAAACCATACATATTCATTCTCATAAAATCATCATTCTCATTCCTTCTATATTGCCTTTATGAGAATGGACATCTACCCATTCTATTCATTCTCATACAACCATCTTTCTCATTCCTACTATATTACTTGAATGTTTAGAATGGACATATGAACATTCCAATCATTTCCTTTAATATTAGAATGAACAACTTCCTATTCTATTCAATTTATAATAAAATAATCTTTCTCATTCATTCTATATTTAACCTAAATGAGAATGGACATTTGCCCCATTTTATTCATTCTCATATAATCATATTTCTCATACCTTCTACATTACCCAAATTTTCAAAATGGACATATTCCCATTCAAATAATTTCCTAGAATATGAGAATGGACATCTACACATACTATTTTTTACAATTACAATCATCATTCTCATTCCTTTTATATTTCTGAATGTTTAGAATGGATATCTATTCATTCTCATAAAATCATATTTATCATTTCTTCTATATTACCTATAGTATGAGAATGGACATCTTCCCATTCTATTCATTCTCATACAATCATCATTGACATTCCTTATAGATTTCCTTTATGAGAATATATATTTTCCCCTTCTATTCATTCTCATACAATAATTTCATATTGATTGAATTTTCATAATGGACATATGCCCATTCTGATCATATCCTATAATATGAGAATGAACATATTCCCATACAATCATTTTTATCATTCCTTTAATATGTCCTATAATATGAGAATGTACATCTTCCCATTCTATTCATTCTCATACAACCATCATTCTCATTCCTTATATATTTCCTGAATGTTCATAATAGAAATATGCCCATTCTTAACATTTCCTATAATATGATAATGCAAATCTTCTCATTCAATTCAAATTTCACATACAATCATCTAAATTATGATTCATTCTATATTTAACCTAAATGATAATGGATAATTTCTAATTGTAAACATTACATTTATGATAATGAGCATATGTCAATCGTAAACACTCTCATACAATCATTTTCTCATTAATTTTATATTTATTTTAATATGAGAATGTTTTTAATGATATAGCCTTATTGCAATTATGCTACTTAGTTTAAGTTTTTTTTTTTTTTGAATAATTTAATTTGATGAAAACTATACTTCTAACTTCGGATAATTCATACTTCAAAGAATGGACTATCCATACTTGCATCTCCAGACTATTCATACTTCCATCTCTGGACAATACATACTTTCATCTCTAGACCATCCATACTTCCATATATGGACAATACATAATTTCATCTCTAAACCATCGATAGGTTCAACTCCGGACCATACATATTCATTCTCATACAATCATCGTTCTCATTCCTTGTTATTTCCTTTATTTATGAGAATGAACATCTTCCCATTCTATTCATTCTCATACAACCATATTTCTCATTCATAATATATTACTTGAATTTTCATAATGGACATATGCCCATTCCAATCATTTCCTATAATATGCAAAATGACATCTCCCATTCTATTCAATTTATCATACAATATTTCTCATTCATTCTATATTTAACTTGAATGAGAATGGAAATTTTTCCATTCTATTCATTCTCATATAATCATATTTCTTATTCCTTCTACATTGCCTAAATTTTTAGAATGAATGTATGCCCATTCAATTCATTTCCTATAATATGATAATGGACATCTACCCATTCTATTCATTCTCAATTACAATCATCATTCTCATTCCTTTTATATTTCCTTTATGAGAATGGACATATTCCCATTCTATTCATTTTCATGTAATCATCTTTCTCATTCATTCTATATTTCCTAAATGTTCAGAATGGACATATTCCCATTATAATCATATCCTATAATGTTCCAGCTCCTAACCATCAATACTTTTAGCTCCGAACCATCCATACTTCCAGCTTTGAAAAATACATACTTTTATCTCTAGACCATCAATACTTTCATCTTCAGACCATACATACTCCCAACTCCATACCATCCATATTCATTCTAAAACAATCATCTTGCTCATTCCTTCTATATTTCCTTTATGAGGAATGAACATATACCCATTTTATTCATTCTCATATAATCATCATTCTCATTCCTTCTATATTCACTTTTGAGTATGGACACCTTCCCATTCTATTCATTAAACCATACATTCATTATTCCCATTCATTTTATATTCCCATTATGAGAATGGACATCTTCTCATTCTATTTATTCTCATACACTCATCTTTATCATTCCTTCTATATTACCTAAATGTTTTGAATGTACATATTCCCATTCTATTCATTCTCATATAACCATCTTTCTCATTAATTCTATATTTCCTATAATATGAGAATGGACATCTACTCATTATATTCATTCTCATATAATCATAATTCTCATTCCTTCTATATTCCCTCTATGAGAATGGACATCTACCCATTCTATTCATTGACTCATACAATCATCATTCTCATTCCTTTTATATTCCCTTTATGAGGATGGACATCTTACCATTCTATTCATTGTCTCATATAATCATCATTCTCATTCCTTCTATATTACCTAAATGTTCAGAATGGACATGTACCCATTCTATTCATTCTCATACAATCATCTTTCTCATTAGCTATATATTGTCTATAATATGAGAATGGACATCTACCCATTCTATTCATTCTCATACAACCATATTTCTCATTCCTTCTATATTTATTGAATGTTCTCTATCCTTCCATATTGGTTTAATGTTCAAAATGGACATATGCCCATTCTAATCATATCCTATAATATGAGAATGGAAATCTTCCCATTCTATTCATTATCATACAATCATGTTTCTCATTCCTTCTATATTGTCTATGATATGAGAATGGACATCTGCCCATTCTATACATTCTCATATAATCATCTTTCTCAATCCTTCCATATATTGGCTAAATTTTTAATATGGACATATGCCCATTCTAATCATATCCTACTATATGAGAATGAAAATCTTCACATTTTATTCATTCTCATGCAATCATATTTCTCATTCCTTTTATATTTCCTAAATGATCTAAATGGAAATATGCCCATTGTAATCATTTCATTTAACATGAGAATGGACATCTACCCATTCTATTCATTCTCGTTCAATCATCATTCTCATTCCTTCTATATTCCATTTATGAGAAAGGACATATTTCCATTCTATTCATTCCATACAATCATCATTCTCATTCCTTCTATATTGTTAAATTTGGCGTATAATTGTAATTTAGAAATGTTTTCTAGAAATTTAAAAGGTATAATATTTTTGAATTTAATTACGTTTTTAGAAAATTTGAAATGGTTTTCTTTGACTATATTTAGTTCAAGCTTATATTATTTTTGAATAATTTAATATGATGCAAATTATACTTCTACTATTTCTACTAATGTATTATTAGTAGATATTATTAAGTAATTAACTCAATTTTCAAATATATTAATTACTAATTTCATGAAATTGTTAAATTTACAATATAATTGTAATTTAGTAATGTTTTATAGAAATTTGAAAGGTATTATATTTTACTTTGCTATATTTTTTTAATGGTATGTACATTTTAGAATGTATAAAAATTACATTCTTATAATTTTGGTATTTGAAATCAATTAAATGAGTAACATATATAATCATTTAGGTATTTCAAAATTTTGAAGTTAATCCATTTGTGGTAGCTATAAAACATATTTTTTATAGATAAATTATTTTTGACCTTTTTGGCCAGAGCTCAAGCTGAGTACATTAAACTAAGATATAACATTAAGCTCAAAAATTAGTGAAACATATCCACCACACATGATTGCATTCTAGCGTGTCTTCTCAAACCAGAATCCACCTTTGTTAAACTACCCTTCCAATTGTACCACCTATGACATTACCACCCCGAGCAGGAGGATCGTGCTTTAGTGGGATTTTAACTCAATTAGGTGGGCCGGACATAACCATCTTAACTACTCCACCCAAACCCCATTGACACTAAAAACATTTATTAAACTATGGTAAATGCACAAAATTTATGGGTGGATTTTTCTAATTTTGAAAATTTGGCACTTTGGTTTTGGGCAGTATTTGTTAATCTATGAGTACATTATATAATTTTAAAAAATGATTTAGGTTTCGTTTCTCTCTTTTATTATGACCAGTTTGTTGTAGGTCAGTATAATATAGTTAATCATTGGGGTTCTTATGTATTTAATATTTAATTGGTAATAATGATAAGGAGAAACTTGTCGGTTCTATTAAACCGATCTCGTTAACTATTTTACATGTTGTAGGAAAAGAATTAATAGGATAGGGATTTTGAAGTCCATCGAGAGAAAGAGATGTGGAGATAATTAGCGATGGAGGAGGATATGGATTTGGAATTCAATCAGAAGAAGGAGATGTAAATGCAACAGTTGTAAAGAAAGAGACACAAACATAATAGTTTGAGAGAAAGAGAGGAATACACAATAGTTGCGAAAAACAATCACTATAGTTGTTGAACACATATACATGTATTTATCAAAATTCTATAATCTCATTAAAACTAAAAACAATGGAAGTTTTTGTATTTATTTACGCTTGTTATGTTGAATAATTTAAAGAAAATAATAATGTTTATAACTATAACTTCATTTAAAAATAGATGTTCTAGTTTAAGGGTTTTATTCTCATTAGAAATGTAGAGAATACAAAACATATATGTTTTGAAAATAACTTGGAATGTAATTCACATTAGAAATGTCTTATTTATCCATGCAATATACTCACCTACAACTTTATCCTTATCGCACCTATATCCTCTCCTACAAATGTATCCTCGTATGAATTATTCCCGTTAGAAGCATTTGAATTGTCCATTAAAACACCCAAGATTGTACTTCGTGTTAGAAACATCTACTGACTATATCCTCACAATAAGTCTCTTTTGATGAATCCATGAATATTACAATATACTCATAGATTAACAAATGCTTCAATTTAAAATGAAAGTGCCAAATTTTCAAAATTTCAAAATCCATATGCTCATAGTAAATGTTGTGCAACTACCACAAATGAATTAACTTTGAAAATTTGAAATATATGATTCATTAATAGTTTCCGCCAAAAATGAATTGTCAGTGGATTTGAAATATTTGACTTCCATTAATAACTGTCATTGAAAATGAATAGCATATTGAATACATGATAAATAAGAATGTAAATTTCTATACATTTTGAATTTATACCGCTAATGAATATATGCAAAATAAATAATGAAATCTATTAAATTTCCTAAATATCATATTAAATTCAAAAATTTGATATATTTTTTATTAGAAAATGTCTGCAAAAAATAAATAATTAATGATTTAATACCTTCCAAATAATAAAGTAGATTTCTATACATAATTAATGAATATGCAAAGTAAAATATAATACCTTTTAAATTTCTAGAAAACATTACTAATTTACAATAAATATGCAAAATGCAAAGTAAAATATAATACCTTTTAAATTTCCAGAAAATATTACTAATTTACAATTATATTACAAATTTAATAATTTTATGAAATTAGTAATCAATATATTTGTAAAGTGAATTAATTATTTAATAATAGCTACTACTAATAAGTATTTCATAAAATTGTTAGTTTTATAGTAACTATAATTGTAAATTATTAATATTTTCTGAAAATTTAAAAGGTATTATATTTTACTTTGGCTATCTGGTTAACATTACTCATTACTAGTAATAATGCATTGTATACAAAAATTGGGTTTAAATAGATATCTAATATTTTAAATAACCCTCTGAAGAATTATTTTTAATGGTATAGCCTGATTGCAATTATGATATTTAGTTAAACCTTATTTTATTTTTAGAATAATTTAATATTATGCAAATTATACATCCGACTCTAGACAATTCATACTTCTAGCTCCGAACATTTCATAATTCTAGTTTTGAACCATTCATACTTCTAGCTTTGGACCATGAATGATCTAGAGCTTGAAGTATGAATGGTTAAGCTGGAAGTATGAATGGTTTGGAGATGGAAGTATAATTTTCATCATATTAAACTATTCTAAAAATAAAATGAGGTTGAACTAAATATCATAATCTTAATGAAACTATATCATTAAAAACCATTCTCTTACATGTAATATAGAAGGAATGAGAAAGGTGAATGTATGAGAAATTATAAATAGAATGAGTAGATGTCCATAATATTTATCATACTACTAAGAAATGATTAGAAAGGTCATAATATGTCCATTTTCCACATTCATGCAATATCGAAGGAATGAGGAAGATGATTGTAATAATGAGAATGAATAGAATGGCCATATGTCCATTCTCATTCAGTTAATTATAGAATGAATGAGAAATATGATTGTCTTAGGATGAATAGAATGGGAAGATGTCATTTCTCAAATTATAGGAAATGATTAAAATGGGCATATGTCCATTCTAAAATTTAGGAAATATAGAATGAATAATAAATATGGTTTTATGAGAATGAATAGAATGGGTAGTTGTCCATTCTCATTTAGGTTAAATATAGAATGAATGAGAATTTAGATGATTGTATGATAAATTTGAATAGAATGGGAAGATGTCCATTCTCATATTATAGGAAATTATTAGAATGGGCATATGTCCATTATGAACATTTAGGCAATATAAAAGGAATGAGAAAGATGATTATATGAGAATGAATAGAATGGGTAGCTCTCCATTCTCATTCATGTTAAATATTTAATGAATGAGAAAGATGATTGTATGGAAATTTGAATAAAATGAGAAGATGTACATTCTCATATTATAGGAAATGATTAGAATGGGCATGTGTCCATTGTATTCATTCAGAAATATAGAAGAAATGAGAAGGATGGTTATATGAGAATAAATATAATGGGTAGTTGTTTGTTCTCATTCAAGTTGAATATCTAATGAATGATAAAGATGATTGTATGGGAATGAATAGAATGAGAAGATTTCCATTCTCATATTATAGGTAATGATTAGAATGGGAATATGTCTCTTTTGAACATTCAACCAATATATAAGGAATGAGAAAGATGGTTATATGGGAATGAATAGAATGGGTAGCCTTGCATTCTCGTTCAAGTTAAATATAGAATGAAAGAGAAAGATCATTATATTAGAATGAAATTATTCTATTGATGAGACCGTATTCTATTGACATTAGAATTGGAGAGCATACTTTATTTCAAAAGGACTTAGAAGGACATTTGCTGGAGTTTCTTATTAATGACAGCCATCTCAAACATTTCTTGGACTAAGTTGGAAGGTCAGGTGTGATTTTGTACAATGTAAAATTTTGTTTCTTTTGTTCTATTTTATTTTGTCATGTTTGTGTTTTGTTTGTGTTTTGTTTCCATTTTTTTGGTCTTGTCTACAGTGACCAAGTTTATGTAGTTGTCTATTTTTCCCCCCCATTATGTGTCTATTTTGGAAGCCTTGTGTGTTTTGTTTACTTGAATCCTTTCCCAATGGACTAGGCATTTGGTCTTTGTTCTTGTGGCACCCACAGGGGTCACTTTTGGTGCTCACTCATGTTCCTTGGATTGAGTTGGTCTCTTTCATGAACTCCTCGTGTATTTAATTTTTTTGGCTTCATATTGTCCCCCATGTTGTAAAGATCTGTATGAGTTAAGAAGGATCTTAAGTTTGTGATAAATCTTGTGCCTTTACAAAATAAATGAGAAGATTCAACAAAAATATCAGGGGACTGATTTAGTGGTATGATTATTAAAAGAAATATCCTTAGACTTTCATAAAATATTGTAAATTAACATTAAAATGATTCAGACTTCTCCCAAAGAACTGAAGCTATAAAGGCTCAAACGCTTACAACTCAATCACAAAGACAAGGGCTATATGACTAATTAAGAAGCTCAATTAAAATGGACTTAGCCATTTTAACAAAGAATGGAACGTCCATACATTTGTCAAAGATAAACCTCTCAAAAACATTTGCCATTAGCAATTGAAAACCCACGCGAGACTAAGGCTAATTCATTAGTGGGTTAAGTTTAAAAGCCATTTGATGCTCATTTGGCCCATAAAAGTTAAACACCAATAAGGAAGAGGCTACATGGCAACAGATCAATAGCTCGAGGTGAGACACATGGATCCATTCTAACTATTTTCATATTAATGGACCTTGGCGAACCTTAGAGCTCCGAAATCAATCAAAATAGATAAATTTGTCGGTCCAGGTTTGGGTCAAGGTTGGTCAAGACAGTGAAGGCAATGACACATGTCATAGATCCAATGGGAAAATAAGGACACATCACCATTCGATGTTCTTCATAAATTTGGGCTATGTGGATCTAAAACTCATAGAAGAAACCAAGCTCCATAATATTTCAGGTCTAGATGGTTAAAAGGAAGACATAGTGAAACACAACAAAAAAACTAGTCTAGATGTAATTTTCTAGATGACGATAGATCAATGGTACCAAGGAGACATGTGGTGGCATTCCATCACATTTTAAGGATATGGACAGTGGTAGACTCCAAACCCCTAAATGAGCTGAAAAATATGGAATTTTAGGTCCTCTAGACCCACGTAACTAATGAAAAACCAAGTGGCACAGAGAAAGAAAATTCAAAGAATGCACATGTAGGAAGAGGAAATCTCCATGACCAATCAAATACTGCCACTTTTCATTCTATTTTTTATCCCGACATGCAAATATTTAGAGGACTGTGTCTTTCGATCCAGATCTCTAAATATTGCAAAATTTATATCATTGGAAAGGTCTCTTTAAGCCCTTAATTTTGGCATCATCAGATTCAAAAATTGATGAAATTTAGTAGGAGAAAAATCATAAAACATCTTTTGCATTCAAGTTACAATCCCAGTGTCGGTCAACCACTCGGACTTGATGAGGTGTGGGTTCTTCTTTCTTCTACATGCAAAAGAGAAGGAATGAATGACTTTGGAAGTCAACCCTGCTCCTTTCTAGGATTTTAATGCATTTTTTGGTGGGTAAAGAAGGAAATCAAATTTTTCTTCTTTCTTTCTCTTTCTCATCTTCTATATAATGTAACATCTTTCATTTTCCCAAGGAGGTGGATGAAGGGGTAGTTGTATAAATTTTGATTTAGTTCCAGTTTCTAGTTTCTTGCAAGACTATATGTGTCTAAATATGCAAGGAAGAGCTAAGGTGGTTACATTGTACAACCATTAGCTAGTTTGAAGGCATTTGTTTATGTCCCCTAGCCAAAAATTACATGAATAGATTGCGACTATTTTGATTAAACTATACTTTCGCATTTCTTATGTTTTGAATGAATGAATGAAGAAATATAGTTTTGTTACTATTTTGCATTAGATTTAATTGGTTTAGTACACAAGGGTCTTTCCTAGTTCTTTATATTCTTCCTGTTCTTGTGAAATTATTGCAGAATAGTGTATACTTTACAATGGTTAAAATTTGTTGTAAAATATTATAAGAAACATCACTTTCGAAGAGTTCTTGTAATTACCTTAAGGTTATTTTAGGTGTATGAGACAAATACAACAAGTGATTTATCTCAGCTCTAACTCCATGATTTGTAGTTAGGATTGTGAAGACTGTAGATGACTTTTGTGCACATTGAGTATCAATGAATGTAAATGTTATTTCATAGATTGTGTTAACTTGATTGTTCTTTCCAAGCATTTCAGTTAAGGATGGATTCATTCCATGGGAACATTAAGACACTAAGGTCATAAAAGCAACTACCCTCCCCCCTTCAAATCTCAATAACAAACAACCAGTGATCTTCATACCTACCAAGCATATCATACCTGAAAAACATACATATGCTTATTCGAAATCTAAGCTTCAAAGTTATCCATTACCAGTAAGCTTTTCCAAAAATCCCACCAAGTCTGTAATCCAATATTATTTAAAGTAACCTTGGTCAAAAATTTTATGTAAATGCAATATTTAAAGATTTTTCATTATCTTCCTTTTGATCTGTGTTTGATTGTCAAGTGCTTATAATAAATCAAGTGACAACTCTTTTGAGAGAAGTATTGTATTTGTGGCTGCACTTTCTTCAAATTGATTTACACCAACCATAAAGGAAACTAAGCCTTGAAATCCTTTCCTTTATTCAGATCCCCTAACTAGGTCCTCTCACCTTGGTCAAGGCAGAGCTAGAAGTAGCAGGGTAAAGCCATCCCCTTTGTGAAGGTGCCTCCTGATCACCTCCTTGATTTGAGTCATTGAGTTGAGTGTTGAAAAAATCTCGACTATCAACAATAATGAAATTTTCATTGTTCATAACTCTCTCAAATCCATCCCACTCAAGTTAGCTTCTCATCTCCTAGGGGTGCTATTTTGGGAGCCATCACCAGATTGGAACTATTGTCCAGGTGCCAATTTGGTGTTGGCTCCCAAAATAACACCCTTGGGAGATGAGAAACTAACTTGAGTGGGTTGGCTTTGAGAGAGTTATGAGAAATGAAAAGTTCTTTAGCGCCATTTTTGGGGACTTCTTTTCTATATTTGAGTTTTGTGTTACTTGAGATGTTTACATAAATTCTACATGTTTAAAATTTCTATCTATTTCTAGAATTTGATATTCTAGTGGTGACTCCATAAGGAAAAGTTGGGACAAAATAGTTTCATCCCATTATAACTATTGATTTGATTTCTATTTTTAAAATTAGAAGGATTATGGACTTATTTCAAGTTAGATCCATGAAAGAGGTTGCTTCCTGAGTTAGAGTTTGGTAAGAAAAGGAGGTAGACATGGAAGCTTATAACTAATCAAAGTTCAAAAATTAATTGCAGTCAAGATAATAAGCTTAATATTCCACTTATTGAGGAATGTTCTAGCACATATGGCATTTTTGAGTCATCTAGTAAGCCTAATCTTGTTATTTCATTTATTAAGAACTAGTAATTTGATCTAGAATTTATTCCTTCCTCAAGTTTTCATCAAAATTTTTAAGATTCATTTGATCAACAAGTTCTGTTCAACATTGGCTATAAATCTTTTACATGTAGTTCTGTGAAGAATAACATGGTTGACCCACCTCCTAGAGAACCTTTCAGAATTAACACATATAAACCTATTAATTTTGATGACATGGAATGTTATCCAAATGAAATTTGTAATGATATTAGAATGATATTTCCCAAGTTTCAAGGAAATAATGCTATCAGTGTTGATCATAATTTAAATTTATTACATAATATAATAGAAGACCGAGTTTGAGGATGTATTTGTGAAGTTGTTTGTACACACTCTAGAGGAAGATGCTCATGATTGGTTCAAAGACTTGCCTGATGGATCAATTGATTCATGGCAGGAGATGCAAAATGCATTCAAAGTTTCATATGGTGATAGAACTGATCGAAGGTTTCTATTGTCTGAGTTTAAGAACATTAAAAGGAACCCTAATGAGTGATTCCAAGAATTTAATACAAGATTCAATAAAACTTTGATAATATTTCCTAGAAGCATAAGACCTAAAGATGAATCTTTTCTTATCAAGTATTCCGATACATTTGATAAGAAAAAAACATACTAAGAGATAAAAATCCTAAAACTCAGAGACAATCTTTTATCATGGCTATCCTGATTGAAAATAATATTAAATCTGGTGGAAAGAAATCAAAGAGGAGGGTGTGAAATTGATTAACCCAGAAAATCCTCAAACTAGCAAGACATTTAACCTTTAAGAATTTTTAAAACTTTGGTAGGGTTGTTAAAGAAATTTCTTATAAATTAGAACGAGCTGAGAAAGGGTTATCTCCCAATCCTCATAATCAACATCAAAACACTAGACACAATATATTTGGAAATAAATCTAAAGGAGATCCCTAGGATTAAAATAAAGGAAAATGACATATGGGTTCAGGTAGTAAGCAACAAAATTTTAGAGATAAAAAAGCACTCCTTGACCCTTTAGTAGGAAGATTAGTTGTTATTAAAGAAGAACATGCCATTGATTGGTGTGACAAGTGCTTGTTGCCCCATGCACCTTGTGATCCACCTACAAGAGATGACAATGATGAATATTATTTTAGTGATGTGTGAATGCTATAATGTCAACTGGAATGTGAACAAGATGTATCTTCTACTGACCTCCTCTCTGCCTAAACTGTAATTGATTTTTGGACTTGTGTTGAAAAGATTAAGTTCGTTCTGTTGAAATTAATGTTGAGGCTGATATGGCTCAAGATTTTGAATTTCCTAATCATGATTTTGAGTATTTAAGAGCTTTGATGATCAAGAAATATGATGGTGATGTTCCTTCTAGTGAGGATAAAAAATTATTAATCAATGTTGTAGTTGCTTAAGGAAAGGACTACAATCTCAGAAATAGACACGTTTAGGGACCAACTCCTACAACCAAAGAAAGAGTGCCTATTCTTTCTAATATCCCCAAGGATGCTCCTCAGAAAAATGTGTTGAATAGAACTCCTATAATTCATCTTGAACCAAGAAGTTCTGCCCCAAACCCCACTAAGAAGAACCTTTTGCCATCTGATAAAATCTGTAACAGTGCCTTCCAATGCTCCCCTTCCTAAGTATAATGTTTGTGATATGGCTCAAATTTTAAGTCAAATAAATATTATAGTTCCCATTGTAAAATTGTTAAGGATCCTGAGCATAAGAAACAAGCCGTTGAGTATTTGGGCTTCAAAGAAGATGAGATTGTTACAAGTAGAGAACTTGTTAATGAGAAATCCTCCCACCATTGCTGAAGCTAAGGTACAAGAAACTGAAGAAGATATGGAAACTCCTCCTAAGGTATATCTAGGAACTTCTTTAGTAGAAACACAATTGGATGTTGACCCCTTTTTCACATCACTTATTATAAATGGGTGGCTCTTACACAATTGTATGTTTGATTCTAGAGCTTCATGTAACATCATGCCTCTTGCAATCATGAATGAGTTAAACCTTAAGATAACTGTTGCTTTTGGTAGATGTTATGCTATGGATTCTAGAGAAGTACCTATGGTGGGATATGTGAAAGGATTGATTGTAAAAATTGCAACATGTCTTGGTAAGTACTTGACTATGAATGTTGTCATTGTTGACTACCCTTCCAACTGAGGAATGTTGTTGTTAAGAAAGTGGGCAGCTAGTGTGGGAGGAATATTATTTTTGTTCATATTAAAATGTATAAAAATATAATATAACACACTAATAAAACACCGAATATAAAAATATTGAAATTTAATTCATTCGGGATGATTTACAATGGGAGAGTATACAATTATATAGGTTGAGCAGCTCCTTAAAACAAGGAGTCAACCTTAATCTTGAATCCCATAGAATCCTCAACTTCTCCCAGAATCTCTCAACACCCCATCCCACAATATCCTCACAAACTTATCTACGTGAGTTGGTTTACCAACCAAATAACTCACTTACATTATTTAAACTCACATTATATTATTAATATGAGTTATATTAACTCATTATTAATAATATACACAATATTAATATACTAACCCATACTAATGTGAGCACTAACATATATTATTCCTAACATTCCCCCCTTAGTGCGAACATGGGGAAAACATTATCTTATACTGCTACCCAACTCCAATGATGGTTTTACACTTGGCTAACCACCAACCTACAAATACCCATGATGGTTTTACACTCAGTTTACCAACAACCTACAAATAAACAAGATGTTTTACACTCGGTTTACCAAAAACCTACAAAAAATGATGGTTTTACATGTGGTTAACCAACAACCATAACAAATGATGGTTTTATAAGGTCAACCAACAACCTAGATATAATAGTAATATTTTATCTCTCATCACCTTCTTACATCTAGGGAAAATAAAAGAAATTGCTCACACATTAGAATTTTGAACAGGTATGATCCATCTATTCTTATTTTCACATAGCGGAAATCAAACACACAACTGAAAAAATGCCACAACTTCATTGTGCGGTGTTAGCTTGCATTTGCATTGCTTTGGCAAGAGGTCGTTGATTGACCTCCTTCCTCCATTGCCTCTATCCTCCATCTGAAACTACTTAGTTACTCAACAAATTTGAAAATGAAGCTCAATATGAAATTCCCCCTTAATTTGAACTTGGTCATCGCGTACAAGTGAAAATGTGACTAGGAAAATGCGGGCAACTTTTTTTACAATTTTCCTAATGATCACCTAAATGACACAAAAATGACTTTAAATTTTTACTCAACTTTAGACAAAGGATGATGAACAAGACTATTTAATTTTTAAACTTTTTGACATTTAACTGAAAACACAATTACGACTTGATGACACACTTAAAGATGATAAAATAAAAAATGACAATTTAATAAAAAACTACGTGAATGACACTAATCATTAATTCTGATTATAATCACTACATTGACTCAATTTAATAAATAAAACTCTAGACAATAGACTTATGACTTATAAATAAAATTTAATTTAACAAAACATACTAAACATCCTAAAAAGACCATACACGTAAACAAACCTATGCACAAATGACAAAGTTCACATAAAAGACTATAATAAACAATCTAAAAATATGACCTTTGATGTTGAACACTAAATTACTTTAGACATTTGACACTTGATATACATTTTTTTTTAAAAACGTGACTTTACACAATCTAAAGAAAAACCTTTCTTTTTAAAATAGCTCCTATCTAGACATTGAACAATGGATGAAGCCCGAGACGTGAACAAATACCATAAACGATATTTGATTGAAGCACAAATTCTATCTTGCATGGCATAGAGGAACATGTGAGGGACGTCTTTGATGAGTTAACAATGAGCAATAGACGTGGGAAGAGACAAAATTCTAGTGCATGCAAAGTAACAACTCCAACATGATATGCAGATGCAATGAATCAAAATTTTCTCCAAAACTGTTATTTGGGTTCACCTAATTTTTTTGTAGTTGTCTCACCCATAGATCGTGAAACCCACTAAATTTTAGGGAAACCTAGATCCTAAAACAAAATATACAATCTATTCTTCAAAAAGAATTGTTTTAAAAAAACACTCTTACTCAATCATGAAAAATCCATTCACAAGTTTGTATACCTACTTTGATACCAAATATTATTTTTGGTTCAGATTCAAATGTAGAAACAATAAAATATAACACACTAATAAAACACCAAATATAAAAATATTGCAATTTAATTCATTCAGGATGATTTACAATGGGAGAGTATACGATTATATAGGTTGAGTAGCTCCTTAAAACAAGGAGTCAGCTTTAATCTTGAATCCCATAGAATCCTCAACTTCTCCCAGAATCTCTAAACACCCCATTCCACAATATACTCACAAAACTATCTACGTGAGTTGGTTTACCAATAAAATAACTCACTTACATTATTTAAACTCACACATTATATTATTAATATGAATTATATTAACTCATTATTAATAATATACTAAATATTAATATACTAATACTGTGAGCACTAACATTTATTATTCCTAACCTAGAAGTGTCCAAATGGATATGTCCTATGCTACCATACCATTGGAAGGAAAATTGGTCAAGTTATACAGAGAAGATAAGATGCTACACCTCATTGAAGATCCTAATAATGCTTCTTATGAAGTGATTTTTACTTGATGTAGACATGGAGAATTTTATAGGCAATGCTGATTTTGAAGATTAGTGTATGGATGAAAATGCTCAGTTTGAAGACCCTACGGTCCCATGGACCATGACATTTGATGGATCTTTCTCAAGTAATGGTAATGGTGTAGGAGTAGTGTTAAGTTCTCCAAATAGCGAGTCTTTCAATTTTTCTTTTAAATTGAATTTTAAATGCACCAATAATGTGGCTGAGTATGAAGCACTATTGCTAGGATTAATAATTGTTTACAGACATGGAATAAAGGACCTCATAATTAAAGGAGATTCTGAGTTAGTTATTAAGCAAGTAAGGAAGATATGTGTAACAAAAAGATTAAAATAGTACAAGAATGCAACATGAGATCTCATTGAGTGTTTTGATTCATTTAATATTGAATATCACGAAAGAATTCAAAACATAGCAGCTGATAGAATGGCAGTCTTGGGTTCACATTATGACAATCAAGATTCATCCCCTTATTGCAAATTTGAAGTGGAAATACTAGTTTGACCCTCTATACCTGATAATATACAACACTGGAAAGTATTTGATAATGATTCACACATCCATAGATTTCTAAATTTCCAAGATGAGTTCATTGACCAGATCATTGATTTGGAACCTATGGTAGAGGTGTGTGAGGGAAAAGAGACTCTCTTTGGTAAAGAAGTAATTTAGTTAAAAACTAATGTAATCCCAAAAGGATTAGTTAGTTTAGAATCTACCTTTGATAGTAATGACAAAGTAGTTTGTAAATTTTCTACTTTTCCAAGAGATGTTGTGGAGTGTAATTTAGGTTCGGACAAGATCCTAGAAATGTCTGGTTAGGGAGTAATTTGAATAAGAATGAAAGAGAGGCTTATACTAAATTATTAAGAAAGTATCAAGATTGTTTGGTCTTATTCTGAGTTAAAATCCTATAGGGAGGATTTTTTTCAGCATGAGATACCATTGGCACCCCACACTAAGCCTTTCAGACATAAGTAGAGGCCTATTAATCCTATTCTTGCAACCAAGATGCAAGAAGAATTAAAAAGCTAAGGGATGGTGGGATAATCCAACCCACTAGATATTCTTCATGGGTAGAAAATTTGGTTCCAGTCAGAAAGAAGAATGGAGACATAAGGCTTTGTGTGGATTTCATAAATCTTAACAAAGCTTCACTTAAAGATAATTATCCATTTCCAAACATGGATAATTTATTGCAAAAGGTAACATGATCAGAGTTGTTATCTACATTAGATGGCTTCTCTAGATATAATCAGTGGTAGTGAAACCATCAGAGCAATTTAAAATTACCTTCACTACCCCATGGGGAACATATGTCTATCTAGGATGTCATTTGGACTAATGAATGTTAGAGAAATTTTTAAAGGGCCATGGATGTGGATTTCTCTGGTCTTATCAATGATTTTATTACAGTATATCAAGATGATATAACTATTTTCTCTAAGAAAAGGGGTGACCACTTGGGGCACCTTGAAAAATGTTGCTCAAATGTAGAGAGTATGGGATTTCATTAAATCCTAAGAAGTGCCACTTTGGCGTGCAAAAATAAAGTTGTTGGGACACATTGTGTCGAGTCATGATTGATCCAGAAAGGGTAGAAGCAATTAGTAAGGTTCCCATCCCTATGTCCAAGAAAGGCATTCAATCCTTCTTTGGATAGATAAATTTTGTGAGAAGGTTCATCTCAAATTTTGTTGAGATTACTATCCCCATCACTAGTATGTTAAAAAAGGATCAGATCATTAAGTGGGAAGAAGGGGTAGTTCAAGCATTTAATGGAATAAAAGAGGCACTCAAAACTACCCATGTATTAGCTATCCCTAATTATAGAAATTAATTTCATATGTTTTCATTTGCCTCTATGTTGTTAAAAAATAATGAATAAGGTCATGAAAATCCTATTGCCTTCTTTAGAAAAGCTTTGTAAGGATCTGAGCTAAAGTATATTGTTATGGAAAAACAAGCTTTTTATTTTAAAAGCAACCGAGATCTTCAAACCTTATATTCTTAGTTCAAGGATTGTAGCATATGTACCTCACAAAATGGTAAAGGACATCTTATCTCAGATGGAGGTATCAAGTAAAATATTTCATTGGGTAACAAGCTTCAAGAATATGACATGGACATACAAACTACCAAGCTGGTGTGGGGTCTAGGCCTTGCAAATTTGATGGAAGAAATCAATCTATAGGTAGTTGACATACACAATTTTTAATAAGTTAGACTACATCCTCATGAAAAGGTAAGCACTTTAGCTTGGTATAGATATATTGTCTATTACTTGATGAACTTAAATTTTCCTTTGCACTTAGAAAAGAATCAAAGGAGGACACTCAAGCTAGTTTCCCAAAAGTATATCTTGAATGATCATGGACTTCTTGGAAGAACCCAAAGTGTGTTTCTTCAAGATGTGTCTTGAAGAAAAAGCACCTAAGATAATTGCAGAATTCCATGGGGGAGTATGTGGAGGTTATTTTTGGGAGAGTCATTGCTCATAAAATTTTGAGGGAAGGTTATTGGTGGCCTTCATATTCAAATATACTACCTTGTTGGTTAGAAGGTATGAGAGTTGTCAACACTTTTCTAGAAGATTAAAATCATCTGGGGCCCTACCCTTGTAACATGTGTCTATTGAAGCTCCATTTAAACAATGGGGATTGGAATTTATTGGTGAGATATCAAACTCTTCAAGTGTTGGTCAAAAATGGATATTAATAGCTATTGAATACTTTACCAAATGGGTTGAAGCTATTCCTGCTATAAGGGCAAACTCACCAAGTTGTCATGGACTTCATTCTTAATAATATAATTTACAAATTTGGAGTGCCTGCCAAGATAGTTGTTGACAATGCCATGAGCTTTAGAGCTAAGCCATTGGAAAAAATGTGTAAGGAATATGGAATTAATTTGGCTTATGTAGCAAATTATAATCCTTAAGGAAATGGCCAAGTATAATCAAGCAATAAGAACTTTCTTAAAATCCTCAAAAGAACATTGAAAACAAACAAAAGGAAATGGGGAGAGCAATTGAAATTTTCACTATGGGAAGATAGAGTTACAACCAAGAGGTCAACTTGAAAGAGTCCTTTTGAGTTAGTTTTTGAAATTCAAGCCCTTTTTCCCTTGCACTTACAACTTTCTGCATATCAATTCATGCAACAATTTGAGGATGGAGAAGAAGTAAGTCCCTATGAGACAAGGATTAATCAAATTATGGAATTAGATGAGGAAAAAAGAGACTCCCATCAAAACATGTCAAATTTAGAGACAAATTAAGAAAATATTTGACAAGAAGGTCACTCCAAGATTCTTTAATGTTGGAGATTTGGTCCTGTTATGGGATAGAATGCATGAATATAAGGGATAACATGGAAAATTTGATTCCCTTCTGAATGGGACCATATTATATTAACATTAGAAATGGTGAGCATACTTTCTTTCTAAAGGACTTAGAAGGACATTTGCTAGAGTTTCCTTTAATGGCAATCATCTCAAAAATTTCTTGGACTAAGCTGGAAGGTCAGATGTGATTTTGTGCAGTGTATAGTCTTGCTACTTTGTTTAGATTTGTTTTGTCATGTTTGTGTTGTTATTTCCTTTTTTTGTGCTCTGGTATATAATGACAAGATTTCTATAGTTGTCTATTTTTCCCCTTCTGTTATGTTTATATTTTGGAAGTTGTTAAACAGTGAACAATAATAAAAACAATGAGTAATATAATTGAATTTAGAAATTGAAATTCATTCGAGATGTATTTACATAGATGTATTTTACATTATATAGGAGGATGTTCTCCTTAATACAAGGGGTCAACATAAATCCTCAAAACAACCCACATATCTCTCTCCAATCCCTACAATATCTCAAACTTATCCCTAAGATATCTCTCACACTAAAATAGTTACGTGAGTTGTTCTCACAACTCACCAATAATAAAAATATTACAACTATATTATTAATATGAGTTCTATAAACTCATTATTAATAATATTACATTTTATTTAATAATGTTACACAATATTTTGGTAACATTCACTCCCCTATTGTTAACATTATTAATTCCCAATATACACTCCCCTAATGTTGACATTATAGAAACAACAATCACACTTCCTTTTGCAGCTTTTCGCCCATGCATGCTCATGATCTAGATGGTTTTGTAGGTCAACCAACAACCTAAAACAAATGATGGTTTTACAGGACAACCAACAACCTAAAATAAAGGATGGTTTTACAGGACAACCAACAACCCAAATATCATGTTGTTGCTTTTCCTTTGTGCTTTCATTTATCCACTATGTCTTTCCTTCAGGAATCATGTAGGAACCACTACTTACTAAATACAAAATAAATAGAGGGAAAATTGAACATTGAGACCATGTTCCAGTTCCCCCTCAATGTGAACATTTCACTTATTCAAATAGGAACTCTGAAATCATACTGCAAATCTAAAATAAAATAAAACAAACACACACACACACACACACACACACACACACACACACACACACACACACACACACACACTACCACCATATCTTCGTGCATCCCCATCGTTGGTGATGAGAGATCACCATTGAACTCCAGCCTTTTTGCCTCCTTCCTCCATGATAGATTCTACTTAGAAAAAAAATTACTTTGAGGCTCAATAGCATATTGATTACAAATCGACGTTGGTTACCCCGAAAATGCATCCATAAGGAAATTTTTATTTTTATTTTAGTCTTTTAGTTCTCAACTTCGACTCATAGTGACAATATTTGACTACAAATAAACACTTGACTCTTTTACAATACAATAATACTTGATATAAATAACTTAAAATTAATATTTAATTACTTTTTCCACATAGCTAAATGAATTTTGTCTGTTGTGACACTTTACATAACTCACTCTACATAGCATTTTGATAAAAAGACACAATAACATGACTCAAACTTACTAAATACAACTCTTAACACATAAACATTACAAATTTTAAAAGGATTGACTTGATCTATGATGCAAAGACCAAATGCTAAACAATAACAATTTTTTAAACACACCAGTCACTGAGTATAAAATGAGACTCACTAAAATCTTATATGAATAATTATAAGACACGGTAGGTACTCATAACCGACATAAAACAAAAGAAATATTTCTATCAAACTTAACAAAATTAACAATAAATAACATTAATGACATGATAATGATATTAGATGAAACACGTGGTGAGTTTAAATGGCATGTTGAAGGTGTTGCCATGCAAACCAACCATTGGAACTTGAGAATACACATTCAAACTTCAAATGAGTTATGCACAAATATCTCTCTGTTGTCATATGTTTGAGCTGGCAGTAATATGCTATGTTGAAGATATGAAATAGACTCATAGAGACCATAGATGTTTGAGATTCATCTTAAGGAGACTAATCGAGAATGAATGGATGTATGGCTGAGAGTACAAACCCAATAAATGAACCAATATCTGAACACTTCCGTAGATCATGATGGCTATAAATTTGATTACATGGAAACTAGATGAAAACTTACACAAATTATATAAACTCCTCAAAACTGAATCAAAACACCATGATACAAAATAGATCTCAAATATTGAAAGGAGGAATTTCGGATGAAAATTTTGTTCTCATCGGTAGAATAAAAAAATGCCACTTGCCATAAGTGCAAGATCAAGAATGAGGGAGCTATCAAGAAAAATCCGAATTGACTATATGTGAGAAGATTGATGTGAGTATATTATTAGCACATTTGCACCATTTCTCGGATGGATACGCTTGGTCACAAATCAGGACTAGCTGAAGGAACTATTACCACTCAAGTATGGTAGACGCTCATTTTTGGATATTTCAATGCATAGAAATAGGGAGAAGAGATCAACAATTCTCATTGAAATCTAACATACATGATGTTTTGTGTATAAGCTTCAACTTTTTATGTACAGTGCCATGTGATTTTCTTGTCAGATTCTTACACGACTGGAGATTAGTGAATGTAAGAAGAAGAAAACTTTATTTTCTCCTAGAACAATGAGACCGCAAGAATGGAGTCTACAGATATACCAAATCAAGGATGAATTGATATCTTGAACCAAAATAAACATGAGATTCCAGCAAACCAAAATGCCAAATTCTTAGAACAAAAACATGAATAGTGGATCACGTTTTCAATACAATGCTCAGGAGCTGCTACAGATTCATAGTTGGAGTATAACACACAAATTCATCCTCCCATCACAACCTAAGACCATATATTGCTCGATACCACCGTTAAACAAACCTTTGCACAATAATAAAAAAACACCAAATAATATAATTGAATTTAAAAATTGAAATTCATTCGGATGTATTTACATAGATGGATTTTACATTATATAGGAGGATGTTCTCCTTAATACAAGGAGTCAACATCAATCCTCAACAACTCACATATCTCTCTCAAATCCCTACATCTCTCAAAATTATTCCTAAGATATCTCTCACACTAAAATAGTTACGTAAGTTGTTCTCACAACTTACCAATAAAAAAAATATTACAAATATATTATTAATATGAGTTCTATAAATTCATTATTAATAATATTACAATTTATTTAATAATGTTACACAATATTTTAGTAACAAAATCCTTGTGTGTTTTGTTTACTTGAATCGTGACCTAATGGACTAGGTTTCTAGTATTTGTTCTTATGGAACCCACGGGGGTTGCTTATTCCCAAGTAGGATACGTTGTTGGTGCTTAATCCAATCCCTTGGATTGAGTTTATCTCTTTCATGAAATCCCCATGCATTTAAATATTTTTGTGTGCTTCCTATTATTCCCATGTTGTAAATATCGATCCTGAGTCAAGGAGCTTCGGTTTGTGATAAATATTGTGCCTTAGCAAAATAAATGAGAAGATTCAACAAAAATGCGGAGGGACTGATTTAGTGCTTTGATTATTCAAAGAAACAACCTTAGAGAGATGAGGTGATGGGGAGTGTGTCTACATATTTCATAAAATCTTTCAAATTAACATTAAAATGATCCAAACTGCTCCCAAGAACCGAAAACTATGAAGGATCAAATACACGCAGCTTGATCACAAAGAAAAGGGCTACATGACTGATTAAGAAGGATCAGTTAAAATGGACTTAGCTATTTTAACAAAGTTTGGAACATCCATACGGTCATCAAAATCCACCTCTCCAAAACATCGGCCATTGGCATTTGAAAACCCATGGGAGAATAGGGCTAATTCATTAGTGGGTTAAGTTTAAAGGTCGTTTGATGCTCATTTTCCATCAAATTTCAACACCAGTAAGGCAAAGGCCACGTGGCAATAGATCAATGGCTCGAGGAGGGACACATGGTGACATTCTAGCTATTTTCATAGAAATGGACCCTAGTAAACCTCGAGCTCTGAATCAATCATAATAGATAAATCTATCGGATCTAGGTTTGGGTGAAGGTTGGTAAATGAACACATGGCGGGTGAAGGAAATGACACATGCCATAGATCCAATAGGCTAAGAAGGAAATGTGTAACCATTTCAAAGTTCTTCATTTTATATGCATTTAGGATCCACGGATCTCAATCTAGTGGAATAAACCAAGCTCTATAATATTTCTGGTCCAAATGGTTAGCGAGGCACACATGGTGGAACACCAAGGAAAAATGGTCCAGTTAAAAGGCTCCAAATGGAAATAGATCAATGGTCCCAAGGGCACATGTGGTAGAATAATGTCACATTTTAAGGTGATGGACCCTTGTAAACTCGAAACCCCTGGAATGAGCTGAAACATATGGTATTTCCGGTCCGCCCACCATCACAACCAATGAAAAACCAACATGTGGCATAGGGAAAGAAAATTAAAAGCACACACACATAGGTAGATCCAATCTCCATGGCCCATAAAATACTTCCACTTGTTGTTCTCTTGTTCATCTTGGCATGTAAATATTCAGAGGGCCATATCTTTCGATCCAATGCTCCAAATCTTACAAAGTTTATATCATTGGAAAGATCTCTTCAAGCCCTTTATTTTTGCATCATTAAATTTAGAAATAGATGAAATTTGGTGGGAGAAAAAGAATAAAATGTATTTTGAATTCAAGTTGCAGTCCTAGTATTGGTTAACCACTTAGAATTGACGAAGTGTGGGTTCTTCTTTCTTCTACATACAAGATAGAAGGAATGAATGACTTTCTAGGAAGCACATTCTCCTTGGTAGAATTTTAATGTAGCTTGTTGGCGGGTGAAGAGGGAAATCATATTTTTCTTATTTCTTTCTCCTTCTCATCTTCTATATAATGTAACAATATTTCATTTTCCCAAGGAGGTGGATTAAGGGGTAGATGTAGAATTTTAGATTTAGTTCAGTTTTTAGTTCCAGTTTCTAGTTTCTTGCAAGACTATACATATCGAAATCTATAAGGAAGAGCTAAGGTGGTTGCATTGTATAACCATTAATAGGTTTTGAAGGCACTTTTTATGTCTCCCATCAAAAACTTACATGAATAGATTGTGATTATTTTGATCAAACTATACTTTCTTATTTCTTATGTTTTAAGTGAATAAATGAAACTATATAGTTATGTTACTATCTTGCATTAGCTTTACTTTGTTAAGTACACAAGGGTATTTCTTAGTTTTTGTATTCTTCTAGTTACTATGAGATTATTGCAAAATAGTGTATACTTTGCAATGGTTAAAATCAATTGTAAAATCCTATAGGCAACATCACTTTTGAAAAGTTCTTGTAATTCCCTTAAGGGTATTTTGGGTGTATAAGACAAATATAACAAGTTCTTTATCTCAGCTCTAACTCCATGATTTTTAGTTCAAATTGTAAAAATTGTAGATGAATTTTGTGCAGATTGAGTATCAATGAATGCAAATTTTATTTCACGGATTGTATTAAATTGATTGTTCTTTCCAAGCATTTTAGTTAAGGATGGACACATTTCATGAGCATCAAGACACTAAGGTCATAAAAACAACTACCCTCCCCCTTCAAATATAAATAACAAAAAACCAGTGATTTTCATACGTATAAGCATATCATACCTTAAAAACATACATATGCTTATTATGTAAAGCCGATCTTTAAAATTATCCATTACCAGTAAGATTTGCCAAAATCCCACAAAGTATGTAATCCAATATTATTTAAATCAACCTTAGTAAAAAATGCTATGTAAATGCAATATCTAAATATGGTTCATTATTTTCCTCTTGGATTTGTGTTTGATTTTCAAGTGCTTATAATAAATCAAGTGACAACTCTTTTGAGAGAAGTATTATATATGTGGATGCACTTCCTTCAAATTGATTTACACCAACCATAAAGGAAACTGATCCTTGAAAGCCTTTCCTTTATTCAAATCCACCAACTAGGTCCTGTTGGAAGTATGTGTACATTGTGTTTTCATTGATGTCAATTCCATTAATGTCAAGTGGTCTAGGTGAACTAGGTGTGTTTGTTAGGTGATTTAGGTTTGTTGGCTAGGTGATCTAGGCTTGTTAGATAGGTGATCTAGGAGTCTTTTTGGTACAAAGTGAAGTATTGAAACTCCTAGAGCATGTGTATAATAGGTAAATGAACTTATTCTAATGCTTCAAATATGAAGAAACAAGATTTAGAGAAAAATTCCACCTCTAGCCAATCTTTCTTTGAGACACCCAATTGTTCTGTAAGAAAATAAGATGCGTTGGAAAATATCAGATCTATTATTTAAAAAAATCATGGGAGATGATGGAGGAAGGTTTCCTGGTGCTTCATGCAAAATTTTAGGTCATTGTGAGGTCATTTGAGTAAGTTATGTGAGTTTTTGCAAAATAGGCCTATTAAAAAGCTTGTTTTGAGCTGCACGGCTTCTTAGCGGTCAATAAAAATATAGAGACTCCTTCGAATAAATCATATAATTTTTTTAATTAAATTATCATATAAATCATTTCCAAAATAATTTTCTCAAAAATTGGTATGGTTGAAAAGTTATGAGCATTTTGGTGGAGTAGTTTTCTCTCTCCTAGGTTGTGCACCAAATCGATAAGAGAAAAAATGTGTAGTTGGACTCCAAGTATTTTTTAATCACTTCCATAGTATCTCCATAGTCCATTCATGGTGTTTATAATGCTTAGAAGGTATTTTAGGTTTTTTGTTCTTGAAGATACATGTTTTTGCATGTGTCATTGTTCTTGGTTGTGAATGCTCCTGACATGTGAGTGTTCAAGCTATTTTCAATGGAGAACTTGCCCAAAAATTGCTCAAAATTATTCCATATGTACTTGGAAATGTGGTTGAGCATTGATAAGCCTTGTCATTGTAGTTAAACCTATGATATTTGTTGGCACATACTTTCCTGGAGAGCATTTGACTCAATGCACCTCAAAGCACTGTCTCATGAGCCTCTTATTCCATTTCAAAAGATTTGATCATCTTGGTAGAGTTAAATTTTTATCTCCTTACAACATGAAGGATAAGTTTTGGGTGTGTAATCACTTGGATGAAAATAAGAAGTTTGAAATCCTATTTTGTTTAGGTACAAGTTTTCAAGATATTGATTTTTATTGTCATTTTTAAAGCTAGGCTAAATCAAGATTTTAATAAATTTTTGTGAGATAAATCCTTCCCATAAATGAAGAGTATAATGTTCAAAACAAATCACATTCAATGCATTGAACTATTTGGAGCAATGGCTACATCATTCATAAAGTTCGCTTGCTCATTTGTCACCTATACAGTCAATCTTCAACAATTGTAGGACAAACAATGTTCTATTACAAGAAAGAATATATGATTTGTGACTTAAATCACTTGGAGAAGAATTAAACAGGTTGTAATGAAGTCTCAAAATTCCCTAGTTGAATTTGAAGTTTTTTAGTTGAATAAGTTGCATTAAATATCCTCTTGAGACAATGACATTGAATATACCCTTGTCTAGGGTTTCAAGATGATGTTTTTCTCAAAGATCATGATTCATCCAAAAAAATTCTAAAATTGAACAAGATCTCTATGAATCCAATATTAGACCTTTGAAAAATAAATGGGATTGATTGATGGAGTGGTGGTCGAGATCTCCTTGACAAAAAAATTTGAAAAACATGCTCGATCTATTAAACGTCCTTTTCCTTTGAATCCCTTAGATTGTAAGTAGATATCCTTGAATATATTAGTGAGAAAGGTTTGTATAAGGTCTTAAATAGTTGAAGAACAATGCTTGAGTTTGAATAATCCCTTTCAAATTGTGAAAAATTTGTATTAGTGGACCTGTCTCTACCAATCAAGGAACAAGGTAAAAGTTTGAAACTTCGGTGAGAATTTTATAATTCTTAAAAGCTATTTTAAGTATATCATAGCTTCAAGGAGATGTCATCAAGCTATAGGAATATTGTATTAATGTAACCTTTATTCCATTAAGTTTTTAATCTCGGTCAAATGAATAAGTACATATAGGCATATGACAGTAAATGGAGATAGTGAAGATTTCAATCCTCCAAATTCAAACTTGTAATCTATTTTGGATAATCATGGTGAGTCATTCTTGCGTTCTAACTTTTCAATATCATATCAACTCAATGGATAAAACCAAAATATAGTTCTTGTATTTTTCCAAATGTGAGTGTCTCTTGATGTTCCAAAGAAAATGTTGGTTTCTCAAATGTGCACCCATGTCTCGAATCTTGAAAGGGTTGAGGTGTTTGAGACCACAATGGAACCATCCCCAAGTTGTGGGACCTTGCAATCTTGGGACAAATCTCCGGAGAAGGTTGGTTCCTCTATCTATTTCTTTGTACTAATCCTAGTGCTTTGAAAGGTGTAACTAAGCTAAGAATGCCAAGGGACCAAGGAAAGAAGGATAACATGAAGTAAACTACACTAAAAGGTGATAGCACTAGAAAAGAGGGGTGAACACTATCATTCTGAGTGAGAATGATAGGGAATGCATGAAAGGAGGCTAGGCATGAGTAGCATAGCAAAATACGCATTCACCAGATCATTCTTGTGGAACACAACCAAGTATGGAACTTGTAGGGGACTTGAAATAGAACAATAATACATAATGTAAGAGAAGAGACAAGAAGAAGGAATGAAAACACATTAGGAAAAAGAATAGTCACAAAACAATGCTTCTATTACTTCCAAAAATGCACAAAACTGTTACAATGATAAGGAGGCTGATATCCACATGTAAGAGCCAAACATGGAGGTCTATAACTCAAAATATAGAAAATATGGAGTCCTTAGCAACATGCATAAGGATCCAAAGTGTCCAACCCTTTACAATGAGCCCCGACCCTTCCTTTATAGATTCAACATAGAGGGAAGAAGGAGAGAGAGAAGTGGGAAAAATAATTCAAAGCTCAACCACCATTGTTAATGCCTCCTGCAAATCCACCCCAAATATGTCATGTCTACATCAATTACTTGTTCGGCACCTCAAAGGAGGAGGAACGACGGATCAAATCAAATCCGATTTGGTTGTTGGGGCAAATAGATCCTGTATTAATGGCCCAAATACGTTTCTTCATTTTTTCCCCACCTAACCTCTCCAAAATTAAAGTTTCAGATCTCCATGGCATAGACAAGGCCGAGATCTTTCCAATGGTTCTAAATTTGTCAGATTTCAAGCATTGAGCTAAAAGATATGCTCATTTGAAATTTGAATCGGGTCCATACAAAATGGTGGGAACCAACTACCAAAACAGGCCCCCTTTTGAACCGTACATGTGGAGGGTTGGATCTTGTCCGAGGGCAGCCTTTATATTTCACTTTTGAATTTGCACCAAGATGACATGTGGCTTCTTCTGTGGCTCACTCATTTCTTCATGTTTTGGCTAAGTCTTTTGCTTAGAAGGGTCATATATCTGATTGGGGACACATGGCAGCTTGGCACTTGTTTGGAAACCCTCTCCCCAATTTTTCTCTCAATTAGCATTGTGCTGACACTTGGCATCCTATGCTGGCCAATCTCAATGCTTTGACTATTCAACCCCGACCTTGTCCTTTTATGAAACTAGACGTGTGGAGGCTTCACACTCATTTAGAAGCCTTCTTAGGATTTTTCCTTTAAAGGAGCATTGGGTTGACACGTGGAAGGAATGTGAATGCACAAAATGTGGGCGCACGGGAGAAGTGGAAAAAGAGGTGAAGAGGGGTACATGCATGTGGGGGGAGATGAGGAGAAAGAACACAAAGGGAAATAGAGGGGAGGCGTAGAGGAGTGCATGCGAGAGGAAGGCATACTTATAGAAGGAAAGTATGAAAACAAGACGTAGACATTCAATTAAAGGAAGGAGCGCGAAGAAAGAAAAGAAGATACATGAAAGAACTGAGTCTATGTAAGCACGCAAGAGGAATGCTAGGGACTTAGCTGATTAGAAGGTAAGTCTTACAAAGGTGCGTGTAAGGAGTGCATGATGGGATAGGAGAGAAAGTGGGCACGTAGGAGGAAGGCATGCAAGGGAAAATGGAAGGAGATAGAAGAATGCAAAAGGAGCAGGAAGGCGCGCAAGGGCACACAGAGGAACTGTAACTATGCCAAGGTGTCAAAAGAACAATCTTGAGTGTGTGCAACCTAAAATGTGAAACACTAGAGTTAGGATGAAAATATAAGTTATCCAGATAACTAGGAGAGTTATTTAGATAACAGTTTTGGTGACTTTCGGGGGCCATCTACCTGCTAGATGAAGAGACCAGTAGCCTTAGAAGTCCATTGGGCATGGAGTTGGGTGCTTAATTTTGAAGATTTGGTTTGTAACTTGAAGAACACCCTAGAGTCACTTGAAGCTCTATCTGAACTCTGAAGTGAATCTCACAACTACTGAGAGAAGATCTGCATCCTAGAAGTAATAAGAGAGCATGCACAAGAAGCACGCGAGGAAAGAACTATGTACAAAAAAACAATGTGCGCAGAGCACACTTGGAGGAATTGAAACTACTTTAATATATACAACATGATGCAACAAACCTAATGGAAGGGTTTGAGATAGATCCTGTTCTTGGGATTTGTAGCGTGCTTCCATCCAGGATGAGTTAACTCGAAAGAGTTAGCTTCTTTGTAAGACTTGATGATGTATGGGCCACTCCAAAGTGCATCAAACTTTGAATGGCACCCTGGTTTAGCTCTGTCAACATCCCATTTTAGAACCAAGTCCCCAACTTTGAAAGCTTGAGGCCTAGCCTTTTTGTCAAACCATTTATTTTTTGTTTGCTTTGATGTTGTTCTAGCTTGATCATGGTAGAGTTTCTGAGCTCTTCAAGATGAACCAGCTCTACCATCCTGATTTCTCTTTGATCCACGCCCTTAAATTCAGCTGTTAGGCAAGTGCCAATGAATTTATTTCTAGTGTCAAAGGAAGGGCAGCCTCCTTACCATAGACAAGATTGTAAGGCAAAGTTCCTATTGCCTTTTTGACTATGATTCTATCTTCCTAGAGTGCGTGCAAGACCTTTGTATGCCACTGTCTTTAGCTGATGTTCATTGTGTGCTTCATGATTCTGATCAGGTTCTTGTTTGTTGATTCTGCTAGACTATTTCCCTGAGGGTAATAGTTGGAAGAGGTTTTCAAGTAAATGCCCAGACTTAGAGCCCAATCAATGATTTTAGCACCAAGGAAGGCCTTTGTATTATCAGAGATAATGGTTTGAGGAATGCCAAACCTTGTGACTATTCCTTCAAGAAATTCAAGGATGACTGCCTCAGTTGATTCCTTAAGCGCAACAACTTCTGTCCATCTGGTGAAGTAATCTATAGCTGTCAGCACCCATTTATGTCTAGTGCTTAAAGGTAGATTGATCATGCCTATGAAGTCGAGATCCCATTGCACAAAAGGATGATCCACTTGGATTGGTTAGAGGGGAAGCATTGCCAATCTTTTATTTCCTACAAATAAAGCATATTCCTTACATTTTTGACCCACCTATGTGCATCTACAAACAGGGTAGGCCAAAAGATACCTGCCATTATGATCTTCATTGCTGTAGTTTTGGTAGAGAAGTGTCCACCAGATAATCCATCGTGAAATTATACTAACACTTTCTTAGTTCTCGCCCTGTTGATACATCTTAACAACACACCGCCTAGGTTTCTTTTGAAGAGAAATCCATGAATCAAAACATAAGGGATAGATTGCAACCTCATATGCCTTCTCTTTGATTTGTTCAAACCGGGAGGGTATGCGCCCTCGAAAAGGAATATGATCATGTCCTTCATCCAGTCATGTGTGTCGGGTCTATATTCTATTCATGTTCTACATGCACGAGGTATTCATCCAGAAGTAATGAAGCCTCAGGTTCACTCTACACATCCTTAGCAATCTGCTTGCAGATTACATTGCCTCTTACTAGCTTTGTGGCCTTAATAGTCACATCATATTCTATGATTTTTGTCACCCATCGTGCTCTCTTCTCACTAATTTCTACTCCCATGATGAAGTCTCTGATAGATGAGTGGGATACTAACACCTTGATATGATTTGTGGCGAGCATGATATTGAATTTCTTGAGCATGCGCATGATGGAGAATACCTGTTTCTCCATGTGACTAGTATTTCAATTCATAATCCTTTAGCGTCTGGCTGAAGAAGGCCACTAGCTATTCCATCCCTTGTTCATTTTCCTATGTTAAGACAACAACAATGCTTGCATCAGTGCCATAAGCATAAAGGATGAAATCCTTTGAATATTCTAGGTTGATGAGTGTTGGCGCATAAGCAATCTCTTTCTTGATCTTGTTGAAGCTTTCTCTTCTTCTGTTATCCATCTGAAGGCTATGTCCTTTTTGAGCATGAGGGTGATGGGATGAACCAGTCCTGTAAAGTTAGGGATAAAAAAGGTTAATCTTTCCAAGGAAGGACTATAAGGCCTTTTTGTGCGCCAGACAAGAGGAAAGGGCTAGGATGGCTGAAATGCACTCAAGATCAATCATAATACCATCTTTCGAAACCACATGGCCCAAGAGCTTGCCCTGAGCCACCGCAAAATTACACTTCTTGGGGTTAAGAGATACCCCAAATTCTCTGCATCTCTCAAAGACCTTTTCTAGGTGCACCATGTGATCCGTGCCTTGCTTTGAGAAGACAATTATATCATCCAGGTAAACCAAGATGAACTCATTGATGTAACCTTTGAAGGCAATATCCATGATGTGCTAAAATGTTACACCTACATTTGATAGACCAAAGGGAATTTTCTGGTATGCATATGTTCCCCACTTGGTTGTAAATGTTGTTTTGAATTGATCCTCTTCCTTGACCAAGATCTGGTTGAAACCTGAATACCCATCTAGCATGGAGAACCTTTGCGCGCCAGCCACAGTCTACAGAATCTGCTCCATTGAAGGCAAAGGATAATGATCCTTTAGAGATGCCTTATTCAAATCTTTGAAATCAACACAAAGTCTGATTTCACCATTCTTCTTGTGTACTAGAACCAGATTTGTAACCCAAGTAGAGTATTTGATGGGAAATATAATCTTTGCCTCAATGAGTTTTGATAGTTCCTTTCTCATGAGGGGATCTATCTTTGGATTGACTGGCCGTTGTTTTTGTTTGACAAGCTTTATGCTAGGATCAAGGTCAATGGAGTGTTGAGAAACACTTGGATCAAAACCTTTGAGGTCTTCATACTCCCATGAGAAAATGTCACTGTATTTTTGACAGAGAGAGATGAAGGCTTGTTTTTCTTTATGCGCACAAGTCCCGTGAGCAGCGGCCCCTTTCCATGTGCAATAGCAATGGGAGAGAAGTATTCTTACATGGCACACATGTATCTTTCTTCACCCTTGAACTCATCATCGAGGCTGAACATTTTCTCTAAGGTGACCAACCCTTTAGGAAAACTATTTATCTTCATCTGTATTACTTGGTCACCATAGTTGTCATGCAAGTCAACTTGCATACTTGATGAAAATTCAGCTTCATTTTGGATAAATTGGATGATTTTCACGTCATTGTTGAACATTTTCTAAAATTATTCTAGTTGGATGGTTATTGATTACCATCTTAATGTGTTGAGTGTTTCCTTTGAAAAAGTCCTCAGTAGGAGAAAATTGTGAACCAAGCGTAACCATTTGGTTAGCTTCTTTGTTCATTCTATGTGGGACTACCTGCAGATTAAGGGCATCAAAGCTCTCAAGTAGGTCCCAAACTCTATGTTTATAAGCTTTAAGAAGCTTATTCTTTGTCTGGCATTTGTTTGTGACCTGGTGGATGATCAATTCTATGTCCCCAAAGATCTACAGTGTTTTAATTTTCTTCTTTTCAATAATGAGCAAGCCATGCACCAATGCTTCATATTATACCACATTGTTAGAACATGAAAACTACAACTTATGCATGAAGAAGAATTTCTCATCCCTAGGGGAAATGAGAACCACTCCTGCTCCTACTTCATTTCTTCTTTTGGATCCATGAGCACTTTCGTGGAAGCATAACGTCTTCTTCTAGAATGTAATAAGTACCAAGCCCAATTTCATAGGATTCTAGTTCTTCAACATAGGGATTAAATTTGTGATGCCTTTCTACCCATTCATCAAGCACTAGGTCTAGAAGAAAGGGTGGAAGATACTTCTCTTCAAGAACTGAAACTTGTTCTTCCTAGATAAGAAAATTGGCTTGGAGAGGGGATGGGACATATGGCTCTACATGATAAGAAAATATAGGCTCAACTTGTATGGTAAAATAGGTACCATACCTTGTCTTGAGTAACATACGAGACCAATCGGAAGACATGTAACCAACCACTTTAGCAAAGAAAAATCTCTTGATAGACATAGGGAAAACAAAGGAGGAAGGTTAATAATTGACACATCTTGAGTAATTGTCGAGGCTTGGACATGTATGGTGGGTTAACTAAAGATCCTTGATGACTCCTAAGGTGGTTATAATTGAGCCATCAAATTTTAGAACTCCTTTAGACAAAAGGCTATATTTCATACCTAAGACATCAGCTATATTCTTAGCCATAGCGAAAGTACTAGTGCCCGAGTCAATCAAGCGAGTTATGCACTAGGTGTTTACCTATAATCAAGGACATATAAAAGGGTGGGGTTTTAGAAAATTTACTTACTTGTTTCTCCTCTTCTTGTAGATTTTGATAGAAGCACATGGCTTCTACATAACCGGGTTAGCGTGCGGAAGTTGCTTGGGAGCTTCATGCAATAGATCCCGCTAAGATGGAATGGTTAGGGCATCCCACATTATGACATTTATGTTTGTTTTATTCATCTGGTTAACAATGATGAACGGAAGCCCCCCCACCTTATACATTTGGGGAACAACATCCCTTCTTATGCTGCTCAAGCATGGAAGCTTGAAGTTTAGCTAGATCAAAGGCTTGACCTACTAAAGGATGGGCGCGTGTTGCTTTAGAAGGAGCTTTACACGGGACCTTCTGTATATGGATTTGAAATGCTTTTGTTGCAAGAGGTCTTATCTAGTTATTTTTTGTTCTAAAGATCTACTTGTATTGTTGGGACTGTGACCTACACACCTAACTCCAATATTCTTTTCTTATATCTTGTGTTGTCCATAAATTGGGCACGCAGATTGTTTGTATCTTCTATAGCTTGGTTGATTACACATAAGTCCTCTGCACCAAAGAACATCAAATTGGTTTCTAAAGGAACTTTTGGTCCTTTTGGATTATCTGCTTCATGGGTGCTTGTTGAGGGCTCACAGGATGAAGCATTATGAATCATGAAGGCTTGGGCATGTGCAACATTAGCACAATGATATTGACTATGAGGCATTTTACAAGGAAACACCATTCTGACTCTTGTGCCAAATTGTTCTGAACCGGAACAAGCACTTGGCTCACACTGGGTGTTGGGAGAGAAGGCGTGGGAGGGACAACTTGTAAGGGCAGATGTGCATTAGGTTACCACCTATCATTCTATTGGTTGGGCATGTATCTTTGATTTCTATATTGATTCCACCAAGGTTGATTCCCTTGGCCATGCACCTAATTGGAAATGCCTCTACAAGCTTGCGCTTGTTGCTTTTCCAACGATACGATTTTTTTGACAAATTTCTGATCACGGCCTTCATTTCTTCATTTTCCTTTTGCTTTATGGTGGATAATAGGATGCTGAGACAACCGGTTGAGCACTTTGATCGGGAGTAGGAATAGAGGCTATGGAAGGTCAAAAGCTTGTGACATTTCTGGGAACAAGGGCATAGGCGGTCTGGGAGCTAATTTTCCCGCACAAATAAGACTATTTTCTACCCTTACTGCAATACTATAAGAGGTTGGTAAGGTCCTACCCCCATAGATTAGATCATAACTTAAATGTCATTATTGAGTGCCTTCAGATAATAAAGGAAAGCATGTTGGGATGTAGGTCTTACCACAAGAGGGATTCTATCCCAAGTCTTTTGAAATCTGATGTTGAAATCAGTCATCTGCTCATTGGGTTCCCTCCTTGTTGTTGTTAGTTGCTCCACCAAAGATAGGTGATCTAAATTGTCTTCAAAATAATTGCATAGAGTTGTTCCCAGCTCATCCTAGGTGGTGATAGATCCAAGTCTCAAGCCTCGGTACCATTGAATTGATTTACCTTTGAAAGAGGCTACAAGCAACTTGATTGCTACATCATTATGTGTGATCAGATAGAGTGAACACACATTTTCCACATCCTGGATATGCTCCTGAGGGGTGACTTGATTCTCACTAGTAAAGTAAGGAATACTCTTGATTACACCATTTGGCATATCATGCTATACGACAAGGAGTAAGGGACTCCCTCTATCAAATTTGGTAAAGATTATTAATGGAGGAGGTGGCTGATGCACCATTTCAGGGCATGTAGGTTGTGTGTTTTGAGGAGGAGTTGAATGGGCATGGCATGCTAGAGATAGAGATGCGTGCGCATGATTTCTGGAATGAACTCTTCTCGGGGATAGCTGGAGGTATTCAAAAGAATCTTCAGTTATTGCACTTCTTCTTGTGTGCACTCTTCTCATGAAAGGTGCTTAGGACTATTGAAACAAAGATCTTAAATATTGGGAGTCACCAGATGTGTTTGAAATGAGCCTCTTCAAAGGCTGAAACACTAAGTTCACACACCGAACTTAGAGATATGAAATTTGAGCTTTCAATGCTAGTCCCACTGGGCGTGCCAGAAACTGTTGGTTTCTCAAACATGCACCCACATCTCGAGATCTCAAAAGGCCAAGGTGTTTGAGACCATAATGGAACCATTTCCAAGTTGTGGGACCTTGAGCACTTGGGACGGATCTCTGGAGAAGGTCGGTTCCTCTATCTATTTCTACTGCTACTTCTACTCCTAGTGCTAAAAGGGAAAACTAAGCTAAGAATGCCAAGGGATCAAGGAAAGAAGGATAACATGAAGTAAACTACACTAAAAGGTGATAGCACCAGAAAATAGGGGTGAACACTATCTGTTCTGAGTGAGAATGATAGGGAATATGTGAAAGGAGGCTAGGCACGAGTAGCACAATGAAATACACATTCACCAGATCGTTCTCGTGGAACACAACCAAGTATGGAACTGCAAGGGACTTGAAATAGCACAACAATACACAATGCAAGAGAAGAGGAAAGAAGAAGGAATGCAAACATGTTAGGATAGAGAATAGTCACAAAACGATGCTTCTATTACTTCTAAAAATGCACATAAGCTATTCTGATGATAAGGATGTCGATATCCCCATGTAAAGCCAAATATGGAGGTCTACAACTCAAAATACAAAAAATATGGAGTCCTTAGCAATATGCGTAAGGATCCAGAGTGTCCAACCATTTATAATGAGGCCCCAGACCCTTCCTTTATAGAT
Organism: Taxus wallichiana var. yunnanensis; assembly: GCA_018340775.1. NCBI lineage: Eukaryota > Viridiplantae > Streptophyta > Pinopsida > Cupressales > Taxaceae > Taxus > Taxus wallichiana. Next base: position 371,396,852 of record CM031243.1, read on the forward strand.
TCAACACAAAGGAAGAAGGAGAGAGAGAAGTGGAAAACTAATTTGAAGCTCAACCACCATCATTAATGCCTCCTAAAAATCCACCCCAAATCTATCATGTCTACATCAATTACTTGTTCGGCGCCTCGAAGGAGGAGGAACGATGGATCAGATCAAATCTAATCTAGTTGTTGGGGAAAATAGATCCTGTATTAATGGCACTGAAGATGTTTCTTCATTTTTCCCCACCTAACCTCTCCAAAATTAAAGTTTCAGATCTCCATGGCATAGACGAGGCTGAGATCTTTCCAATGGTGCCAGATTTGTCATATTTTGAGCACTGAGCCAAAAGATATGCTCATTTGAAATTTGAATCGGTCCGTACAAAAAGGCGGAACCAACTACCAAAATGGGCCCCTTTTGAAACCAGACACGTGGAGGGATGGCGCATGTCTGAGGGCAGCCTTTGTATTTTGCTTTTGAAGTTGCACCAAGTTGACACGTGGCTTCTTCTGCGGCTCACTCAGTTTATTCATGTTTTGGCTAAGTATTTTTCTCGGCAGGTCATATATCGGCCCAGGGGACACGCGGTAGCTTGGCGATTGTTTAAAACCCTCTCCCCAATTTTTCTCTCAATTATCATTGTGTTGACACTTGGCATCCTCCACTGGCCTATCTCAATGCTTTGACTATTTAACCCCGACCCTGTCCTTTTATGAAACTAGATGCGTGGAGGCTCCATGCTCATTTAGAAGCCCGCTCAAGATTTTTCCTTTGAAGGAGCATCGGGTTGACATGTGGAAGGAAGGTGAACACGTGGAATGTGGGCACAAGGGAGAAGTGGAAGAAAGAGGTGAAGAGGGGTATGCCCTATGCACTCGGGGAGATGAGGAGAAAGTGCGTGAAAGAGAAATAGAGGGGAGGCGTAGAGGAGTGCGCACAAGAGGAAGGCATACTTGCATAAGACAAGTACAAAAACAAGATGTGGACATTCAATTAAAGGAAGGCACACAAGAAAGAAAAGAGGACGCACGAAAGAACTGAGTTTGGGTAAGCATGTAAGATGAATGCCAAGGACTTAGCTGATTGAAAGGTAAGTCTATAGAGGTACGTGTAAGGAAAGCATGACGGGATAGAGAGAAAGTGGGTGTGCGGGAGGAAGGCGCGCTAGGGAAAATGAAAGGAGATAGAAGAATGAAAAAGAATCCTGCTCAAGATTTTACCTTTGAAGGAGCTTCGAGTTGACACGTGGAAGGAAGGTGAACACACGGAATGTGGGTGCAAGGGAGAAGTGGAAGAAAGAGATGAAGAGGGTATGTGTTATGCACTTAAGGAGATGAGGAGCAAGTGCGTGAAAGAGAAATAGAGGGGAGGCGTAGAGGAGTGTGCACAAGAGGAAGGCATACTTGTAGAAGGAAAGTATGAAAACAAGATGTGGGCATTCAACTAAAGGAATGTGCACAAATAAAAAAAAAGAGGACCTTGCGAAAGAACGAGTCCAGGTAAGCGTGTAAGATGAATGCCAAGGACTTAGCTGATTGGAAGGTAATTCTATAGAGGTACACGTAAGGAGTGCATGATGGGATATGATAGAAAGTGGGCATGCAGGAGGAAGGAACACGAGGGAAAATGAAAGGAGATAGAAGAATGCAAAAAGGAGCAAGAAGGTGTGCAAGGGTGTGTAGAGGAACTACATCTGTGCCAAGGTGTCAAAAGAACAATCTTGAGTGCATGCAACCTAAAATGTGAAACACTAGAGTTAGGATGGAAATATAAGTTATCTAGATAACTAGGAGATCTATTTGGATAACAAAAATTATGTAGAGTATTTTGTCTTTCTAAAGAAGGTGGAACTTGAACAAGGTCTAGGAGAAGCTCAAAGGATTCTTTATCGATTCATTCTTGAATGGTCTCTAAAAGAAGATAAAGAAACCTTTCTCCAACCAAAAATGCCTCGAATGTGTAAGATGAAGAGTCAAATGAGTGGTGTACAAAAGGAAGAGACTTTAGTATTGTAATGTCTTGATTAAAACATTTTCTAAAACCTTTTGGAAGATTATTCCCCTGGAGATATGTAGGTATGTAGTAGTAATGGATTGTACAAGATGAATTTCTTGTAATGAAAAATTATTGAAGAAGAATAGTCTTATTGTTTTGTAGTGAATGTCATGTTGATGAGCTCTTGTTTGTATTTTGTAAACTAACGATATAAGAATCAAGTCATTGATCTTTGTATTATGAATATCAATAAAGAAAATCTCTACGAGTTTATTCTATCTTCTTTTCATGTATGCATATAAAATTGTGAACAAGCACTGGTATAGGTGATTCATAAATTATATATTCATTTTTGAAGTAGAAAATAAAAGTTTTATTATAGGACATATTCACCCCCTCTCGGTCTTTTCAATTCTAACAATTGGTATTAGAGAAGGCCCTTAGAAGTGGTCTTAACAGGCTAAAGGGAGATATTTGGTGACAAGGATGGGAGATATTTATTGGGTAAGGCATGGAGTAGACTCATGTGAAGAACTATTGCAAAAATTATCAAGTCTCATGAGGAAATTATCAAGTGTGTACAGACTCAACTCAAATCAGCTCTAATTGAGAAAGAAGAACTAAAGAAAGAGAATGAATAAATGAATAAATATTTAAGAATCATAGACAAGTAAGTTATCATCTTTTCAAGAGAGCTCAGAAAAATTGGATAGGATGTTAGGAAAACAAAAGGTATATGGTGATAGAACAGGTCTAGGCTTCATAGAAAACTCATGCAGTATAGAAGGTGAATCAAGTCAAGGTTCAAATAGAAAAATGCAGTCAAGAAATGGAAATAGTCTAAAGTATTCATCTCATGGAAAATCACCTGTTATGTAGCCTAATGCATTTAGGTATGTTTTTTTCATGGAAATTGCTACAAGTGTGGTGCTTATGGTCACATGGCTAGTTTTTGTAGTCCTAAGGTTGAGAAGAAGAATGATGGCAAAGGAAAGGAACTTTGTGAAGAAAAGAAAGAAGAGGAATGTCAAGATAAGAAGGTTGGTCAAAGATATGGAGTTGAGTGTTATCACTACCATGAGAAAGGACATCTGGCAAAGTATTGCACAAATGAGCCATCAAACACAAGAAGGTATGTAAGAAAATTCAATGGCTATTGTTATGCTTGTAATGAATTTGGACACATGGATTTTGAGTGCAAAGGAAGGTAGGTTGAATTCTTTAGGTGCCACAAGGTTGGGCACATTTCAAGGTTTTGTGATGTAGGTCAGTTGAAGAAAGAACTTTGAAAACTCAAGCATCAAACTCAGACATACAAGTAGAAGTCATCTATGAAAAATGAAGAATCAAAAAAATAAAAATCAGTCAAGAAACAAGAAGATGGGTTGAGACCTACTTAGGTCTCTGTCATCAAGCTCCTCCATGGGGTATTGATGTAAGGGGGAGATTTCTTTGTCACTATCATGTTGTAAGGTATGTGTGTCTTCTTCTTGATGATAGAATATGTCTTTATGATCTCGATTACGTGGTCTTAAGTAGCTTATGTGGGTGTTTATGAAAGTCTATTCATAAGGATGTTATCCATGATCATAAGGAGTATAAAATTGCTAGTGAACCCATGAAGCATGGTTGTAGTCATTGAGTCTTCTTGTAATCTAATTGTATGTTTAACAATGTTCTCTTTGTCTTGTTGTTATCAAGAATGCTCATGATATGTAACTTTAACATTTGACATCCCTTGATCTCTGTCAAATGTCATAATTCATGTATTTGTGTCTATATGTCAATAAGATGGTGCAAGGTCTTGTTTTCAAATGATCAATGTGTCTCAAGATCTATGGTTTTGTCAAGTACTAAAAAACAAAGTTTGAGTATATGTATTTCTTAATAGACTGTTAAAGCATGCAGTAATGAAGACTTCTAAGCTTGTCAAAGATGAGAAAGAAGTTTTATTTCTCGGGAGAAGGTTATGTGCATAGTAATTATGTCCTACAATTGAATTTTCCCATCTAAATGATCCAAGAATAATATTAGCTCACTCATGCCTCAAATTTCTGGAACTAATGACAAATCTTGGATGAAAGGTGTAAGTAAGCTCAAGGAGACCTAGTTGAAAGAAGACTGCTATGAAAAATAATGTTGTGCATTGTGTTGTATGAAATCAAACTTTTCAGACAAGTATAAGAGCATGATAGGTACTCAAATGTGCTTTTAGTGTTGTTGGAATTCTCTCACATCTAAAGATATGTTCAAAAAAATTATGCTCGAGTGTAACTAGAAATAGGTATAATAGAGAAGAAGTATGGTATATGGAGATGCTAAGGAGTTTTAAAAGTTTTAGTTGATCAAAAATATCTCCTCCACCATGAAAGTATTCATGCATCACAAAACATTGAAACTAATGAAATTGATATATCCTATGAAAAGCGTGACTTATTATACTTTGAGTGTATGATCCATTGAAGAGAAATAACCTAGATGGAAGACTAAGACTCTGTGTGCTCAATTTGTAAGGATTATACCAATTGGTTGAGATGATATAATCAAGAAACATGGGAAATTTACAGTAACTAAACTACCTAATATGATTGGTAAAAATCATAATAGTAGGCTTCAAGTGAGCTCAATACGGTGGCGGGGACAAGAAAGTTAGCTTACACATATAACGAGAAGAATATGTTAAGGACTTCCTCCTCAAGATCCTAAGGACTACTCATAAAATGGAAATAAATTTCAAAATTTATCAACTCATCATAGTCAAGTGGGCACATGTAAGCAAAAGGTATGAATGATTCTTGATAAACTGTCATTTTCTTAAAGAGAGGGTTTGGTACACAAAACCCTAGTTGTCTTATGATTTGGCTAAATGAGATAGTGGTGTCATGATACAAAGGTAAATACCATAGATTCATGAAGGAGATATTTTTTGGTTTGTTGAGAATCATTTGGAGAAGTCTCTTCAACTATCATCTACATCAAGATATGCAAGAATTGAGTGGTTTTCACGATCTTATGATATTGGTATTTGATGGGTCAAAAATTGAATCAAAAGATAAAATTTTGAGAAAATTATCCTTGATTATTAATTTTATAGATTTCAGTGGTAATAGTCATTAAATTCATCCCATGTGTGAGCAACTTCTATCAGTCACTAGAAGTCGAGTTCGGTATGTTAAAGGCATGTAGGTGGTGATTTCTTATTGAGGATTTTATGAACTTCTTGAAGAGTGTGCAAGTCAAATCAAAGATCCAAGGTTGTATATTAATATATTTTAATCAAATGGAAGGGGTATAAATGTTATAATCTTAGGCATGAGTCTAGGGAAAGCTAGGTAGAAACCCTTGTGTTCAAGACTAGGAAAAGGAAATATGCATATTTTTTAATGATTTTAGCATAATCACAACTTACTTATAAGTTTGAATTATGAGAGAAGTTGAGGAAAGAACTCAAGTATAAGCTCCAAGATTCAAAATGAGATCTCAAGCCCTTTATAACCATGTATGTTCTTACCAAGCTAGCACTTCCCTAAGCTAGGGCTCAAGAGTTAAATCCCTAAATCTTTAATATTTTATTTTGAATTTGCGAAGTTATTATGACTAGGTATATTTAGAGTTGTTGAAATAATATTGTCTAGTTTGGCATCTTTCACCTCATAAGTTGTCATGTGAATTATGGTCCAAATGAATTCAAATTTGTCAAACATGCAAGTACTATACTAGAATGCAAAATGTTTCCAAAATTGAAATCTAGGTGAATGGAATGTCAAGATCTATCTTGAAGCATGAAGTGAAATTAAAAGTGGATAATATATTGAAGGGGTGATGTTGTGAAAAACTTTAGTCTCTAAGATAGTTGAAACAATGGTTACTAGTATTGCAGTAAGGTTCAAGATGACAAGGAGTATTAAATAACATGGTATAGTTGTCTCAAAGGTCTACAAACATCAAATTGAAAGTGGGAGCTCCATTTTTAAATCTTGAAAAGTTGTCTAAAAGGTCTCATATCATGTGATGACAGTGATTGTGAAGAGAGTCGTGCATTCAAATAAGAAATTCTTGCATTCAAAAGAGGGATGAGATCTAAGATGTAATGTATGAGAGGTTTGATATAATGTGGGATTTGTTGTATAGTGAGGTTAAAGCTTGGCTTAAATTCAAGCTACAAGTCCAAATATATGTGTTGACCATTCAAGATCGAGGAGCTAACATGTGCTCTAATCAAGGATCTAAATTCTATTTTCTAATGCTTTCTTGTGAATTCTGAGTTTTGCTAAGAGTGGCTTAGATGTACATTCAGAGACCTATGATAGAGTGAAAACTCAAGAATGAAAGAGTAAGGGTATGTCTTGAAGACCTTAATGATCATTATGAGGTGTAAGGGTTTGTATCATGAAACCTTAGAGAATTTAAGGAAGAGAAATTTTAAGTTTCATATCCCCCAGGGAGAAAAGTTGTAGTTTCCAAGAAACTCAGGGTTTTATTAAAGTACATGGCTTAGAGGATCATGGAAAGTATGATAAAGGGTATCATGTCTAAACCCTAGCTGAGAAAGTATTGCAAACTCAGAGATTGATAAAAGAATGTGCTAAGTTAGGAGAAGCTACATGCTTGTTTGTATAGATTCATAGATGAAGTATAAACATTAGGACACATATCTGTGAGTTCACACGAGCTAAAACAAAGCACATGGAATCAAGTTAAGGGTGTATATGTATGATGAAGGGTCTCATAGTTGAAATGATCAAATTTTAGGCTCAAAAGTTGTTCTTAAGACTCATGAGATGACTAAGTCTTAGCTACACTTCTTAGAAATAGAGAATTATCTATACAATCATTCTTTTTACATGATGAAAGTAGGTTAAAGGGTCAAATATTGGATTTGACCTCCATAATAATAAGGTGCTTGATAAAATGCTACAGTGGTAAAATGTTGTACTTGCAAGAAGTAATGGTTCTCAAGGTGTGTATGGTGCCTACAAAGATAGGGGGAGTGACTATGAAAGCTCCTATAAGAGTACCTTCATGAAGACCAAAACAAGTCCAAAGGATCATTGGCTACTAGAGGAGTCAAAATGAAGGCACTTTAGTCCTAGGGGAGTTTCTTGGTCAAGTAAGTCATTGTATGAGATTTATTTCCATTATGAATTGTCCTTGGTTGTCATTATTTCATGTCAAGTCAATGCATGCCTTTTTCATAGATGTCAAAGGGGGAGAAGTGTGACAAGAAACATGCAAATGAGGGATATCGAATGTGTGTGTGCCATCAATGTTTCTAGGTAGTTTCTATTAATGGAAAAGGATTATTTTTTGGAGTTATGTGTCCATTGTGTTTTCATTGATGTCAATTCCATTGATGTCAAGTGGTCTAGGTGAACTAGGTATGTTGGATAGGTGATCTAAGCATGTTGGCTAGGTGATCTAGGAGTCTTTGTAGTACAAAGTGAAGTAGTGAAATTCTTGGATCATGTGTATAATAGGTAAATGAACTCATTCTAAGGCTCATAATTTCAAGAAATAGGATTTGGAGCAAAATGCCACTTCTAGCCAAAACTGTCTTTAAGACACCCAGTTGTTCTGTATGAAAATGAGATGGGATGGACAATATCGAGAGCTATTATTTTGAAAAAAAATTAGAGATGATGGAGGAAGGTGTCCTAGTGATTCATGCAAAATTTTAGGTCATTATGAGGTCATTTGAGCAAGTTATGTGAGTTTTGCAAAATAGACCTATTGAAAAGCTCATTTTGAGTTTCCTAGCTTCTTAGCGGTCAAGAAAAAATATAGAGAATCCTTCGAATAAATCATAGAAGGAATTTTTTTGATTAAATTGGCATATAAATCATGTACAAAAATAATTTTCTCAAAAGGAGTTGTGGTTGAAAAGTGATGAGCATTTTGGTGGAACAAATTTTCTCTCTCTGATTGTGCACCAAATCGATAAGAGCAAAAAGGTGTAGTAGGAATCCAAGTCTTATTTAATCACTTCCAGAGTATCTCCATGTTAAATTTATGGTTTTTTCATGCTCATAATGTATTTTAATGTTTTGGTTCTTGAAAGTACATGTTGTTGCATGTGTCATTGTTTTTGGTTGTGAATGCTCATGGCATATGAGTGTTCTAGCTGTTTTCAATGGAGAACTTGCCCAAAACGTTCTCGGACTTCTTCCACATGTACTTGGAATTTTTTTTTAGCATATAAAATCCTCTTTGGTGTAGTTATACCTATGATCTTTGTTGGCACATACTTTCTGGAGAGCATTTAACTCAATGCACCTCAAAGCATTGTCCCATGAGCCCTTATTCCATTTCAAAATATTTGATCATCTTGGAAGAGTTAAAAATTTTATCTCCTTACAACATGAAGGATATGTTTTTGGTGTGTACTCACTTGGTTGAAAACAAGAAGTTTGAAAGCCTATTTTGTCTAGGTACAAGTTTTCAAGATAGTGATTTTCACTATCATTTTTCAAGCCGTGCTCAAGATTATAATCAATTTGTGTGAGATAATTACTTCATAGAAATGAAGAGTATCATGTTCAACACCACTCACATTCAATGCATTGACCCAATTAGAGTAATGGCTATTTCATTCATCAAGTTATCTTGCTCATTTTATCACTTGTATAGTCAAACTTTAACCATTGCAGGACAAACAATGTTCTATTACAAGAAAGAATAGATGATTTGTGACTTAAATCACTTGGAGAAGAATGAAATAAGTTGTAGTGAAGTCTCAAAACCCTCCTTAGTAGAATTTGAATTGTTTTAGTTGAATAAGTTTGCAATAAATATCCTCTCAAGACAATGACAATGAATATACCCTTGTTTAGGGTTTTAAGATGATGTTTTTGCTCGAAGCTCATGATTCATGTAGCGAAATTTTATAAAAATTGAACAGGATCTCTTGATGAAAGAAATATTAAACCTTTGCAAAAGAAATGGGATCTATTGATGGAGTGGTGGTCGATATCTCCTTGATGAAAACTTTGAAAAACATGCCCAGTCTATTAAACGTCTTTTTTCCTTTGAATCCCTTGGACTGTAAATAGATATCCTTGAATATATTGGTGAGAAAGGTTTGTATATAGTCTTAAATAGTTGAAGGAAAATCCTTGATTTTGAATAATCTCTTTAAAAAAGTGAAAAATCTATATCGTTGGACCTGTCTCTACCAATCAAGGAACAAGGTAAAAGTTTGAAACTTCATGTGACCATTTTAGAATTCTTCAAAGCTATTTTAAGACTATCACAACTTCAAGAAAATGTCAAATATATAGGAATATTTTATGAATGTAACCTTGATTCCATACATTTTTGAATCTCAGATCAAATGAATAGTACATACGAGGCATATGAAAGTAAATGAATACAATGAATATTTCAATCCTCCAAATTTGAACTTGTGCACTTTTTTTGGAGAATATGGTGAGTTCTTCTTGAGTTCTAACTTTTAAATATTATCTCATCTCGCTGAAGAATGTTAAAATATAGTTCTCGTCTTTTTCCAAATGTGAGTGTCTTTTGATGTTCTAAAGCAAATATGTAGAGTCTTTTTTTCTTTCTCAAGAAGGTGGAAGTTGAACAAGGTCTAGGAGAATCTCAAAGGATTATTTATCAGATTCATGCTTGAATGGACTCTAGAAAAGATCGAGATACATTTATCCAACCAAAAATACCAATAATGTGTAATATGACGAGTCAAATGAGTGGTGTACAAAATGGAGAGACTTTATTCTTGTAACGTGGTGATGAAAACCCCCTATTTTCTTATATTGAAGAACTCTTTGCTGCAAAGAAAAACATCTTGGGAATAGCCCAAAACCCTAGAAGATTCTTCTAGGTATGTATCTCAGTATAAGTGGCTTATAGGAGATGAAGTTCTTGTAATGATTTTTTTTTAAGAAGAACAATCTTACTATTTTATAGTAAATGTCATGTTGATGAGCTCTTGTTTGTGTTTTGTAAACTACTGATAAGAATCAAGTCGGTGTCTGTATTTTGAATATCAATAAATAAAATATGTGAGTTTGTTCTATATTCTTGTCACGTATGCATATCAAATTGTGAACAAGCACTGGTATAGGTGATTCATAAATTTTATATTCATTGTTTGAAATAGAAAAGAAAAGTTTTATTACAAGACTGATTCACCCCCTCTTAGTCCTTGTCAATTCTAACAGCCCTCTCACCTTGGTCAAGGAAGAGCTAGAAGTAGTAGGGTAAATTCATCCCCTTTGTGAAGGTGCCTCCTGATCACCTCCTTGATTTGAGTCATTGAGTTGAGTTTTGAAAGAATCCTCAGCTATCAATGAAAAAGAACTTTTCATTGTTCATAACTCTCTCAAATCCATCCCACTCAAGTTAGTTGCTCATCTCCCAAGGGTGATATTTTGGGAGCCAAAAGAAGGAATGAGAAAGATGATCATATAAGAAATGTTCCATGGCTATAAGAATGGATGATCTAAAGCTAAAATTATGAATGGTCTCGATATGGAAATATGACTTATCTTGAGCTTAAGGTATGAATGGTTCGAATTGGAATTACAAATGGTTTGAAGGAGGAAATATGAATGATTTGAGGATGGAAGTATACATAATCTACAACTAGAAGTATAAATGGTCCTAAGTTGGCATATTGTATTTATTAAATCGAGAAAGACAATTAGAATGGGAATCTTCTCATTCTTAAAATTATCATATAGGTATGTTTATTATTTTGAATCTATATCATGTTGATTTTATGAGAATCTTCCACACTCTTTCTATATTGCTTGTATGAGAATGGGAATTTTCCCATTCTAAACATTCTCATTATTTCAAATATCTTCCAAATGCTTTCAATATTGATTATATGATAATGGAAAAGGAAAATCTAAATTATGAATAGAACAACCAATCATTTCAAGACCAAATACCCTAAGTAGCTCAATATCACAAACCACAAGTAGTTGAATGACGTAAACCCTAAGTAGTTTAATATCATAAAACCCGAGCACCCGAATGGCATAAAATCTAATCTACTAAATATTTTGAGTGATATACAGGGTATTGTGTTATTGTTTTTATTTTAATTTTTATAAAATGACACATCTTGGGGTGCGAGAGGCCCATGCTTATTTCAATAACTATGAGTACAAGGAAAATTCTTGTTTATTTTTACTACAATTTTGATTCCTTGTGATACTCACAAGCCTACGGGAGAACCTAAATATTTATGGGGAAAGATCGACCCCAAAAATTTCGTGATAGAGTTTACCATGGGAAGCCCCTTGAACTATAAGATAGAATTAAAAGGCCAAGAATAAGAAGGAGAGAGAAACACGTGCTTTTGATGCAATGTTGCTAAAGACAAATTTCCAAAGAAGGTGGATTCAAGAGGAAAGAGTATTTTCTATTGAGAGTGATGGAATTTATAAGCCTAGGATAAAGGATTTTGGTCATCTTATTTCAATTGGAAAGCTTATTACTTGATTTACCAAGATGTAGGTGATACACGTATAGGTGTAGGTGCAGCTACTAGGGAATCCCTTAATGATGATATCAAGGTGTTTCTGTTGAGTTTGAGGAGTAGGAAGATGATGATGATATTGATTTAGATCAAGTGCATGAAGATAGTGATACTGAGGATGATGTTGATGGGTAGGGTTCCAATGAAAGCCGGAAGCTATGCAAAGCGTCTTCAAGAGGAAATATTCTTTTCTATTTTAAACATTTAGGAAATATATAAGGAATGAGAAATATGTTGGTGATAATTAGAATGAATAAATGGGCATATGTCCATTCTCATTTATATTAAATATAGAATGAATGAGAGAGATGATTGTATGAGAATGCATATAATGGGTGTAATGGACAATTCATACTTCCATCTCCGGACCATTCATACTTCTAGCTCTTGACCATTTCTACTATTTCTCCAATATAATTAATTTACTTGAGAAATAGTAGAAATGGTTTGGAGCTTGAAGTATGAGAATGGACATCTTCCCATTCTAATCATAATTTCTCATACAATATTCTTTCTCATTGGTTCTATATTACCTAAAATTTGAGAAAGGGCATATGCCCATTGTATAAACATTCCTATAATATATCATAATTGCAATCAGGCATATCATTAAAAATACATTCTCATGAAGGAAATATAAAAGGAATGAAAAAAATGAATGCATGAAAATGAATAGAATGGGCATATGCCAATTTTTGTAAAGGTAATTATATAGAAACAATGAGAAAGATGATGGTATGAGAATGAATAAAATGGGAGGATACCAATTATTATATTATAGGAAATGATTAGAATGGGAATATTTCCATTATGAACATTTAGGCAATATAGAAGGATTGAGAAAGATGATTGTATGATAATGAATAGAATGGGCATATGTCAATTCTCATAAAGGAAAAATAGAAAGAATGAGAAAGATGATTGTATGAGAATGAGTAAAATAGGTAGTTGTCCATTCTAAAAATTTAGTAAATATAGAAGGAATGAGAAATATGATTTTATGAAAATAAATATAATGGACATATGTTTATTCTCATATTATATGCAATGATTATAATTTTCATATGCCCTTCTCAATATTTAGGTAAGTATAGAATGAATGATAAAGATGATTGTATGAGAATGAATAGAATGGGAAGATGTCCATTCTCATAAAGGAAAAATAGAAGGAATGAGAAAGATGATTGTATGAGTAGGTAAATTTACTCCCCAAGAGAGAGTGGTAGTTGATACTAAAACTTAGATAATATGCCCATCAACAAAAATTTCTTCTACCAAAGTCCTACCTCTCCTCGTCATCCCTGCATGGTGAAATAGCTATCCATAAGGAAAAAGGTGTCTCAAATCATTATTTTTCACTTGATTAAATTTCTCTGGAAATAATTTATGGTATAGCACTATCTTCCAAAAGACATCGTCCAAGGGTTTCATTTGCAAGAGTTTGGTCCCTTACGAAACCGGTAGTTGTTGTTGTTTCTTTCTAGAATGAAAAAATATCAAGATTGGTGATTTCTAGAAAAATGCATCACCTTTTCATAAAACACGTCATGCATTAGCTAGTCATAGTGATCCTAATATTTTTAGTGTAGCTATAATATTATATTTTCTTCATTGAGTAACTAATTATATATTCTTAATATAGCTATAATATTTTTCTTTCTTCAATGAGTAACTAATTTTGGAAGTTATAAAAGTGTTCTAGTAAAGCTACTAACCTTTTTATAACTTTAATATTATAGTAGATGTCTTGTTTAGTTTCAAGTGTAACTCATTTTCTTCAATTTATTTTTTTATTGAGAGGACGAGGTCTATAACTATTATCGAAATAGAACAACCCTTTCAACTTGTCAACCATTAAGAACTGGGAAACATCCTCATAATTTGGCAATGTTGCAGATAATCCAACCAACCATAATTTTTCTATAACTATTATCAAAATAGAACAAACATTTTGACTTTTCAACCCTTAAGAATAGGGAAACATCCTCAAAATTTGGCAATGTTGCAGATAATCCAACTAACCATATCATTTCCTAGGTATTCTCAATTTTCCTAACTTTCTTGGAAAAATTCTTTCCAAAATCAATCATATATTTTCATTTAGAGGTTGAATATGATCAATCCATTATCTTCTTCTTTCATTTCATCATCATCAATACCACCCATTTACATGGCTTATGAATTATAGGCACACTCATTAAACTCAATAACAACACCAATATCATCATCAAGGGATTCCTAGTAGATGTACCTACACATGTACCCAAATTGTTTACATCATGGTAAATTGGTAATAAGTTTTCCAATCAAAATAAGCTAACCAAACTCCTCGGCTCTAATCCTATAAATTCCGTCACTTGCAATGGAAAATAATCTTTCCTCTTGAAGTCACCTTATTTTGTGTCACTCTTCAACACTACTCTTTGCATCCAAAGTAGGAGTTTCTCTATCCTTCTTATTTGTGTCCTTTTTAATTCTATCCTATAGTTCAGGGGATTCTCATGGTAAAATTTGTCACCAATTTTATTGGGGTTTATCTTTTCCCATAAATATTTAGGTTCTCTCATAGGATCGTGAGTATCACACAGACTTTAAATATGTAGTTAAAACTAAACTAGAATCTTTGTAATAATGAGAATCTTTAGAATGTGCATTTTTCCATTATCACACAAGAAATATAGAAAGAGTGAAAATATTCTCATAAAAGCAATATGATATACAATTAGAATGATAAACATACTTGTACTATGAGAATGTTTAAAATGGGCGGATGCCCATTCTCATTCTCTTTCGATTTAAGAAATACAAGATGTCACCTAAGACCATTTATACTTCTATCTCCGGACCATTCTACTCTGGACCATTTGTAATTCCTACTCTGAACCATTCATACTTCCAACTAGACTAGTCATATTTACAAATCTATACCATTCATACTTCTAGCTCTAGATCATCCATTCTTCTCACCACCGACCATTTCTCATACAATCATCTTTCCCATTCCTTTTATATTTCCTAAATATTCGAATGGAAATATACCCATTCTAATAATTTCTTATAATATGAGAATGGACATCCTGCCCATTCTATTTATTCTCATACAATCCTCTTTCTCATTCCTTCTATATTGTATGAATGTTCGAATGGAGAAATTATCATTCTATTCATTCTCATACAATCATCTTCATCATTCTTTCTATATTACCTTCACGATAATTGGCATATGCCCATTATATTCATTTTCATACAATCATGTTTCTCAATCCTTCTATATTTCCTTAATGTTCGAATAGACATATGCCCATTCTATTCATTATCATACAATCATATTTTTCATTCCTTTTATATTGCCTTCATGAGAATGTTTTTAATGATATAGCCCGATTGAAATTATGATATATTACGAGATTAATCATATTGGAGAAATAGTTGAAATGGTCAAGAGCTAGAAGTATGAATGGTATGGAGCTAGAAGTATGAATTGTACAAAGTGGAAGTATAGTTTGGAGCATATTAAATTATTCAAGAAATAAAATCAAGTTGAACTAAATATCATAATTATAATTAGGAATATGTCCATTTTGAACATTCAAGCAATGAAGGAATGAAAATATCAAATATCGATTGTATGAGAATGAATAGAATGGGTAGATATCCATTCTCATAAAGGCAATATATAAGGAATGAGAATTTAAGATGCCCGTATGAGATTGAATAGAATGGGAAGATGTACATGCTCATATTATTGGAAAATATTAGAATGGGCATAACCCCATTCTCGAACATTTATACAATATAGAAGGAATGAGAAAGATGATTTTGATTATAATGAGAATGAATAGAATGGTAAATGTTCATTCTCATTTAGGTTAAAGATATAATGAATGAGAAATATGATCGTATGAGAATTAATAGAATAGGAAGATACCCATTCTCATATTATAGGAAATGATTATAATGGGAATATTACCATTCTAAACATTTGGACAATATATAAGAAATGATAAAGATTATTGTAATAATACTATATCCTCCACTCAGGGGTCTTCTCATGGTAAAATTTGTCACAAAATTTCTTGGGGTCTATTTTTTACCATCAAGATTTAGGTTCTCTCGTAGACTCCATGAGTATCACGGGGATTTGAATATGTAGTTAAAAGTAATCTGAAAATTTCCATGTACTCATACTTCTTGAAATGAGCATGGGGATCCAAACCTCCCCCAAGATGTGTCATTTACCCTATTATTTATCAAAATTTAAAGAAAAACAATAACACACTATCATGTATATTGTTAAAAATATTGAGTAGCTTAGGTTTTATGTTATTCAATTGCTTGGGGTTTATGATATTTAACTACTCATGGTTTATGACGTTTAACGACTTACGGTTTGTGATATTGACTTGCGCAGCATATGTGGTATTGAAGTGCTTGGGGTTTGTGATATTGAACCAGGTTTGAATTCACGATGGTAGAAGAAATCTAAAAAATTGTAAATCCTACAAAGTTTTTCAAATATATATATATATATATATATATATATATTAAGAAACAATACAAACACCCAACTAGTTTCCAGTATCAACACCTTTGAGCCTTGACTCACTACTCCACTTTGAGATGGATTCAAAGAAAATATAAAAAATTTCATGAACTAGATTGGCTCATAGTTACCCTCCCTTGTCTAAGATGAATCCCTTAGTTTCTAGAGGTTTATGATATTCAAATGCTCATGGTTTATGATGTTTAACTTCTTATCTTCCATCTCATCATCATCAAGGATTTTTCAATTCATCTTAATTATCTTCCTTTCTTTATGATGTTATTCCTTGGGTACATGAGTACACCAAACTATTTTTATCCTATAACATTACGTAAAATAAATTTTATAAGATCAAAAATTTCATAATCCAAAAGCCTCACCAAATTGTTCTCCACCTCGATCGTCGCCCTCTTCTAGTTTCTTCAAAAATACATGAAGCAAGTATCTAGCTATGCTTTGAGGGTCAATCATATAAAATCCTATGAGATTTTTCATTGAAGATATTATTAAGAATCTATTCCCCATACATTCAATCCCTCGTATTCTTCTTCCATGTCATTTTCATCCATACCACCCATTTGAATAACTTTTGATTTTTGCATCCTACCCATCATCATCATTCTTGGTATCACTACCATCTTACAATTGATATAAATCACTATCATTATCCTCTTCCTCCTCCTCATACACAACAACAACACTTATATAATCATAAAGGGCTTCCTTGATAGCCACACCTATATCTTAGTGTTTGGATCCCGATAAATTGGTAATAAGCTTTGTAATTGAAACAAGATGACCAAACTCCTTGGTCCTAGTCCTATAAATTCCATCACTCACAATATAAAAAACTATTTCCTCTCTAATCCCATGCTTTCGACATCCCTCTTCGACCATTTCATCCAAAGTAGGATTTTATTTCTGCTTCTTCTTGGCCTTTTTAATTCTATACAACAATTAACGAGGATTTCGATGGTAAAATATGTCACCAAATTTCTTGGGGTCAATCTTACCCCATGGATATTCAGGTTCTCATGTATGCTCATGGGTGTCATAGGGATTTGAATTTATAGTTCAAAATAAAGCTGGAAGGTTCCATTTACTCATACTTCTTAAATGGAGCATGGGCCTCTGTACCCCCTAATATGTGTCATTTTATGAAAATTAAAAGAAATATAATAATGCACTTCCTTGTATAGCATTCAAAATATTTATTAGCTTATATTTGATGTTATTTAGATCCTTGGGGTTTATGATATTCATATATCCATATCCAAACTAATCATATTTTCATATCAATACCATTCATACTTCTAGCTCCGAATCATCCATTTCTCATACTATCATTGTTTCCATTACTTTTATATTGTCTGAATGTTTTGAGTGAAATATGCCCATTCTAATCATTTCCTATAATATGATAATGGACACCTTTCCATTATATTCATTCTCATATAATCAATTTTCTCATTCCTTCTATATTTAATGTATGAGAATGGACAACTACCCATTCTATTAATTCTCATACAACCATCTTTCTCAACCCGTCTATATTGCCTAAATTTTCAAAATGGACATATTCCCATTCTAATCATTTCCTACAATATGGCAAATGAACATCTTCCCATTCTATTCATTCTCATAAAATGTCATTTCTCATTCTTTCTATATAATTTCTTTATGATAATGTGCATATGCCCATTCTATTAATTATCATACAATCATCTTTCTCTTTTCTTCTACATTTCCCTTTAAAAAACATTCTTGTAAAGGCGATGTAAAAGGAAAGAGAAAGATGATTGTATGATAATGAATAGAATAGGCATATGCCCATTATCATAAAGGAAATATAGAAATAATGAGAAATATAATTTTATGAGAATGAGCAGAATGGGAAGATATCCATTATTATATTATAGGAAACGATTATAATGGGCATATGTCAATTCTGAACATTCAAGTAATAAACAATTAATGAGAAAGATGATTACATGAGAATGAGTAGAATGGAAGATGTCAATTCTCATATTATAGGCAATGATTAGAATGGGCATATGTCCACTATCATAGTATATGAAATCATTAGAATGGGCATATGTCCATTTTGAACATTATGGAAATATAGAGGGAATGAGAAAGATGGTTGTACGAGAATGAATAAAATGGGCGATTGTCTATTCTCATTTAGGTTAAGTATAAAATTAATGAAAAAGATGATTGTATGAGAATAAATATAATGGTAAGATGTCCATTCTCATATTATATGTAATGATTATAATGGGAATATGTCCATTTTGAATATTCAAGAAATATGACACCGAGAGTGGGGGGGGTGAATCGGTGTCATCGTAGTTTTACCTTTTTAAATATGATAAGATAAAACCATAAACACACATAAGAAAATTGCAAGAGAGAACACAGTGACACAAGGTTTAATGTGGGAAACCCAAAATGGGAAGAAAACCCACTGAAAGTTTGAACTAAGCTTTGGACTAATTTTTCCTACTTATGTTACAATAGTTTCAAGATTGAGCTTCAAATCAATCTAGAGCTACAAATTTGATGAAGATGCTACATGATCTGGAGGTTTCAACCCCATGGAATTCAATCATCTTCTACTTGGTCTTTAATGAGCTTCAAATCCCTAAGAAGCTTCTCCCTAACTACTAAGCTATCACTTAGACTTGTTCCACCAATTTGGTCACTCTTGAGTTACTATCTCCAAAGCAATGATGATGACCCTAGATTGGCACTCTGTCTCTGTTTCCTTGTCACTCTCTATTTTATTCTACTTGGGCTTAATTTTTAGGCTTGAAATTTAGACACTTTCTTCACTTTTCAAAAATAGTCAAAATCAGTCTTCAACTTTGTCTTGTACTGATTTAAACTTTCTTCTCACACCCTACACTTCATTCATTCACTATTTTGTCTCAATGCACATAACAAGTCTTCAAACAACTATTATTTTTCACTTCTCAAGCTCACACTTACACCATGTATTTCTGTAGTACTTCTTAATCAATGTTTTGTATAGGAATGTATACCAAATATTAACTATCTCTTTACCTCATACACACTTCAAACTTCTCCATTCATCTTATTCTTCTTATTACCACATATTCAACATCAAAATTGTCTTTTCATCCTGTCTCTGCTCACTCTTGCTATCTTCTTTTCAAAACTTGCAATGTGTTCTTCACTTTTTCATACTCACACACTTAGCACATTGAATTCATGCCACTGTATGATCATCAGGACAACCCAAAATCCCTTACACTCTTAATCTTCTATTGTCTCAGTGTTTCTTGCTTATCAATATCTCCAAAAACATATCACAGTCTCACACAAGTACTTCTTGATCTTCATTGTTCTAGGAAGGACAGTCACAATCCTTTTTCACTTCACAGAATGTTTTGAACCTGTATACTCAAGAGAAATGACATATACATACCTTGTCAAAAGCACTCTAATCACTGATTTCATAGTCTCATCTTCATGCATTAAACCAATATATATAAATTTTCTACCAAAAACTAGCTTTTTATTTTCCACTCCAAGCTCTATTAGATTTCAGGATTCTCACTTGAACATTGGCTCTTCATCTTCTTTTCACTCAAAAATTCTCCACATTATATTTGTGTTCAATAATCTATGTAAATCTCATTCAAAGAGTAACTTCATTATATGACAATTATAATTCTTATCAAAAGAACCTAAAATAATTCATACTTTACTCTTCCTATTTTTATAAGACTAGAATTATTTGTAAAATATGGATAAAACAAGGTTTGTGTCTTTTTCTCTTCTCCATGAGCCAAAATTTCCAAAAACAAGACTAGAAGGAGTCTCTTGCTCTTCTATATCAGGTGTGTGAGGAAGTTGAAAGAACAAGAACCTAAGGAGACTTATCAGTTTCTTCAAACACTTCACTAGCTTGAATTCAAAGATTTAAGGAGTCTTCTTTCAAAATTTCTTGAAAATTTCACATGATTAAATTCACAAGACATCATGCTTTCAACTGAAATTCAACTTTTTGTATGGAGATGCATACGATTGATCATTGTTGAGAAATTTGTTGTACTTCAAGCTGAACCAGATGTATTCAAACATCTCAGATGATCTTTAAGACCTGTAGACTTCCTTGATGCCCTAAACCAACAATAACCAACATGTTTTGCTCAAGTTTTTCAGAAAATTAGAGGAAAACAAACCATCGATGTTCATGTTGCACTATAAATGTTCATTGGATCACTTGACCAATAAAACAAAGAAATTCTAGCTCAAAAAAACTCACTCATGCCCTTATTATACTTAACATTTCATTCATATCTTTAGCCAATCAAAAAAGTTGCTTTGACATTGAGAAATTTGAAAAGAAGAAGATGAAAATTGTTCTCAATAGACTATATATGGTTTTGACACTTCGCTAAAGAAATATTTTACCACACTCAATAATTTACATCCATTCCTTTTGCAAAAATTCTAAACACCCTAATAGAGGATCTGTCCAAATCTTGTGATTTTTCATTGGTTGAATTTGAAGAACTCAACATAACTTCATTTGAAAACCCTAACTCAGGGTATTGGCTCTATGATAGACCCGATAGCTCTTTTAATTTATTTTGAGATAAAAATTGTATGAACAATTGAAATTTCAACTCTAAAAAATTTGACACACCACCTTGGAGCTTTATTTGCCAAAATTCACTTTGAATTTTCTTCAAATATCTTCAACTAACATGAATATGGTCCTCAAAACTTTAGAATAGTCAACATTATTATGACCATCACAATAATGTCAAACTGGGACATTTTGTTCAAGTTATGGATACGATGTAGAAGAAAAAATACCATTATGAGGTCATTTACAAACACCGAAATTGTATACATCCTTTGAGGTGGCTAAAAACATTAGCATTTTTAGTTCATACCCGAGAATTGAGGATAGGGAAGTCTTGACCGAGCTTAGAAGCAATTGAAGTAAGTTTGAAATTTGATCTCCGGATTAATAGGGCATCTTTAGAACCCTTGGAAAATTAAATATGAGGGGGTAACACTTTGTACATATTAAATATGCACCTTAAGAGGAAGAATAACATAATTGCATGTTTGAGTATGAGCGAATAGGTCTTTAGGACTCCGGGACATGATAGAGACAAAACTTACACCTTAATCTTCATTTGGAATTTGTAACCTTTTAATTTTTTTTCAAGTTCCATAACTAGGTTGAGATAAGTTATTTTATCCTTTGAACATGATAACAAGGTTGATTGAGTGCAAGACATAGAGGCAGATCTCTCAAGACTATGACTTCAGACCACTGTATGTAGATAGCTTCTCCATTTGAAATTTTCCTTGAAACACCTTCTGAGAGCTAAAAAAAACTATAAATGAAATAAATGACACTTTATAAATTATTGAACAATATTTGGAGACAAACTTCACCTTTTTTCTCTTATTGATTTGGTGCACAACCGAGGAGAGAGAAAAACTTCTCCACCAAAATGCTCATAACTTTTCAACAACACCTCCTTTTGAGAAAAATATTTTTGCACATGATTTCTATGCCAATTTATTCCAAAATTCCTTCTATGATTTATTTTAAGGAGTATGTATAATTTTTCTTGAAGGCTAAGAAGCTAGGCAACTCAAAATGAGCTTTTCAATAGACCTATTTTGCAAAAACTCACATAACTTGCTCAAATGACATAACATTGACCTAAAATTTTTCATGAAGCACAAGGACACATTCCTCCATCACCACCCATGATTTTTTTGATAATAATAGGTCTAAAATTTTCTATCCCATCTCATTTGCATGCAAGAACACTGCTTATTCTCAACACCATTTCTGACCAACATACAAAGTTAACTCCTGGAGCTAAGATGAACCTAATATTTTCTCACACATGATTTTACTTCTCAAGGCATCAACCATGATTTTTCTTACCACCATCTTGTTACACTTCATTAGGTACACAAAACCACCACAGAAATGGCATCGCCACTCACCTTCCAAGACCTTGTCTTCTTGAAACCGCATGAATTCACCTTGAACCTCTGAAAAACACTTGAGAAGCACTTGAGAATCCTACTCTTGAATTCTCCCTTTGCCATCAATTACTTTAACATCGATGACAACAACCATCAACACGACATGGTGCAATAATATCCCCTTTGTCATTGATGACAACATACTGAAACTTGATGGCAAAATGATATATGAAACAATTTTCTAGTACTCTCTCTCCCCCTTTGAGATCTATGACAAAGATACACAAGCACACCAAACTAATTAGATTGGAAAAATTCAACAAAAAGAGAATGCTCATACCTTACATGCACTCCCCTAGAAAAATATGTTCCCTTTAGAGCTCTTGTATCAACATAAAAGGATCCTCTAGACTTGTAATGATATTCAACCAAGATCCCCTTGATCATATACACCTTTAATTAGTCTTCAATTAAAACAATACCTTTCTTACAAGGATTTTTTCAAGCCCAAAAACACATGTTTCTTACAAAGCTAGTATAAGCACAATTTAGCACAACTTGTTCCAAAACTCCTTCATGAGACAACTTTTGACAAACTTCTCAACCTTCTAGAAAACAAGATTCATCAAGATACCCTTCTTCAATGCTCCTCCTAGACTCCTGAACCACTTGACTAGAAATTTTCATCATTTCTTAAGTACCTTGAGAAAAATTATGCCATGTTCAGAAGGATACCAAGCTTCCCATGGAAAATTGACCCATTCATACCATTTACACCTGTAAAAGCATTAATCTAAGCTGTGGCATTGTATCATACTAAAAATAGTCATATGACCCACTATTCATTCACAAATTTGAGAAAATCCTTCAATATTTCTTTTGAGACCATTGAAAATGCATATATGTTGAATCCTAATCTCTAAAAATCACTTTACAACCTTCTATAACTTCCAATCTTTACTTAGACTTAATCATAATCATAGTCTGAGATACACGTTTATCCAAGAATTTATGACTTGACCATAGACTTTCACTAATTTGCAGCATGAAAATTTTCTCATTTACAATCATTCAGTGTCCTATCACACTCTGAGTTTGCTTATAGAGGATATCAAGAGTAGTGTTTCTATCCTTGACTATGAGAACCTTAGACAACCTTTTCAACACTTTCTATTCTTTGCATAAGAAGGTACAACAGACCACTTAATACAAGACTCATAATTTTCACTTCCAGACTGAAATTATGCACATTGAGAGATGACTGATATGTACTGATATACAACACTTAAGGAGAGAATCATGCTTATTGTTATATATTTAATCTGAAACAAAAAAATTTTTAAGAACAATACTATGACAAAAATCTTATACTTCTCTTTTCCTAAAAAATTAACCATGACTTCCATACAAGACTTGTCAAGTACATGACCTTTAAAAATATTAAAAGACATACCTTAGGATTCTTTCCATGCTTGAACATATTGAATGCATTTATCAACACCAACTGATAACAAGAACCTTCAAGATCATAATTTTATTCTTTTCCAATTGATGCATGACTTCTAGAATCCAAGAGAAGGCATACCACTATTATTGTGAAATCAAAGCACCCGCAAATGAGTTATGGATCTATTTTTCTAAGGCAGGGTCATTTGGTGTGATTTGCATAACATTGGATCATTCCCCAAGTTGTGGGACTTGCAAATGGGAATGATCCTCCAGAGAAGGTTGGTTCCTCTTCCTAATCTACCTACCACAAGCTATTCCAGTGTAGGCAAGCTAATCTAATCCTAATCT
This sequence comes from Taxus wallichiana var. yunnanensis, assembly GCA_018340775.1. NCBI lineage: Eukaryota > Viridiplantae > Streptophyta > Pinopsida > Cupressales > Taxaceae > Taxus > Taxus wallichiana. The sequence goes on from CM031243.1 coordinate 371,420,671, forward strand.
AACTTCCAAGGAGACAAGGAGAGAAAGAAAACTAGAAAAAAAGAGCCCACACTAAAACGGTGATACACCAGAGAAGGAAAATGTTTATCATCTATTAAAACTACCATGGAAACAAAGAGATGTGAGCAATGAAGAGAATGGACAAGTGCATCATAGACCGAGAGATGGAATTCACATAGAAAATGCTCCAAAATCCCTTTAAAATAGCTCCAAAACCTAGAAATGACATTCAAACATGCATAGATTCCTGCAACAATGAGAGGCAGGCAAGAAGATGAAATAAAACGAGCAAAGGATGAACAAATGCATCACAAAAACACATTTTATTGCTCTAGATTTACACAGTCCACCATTTCACGGAAAGAGGCAAAAAACATCATTACAGAGAAGGGAGGAGGTTCAAACTCCATTTTTAACCCTGGGGAAGAAAAGAAGGGGGAGGCAGAGAAGAAAAATGAACAACCTCTTGAAAAATGATGCCTTTGTTACATTATATAGCAAAATGCGAGAAGGAAAGGGAAAAAATGCGGGATTTTCTCCAACCACTTTTCAAAATGCATTTTAATTCTTCATCTATTGATGGGCTTGATGTAAAATCTCATATTTCCATGTATCTACTTCACAGATGAAGAAAATGACCCATACTTCATTAAATTTGGTAGTTGGAAACTGGTTTTGTCTTTTCCCGTGCCAAAATGCACTTTCCAATTTTCTCCCACAAATCTTCACCAAAATGCAAAATTGAAGATTCCATGATGAAGAGAATCTCTAGATCTTTCCATTGGTACCAAGATTGTCAAAATGGAGCTCGGATCGAAAGATATGGCTCTCTGAGTTTTTCCTTTACGTTTTCTACAAAAAAAAACAGCTCAGGAAAAATTTGAACTTTTCTCCCACAAACCATTGATGATGTGGCATCCAATGGGGTCAGCGAAGGTAGGGGCTTCCTTTTTTCTATTTTACATTTTTTGACAAAAATTCAAACAATCCAATTTACCTCAAGTCCCGCATCCCCGCATTAGCTTTTTGATGGGGCCGCAGGTCGCATTTTGATTTTATGCCTTTTGGAAGAAAAGGCAATTTTTCACTTTTTCTTCCGATGCCCCACCGGTCCACATTGGCTTTGAATTGGGCAAGAAATTTGAATTTTTCCCTTTGGGCGGGGTTGCAAGCCATTTCTTCACTTTTTGCATTTTGGAACAAAGGGAAAAATTTGAACTTTACCTCCGATGGCCTAGTTCCTCACTGTTGATTTTGGCCTGCCATGTGGCGCTTCTAGGTGCCTTCGGAGATGTGGCAAAAATTTTAACTTAGAAAATTTTGTGAACAAAATTTTAAAGTCTCTAAAATCCTCTCGCAAGCTCGCATTAGTGCCTTTGGATGAAATGTTGCCACGTGTCCCTTTCGGGACTTAGTCAAATTTTCAATTGTTTCCTTTTATAGGCTTGCGGGAGTGCAAATGAATTTTTCACTTTTAACCAAAAGTGCTAAGTTCTCAAAATCTTCCCCTGCTCTGCCGACCGAGATTCCTTGGCTAATATCTCTCCATATCTCTCGTAGGTCCACCTTGGGAAAATTTTCCTCCTAACTCCGCCAAGCCATAACTCAAAAAATACAAGGAGTTAGGAAGAGTTATTTACCTTTCTAGAAAGGTGGAGAAATTATCTATCTAATGATGTAATTTCTAGAATTCCTTGAGTGCTTAAAACTTGTGAAATTTTTACTAAGGCACAAAAGGAATAAGTTAACCCAAAATAAGAGGGAGCTTATTTTGGTTAACAACTTTGGTGACTCACAGGGGTCATCTGCTGCTAGATGAATGATTAGTGGCCTTTGTTGCATCCATTAGGCATGGAGTCAATCCGATAACCAATTATCTGATATAACTCTAAAATCTAACCTCTCGAGCCTCTTGGGAACCCACTGAAACTTAGAGTTGATCTTCACCAAAAGCCAACTGAAATGGACTTGTGCAAGAGCAAAACAACAACACCAAAAACTATGTACAAATTGAAAATCATACATGCTCCAAATGGAACATGTAGAGTGTGCAAAAGCACTTCTTCTACTAAAAACAAACCTACCTACTCTACTCTAACCAAGAGCAAAGGGAAATCAAACAAAACCTACAACTGAGCAAGGAGAAATAGCTTCCCTTCCTAAAAAATGGCAGCCATGCAATTGATTTGGCATTGAAGTTGGCTGGTTGGATGAGTGAAAAACTAACAAGAAGCTGGTCCTCCACCCAAATAACCAAAGTATCAGCTAGAGACAAATCAAATACCTCTTTTAGTTTCTCTGCATTTGGATTGAAGAGGTATGACAGCTGATCCTTGGTGCTTTGCATATCATCCTCATGCCCTGAAATGGACATGACTAGTTGTGGCTACTCCTTTGGCTCCAATGAAGCCAAATATCTAATTGGGAAAGGTCTAATCTGATTGGTATGCCCATAGCTTTTATAACTCCAAAAATGGAGTCCTCTTGTAGACCTTCCTAGGTGAATGATGTGGAAGGAATGGTGGAACTCTTCTGCTCTTTCCCTCCTTCCTCTAGTTCTTCTCCATCAAAACAATCCTCCAAATCAAACAAGTACTTTGCTTCATTATTGTCATGCTACAAATTTTCAACCTCTTCCATGGTGTTTTTTTGACCAAAAAATTGTTCACCATGTTTTCTCTCTTCCTGAATATTGATTTTGAAAGATCAAACTCTTCTTCAAAGACTAGAACTCGAGGAGATGAAGTAGAAGGCAGAACTGAAGGTTCCTTTATAGCCTGTTTCATGCTTGAAGCTTTTGGATCTGCATTTCTCTTCTCCACAGCTGGAAAGCACTCCTCTTCTTTTGGATTTAGAGCATCTTCTCCTTCCTCTGCTGCTTGAAGACCATCTTGCCCTTGGATGACTTCTTCCTCTAGCATGAAGCTTGTCAAGTCAAACTCTTCAATCTGCTACTCTAGAGGACTAGTTGGGGCTGCAAGATATCTTTTAGAGCTTTCTTCCATGATGTATTCATCAACCAAAATAGGCCCTTCAAATGAAAGCAAGAAATTATCAATGATGCCTTCTTCTTCTACTACTATAAACTCTGATTTGGTCTCATCCATTTGCTCCTTTCCAATGGGACTTTGAGCTGATTTTTCTTCCTCTTCCATGGCTGATTGTGCAGGTTGAATTGGATTAGCATTTCTCTCAGACATAGTGCCAACATAGACACTGCATAGAGAGAAAATAGGCTCTTGATTTTCTTCTCATTGTCTTTGTTCTTCTTATGCTTTGCAACAAAATCAGTTTTAGCCTCTTCTTATGCCAAAATCAGTTTTAGCCACCACTGGCTCTTCAACTTTTACCTCCTCTTTGGGCTTAACCAATAAGGGAATTTTCTCAATCCCATAACTAAGAGAAAATATTACTAAGCTCTTAATCATTTCTTCTTCTCTATTTGGCTCCTCTATCTGTTGGTCCTTGACTGATTTTTGGTTTTCATCTTCCCCACATGGAATTGGGAAGGCAAGAGAAGGATTGGGTTGGGATTCAACCGGTTGTGCATTTGTTTGTGGTGGTGGAGGAGGTAGAACTTCTTGTTTCTTTGGAGGGGAAGGTATTTCTTTTGGCTCTTGTGGAGGGGATTTGTATTTGGAAGATAAGAGGGCATACAAACTGAGATGGGATAGAAGACTAGGGGATGGAGAAATGGATTTCACACTTGGGGCAACATTTAATGGGAAGCTTAGAAATTGAAGCTCAAATTGAGATGGTGCTTCTTGAGGAGTGGAGAGAAAATTACCGAGATAATGGTGTAGGCTTTACCCATTGACAAGGCTACCTAGTACCAAGTTCATAGGCCTCTATCTTTTCAATCCATCATGTGTAAGTTGGGAAACATCTCAATCCGAAGTCTAGCTTCTCTTGATGGCTGTAGTGTCTTGGAAAAGGACCTTCCCATGGGAAAATTTCCTACATCCAATCTTGAATGCCTTAATTTAAGATGTTTCCTTGAATGCACCATGCTAATCTCCATTTTTGGATCTTCTCCAACATACCAAAGACATCTTGCATTTGATTTTCTTCATTGTTTGCATATCCCTATTCTTGGAAAGCTCCATAGCCAAACTGATTTTGGCATTGCTGCTCATAGGGGTAGACATGTTGATTTTGAATCTACTCATAATGCCAATTTGGAGGAGTTGTAAAACATATTGGAGGTGGACTGCTCATTGTTGTAGGTATGAATTCCACTGTGGGAATGAAGCCATGATTGCATAACTTCATAGAATGGAAAAGAATGAAAGAGATGGAAAGAAGAATGGATGAAAGTGGATGGAAAGAAAGGTCTACAACTTAGAAAATGGGTTGTTTACTAGGTGGAGTCACCAGATGTGCAATTTAAAGCTTCTCATAAGCTGGAGATTTACAACAAGTGCACATCAATCTTGTTGCAATGAAGTGAATACCTCTTAGGTCCCACTGGGCATGCCAAAACTGTTAGTGCGAAATCACAGCACCCCCAAATGAGTTATGGAACTACTTTTCTAAGGCAGGGTCATTTGGTGTGATTTGCATAACATTGGATCATTCCCAAGCTATGGGACTTGCAGATGGTAATGATCCTCCAAAAAGGCTAGTTCCTCTTCCTAATCTACCCGCCACAAGCTATTCCAGTGTAGGTAAGCTAATCTAATCCTAATCTAGCTTCCAAGGAGACAAAGAGAGAAAGAAAACTTGAAAAAACATAGCCTACACTAAAATGGTGATACACCAAAGAAGGAAAATGTTGATCATCTATCAAAATCATGCTATGGAAACAAAGAGAGGTGAGCAATGGAGAGGATGGACAAGTGCATCATAGACCGAGATAGACTTCACACAAAAAATACTCCAAAATCCCTAAAAACACATATCCAAAACTTGTAAATGACATTCAAACATGCACAGAGAGGCCTTGTAATAATGAGAGGCAAGACGATGCAATAAAACGAGCAAAGGATGGACAAATGCATCACAAAAACATGTTTTTATTGCTCCAGATTTACACAGTGCACCATTTCACATAAAAGAGGCAAAAATTTCCATTAAAGAGCAGGGGAGGAGGTTCAAAATCCATTTTCGACCCTAGGGAAGAAAATAAGGGGGAGTCAGACAAGAAAAATGAACAACCTCTTGAAAAATGATTCCTCTATTACATTATATAGAAAAATGCGATAAGGAAAGGGAAAAAATGTGGGATTTTCTCCAACCACTTTTCAAAATGTGTTTTAATTCCTCATTTTTTGATAGTCTGGATGCAAAAGCTCATATTTCCATGTATCTACTTCGCAGACCAAATAAAATAACCCATACTTCATTAAATCTGGTAGTTGGAAACTAGTTTTGTCTTTTCCCATGCCAAAATGTGCTTTCCAATTTTATCCCATAAATATTCACCAAAATGCAAAATTGAAGATTCCATGATGAAGAGAATCTCTAGATCTTTTCATTGGTACCAAGATTGTCAAAAATGGAGCTCTAGATCAAAAGATATGGCTATCTGAGTATTTCCTTTACGTTTTCTACAAAAAAAAAAACAACACGGGAAAAATTTGAACTTTTCTCCATAAATCCACCGATGATGTGGCATCCAATGGGGTCAGCAAAGGCAGGGGCTTCCTTTTTCTATTTTACATTTTTTGACAAAAATTCAAAAAATCCAATTTACCTCCGAAGTCCCGCATCCCCGCATTAGCTTTTTGATGGGGCCGTGGGTCGCATTTTGATTTTATGCCTTTTGGAAGAAAAGAAAATTTTTCACTTTTTCCTCTGATGCCCTGCCGGTCCGCATTGGCTTTGACTTGGGCATGAACTTTGACTTTTTCCCTTTGGGCGGGGTTGTGAGCCATTTCTTCACTTTTTGCATTTTGGAACAAAGGGAAAAAATCCAACTTTACCTTTGATGGCCCGCCTTCCTACTATTGGTTTTGGCCTGCCATATGGTGCTTCTAGGTGCCTTCGAGAGATGTGGCCAAAATTTTGACTTAGAAAATTTTGCGAACAAAATTTTAAAGTCTCCAAAATCCTCCACCAGCCTACCTTAGCGCCTTTGCATGAAATGCTTTGCCACGTGTCCCTTTCGGGACTTAGTCAAATTTTCACTTGTTTCCTTTTACGGGCTCACGAGAGTGTAAATGACTTTTGCACTTTTAACCAAAAGTGCTAAGTTCTCAAAATCTTCCCCGCTCCACCGGCCCGAGATTCCTTGGCAAAAATCTCTCCCAAGCTCCGTAGGTCCACCTTGGGCAAATTTTCCCTCCTAACTCCACCGAGCCATAACTCAAAAAATACAAGGAGTTAGGAAGATTTCTTTACCTTTCTGGAAAGGTGGAGAAATTATCTATCTGATGATGTAATTTATAGAATTCCTTGAGTGCTTGAAACTTGCTAAATTTTTACTAAGGCACAAAAGGAGTAAGTTAACCCAAAATAAGAGGGATCTTATTTTGGTTAACAACCACCTCGAGGGATCACTTTAGAATAGTTGGAAGTCATCAAAGTAAATTAATGACTCATTCTTTCTTCATTTTGCTCTGGTTTTCTTATTAATATTTTCATATTCATTCCTTCATGTGACCACAAGATCACTTAAGCTCTCATACTCTTCTTAGGTTCTAGATAGACATAAATATTTCAATTCATATACCTGTTGTAATACTGCTTGGGAAAACATTCTTCATGCTTTGTATTGGAGTTGTTTTCTTTCTTCTTTCCTTTGTCATCATTTTTTGCTATCTTTCTTGTGCTTTCTTCCTTTGTGATTGATTTGGATTGTTTTTTTCTTTAGTATCTTCCTATCTTTTTGTCATCCTTTGATGTCTCAACTTCTGATTTTTCTTCCTTGACTTTGAGTACCCATATTTATTTCTTCTTACCAACATCTTTCTTAGCCATAGTTGACTCGGTCTTACTCTATGTGTTTGAATTTTCTTTGTATCTTCTTTTGCTTTGTCCTTGAAATGCATTCAGATTATAGTTGAATCTGGGTGATTCTTGAAAATGTCTAGAAAAGTGCCCTAGCTCATGGCAATTAAAGCAAACAACTTGATTTTTGTCCCAAAACTGATTTACTAGATATTCTAAACAATTCTTGATAGTGTGACCTTTTCCTTTGCAATTAAAACACACTATTTTCTTCTCATATTCAGACTTGTAATCTCTCCATGGATGGCATTCCTCTACTTTTCTTATACAGTATCTTGCTCTATGTCCAAAGATATTGCATGAAAAAAAACTTCATGAAACATACCTAATGATTTCCTTGTTGCTAGCTACCTAAAGATCTTATTGTGCTCTTTGTTTCCCTTCTTGGGCTGAGATAATCCTTGACAAGAATTTTTACTTGATTCAGCTTTGAAAACTTTTTTCTTTATTTGTTCCATCTCTTCTTTTAGGGTCTCTACTTCTGCATTTAATTTTTCATATTCTCCACTCATAGCTTGATTAATTACCTGACATGTCTCGTGCTCTACTCCACTAGAATGTCCTTGTTTGATTTGCAAGTTTTTAAGATGATTAGTAACTTGTGTCAACTCAATATTCAAGGTCTTTATATTCTCTTCAAATTTGAGGCAAGTAGTTTCTTTACCTTTTAAGACCTTTGACACATTTTCAACAAATGAAGCCATCTCATTTAGTTCTTGACCATGACTAACTTCTTTAAGATTTATTTCTTCCTTTAACTTCTTGATAAGAAATTGATGAATTTCATACTTATTCTTCAACACTGATTCTGCTAATGTACCCATGCTTGTGTCTTCAGGATCACCTCCAAGTTGTTAGGCTTGATTCAAGAGGACTAGGCTCTAATACCAATTGTTAGAAACTATGACACTGAGAGGGGGGGTGAATCAGTGTCTTCACAATTTTACCTTCTTAAATATGATATGATAAAACCATAAACACACAAAATAAAATTGCAAGAGAGTACACAATGACACAAGGTTTAATGTGGGAAACCCAAAATGGGAAGAAAACCCACTGAAACTATGAACTAAGCTTTGGACTAATTTGTCCTACTTTTGTTACAATAGTTTCAAGATTGAGCTTCAAATCAATCTGAGCTGCAACTCCTCAATTTGACCAAGATGCTACATGATCTGGAGGCTTCAACCCCCGGAATTCAATCAGCTTCTCTTTTGGTCTTTAGTGAGCTTCAACTCATAGGGAAGCTTCAACTCCCCAATTGCTAAGCTTCACTTAGACTTGTTCCACCAATTTGGTCACTCTTGAGTTACTGTCTCCAACAAATGATGATGACCCTATATTAGCACTTTGTCTCTAATTCCTTGTCACTCTCCATTTTATTCTACTTGGGCTTAATTTTCAGCTTGAAATTTAGACACTTTCTTCACTTTTTAAAAATAGTCAAAATTAGTCTTCACTTTGTCTTTTACTGATTTAAACTTCCTTCTCACACTTCACACTTCATTCATTCACTATTTTGTCTCGGTGCACATAAAAAGTCTTCAACCATATATTATTTTTCACTTCTCAAGCTCACACTTACACCATGTATTTCTACAAGTACATCTTGATCATAGTTTTGTATAGGAATTTATACAATGATTGACTGTCTCTTTACCTCATACACACTTCAAACTTCTCCATTCATCTTATTCTTCTTATTACCACATATTCAACATCAAAATTGTCTTTTCATCCCGTCTCTACTCACTCTTTCTATCTTCTTTTCAAAACTTGAAATGTGTTCTTCACTTTGTCATGCTCACACACTTAGCACATTGAATTCATGCCACTATATGATCATCCCAACCCAAACTCCTTACACTCTCAATATTCTATTGTCTCAATGTTTCTCACTTATCAAGATCTCCAAGAACATATTACAATCTCACACAAGTACTTCTTGATCTTCACTTTTCTAGGAAGGAAGTCACAATCCTTTTCACTATCATAGAACTTTTTAAACTTTTATACTCAAGAGTAATCACATATACATACCCAGTCAAAATCACTTCAATCAATGATTTCACGGTCTCATCTTCATGCATTAAACCATGTATATTCCTTTTCTACCAAAAACTAGATTTTCATTTTCCATTCTAATCTTTATTAGATTTCGTTTCTCACTTGAACATTGGCTCTTCATATTATTTTCACTCAAAAAATATTCCACATTATATTTGAGTTCCATAATCTATGTAAATCTCAAGTCAAAGAGTAAATTCCTATATGATTGTTAGACTTATTTTCAAAAGAACCTAAAATAATTCATACTTTACTCTTCCTATTTTTATAAGACTAGAAGTCTTTGTAAAATATTAATAAGACAAGGTTTGTGTCATTTTGTCTTCTCATGAGCCAAATTTCAAAAATAAGACTAGAAGAGTCTTTTTCTCTTCTACATCGGGAAGAGAGGAAGTTGAAAGAACAAGAACCTAAGGAGACTTATCGGTTTCTTCAAACACTACACTAGCTCAAATTCAAATATTTAAGGATTCTTCTTTCAAACTTTCTTGAAAATTTCACATGATTGAATTCTGAAGACATCATGCTTTCAACTACAATTCAAATTTTTGTATGGAGATGCATAAGATTGATCACTTTGTTGAGAAATTTGTTGTACTTTGAGGTGAACCAAATGTATTCAAACATCTCGGATGATATTTAAGACCTATATACTTCCTTGATGCCCTAAACCAACAATAACCAACTTGTTTTACTCAAGTTTTTCAGAAAAATTAGAGGAAAAGAGACTTGCACTATTTATGTTGCATTGTAGAACGTTCCTTGGATAACTTGACCTCTGAAATAAATAAATTCGAGCTCAAAAAAACTCACTCATGCCCTTATTATACTTAACATTTCATTCATATCTTGAGCCAATCAAAAAAGTTTCTTTGACATTGAGAAATTTCAAAAGAAGAAAATGATAATCGTTCTCAACAAACTATATATAGTTTTGACACTTCTACCAAAGAAATATTTTACCACACTCCACAATTTACATTTACTTTTGAAAAATTTATAAACACCCTAACAGAGGATCTATTCAAATCATGTGATTTTTCATTGGTTGAATAACTCAGGGAAAACTTCATTTGAAAACCCTACCTCGGGTATTGGCTTTTGATAGACCCGAGAGCTATTTTCATTCATTTTGAGCTCAAAAAGGGTATGAATAATTGAAATTTAAACTCTAAAATTTTTGAAAAACCACCTTGGAGATTTATTTACAAAAATTCACTTTGAATTTTCTTGAAACATCTTCAACTAACATGAATATGGTCCTCAAAACTTTAGAGCAGTCAACATTATTATAATGACCATAATAATGTCAAAATATGACATTGTATTCAAGTTATGGATGCAATGTATAAGAAACAAAGACCATTATGAGGTCATTTACAACCACGATATTCTATACATCCTTTGAGGCAAATAAACACCTTAGCATTTTCCAGTTCATACTTGAGAATTGAGGATAGGGTAGTCTTGGTGAGCTTAGAAGCAATTGAATTAAGTTTTAGAATTGATATCTTATGGTGTCTTGAGAACCCGTGTAAAATTAAATATGAGGGAAAAACTTTGAACATATTGAAGACGCACTTAAGAGAAAGAAAAACTTAGTTGCATGTCTAGAGCAAACATGTCTTGAGGACTCCGATTCGGATGGAGACAAAACTTACACCTTAATCTTCATTTGGAATTTGTAGCCTGATAATTTTTTTTCAAAAGTTCCATAACTAGGGTGAGACAATATTTTTAGCCTCTAAGCATGATAACAAGGTTGCCATAGTGCATGACTTCAAGCCACTGTATCTAGATAGATTATCCATTTGGAATTTGCTTTGAAAAACCTTTTGAGAAAATAAAACACTATAAATTAATTGAATGACACTTTATAAATTATTGAACAAGATTTGGAGGCCAAATTCACCTTTTTGCTCTTATCGATTTGGTGCGCACCAACAGAGAGAAAAATGAATCCATCAAAATGCTCATAACTTTTCAAATACACCTCCTTTTGAGAAAATTATTTTTGCACATGATTTTTATGCCAATTTAATCCAAAAATTCCTTCTATGATTTATTCTAATAAGTATTTATAATTTGTCTTGAATGCTAAGAATCTAGGCAAATTTCAAAATGATCTTTTCAATAAGTTTGTTTTGTAAAAACTCATATAACTTCCTCAAATGACCTAACATTGACTTGAAATTTTATATGAAGAACCATGAAACCTTCCTCCATCATCTCCCATAATTTTTTTGAAAATAATAGGTCTATAATTTTTTTGAAAATAATAGGTCTAAAATTTTCTAGCCCATCTCATTTGCATGCAAGAACACTGTTTGTTCTCAACACCATTTCGACCAACATACAAAGCTAACTCCTGGGGCTGAGATGAGCCTAACCTTTTCTCACACATGCTTATGGATACTCTCTCAAGGCCTCACCCATGTTTTTTATTACCTGTACCATCCTGTTACACTTCATTAGGCACCTGAAACCACCCTGAAATGGCACTGCCACTCACCTTCCAAGACCCTATCTTCTTGAAACCACATGAATTCACCTTGAACCTATGAGAAACACCTGAGAAGAACTGAGAATCCTTCTCTTGCATTCTCCATTTTCCATCAATTCCTTTGACATCAATTACAATAACTCACAATAGGGTGCAAAAGTATGAGAATGAATAGAATGGGCATGTCCATTCTCAATCATGTGATATAGAATGAATGAGAAATATAATTATATGAGCATGAATATAATTAGAATAAGGAATATATTTGTATAGGAATGTTTAAAATGGAAATATTCCCATTCTCATTTAGGTAATATATGAAAATATTTAGTTTTTCTATATATTTGCTTTAGTATAAGAATGGTTAGAATTGGTAATTTTTTAAATACTTGATTTTACTAAGAAATTTATAACAAGAAAAATGGCTCTTATTACCACTACCCCATACAAAGTAATTTCATTTATAGATGGTGTCATCGATCTAGAAAGGAGGGATGAGGAATGGTCTCTATAAGTTCACACAAAAAAAATTACCACAATGATGTTTGGTTGTTCTTTCTTTCTTTTTTTGGAGAACATCAAGAGATGGGAATTCTGTTGAGCATAAAGTGTATATCATATATTGTTGTATGCATTCAAGTTGAAAATATAAAAAACAAATAAAGAACATGCTCAATACTAAAAATGGAGTTACATGTTGCATTATATAAAAAAGTGGCCTGGAACTATATGCAAAACATCACAAAGATTCATGTTATAGTTATGATTAGAAAACATATCCATATATTGAGGGGGACATGACTGGTGTACAAGATAGTCTTATTTTTGTTTAACTTGTGAGTGTATTTAAAATACTTTATTAGTATGCATTTACTTCATTTGTTTCCCACTTCCTTACGGATAAAGAATTGGGAAAAAAACTTACATTCCAAAATGTTTTCAAGGATGAGAAGACAAAAATTTCAAAGCTGGAAAAATACTCTTAAATATTACACTTTCAAGATCTTAAGGGATTTGCAAAGGATAAATCTCGATAAAGCTAGGAGAATCGACTTTTAAAAAGTGAATTTACAACATCTCAAGAGATTTAAATATTTTTATTTAATGAAAAATCATTCAAGATTGATGTTGGGTGATTCCATCAAGCTCCTCCACAATACCAATACTAGACACGACTCAAAAAGTGTCGATCTTCTTGTAAACTCCATGTTATCTAACATTGTGCCTCTTCACTTGTAATATTGCTTTCCTTCAAAAAATCAACTGGAGATATTTTTGAGACTGAGTTTGAGCATGAAATACAAGATAATGAAATTCATTTTTACATTATTGATGGGCAACACACTATTACTCTCAAAAATTATCTTGAGCAATCTTGATTTGGAATATGTTTATGATATAATAAAGAAAATGTCAACCCGTATTCTATATTTTAGAGAAATAACAGAGTAAATAATAAGCATTTGTAAATAATAGAATATTGTTGATAAAACATGGGTTCACACATTATTTATTGACTATTTATAAAAATCCAGTTAAGGTGGATCTATAAAAGAGACCACGACATGCTAGTTTTTGCCATGAAAAATCATACAATTTTATATTTTTACTTCATTTTATTGCACATAGAAATGAACTAAATATAAGTTTAGATATTCTTGTATAACATGTGACTAATAATATTTATTTTTTATGTTGACATACAGACATTTGAGAAGTAGTTTCTAAATATTTTTGAGATGAAAAAGGTATACAACTTGAAATAAGCTTTCGTTCCTTGTTCTTCGAGATGAAATTTTGTACAAATGGGTATTAGTTTTTTATTTATATGCTAATGGTGGATTTCCATGTTTAAAAAGAAAGTTATTGAACCCAAATTCAATATAAATTCATTATACCATCTTACAACATGCCTTTTTACAGGTAAAAAGGTATGAAAATGAAGACTTATATGTACTTACAAATAAGTATATCAATGGTTAAGTTTGGTTCAAAACTAAACTTGGTGTGAATGCAATATCTGTGGAGGACTATTGCATATGGTTAAAGGAGAATAAATGAACATGAGTTAAGGTTATATCTTATATTCAAACACATGTTCCAACAAAAATTGCTCTTATGGAATGTAGTGTGACAAACTTGATTCAAAAATTTGAAATGCATGACTCATTTTTCTCAACTCACGAGAGTTTAAAGTTGACAAGAAAATGAAGAAAAGGAAATCTACTCAATCGGGGAAGGGATTCAAGGAGATGAGACAACCTATTCAAATAATTCTATCGACCTCCTCGAATTATATGTATCTTATGTTAATAGCAATTCACAACCAAGGAGCTAGATACATATGGGTTTATTTTCAAAGTTCTTATCCTTTTTTCTAAGCAAAAATTTGGAGGTTTAGAAAATTATCTATCCCCACTTAGCGTAGAAGTGATTATTGATGAATTTTATAATCTTGTGAGTAAAATATCACAAAATTATATAATAGACCTTCTCACATGAATCTTTCTTCTACCCGAAGTATCAAGCATATTTGTTTTAGACTTCTTTAAGAATCTACATGAAAAAAGCTAAAAAAAATGCATCCATTTCATAAGGGTGCTATAAATTTTTGAATGGATGCCTTAAGTTAAGAGGGTTGTTAATAATTATTAACATTTATGATGTACATATTTTATTTAAAATGTTTGATGATGATGTGGCAGTAGATATTGATTGGTCACATGATGAGCCCTTGGATATTGTCAAACCCAATGATATTGAGGTTATCATTCCAAAACATCTGTTCAAACATGAGAGATATGTGCATTTTTGGGAGCACATGATTAATAGTTGCAACACTGATTCAACCCCCATTTTAATAAAATATGCTGGTACAAATTCAATAAAGGAAGAAAAAATGTTCAGAGGACTTCCCTTATATCTATAGTGGAAAATCCAAAGAAGGAGCTCATGCCTAAACAATATTATAAACAACTAACTACGCTTCTAGGTGATTAGCCTTTAAGAATTTGTTATTCTATTTTTTATATTAGCCTCTTTTATGTAATTTAAAATGGACTGTTATCTATTCTTAACAATGTTTACTTTATATATAGTTTTACTATTCAGAATCATTTCCTTGATATAATATGTTCATGTATATTAATTTTTTGAGAATGATATGAATGGGAAGTTTCCCATTCTTATACTATCAATGGATAGAAACAAAGAATACATAAATCATTTATTTATACAAATGCAAATATTCTCCGACCATACATACTTCTAGCTCAAACCATTCATATCCAACTCGAAACCATTCATACCTCCAGCTCCAAAATATTCACACTTTATCTCCAAACCATTTATATTCCTAGCTCCATACCATTCACCCTTTGAGGTTCGGACCATTTATATTTCCATATCTGACCCTTTCGTACTTCCATCTCTAAACAATTTATGCTTCCAACTTCGGACCATTCATACTTCCATCTCCAGAGAATTCATACTTCCACTCTAGACTATTCATACTTCCACTCCATACCATCCATACTTCCAAACTCTAACCATTAACAATTTTAGCTCCAAACCTTGTATACTTCTAAATATGGAATATTCATACTTTCAACTATGGACCCTTTATAATATTGTTTGTACCAAAATGGGCATCTTCCCATTCTAAGAATATCTAGAATGAGTAGATGAATATTATATGCAAATTATTAATGTAACCTCTATTTTTCCTTTATATTAATTGTATGAGTTCAATGGACATATGCCCATTCTAACAATTCTCATAAAGGAAAACATAGAGAAAGGGAATATCCACACAAATTGAGAATATTTAAAAATGGCAATGCCCATTCTACGTAAAGTAAATCTATAACAAATGTTCTCTATATTTTTGTAATGGGACTGGTTATAATGGGCACATGCTTGTTCTCATACAGTAAATACAAAGGTATAATAGAGGCTACATTTTTACGTTGCATACAAAGTGCAAATTCTACCCATTCCAAAATTTCTCTGATTGTAGAATACCCATTATAAATAATTTTGAATATTCCTTTAATATGTATTTGTGAATGAACACTTTTCTATTCTTAACAATGTTTTATTTTCAATCTGGATTATATATTTCATGGCAAATAATATTGAACCGCTACAAATATGTGAGAGTTTCTTAAACAAGTGTAAACAATGAAGTACATCAATCTCAGGAAAATGTGACATTCAAAATCGCAACAAGAAAGATTTTCCACAACAAGACATACAAGTGATGGTGATGAATATAAAAGTTGACGGTGGTGAATACATAAGTTACGTCAAACCCTACACCACCAATTATGAAAAATGATTCACAAATAAGTATCAAATAAGATTTTTAGTTATTAAAAATTTCAACACTCTTCAATTGTTGGTTGGAATTAATTTGTTAAACTTTTATTAATTACAATTCTTACATTGTGCGAGAATCTACAAATGGAGAAAATATTCAAAAATGGAAATATATAAGGATATTATAAGTAAATATATATTCTTATTTAAATACTCTTGTTGTATTCTAAATAAATATAATGTAATAATGTATCTCAATATTATTTTTGTAGTTCCTCCAAAGAAACATTTGTTTGTTCTTGAATTAGAAGGATTGTTAGTTCAAAAGAAAAATTTTAAAGGAAAAATATTTTCCAATTGAACAACGAGCACATTCAACCAAGAGGCTCTGTTGGTCAATTTCTATTAGTTGGTTTTGCATAGTTTCAAATAGTATTTTGGTTTGCATTTGATACAGATGTCAATGTAGAAAAATTGCAATGAAACTACTACGAACATGTAAAGTGGAGGGCCCTCCATTGTTTTTGGGGTTTGGAGCATTGCGAAAAGGAAGAAGAAATTATCAAAAATTACATACAATTTTGAAAGAACCAAATATTCATTACAATTTTGAAACAACTGATATAGTCAATATTATCAACAAAGGACATCCCGAGGAGAATTTTGTGATGTTTCCAAAGGTGAATTCGGATAGATAATTTAAACATGGTAAATGTATTATGGAAACATTATTTACATAACTATCCTTAATTGGTGATACACATGATGTAAGAGAAGCCTTAAAGTAATGTAGTTTGTCTCACACAATAGTTAAACAAATCAATATATAAAACTAGGTTTTAAATAATAATAATGTTCCTTTATAGGCCATTTTCCATATGATTTGATTACTATCTAATGCTTAGAATGTTATTAATAGATAGATGTCATCATTTATATTCATGATTAAAATTTGTATTTAAATAGTTACAATTTTGACATTCCAAACTCCCTAAAAATTGTGAAAATGTTGCATGAGGTGATTATATGCAAAATTGAATTTATGCATTAAATAATATAAAATAAAAGTTTGCAAATATCTCGAGCAATAATATTTTCTTATTAAAAAATTTGTTATAGTATAGCCAAAAATAATCACAACTATGGAAAATAAATTTATATACAAAACAAATGTATACTATAAACTATTATTTGATTTATTGAAAAAGAATTGTTTTCTATTGGTTGATTTTTCAGATCTCGTTCCACATGGAAGGAATTTATTGGTTTTGGGGGTATAAGGACTACTATTTGGAGTTTTAGGGATTACTAAATTTAGATCACTAAACATCCAACCAGATTTTACATATTCATGCTACCGATACTTCTGTCAAACATTTATCCCTACATTGTTAAGGATAACACAAAAATATTTTGATATTGGATTGTGGTTTACATACCTATGCTCAAGAGAACAATGTGTCTTCATTCAAAAATTTGATTAGGCTATGAAATATATAATTCATTTTTTGTTGGGGCATAATGCAATGTGAAATCAATAATAATTTTTTAAGATCAAATAAGGGGAACATTATGTTGGTTTACATAAAAAACATGCAAAAGGCAAGTACATTCAGATGTATGGAGTAGATAACATATTGTTCATAGGTGAAAAAACATGCTTTGTTCGTGACATACAAGAAGCCCTTTTCTCAGTTGTTTGCAAGCTAGACATTTGATGGCACAATGCATTTTGATAGAAAAATATTCACACACTTATGCACATGGTTAAATCATGTGGGGCCATACATAAGTATGTTTTGTTCTTTGAAAAATACAAAAAATAATTAGTGAGGTTGATTGAGTTAACTTGATACCATTACATTTTTAACAAATATAATTAAATAGTTTAAGTTTTATAGTCACCAAAATTCAATTTAAATTTCTATTTTTAGTTAAAAGTTGATTATTCGAATATTCAATTAGAATTACATCTCGTAAAATATTCACATTTTATGATGATGATTTATCTTTTATTTTTGACTAAAATTTGATTATGTTATCTATGCACTATTTTTGGGCTCCATATTGAGTTTTGAACTATGTATATTCTATCTTAAAGGCAGCTCCGATCCATTCATACTTTCAGCTCTAGAACATTCATACTTCTAGATTCGGACCAATCATACTTCCAGCCTCCGGACCACCCATACTTCCATCTCTAGACCATTTATACTTCCATCTCCAAACCATCCATACTTCCATCTCTCGTAGCCTTAACACTTTTAGCTCCAGTCCACTTATACTTCCATATCTATATCATTCATAGTTCCACTTTCTGACGATTCACTTCCATTAGCTCTTAACTATTTTAACAACTAATTGTAAATATTGTACATTTTATAATAAGAAATGAGCATATGTCCATTCTAAGAATATTGTATGTACCAGAATGGGCATCTTCCCATTCTAAGAATATTTGTAAGGAGTTGAATATGAATATTATATGCAAAGTATTAATGTAACCTTTATTTTTCCTTTATTTTTAATTTTTGTTATCCATAAAAATTACATAGATATAGGAAAACCTGTAAATAGATAACATTCAATAAATGTTCAAATATAACAAGTAGTATTTACTATTTTTATTCAAACTAAAAATTGTAAACCCTAAAATTGAAATCCAAAAAGATGATATATAATTCCAAAAATCTCCAATTTGGAATCCAATAATAGTATATTTGAATTCCAATATTTGATACAAATAAAACCAATATAGAAAATTTCAGTTTTAATCTAGACTAGAATATGTCCAAATTTAATGAAATTATGGTTAGAGGAGTTAAAGTACAATAATGGTACAAAAATTAATATATGTTTTAACTATTGTAGAATCAAAGTAGTGAAACATTGTCAAGAGGATCAGAAAAATATTCTCATGTGAAAATATTATTCTAGTGAAGGAAGAAAATAAGGCAATGTATGAAGATTACAACACATTAATTAGATCAAGAAATTTCCACCCATTTCAAAGCTCGATTCTAGTTTCTAGACTTTGTATACTAGGATCATGACATGCTTTTGTTCATCTTGTATGGATTTTTATCGAGATGAGTGTCAGTAAAATTAATGGGTTGATGAATGGTGTTGCATTCCCCTTAGGCTTATGGAGACATGGAAGCCACAAAAATTATAGGAGATAATGAAATGGAATCATAAAATAATATTGATCGCATCTCGGATCTTGTTGAACCCGGTAAAATATTTATAATAAAAAAATTGCTTTAAATTTTAGTGATATTTGATTTTTGTAATTATACTTAAAATGTGGTAACACTTTGAATAAAAGGCATGTTTTTGCAATATTTTCAAATGAAGTAAATGAGGAGGGGACATATTACTATATTTTTCAATTTTTAGAGTCAAAAAATAAATTAACTACAAGTGTCACAGATGGGGAATAACTAGTTTATCATATCAGTATGTGGTTGACATAGAACATGGATTCAAATATCCTCATAAAAATGTACATCAATGGTTGTTTGATGACTTTGAAACCCATAGGAGGATACTTCACTACTCAAATTTTATTATTGCTACAAATATTAAGTTGATTAAATTCAATGGAAAAACTTACAATAAAATATTTATGGAAATTTCATGAAGCTTATCACGAAGTGATGCCTGAAACCATTAAAGTGAGATTTGATCTAGAAGGTTTATTAGAATGACTTAGCAAGGTTAGTTTTCATTATTTTAATGTTTTGAACAAATAACATTAACTTAGGTTAAGTTTGTACCTCGATAAATATCAAACCTCTCATTGAGAGAGGTTGACATAATTCAAAACTTTGATAAAAACCTAATTTGGTGTTTTGGCAAGAGACTTATGTACACAATTCATCTTATTTGAGATAGCGACCCACCCGAGAAGGGAATTCCTATGCCAAGAAATATCAAATATCAACTAGAGAGAGGTTAGAATAGGTCAAAAAGTAGTGACTCATCAAGTACCCGATTTGGTGTTTTTATGTGGACTTGCATTACAAGTCATCTTACTTGAGATTGAGACTCTCCCTAGGAAGGGCATATATATGCCAAGAAATATCAAAAATTCTTAAGAGAGGTTAGAATAGGTCAAAAATCAATAAGTGACTTATTGTAGTCCTTAGTTTAACTTCAAAGGCTATGCACACTAGAACTTCATTCGAGAGAGGTTTGAAAACTCACCCAAAGTATGCTTAGCTATCAAGTCCATCCTTTGAGATGCTTGATAAAAGTTATCATGCATGTTCATATTTATAACTAACCAAAAACCATTCAAGCATAAAAACCATTCTAGCCATGTCACTTTGGAAACACATAAAATAAGGAAAAGTAACAATATAAATAATGACCAAGATTAATTGAACCATTATATCACCATACTCGAAACATATCCATAGCCATAATCCATCCAAAATTATCCATTATACCAAAATCATTACACGATAGAATTTGAATACATAACACTCAATGCACTAGTGCGCATTTGGACAATGCACGCAAGTATCGAACCCTAGATCTGTAGCAACAAAACATGCTTCTTCTATAACATAAAGCTATATGCAAAATAATGACCCGTATCTAGTAATTAGTAAGGTATACCCAAAATAATGTATTTTGATAGAAAAATATTCACACAATTATGCCCATGGTTAAATCATGTGGGGCCATACATAAATATGTTTCATTCTTTGAAAAATACAAAAATAATTAGTGAGGTTGATTGAGTTAACTTGATACCATTACATTGTTTAACAAATACAATTAAATTGTTTAAGTTTTATAGTCGATCGAAATTCAATTCAAAATTCTATTTTTCGGTTAGAAGTTGATTATTTGAATATTCAATTAGAATTACATATGTAAAATATTCACATTTTATGATGATGATTTATCTTTTATTTCTGACTGAAAAGTTGATTATGTTATCTATGCACTATTTTCGGGCTCCATATTGAGTTCGAACTATGTATATTCTACCTTAAAGGCATCTCTGATCCATTCATACTTCTAGCTCTAGACCATTCATACTTTCAGCTCCAAAAATTCATACTTCTAGATTCGGACCATTCATACTTCCAACGCTGGACCATCCATACTTCCTTCTCTAGACCATTTATACTTCCAGCTCCAAACCATCCATACTTCCATCTCCGTAGCCTTAACACTTTTAGCTCCACCACTTATACTTCCATATCTATACCATTCATAGTTCTAGCTCCTGACGATTCGCTTCCATTAGCTCTTAACTATTTTAACAACTAATTGTAAATATTGTACATTTTATAATAAGAGAATGAGCATATGTCCATTCTAAGAATATTGTATGTACTAGAAATGGGTATCTTCCCATTCTAAGAATATTTGGAATGAGTAGAATCTGAATATTATATGCAAAGTATTAATGTAACCTCTATTTTTCCTTTATATTAACTTTTTTGTTATGCATAAAAATTTCATAGATGTAGGAAAACCTGTAAATAGATAACATTCAATAAATGTTCTAATATAACAAGTAGTATTTACTATTTTTATTCAAACTAAAAATTGTAAACCCTAAAATTTAAATCCAAAAAGATGATATATAATTCCAAAATCTCCAATTTGGAATCAATAAGAGTATATTTAGATTCCAAAGATTTGATACAAATAAAACCAATATAGAAAATTTCAGTTTTAATCAAGACTAGAATATGTCCAAATTTAATGAAATTATGGTTAGAGGAGTTAAAGTACAATAATGGTACAAAAATTAATTTATGTTATAACTATTGTAGAATCAAAGTAGTGAAACATTGTCAAGTGGATCAAAAAAATATTCTCATGTGAAAATATTATTCTAGTGAAGGAAGAAAATAAGGCAATGTATGAAGATTACAACACATTAATTAGATCAAGAAATTTCCACCCATTTCAAAGCTCGATTCTAGTTTCTAGACTTTGTATACTAGGATCATACATGCTTTTGTTCATCTTGTATGGATTTTTATCGAGATGAGTGTCGAGAAATTAATGGGTTGATGAATGGTGTTGCATTCCCTTAGGCTTATGGAGACATGGAAGCCACAAAATTATAGGAGATAATGAAATGGAATCATAAAATAATATTGATCACATCTCGATCTTGTTGAACTCCGTAAAATATTTATAATAAAAGAATTGCTTTAAATTTTACTAATATTTGATTTTTGTAATTATACTTTGAAAATGTGGTAACACTTTGAATGTAAGGCATGTTTTTGCAATATTTTCAAATGAAGGAAATGAGGAGGGGACATATTACTATATTTTTCAATGTGTAGAGTCAAAAAATAAATTAACTACAAGTGTCACATATGGGGAATACCTAGTTTATCATATCGAGTATGTGGTTGACATAGAACATGGCTTCAAATATACCCTCATAAAAATGTACATCAATGGTTGTTTGAAGACTTTGAAACCCATAGGAGGATACTTCACTATTCAAATTTAGTTATTGATACAAATATTAAGTTGATTAAATTCCATGGAAAACCTTACAACAAAATATTTATGGAAATTTCATGAAGCTTATCACGAAGTGATGCCCTGAAACCATTAAAGTGAGATTTAATCCAGAAGGTTTATTAGAATGACTTAGCAAGGTTAGTTTTCAATTATTTTAATGTTTTGAACAAATAACATTAACTTAGGTTAAGTTTGTACCTCGATAAATATAAAACCTCTCATTGAGAGAGGTTAACATAATTCAAAACTTTGCCAAGAACCTAATTTGGTGTTTTGGTGAGGAATTATGTTCACAATTCATCTTATTCGAGATAGTGACCCACTCAAAGAAGGGCATTCCTATGCCAAGAAATATCAAATATCAACTTGAGAGAGGTTAGAATAGGTCAAAAAGTAGTGACTCATCAAGTACCCAATTTGGTGTTTTTACATGGACTTGTGTTACAAGTCATCTTACTTGAGATTGAGACTCTCCTAGGAAGGGCATGCATATGCCAAGAAATATCAAAAAATTCCTTAAGAGAGGTTAGAATAGGTCAAAAATCAATAAGTGACTTGTTGTAGTCCTTAGTTTCACTTCAAAGGCTATGCGCATTGGAACTTCATTTAGAGAGTCTCAAAACTCACCCGAAGTGTGCGTATCTATCGTGTCTATCCTTTGAGATGCTTGACAAGAAGTTATCATGCATGTTCATATTTATAACTAACCAAAAACCATTTAAGCATAAAAAACCATTCTAGCCATGTCACTTTGGAAACACATATAATAAGGAAAAGTAACAATATAAATAATGACCAAGAATAATTGAACCATTATATCACCATACTCAGACATATCCATAGCCATAATCCATCCACAATTATCCATTATACCAAAATCATTACACGATAGAAGTTGAATACATAACAGTCAATGCACTAGTGCATTGGACAATGCATGCAAGTATCGAACCCTAGATCTGTAGCAAAAAAACATTCTTCTTCTAGAACATAAAGGTATACCCAAAATAATGACCTTCATCTGATATATATAGGGGTGGGTAATTTCCCTTCACCTCCCACACACTCTCCTAATAATAGGTGTTCTCACAAAAATACATTTCATGTTTTCTCTCCTAAAAATATCTATATATACGATCTTTGCATGCTTTTGCAAAATAGATAATAATAGATTATCCTATTTTAATCCTTTCCTTAATCCTATTAATACCCTTATCCATGCATGTGATTTAATCCAATATTTGTATGTGATTTTCCAACTTTCTTGATCCGCACTTCAAGTATATTTTTCTATTTTTAGTTTGTGCTCAAATGAAATGGGCTAAGTTCTAAACTTTACCTACTTAGGTGCGAACCTCCATGCACTGTTCCAATCTATTTGTGTGAGTCCCTTCAAGCCTCCCTTGCGTGCGGCCTAAAACCCTGCATTTTGCTCATACTTAGCCACTTTTCCCGTCCTCATAAATGGGTTTCTCGACTTATCCCTCAAAAAATGAATGAATTAAAAGAATGTCAAAGAATGAAGAATATGCAAGTGAAAAATATACACCAAAAAAGAAAAATACTCAAAGCGTCATATCTTCACTCTTGGAATGTTTGCAATAATTTAGGAAACTCCTTATTAAGAATTCCTTCTAACCCTTGTCACTCTGTCAACTCCTTGACTGCATCATCTCAAACTTCTCCCATGATCTCTCGGTTCTGTGGGGATCCATGTTTTATCCCTTTTGCTTCATATATTTAAGAATACTTGCAAGGCTTGAGATCACTTCCTTAAATGTATCCATCCTTTGTGTAACCAACTACCCAAGCTCCTTGAGCCTTATATCAAATCCCTCCTTAACATTCTTGAGTGTGTCACGCTTCTTCACAATTTCAACCATTTTCTCTTCTCACCCAAGTCTCTCATCCTTTTTAGCCACTAGTACCTTGTTCTCTTCATTGATGTTATACACCTTAAGGATAGGATCAAGGTCTTGGAAATTTTTAGTTACCAACCTTTGCCTTCATCATTTCATCCCTTAAGGTTGTAACCATAGCCTTGTACTCAACAGTTTTTTGTGCAATTGGTGCCCTATTTTACTTTTGAAGTGCAACCATATCTTCTACCAAAGGCCCTTGCATGTACTTATGTTCTTATAGTAGCATCCCTACTAGATCCTCCAAGTAATGTAGCTGATTGATATCGGTCCTAATCTTTCTCCCCAAAGTTTGGGCACACTTCAGTAATGGAATTTGTAATATGTTTGGCCTTTACAAATGCATACTTTGCGTGGTTTTATGCCTTATCTCACACCTCAATTAATTATTAAACTTCTTTTTCTTTCTTCTTGTTGTCTTTAATCATCATCTTGAGAGTCCTCATTATCCAATTTTTTTCATCCACTTCAGCTACCATTTTATTTAATGCATTACTAACATGTTCATCAAAGAGCTTGATTGGCCTTACAGTCACATGGGTTGTATGTGGCACCTTTTTTAGCTTGTGCCTTACAAAATATTCATCATTTATGTCAAATTCTGGATCATCCACTGGGTCTCGCATGCTCCATAAAAGCATCTTCCTGGTGCACATAGTCACACCCTTTAGATCAATCATCTCCCATCCATATAGGTTTTCGGTATAGGGCCATGCTATGAAATCTTACATGTATTCTCTTTCTAGGATCATCAATGTATCCAACATTTGGTGTTTACAAGAATCTCTTCTCTCCTCTTCCTCCAAAGGTGCATCTACCTATGGGTATATGAGTTTCGCATGTGATTGAATTCCCCTTCCTCGTCATAGTTCCCCATGTTCCCGAGATGGTTTTCCCTTGCCCTCTATTTTTTTCTTCACCCTCTCCAGTGGGACCTTCCTCATAATCACTAGATACCCTTTATCATGTTACACATCCTCATCTCTAGGCCCTTTTTCACCCTCCACATTATGAATGATTATATTCTTTATGTTGTCTATAATTTCTTCCTCAAATTTATCTTCATCAGTATCCCCATTAGATACCAACTTCCACCTTCTCTTTACTATAGTGGTTTTCTTCTCTGATCTTGATTTGGGTGGCATTATCCTTGGAGACCATCTCGTAGTCTCGTAAGTTCATGCACCATTTTATTTTATATTGTGCATTCTCCTCAACCTTCTTTGGTTGATTTGGTCTAACATGTGGAGTTATCCTCTTTCTATGTCTCCTCCTCACTATCATTCTTCACTTCTTCCTCTTTCTTTCCTCGAATAAGCAACATCACGCATCCTCTTAGTTCCTATAGTATAATTCCCTTTAGGAGGCCTTCAAGAAGTTTCATGTCCTCACCATTAACATGCTTTCCATCTTGGAACCTGGGCCTTAGATATACTAATACAACTTATATCTTTCCTACTACTAAAGTCTTAGGAGTAATATTGATATCATCAGACTCCATATTTTCTTCATAGGTTTTCTCGTTAGGATAAACATACGTCTTTCGGGGTGTTTGGTAGTTTGTCTCTACCTTATCTACATCAAACCTCGCTTTACGCATGTCATATAGCCTATTCACATAAGCTTTAAAATACCTCGCTGTGAATGAAATGGAAGCTTACACCATGGGATTTTATCTTTGGTCTTCATGTAAAATGTTCCCAAAAAAAAAATGTTGGTAAGCTATAAACTCTTCTTGGCCATTTAGACCAAGGGTAACTCTTTACGTACGCATCACTCTTCCTTGAATGCTTCGTGCATTCTTATGTACCACTTATCTACCCATTGCTTGTATGTTGTTGGTTGATGTTACCATCACATGTAAATGCAACGAACCTTTGAGTAAGTGAATTTTTCTCCAGAGGATATATCAACGTCTTCTCCTTTGGCTTGTCTGGTACTCAAATCTCACAAAACACTAAAAGGGAAAAAAAATAGTGCCCCAAGTAATCTTCTCACCTTTCTCCATCTTCACACGCACTCCTCAATGATACCTTCATCAATGAAATATGTAATATTTTAGTATGTATTATTTTCATTTTATGTGCCACATGTAACCATCTATTATTCACTTGATTCCATCTCTCGACGTGCCTAATTTTTTAGCTTACTAGGTGCACAACCACTCACATTCCAGGGTCACTTAATCCTTCTACATCCATCATACAACCTCCTTTGTGATAGTTAAGCGTGAATGAAGTAGCTTCCATTCCCACACCATCTTCTAATTCTAGCTCTAACTCTTCTCCCGAGATACACAATCATGTCACTCTTCCTATTAATTGTGTGGTAATGCGCATTCTCCTCCCCTGTAATATAAAATTAGTCTTCATGGACTTGTGATATAAACCACTAGTACAGTGCACTCTATTTTTCCAAATAATGGCATCTTGTAGATCTGAAGCACTCCCATGCTCTCTAAGGTATTATGAACCGAGTCATCATAAACCGTTTCCTCTTTTCATTGTTGCCTCATGAGTCTCCTCACCAATTTTTGTAATCTCTAATCTTATACTTCTTCTTACACTTGAATTTAATGATTTTCCTTATATAACTTCACCTAGATATCGCATCTCTCGATAACCATTCATCTAGCACTTCTTCAATCATGACATTTCTTCCCTTTCCTTTTTTTCTTTGGTGATGCGGTGGTAGCTTTCTTAGGTGTCATCAATTGACTATGATCTCAATCTATAAATTTTTCTCAAATTTGGTGTTCCTAAGTATCGAATTACTTACTTATGTGATGAGCGCCACACCCCCAACCAATTTTTCAACTTCCCCTTTGTGTTTCCCTAGCTCTAAAATGGAATTTTGTGAATTTTATCCCTCAAACCTTTGTAATTCAACCTTCGAACCCTTTATCCTTCTCTTCACACACCTTTTTCTTACTCTCACACTTCCTTCAAGGAGCTCCAACTTAGGCCTTGTCAAATCTTCCTCTGGTTCATTGAATCTCCTTTCTACACAAGCTCTTCAACAATTCACACTTAAATCACTCTTCAAGGCTCAAATGCTTCAACATGCAAGGTATGAATAAGTTCACTCACACTCATTTTATAGATCTTCAAAAAATTTTTCTGCATTAATTTCTCCTCACCTACCACCATACTGCAAATTTAATAGTGATTTTTTATTTTTCTAAACTTTTATACTTTCTTCCACGCACTACAGTCATAACCTTCTGGCATTCTTACTACTTCCAAATGACATACATCGTTATGCACACTTTCCTATGCCACATCACATCTTTCCCATGTGCTTTATACCAAGTAGTCCATCCTGTTGTTTACCTACCTTACGTTACATTGGTGACCACTTTCTTGTGTGGCATTCAATCTAAGTAATTTTGATTCATAATTCTCTACACCTATGACACCTTTTCCTCTTTCATGTACACACTTTTTAATACCATCACACGCACATCTTCACCAACTTTCTTATAAGTCCTAACACTAATCCACTCTTTTTCATGCACTTGCACCTGGTTCACCCCACACTAAAAGTATATGTGGTCCTCTCGCACATGAACTCCACAAATAGTAGTCTTCTTCTGTGCAAACAAACTTATTACCAAAAAAAAGTGAAGAAAAATTGATAAAACATGAAATGAAAACTAATCTAAATGGAAATACCGCCTTATTACAAATACAAATAAGCTTATTTATAATAGGGCTTCAACCTACTTCCGATTGAATTAACTAAGAAAATGGTGCCATCCAAACTCCTGCAATTAACATGTGCATGATTTGAGTATCTTGGTTACTACAAAAGGTCCCAACCAATGCACCTTCAACTTCCCTAAGTGGTGTGTAAACTTGGAGTCATAAGAAGGACCATTTTGTTAACTCTAAATGTGTTGCTCTTAATATACCTATCATGACAAGCCTTTTTTCGCACCTTCTCAGTCTTCTAGCTCTAACATGTACATGGCACATCGCTCATCTAGTTGATTTAGTTTCTTAATTTAGTCTTCTACATCATGTTCATTGGATAACCCTCCTATGCATGCAATATGGAGGGATGGTAACATAAATTCCATAGGTTTTACTACCTATGTGCAAACACCAATTGAAAAGGTGTAGCCTTGTTTCAACCTTTTATACATGGTCCTATAATCCCAAAGTATAGTTGATACTTTATCATCCCAATACTTTCTTCCAACATCAAAATATTCATAAGAGTTTGTCCTAAAATCTTGTTAAAATATTCTACAGTACCATTAGCTTGAGGGTGATAAGGGTTAATTTTATGGTGTGCCACCATAAACTATGCTAACAAAATTATGATTGTCTCATTCAAGAAATGAGTTCCTCTATCACTAGTCAAGCTCAATGGACAATCGTATACTGCTAATGATGTTTTCCCAAAGGAACCTTGCTTTGGTTAATGCAAAGACAATCCTTTATAGAGTAATTTTGCCTTTCACACCATTTCAGATAATATGTAAATGTGATTATGTATGCACTTTATTCCTACATGCGTGGTGGTCCAATATGTCCATAAAATTCAATAACACACTTCTCAAAAGGTTTCCACTCGCTATAGGTCTCAGGGGAATTTCATCCCTACTTCCGTGCTTGAAAACTTGCTGAAAAATGGTCACATGCTTTAATGAACGCCTTAGTATCCTTGTATAAATTCTCCCACCAAATTCTAGCTAAAAGGATGTTGTGCGTATTTACATCTGATGCATAATGTCCTCCTGCAATACCTCCATAAGCCTCTTCTATAATGGCTTCACACTCATGTTCAAGTACACACCGGTTCAAGACTTCATCGTAACCCATCTTTTACAAATATCCTCCAATAATGCGGTAAGGTGTAACTCGAATAATAAGATACTTTTTATCGAATGTCTTCATCCCTTCTAGCGTAAGTCCAGTGCACAAAAATACTACTATGTCTTCCAAATCTATGGGCACGCGGTTCAACCTAAACAACTATGCAATAGGCATAATATCCTCAATACTCTACACGTCTTCATCATAATTTATTCTTGATAGGTGATCATGCCTTAAATTACTTTTTCCTGGCTTTACAAAAATTGTGAAATCAAACTCCTAAAGAGAAGTATCCACCAACAGATGTGCCCTTGCAAAATAGGCTTGTTGACCAAATATTTCAATGTCATATGATCTATATAAAAGATAAATAGAGTGGCCAACAAGTACTGTCAAAATTTATGAAGTGCGTAGATCAAATATAATGCCTCGCACTCAATGGTAGTGTAATTCTACTCTCACTGGTGTCAATTTCATGCTTGTAAAGCATATAATATGATTCACTTTACCCTCTCCAGTTGCACCAAGATTGTGCCAATTTGTCATACTAGAGACATTAATATGTACATGTAAGGGTTTATTCTAGGAAGGAAAGCTAGAATAGGGCGTAGTCAATCTTTCCTTCAAGGTATCAAATTCTTGTTGTTACACATCACACAAATGAAACTTTTCTATATCCTTGAGTAATTCTTCCCGTGGGTAACAATGTTCACATATAATTTGATAATTTTCGTAATAACACATATGCCCCAAAATCCATGCACTTCACTCTGATTGGTTGGGTCTTCTAATCCCAAAATCATAATGCTATCTTGGCTAGATCTACCAATAATCCTTCCTTGCAAATGATGTGCCCAAGAAAAGTTCCAAAGGGTGTGGAAAAAATACACTTCTTAATATTAAGATAAATTCTCAACTACCTTCACCTCTCAAACATGAGCTTCAGATTATCCCAGTGATCTTTTACAAGCCTATATATAGTCAATTCATCCAAGTATACCTGAAATAACTTGTGAATGAAGTCATGGAAAGCCTACAAAACAATGTGTGAGAATATTGTTGACACATTATTTAACCCAAAAGGCATAATAGTATATGTAAAGCTTCCCCACTCAGTGGTGAAGGTGGTATTTTCCTAGTCTTCACACAATGCACACTTGATGATATCCCAAAAACCCATCAATAAAGGAGTAAATCTCATGTCCTGCGAATCCTTCCAGATATCCTCTCAGTGAAATGTGTGGGAAAAGGATTTGTAAACAAGAAGCATTAAGTTCCTTGTAATCCACACAAATCCTAATCCTCCCATCTTTCTTGATACTAATTACCATGGGGATAATCCATTTAGATTCTTCAATTGGTTCAATGATTCCAGACTTAAGAATTTTATCTATTTCTTTCTTTACCTACACGCAAACTTTGATTCCGCCTATAAGGCCTCTTCCGTACTAGAAGCATGCCTTCTTTCAAATTAATGATAATTTCTCCCAATGAGGGATACAATTCTTTCAACTCATGATAGCCCCATAAAAATAATTCTTGGAAGTCACACAAGATCTCAATGATCTTTGCAACCTCTTGTTATGACTAGTAGTCCCCAATAATTGCTTCCTCAGGTGCATCTTTAGTGTCAATGTTACCTTCTTGGTCATCAACGAGCATGGTACACGTGATATTTTTCATCTTATATGTCCATTACTTCACACACACCTTCCGTATAAATAACCTCCAAGTTCTTAACCTCTTCATCATTGATGAGATACACCATTTTACCCTTCTTTTTCTCATTATGGCCCATCTATACCTCCTCTATCTCTTCTATATCCAAGTGCGCCTCGGAAAACGTTCACTAAGAAACTTGAGCACGAGCTCCTCTACTTTTCACTATCCCCCAATTTTATATGCTTCATTATCTACAATGCTTCATGGACTGGAGGTTTATTAGAAAAATAATTAAATGTATGGACCATACCTATAGTCATATTTTTCATCTTGTTATCTCTTGTTTGAGCTTGACATGCACATACCACGCGCGTGAGCATCTCAGAAAAGTGGAATAGAACTTATGCACCCAAAAATATGGTGGTAAAGCCTCCTAGCCTTGTGCCCATTATCTCTCATAGTTATGAACGTGTACCAAAGAAGGATTCTTCCATCATACTTATATATATGTGTAATTGCATTACTCCGAGTGAACCTTGTTGAAAAGGCAATTCTCACTTCTCACCAACCCACCAAGTTATCTATGTGTGTCACCCACCAACACGCTTATGTTCTCGCGTAACGTATAAATCAACATAATCCTTTGGTCACCCTCATTCTTCCAATGTTCTTCCATGGCATGTAAGAATGATTCAATATTCTCTTCACCAGGATATCTAGGTAGTTGAGATCTTCCCATGTGCCTAATCATGTGTGGCTCGATCATGGGCCCCTTCATTTCATGCCTGACCATTTCATATGTATCATGGGCCCAATTATCAAAATAAATACTTGGTGTTGTTGTTGATTGACTATGTGTCTTCCCATTAAAGCATGCCTTCCTTGATGGTTCCATAGTCTTAGGATCTCACACTGTGTGTACATAAATCCTATTTAATTCTTCTTCACTCAAATACTCAATGTATGGTGTAATTTTTTGCTTCATCTAGTGGTATGATCACGCATTCATACTTATTCTTGAAGTTGATATACCCATTATTGAAGTGCATATTAGCATTGTTCACATAATACCAGGGTCACCTAAGTAGTGCTGGAAATTTTTCTTCTTCATCAAGCTCCAATACCTCAAAGTATCTAGTAAACTTTACTCCATGAAAGGTAATAGAAGCATCCTCCAATACCTCAATAGGCATAGCCCTAGTTTTGCTCACCATATATAACAAATTGGATGATGGATGTAATATTGTTCTCCCTATATAATTCCATGCATCCATAGTCATCACAGGTTAGATCAATGCATGTATCTATCAAAATATTACTTACCAACCACCCATCAATCACTCCATCAAAATTGATCTCCTTATCATATTCATGGTTCTATGGTGGTAATTTTTCATGCAATATCTGTCACTCATGCTCGATTCCTACGTGAGGTAATTTTTCACATATACATTCCCCTAGTAGTGAGATGATACTCTCCCGGCGCAAAAACTTACACACCTCCTTCAGATCATCCACATCCTTATATAGGAGCTCAACATTCTTCACACATTCTCTCTCATGCCCTTGTTCTTTCAAGAACTTTATTTCACCCTAAAATCTCTAATAACTCCCATAGTGTAGACACCAATTTTTGTATTGCTTTGCCCCTCACCCTACATTTGCTCTCCATCATATTTTCTACATGCATACCTTTCTTTCCTTTTGAATTCCCTTATTTCCTCCTAAATTCAATTTATCCCACCTATTTTTATTTCTCATCATTAATCATCCCTAATCTTGTTCAGTTAATTATAAACACCGATTTAATTTATTTCCTCTTCTTAAATCCTCCATTTTATCCAATCTAGGCCATCATTTAATTATTTCACCTCTTTATGGCCTTTATATAATAATTTCTACCATCCACTTACCCATTTAGTCTTCTTATACAACCCTAATTTTTTTAACCCTTCCAAGACCTAATCCCGCCTCGTATGGGCTCTTGTCTCTAGCACACCATCTTCACACCGCCAAAATGGATGGATCCCCATAATTAACGACAACCCATATGGTTCATCCTCGACCCTATAAAGCAACCCTTACCCCTCCTTTTCTCAAGGATACAATTTTGGAGACCTTATATTTCTTGTGATCTTGCTTTCATCTTGTGCTTTCTCTTGCAACTATTATCACCATTATGTAGGTCTTGAGATTCAACTTTAGATATTTGGAGATCTTCTTCAACCTTGCATGCTTAGGTCCTTTGTTGAAATTTTTCACCATTATCTACCACCACTAGGTCTTGTGCAAGATCGTTTTGTCAGAGCTCTATGTCTTTGTCATTCCTAAACCTCCATTTCTCATTTACAGTCTTCATTTTAGCTCATCCATTTTGAGTCAATTCCAAATCATTCACAATAGCCATTGACCTTTTCTGGTCTCTTTCAACCCAACCTCCATTTTTTATCCATGTGTCATCTAGATCACCTTTCATCATCTCTCTATTTCCACATCCATCTAGCCTCGAGTTCTATCATTCTACCTTTTCCACCATTTCGATCTATTATGTCAACCCCAGGTCCGCCATCGACTCAACAAAGTCACCACCGATGGAACTATCTTTAGTGCACTTATCATCAATTTTCATAATTTTCTTACATCCTTTCAATTAGATCTTGATCCATCCTATTCTGTAGTGTTTTTCCTTTAGCTCGATCCAAATACACAAGGTCTTGCAGCAGGCATGTTTTCTATATTTTACTCTCATCCTTCCCTAGTTTTCATCACTTGGATCCTCTGTAGTCTTAGGTTTTTTCGACCCACCTAGGTTTGATTTACTTTGCATGCATTTAGATCATATCTACATCTTTATCTTATATCTAGCATTTTAGTTTCTGTTTTGGTTCAGATTCTGCTACATCCAATTTATCAATATATGATTTTATTTATCTTTATCAAAACATGGGTTTACATCCATCTTAAGAATTTTCACTTCTTAGGACTGAAATTGTCAGGTAAACCACCCATCGATATACTAATCCATTTTTTGTGTTGATTTCACTTGACTTATAAGTCACTTAGCTCACTGCAAAGAAGTATCTTTCATTTGCACCCGCATCCATCGTCATCCCATCTCGAGGTACCTTAAACCCTTGCATATTTGGAGTTACTTATTTTCTTTAGTACTAGTTCACTAATATGAGCAGAATAGAAACGAAAAATTTGGTCAATATTCTGGCATGCCTAGTGGGACCCACCCTTCTTTGGTGAGTCTTTTTCATTTTCTTCCATTTCTATTTTATCTATCCATTTTCTACTAATCTCGTAGGAAGGATCCTAACTTGCTTGCTTGTGTGTGTGGTTGAATTGCTTGGATTATTTTTTCTTGCTTTCTTAAAAATTAAAAATTCAGATAAAAAGGAAAAGTGTTATCTAGGTATTTCTCTTTTTTCTTAGTTGCTCCTTTTTTGCATCGTATCTTCCTTGTTTGATTTTCCTCATCGAATCTACACATTTCATTTTGGATCTAAAAAGAAACCCTCATATTTTCTTAGAAATCTAGTTTAAATAGGGGTTTAACTAGTTGCATACACTTCCTCACACACATCCAAATACACAAACCAATTTACACATCTAAATATCTCCTACCATGTGAAACTATTGGGATTTCATCACCCAATAATAAAATAGCCACGAGTTTTTGGCCACATTATAAAAAAAAATTCTACTAGTTTATTAGTTAAGCACCCAATATTTTATCAAGTGGGACTATGGAGTGAGGGGTAGGACCTAATACCAAGCCTCGTAGTAGTAGTCATCACATATTTTTGCCTCACATACATTTGGGTATATCGAGGACTCCAACCAAAACTACCTAAAAATGTCCATAGATTGCCATTTCTTAGGCTCCCTTTAAGCCCATTTTTCATTTCTTTTCACATCTTTAATAATCAAGATAATCATAAATTTTTTAGGTGATTTGTTTGTGTTAATTGAAAATCAGTATAGTTATATTTTCTTATTTATTTCATGTCAGTTATTACAAGATCCCAAACAAAACAAATGAAACAAATCATGTCATCTACCAACATTCCTAATTCCACTACCACATCCTTTCAAAAAACTTCTACACTTTCCATCCTTACCTCTATTCCTTTGGTCATCCCTTCCATGGTTACTCAACCCATCATTTCCATTCCTCCTCTTCAATAAATTCCATTGATCCAACCTAACACTCATGTCAAAACTAATCCTTTTATTTATCATCACTCCATTCCATCTAGACTAGAAACACCCCCTTTTGCCACCTCTATCGATGCTTTTGGGCCTTCTCATCCCTCATGGGTGTGCCATAATTCCATGAGCTTCTCGACACTAATATAATGTCCCTTCATGATTATATCCTTTGTAAGACTACCAATATCCCCATTGATGGACCTCCTTTGCAACAAATTTACACCTACCATTCCAATCTAGAATCTACACAAGTCCTTACATCACAACTTGTATTTTTATTTCCTAGAGCTACAATGAGCTCACCACGGCCCAACATGAGCTTGATCTTAATCAAACCTTCTTCTTCAATCCCTCATAATCACCAAACCACTCAATTATTGGTCCTCATCCCCCTAATTTTCCTTGCATCAACACTACTATCACTTCTTTTATCCCCATCACCTCATCATCTACTATGATCACTTGTGCCCCTATTCAATCATCTTAATAATCTCACTTGCTTCCTCCTATATCAGAACATAACACAAAAATACCCCTTATTTCCACTTCCCATATCCATTCCAATGAAATAAATTTGCAGCCCAATCCATCTGAATCAATGCAAACCCATCAACCCCCTCCTCAAGGTTCTTATCACTACATACTTCCCACTCAAACAACTCAAGTATCCTAACCACCCATTACTCATATTCCAACTCATCCCATATAAAACCAATGTAATCTTCCCATTTCTCAATATACAACTCAATGTAACCAATCTTACCACATCCTCATTGTTCATTTACAACAACATCTATCATAACCATCTAATCGTAACCCTTCAATTACATGCCCCATTATCAACCATTACCACCAACACCCATGCATCCTCAAACATATCAAACTTATCAACAACATAACCCATCCATCTCTTATGCATCACAATCCCATCCTTATAATTCAAACCCCATCCATCTAATGATCCCAAGAAAGAATGTTTATTAGAATGGCTATTCTTGAAACTGATACCTTGGGATCTAAAACCACATTCTAATACAAATACATATGTAATGAACCAATCAATCCCTCCTTCCCTATAAATACTTATACTTCTCACTGGGAAATGCTGAAATTATCTAAGTTCAATAGCAAGGAGGACCCACAATAACATCTTCACACTTTTAGACATGCATGCTACCTTATCACCCATGATCAAAACCTCATGCTTCACACATTCCCATATCATTAGCTGGAGCCACATCAGACTAGTACAATGACATCCCACAACATTCATTATTCTCCTTCACCCAACTCACACAATTATTCCTAGAACATTTCTCAATCAACATTGCACGTAAGATCACTATCACAAACCTCTATGCCATTAGACAATATGATGATGAATCTATCACATATTTTTTCACATGATGGCATGGAATAATTAACCAACTATCATTCTCTTTCTAAAAACTAAATTAATTGAATGTTTCTCACGGTATTGTGCAAAACACATCTCCTTCAATCTTTAAATTAAATCATTTCAAACATTTAAAGATGCATTTACCATGGCTCACAAACTTGAAATTTTTGTGTCTTGAGAAAGGTCATCTTAAAATTCAATCTAACAAACCCAAATTGAGTTCAGTAAATCCTCCACGCATGGTAAAAATCCAAAAACACCGCTAATTCCATCGTGGTAAAATCTCATTCCACATCAACTTCTCATACAAAGCCTCCACAATGTGCTTCTACATTTCCTCTTAATTATACCCCTCTTGGGAATCTTATAACATGATATTTGACAAGTTAATGGTGGTCCATATCATTTTTCTTCCCCCATCTAAATCTTTCATAAATCATGACCCAAACCAACATGGTAACGTGAGGAATAATACTCAAAATATCACCAATTTTGCAGCCATCACATTGAGAAGTGTCACTCTTTTAAAGACGTCATCCAAAATATTATAGACTCTAGTGACCTCAAAGTCAATAGTCCTAATGCACCACCTAATTAACCCCTTGACATTTTTAAACAACCCTTTCCTAATCATCCACCCAATAATCAAACTCCACCCCCACATCAAAACCACCTAATTCCCATACAATCAATACTATAGATCAAAATCCAACACCATCATCTACACCCATCATCTCATCACCCATTGCATCTACCCATATTTTATATTCTTCCCCTATGATCATAACTTCATCAACTCCTACGCCTAGCATATCAACATCAATTGTGTCTACTATAATGACTGCATCCTCATAAAATTTAATCACATCTACTTCTCCATCCATATCATCCACATCCTTATCCATCACATCTAGTATTTCGTTTGTAGCTACCTCAACGCATTCATCTCACATATCTACACCTACTCCCACATCAATTACATCTACTATTATGACTATTCCCACATCAACATCTAAATCTACAACCACAACCACACTACCACCTCTTGAATCCTCCACTATGTAAACACTCATACCCAATACATCTACAAATGACACTCTCACCACATCTGCAACTCCAATCATACCTACACCAAAAATCCTAAACTTACACAATATACCACCCCTTTATATCTTGTCAAGTGCATCATACAAAAACCACTTCCACCTTCGATATCCACCTCTATAACGCAATCTGCAATACCTAGTTCTACTACCACATATTTTCAAGTTGAAATCATCATCATTCCTACCAAAGGTAAATCCCCACAACCAAAGTCTAAGAACCTTGGCATACCCATCAAAAATATCTCATGCACCCACACAAAAATATGGAGCTTCTTTATCTCAATACTAATCCTCCTAAGAAAAGCATCACTCTTAGGAGAATTACCATCCATCTTAGGACAAACACCTTCACCCAAGTCTCCCATTATTAGAAAATTGAAACAACCAGATTTCTCTTCAAAACCATTTGTCACCACAACTATAAAAATAGGATCCAAACCATCCAAGTCACCATCAATCAAAACTGAAATCAAGACACAACCATCTTCCTCTTCTTTTAAGCCCAAGATAGAATCAAATACTCCCATGAAACCACCTCAAAGAAAACCTCTCCTCTTACCTTCATCCACATCCTTAATAATGCCTCAACCAAAATTCCCTGTTCAATGACCCCCATTGGCCCTTACATAGAAATATTTCAGCGTCTACTTCAAGCATCTGTGATCACCCTTCCATCTATCAAACCCTTTGATCCACTTACCCCAAGACCATGGTTTAACTTTAATCTCATTTGTGCATACCATCATGCACGAACATGATAATGAGCATTTTAGAGCCCTCCAAAATATCATTCATAATCTTATTGATGGGTATGACCTTATTGTTTAAGGGGATCACAGTCCTCCATTGACCAATATCACTCCTTCATCTTCATCCACCAAGACATCTAAATCTCCTCATTCATCTAAGACTTATGTTTTCATCCCTCCTCCAACTTCAAATTCTCCTAAAGAGGGTCCACCTCTCTTCATTAATTTTGTTTGGGTCACAACCCATTCTCATCCCCATGAATTCCAACCATCTACTTAATCAAAATATAAAGTGGTTATCACTGCTCCTCCTAGTTATTCTACTCCATCCACTTCTTCATCAAGACTAAGGTTTCAATCTTAGCTGCCCCTTAGTCTATAGTGATTGAGTTTAGTGTTATGAAACAACTTCATTAGGCCCTAGTTAAGATGTCTCTTTATGATCTCATCAAAATCTCTCTAGACCATAATAAATCCCTCATTGAAGCTCTCGAGTTTACCCCCAATCCTAATGATGAGGCTCATCCCTTTGCATCACTTGTTGGAGCACTTGCCGCTTCCACCTCCATATCCTTTGACAATACTAAAATTCCCAACATATCACCTGAAGAACATGACCTTCCCCTTTCATCATTGTGTATATTAATGGCACTTTCATTTGTTGTTATATGCTTGACAATGGACCCACATAAACATCATCTCATCCCACACCTTTGATCAGCTTAAGCTCCCTAATTCCATTATCACCCAATCACCTATGGTTCTTTGCATGTTAAATGATGTTATTTCCCCACTTTAGGCATAGTTATTATTCCCATCTGTGTTAGTGAAAAATCCTCCATGAGGTCTTCTATATCATAGAAGGGGAGTTTCAATACAATATCCTACTTGGACAACCATGGATTCACTCCATGTGTTGCATTCCTTCCACCCTTCATCAATGCATCAAGTATGAACATGAGGGGAAAATCTTAACTCTTCCCCTCATACACTCCTCCATTCAAATCATGTCACATGACTTACCATCCTAATGATGTGCTCATCCCTACACAAGATCCTTCTCAAGAATCCACTAGCTCATTTGTTTCTACGTCAAAGCTTCCCAATGATGACTCTTTAGAAAAGTGATGAATTGGGTCTCACTAGGGGAGTATCGTCTTCTCACATTTTTTTGTCATGCAAATGTGCAACAAGGAAATTGACAATTTTCAAGCATGATAACTATACCCCTGTGTTAAATTTTTCAAGGTTTACCCTTCCAAGGCACCCCAAATATTCCCATCATTCCGAGTGACCCCCTAATTAATGGTAGCTCATCCCCATAGATGATTTAAGAAATTCCAATCATTCCCCTAGGTGATTTTAAGAGTTCATTGAAAAATGCAAACTTTGGGCGGCTGTGGGAAGGGCTAT
The DNA here is from genome assembly GCA_018340775.1 of Taxus wallichiana var. yunnanensis. Taxonomy (NCBI): domain Eukaryota; kingdom Viridiplantae; phylum Streptophyta; class Pinopsida; order Cupressales; family Taxaceae; genus Taxus; species Taxus wallichiana. Next base: position 371,460,314 of record CM031243.1, read on the forward strand.
CACTGGCCTTCCTAGGACTAGAGCAACCCCATGGAGTGGAACAAAAATATAAACCAAACATGGAGGTGAATCAAAGGCCTAGGAACATCATGGAATTTATTTAGGAATATTCAGGAAGGATATAGAGAAGTTAGGATAGTTTCACTAAAATTAGGGTTCATGGGCCTAGATGTACACATGCCTAAACAATTGTTGAGCTTCCAAATGTGATTCCGGGAGCTCTAGATGGAGTTAGGAGAAAAAAACATCATCAAAAATGTAATTCCAAGCCTAAAAGATGGTGAAATATTTTTTCACAACACTTTGGCACAATGGGTCTCCAAGTAGTTTTCTCATGCACATGTAGATTACTAAATCAAACATCCTATTTTTAGGAATAAAATGGATGAATAAAGACTTTATACCCCCACCATTGATTTAAATTTCCATTTCAATAAATATCATATACAATTTCATCAAAAATGTCCATCGAGAGCTCAAGTTATCACCATTTCAAGTTGTCCTCTTGGAGCGAGTTCAAGAGTTAGTCAATATTTGGAAGGACATGTGTCAGGTCTAGGAGCTTGGTGGGATTTTACGTCCCTCATCCCTTAAGGTCAGGGACATCAAGTTCATGAAAATTTTCCTAGCCCTCATAAGCCCTTTGGACCCTAATATAACCTCTAGGATTGCCAATTCAGCCCCAAGTGTTTGTAGGAGCTCAAATCCTTCACCGTTGGATCACTGCCACATGTCATCACTGGTGCTTCATGAAAACTGATGTCCCTCATCTCCCTTTTAGGTTATGGACATAAAGGTTGAAAAAATCACCCATCCCCTAAGAATACTTCTAGTCACTCATGTGACCAGACTTCAGCCCTCGGTGCTTTAAAGTTGTTTTTTTGGCTTTAATCCCCATGCCATCAAATCTCTCCCACATGTCAAGCTAAGGCACATTGTGAAAATTGATTTCCCTCACATCCCTTTGAGGTGAGGGATGTTAGGGACATGAAAATGTGCCCAAATCAAACTCAAAAATTTGAAAAAAATTCTAATGGTTTGTCGCTTTTTGTTGTTTCTCACTACCAGAAGAAAAGTTGCAAAGAACACCTCAGTCCACCATTGTTGCTCCGAACCAGATCCACCATGGAAACCAAACCTTCCACTCCATGAATATGCAAATTTTTCAAATAATATATTGATCGAAATATCCAAAGGAATGAAGAATGAAAGAGAAGAGTGAAGGAATTCTTCAAAAACCTCCATTGTCGTGAGATGAATATTTGAACATATCTTGCAAGCCAAAGCATGAAATGAAGAACCATTTATTTCTGAGTTATTCACTCTTGAAGGCCATTAAAAACTCACCTTCAAACCTCCCATTCACAGCAAGGAATTCTCATACTGAATAAATTTCACTTTCGGCTCCATGAAAAAAAAAGTTCAATTTCCCGTCAAACCGACAACCAAATCAAAGAGAAATTTCACCAATGAGAAAAGAAGAAAAAACCTATCGCAATGGAGTTGATTTCATCAAAACAGAGAAAAAAACCAGACCTGAAAATTTCATGCTCCATTAATGCTTCCATGACATAGTCTTGTAAAAAATCATTGAGCTACCTCTCCACTTCTTAGACTTCCAGTGGCAAAATTGCACAAAATCGGAGAGAATGATCGTTGAAAAATCTAGTTTCACGTGAAATTTTTTTATGCCATAAAGTCCCTATTTTTTATGGATGTGGAGGACTGATTTTCATCATATTTCTACCTTGTCACATGAAAAAAACTATGAAAAAGGCAGCGAGCTACCTCTTCACTTCTCAGGGTTCCAGTGGGTAAAATCATGCAAAATTTGGAGGGAATGATCGTTAAAAAATCTAGTTTCATGTGAACTATTTTTTGCACCATGAAGTCCCTATTTTTAGGGATATGGAGGGATGTGTTTTTTTAGTATTCTTCCATTTCCAATGAAAATATCATTTTCCCACTTGTTTAGATGAAGGAATTACTCAAAATGTGGAGCGTGGAAGCCGAGAATAAAACCCAAAGTTTCAACACTTACTAAAAATAGCTTTCCTTCCTACATAGGGGTTTGATACTTTGGGTAAGCCACCATTTGAAGAGGCTATGAACAAGGTGGTGAACACAGAGTGAGTATCGTAGGCAAAGTCATCAAAAGGTCATCTCAGCTCGCAATTGACACTTACTAAAAATAGTAAGTGGTTCCACAAGCCCCTGTTATAAATAGCTAGTTGGTCCAAAAGGTGAGAGGAACACAGTAAGAAGAAATAATTCAAGCTACCATATTTAGTTGAGGTTGGGAAAAACTAACTACGAAACTTACTAAAAAATAGTAAGTTACCCCATGTGTACTTACTAAAAAGAGTAGGTTGTTCTCAAAGGGCAATTTTGGCACAACATGACATTAAGGGATAATCATTCAAGTTGATATCACCATTTGAGATCTATAAAGGAAAAATCTAACACTTACTAAATATAGTAAGTTATCCCTTCCAAATACAGTAAGTGTCAAGGAAACATGATTTTCAAGTGCACATGTTGGTCTAGTTTCTCATGTGTAATCAATCATGAAGAGATGGTGGGTTTTCATGATTTGGAACAATCATCTCATACTAAAAAGTAGGGCATCAAAAGGCACATCATGTGAATTCATCTTCCTCACTTAAGGAGTTGGTTTATTCAAAGAGAATTGATCGAATGATTTTAATGTGTCAAGACTTCATCAACCAAGTTTCAAGGAGGGTCATCGTGGGCATTGTATGTGTTCATCTCGATCTTGCAGTGAGTAAACCTCATAAAAAGTTTCTAAACACTCATTCTATGGTCCTCTTGGAGTTTATGGTCATCACTTTGGATTAAGAAAATGATTGAAATATATTCAAGGGAGAAATCTTCATTAGTGTAGAAGATCACCAGTGGCAGAAATCTTCGCTCAAATTTCATGATTGCATCAAGGCATTCAAAGAATTTTTTTCATCATGAGGAGTGTTTTCCCTCCATCCCTTCCCTCTTCCTCTCTCTTCTTTCTCTCTCCATTCTAATTCTTCGTTATGCGTCATCATTGTATTTCATCCTATTCACTTAAGTGACCTATTTTAAACTTGTAAAAGTATTTTCTCAAAATTATAAGAGAAATACTTAATTCATGGAAAACGAAAGGTCATGAGTGGAATATGGAAATAAAGAGTCATGTGAGGGAGGTGAAAGGACAATTCAAATTTCTATAAATTGGGATGGCCTCTCCATTCCAAGGGATTCCATATTTTGGAATAAATCTTACTATGTAGCATTGTGATAGCTTGGTTGAAGCTTTGTATTCATCACTACACATGGAATAAAAGCTACACTTCTTCTATTTCCCTTTCTTGTTTTTCCTCTATTTCTCTCTTTCATGCACTTTGCAAGCATAGTTGATCCTATATGGAATTGGAGAGGAACTTGGTGTCCTTGATAGATGAATTTAAAAACTTGGTGTCTTAATTCATTGGTCCTGCTAGCTTCATTGTGCTTTCCTCTATATTGAAGGTTAAACTACTCCGGTTACTGGGTGTGAGCTCTGCAATCTACTCATGGCAGTAATCTTCCTTGCATAATTTCCCCCTCTTTACCTTTATTGCTGTAATTTCCTCCCTTGTACCCCTATACAAGAACTTTGCCACAGGTTCAGTGGAGTGTCCCTATGTGATCCCCGACCAATTTGTCCACCCAAAACATTTAGATAGGATTAGGATTAGTTTAATTTCAATAATGGGAGTTTACCATTTAATATAGAGGGGCGTAGCCCCGTGAATGTTAGTGGAGACACCAATTTTTCCACCTGATAAATTTTATCACCAACATGCTTAACACTCTTCCCACGGCTAATCATCTTAGTAGACCCAACAAATATCCAATGTATCAACCTAATGTTTGGGACATCATTCCTTTCAGTCCAACCCACCCTCACAATAATCCCATCATGGTTGCATTGATTTCCCTTCCTCACACATTGACACTTAACCACACACCAAAATATATACCAATGGATTTGACTTTATTTACAAAAATAATTTTCCTACACTTATCTTCATCATTGTGCCTAGAAAGGATTTGGAATGGGGCATTATGAACAAGGCATGCATGACCTCTTCATTGATCAATCTCGTAAACCCCATGAAAAATTTGGGTTGGGATATAAGGAACAATCTATAGACCCTCTTCCACCATATTTAGATCTCATGGACATAGATCCTCCATCTTCTCCATCCCACAAGGTTATGGATACATATGACATCATGTCTATTCCCTTTGGATTGTTTTTAATCTCCACCATCACTTTAGGACTGGTCACTTATCAATGTGATGATAAATCTAGGTCCCTCCCTCTTCGATTTTGAAAATTATAGAGGAAGATTCCCCTACCATTGACATTATTCAATACACCGAAAACAGTTGTATCCTTTCCTACATTGGGGAAGAATATTCCTATCTTCATAAGACCTTACCACTAGACACATCCACCCTTCTTAACAAATCCACCATCAAAATCAACGTAGTTACTCTGCAAGAGCCCCACATTCTCAAAGTGGGTAAATCCCTTGATCAACAGGAACTTAAATATTTCATTTCCTTCCTTTCTCAACATATTCAAGCCTTCTCATGGTCATACATTGACATGTCAAGACTCAATATTTCCATCATTTTCTACAACATCATTACCTTTCCTAACGCTAAGTCAACTTAAGCGAAAGTTTTGCCATATGTAACCTTGAGTTTCCCTCCTTGTCAAAGAGGAGATATAACACCTTCTTTCAGCTGATTTCATCATCCCTATCGACTATCTACAATGGGTTTCTAATATCATACCCATTTCCAAGGCTTTCTAGGAAAGCTTCATATTTGCACTAACTTTCAAGATTTAAACCTCACTTTCCATAAAGATGATTTTACTCTTCCCAACATCGATCAAATTGTAGACCTTACTACACAGGACATGAGATGCTTTCTCTTATGGATGGATTCTCTGGGTACAATAAAATCCTCATCGCACTAGAAGATCAACATAAGACTTATTTCATCACTTTTATGGGGAACTTTTTTATCATGTCATGCCCTTCGATTTGAAAAATGTCAGAGCCACCTATCAGTGAGCCATGACTTACATCTTCCATGATCTCATCCATAAGACTATAGAGGACTACGTTGATGAAATTTTGGGTAAATCCAAGCATCACCACGATCACCTTGCCATCCTTGAAGTCTTTTTCAAGTGCCTTATCTTCTTCTTTCTCCATCTCAATCCATAGCCAAGTGTGTGTTTGGAGTGTTAACTGGTAAACTCCTTGGCTTTATCATTTCCATCAGGGGTATTGAAGTTGACCCTACCAAAATCAAATATATCCTCAAGAGATGCCTCCTCCTTCTAACTTGAAGCATCTTAGCGATATTCAAGTCTAATCTAATCAGTTCACCATTTCATTTCACAACTCTAACATTTCCAACCCTTTCACCATCTTCTTCATAAAGACATCAACTTCAAATGGGATGATAACTTCCAAAAATCCTTTGATGATATCTCAAGCAGTATCTCCTATCCCCACCTTGTGTGTTACACCTCCATGTGAGGGGATCCTTTCTATATTTATGTATCTTCCTCTAATCATCATGCTCTAGGTTCCATGTTGGCACATCATCACAAAAGCAAGGAAAGGAGTATATTATAATATATCAGCTACACCCTTCATGATTATGAGACTCACTACAAAAGTTGAAAAGTTGTGTTGCACTATTTTCTTTTCTACTTCCAAGCTTCTCCATTATCTTCTCAATCATAATAATTTATTTGATCACCAACTTTCATTTTCTCAAATTCATGCATTCTAAACCTTATCATAGTGATCGCTTCACTTGATGGCTCATGCTCATGATAGAGTTTGACCTAGATTTCATCTTTCAAAATCAATCAAGGGCCAAGATATCACATACAATTAGTAATGCACCCTCTTCCTATAATCCTTCCTCACGAAAAATTTCAAATGAATCTATCAACAACTTTGAACATGAATTTTCCCTCTCAAAATGACACTCTTATTTGATGGCTCTAAGTGTCGATAAGGGGAGGTACTTGGTGTCATTATCATTCCTTCTAGGATACTCCTATTCCTATCACTTATAATCTTAATTTTGAATGCACAAACAATATGGTTGAGTATGAAGCTCTCATCTTAGGCCTTCAAACCAAATCTTACTTGGCATCCAAATCCTTGACATCTACAAGGATTCTCATCTCATCATTAATCAAGTCAAAGGCATCTATCAATGTAAAAATGAGGTCCTTCAAAAGTATAAGGATATTTACCGACTTCCTTCTTGAGCATTTGATTTCTACACCATTCAAACTATCCCTCATTCATCTAACCATTTACAGACACTATGGATTCTCTTGTATCTCTCATCCCTTGGTCTATAGAAGAGTCTAAATCTCCATTATCATTCATTTCCTTGAAAAACTAGGTCATCTTAGTGAATTACCTATCAATCTCATTAAATATAATCCTCATGATCTTTGGTATTCTCAAATATTTGACTATCTTTCTCAATCTCATCATCCCCTCTAACCTATCTAAAAATGGTAGGAGGTATTTTCTTAACATGCTAACTAATCACTATGTCATCCTTGGTGGCATCCTCTATAAGCATGGCTTTGATGGCATCTTTCTTTGTTTCCTTAAATCTCATGAATCCACTCGTGTTATCCAAGAAGTCCATGATGGTATCTGTGGTGGCATTTTAGTGGTTTGGTTGTCCCAAACACATGTCCTTCGCATGGGTTATTATTGGCCCTCTCAATCAAGACTATTGTGAATACATTAAGAAATGTGTCAAATGCCAACAACATTCTAATCTAATCCACATTCCTAGTCAAGCCTTATAGCCAACTCAGACCTTTTTATTTCTCACAATGGGGACTTGACCTCATTGGCCTCATCAATTTGCATTTCCTCTCAATACCATCATTCTATCATCACTGCTACTAAATACTTCACCAAATGGGTGGAATCAATTCCACTTGCATCAACTAAAGCTAATCAAATCGTTAATTTTATCTATCAACATATCATTTTCCATTTTAGTGTTCCTCACAAAATCATCATGGACAATGGAAATTCCTTTAAAAACAAATATCTCAAGAAGCTTTGCAACTCATTTAATATTAATCTTAGCTTCTCTTCTCTATACTATCCTCAAGCTAATGGTCAAGATGAAGCCACTAAAAAACTCTTCAGTAATATCCTTGCCAAGACTATTGATAAATCAAGTCATAATTGGCATCTTCATATCCCCTTCACTCTTTGGGCTTATCACTAGCATCCACACCTCTATGGGTGCTACTCCTTTCTCTCTTGTTTATAGACTTTAAGGTTCATTCTTCCTCTTGAAGTCCAAATCCCATCTCTATGCATTTCTCTTCACTTCATTCATCTCTGAATATTATCACCAAGAGCGTCTAACACAACTTGAGTTGTTAGATGAATGTCACCTTCTCACTCTTGAACATCATCATGTCTATCAAGAGTGCATCAAATGTGCTTATAAAAAAACACCTCAAGGAACATGAATTTAATATCGGTGACCTTTTCCTTAAAGAAAATCAAAATGTCACTACTCTAGAAAGGATTCAACGTGGAAAATTTTTCTCCCAACTAGATTGACCTTATATTATCATGCATAAGTATGGGTCTAGAGCCTATCATTTGGCTTCCTTTGGTAAACTAGAAACGGGACCTCTTAACGCATTGCAATTGTAGAATTTATATTTTTAACATACCTACCAATATAAACTTAGTTATCTTTGGTCATCCATCCATCATTATCCTCTTTCATCTTTCATCATAATGATTTGGAATTATGTGGTCTACCATCACTTTCTTATCTATGACCTTGAATATGGGCACCATGACTCTTCTCATAGCATATTCCTTATGGATAGGTTCTTCCTTATTGGTGAGAACTCCATGATCATTACATCCATTTCCTTCTTATCTACCTACTGGAACCACACTAAGGGTCCACAGTGTCACTTGTACATTCATTATCCCCTCCTAAGTGGTCTACCTAGCTATCCCCATATCTTCCATAAAAATTCAAAATTTCGGATGCTCATTTCAAAATCTATCTTATTCAAAAGAAAAAAACTACTCCCTCAAAGGACAATTGTTCATAAAAGTAAAAATATCAAAAAATATAGATGATCCCTCAAAGGACAACTATCATGCATATCTTATCCTACCATTTATAAAATCAAAATCCAAAATTCCAAAAGAAAAAAAAAAAATGTAGACCACTCCCTCGAAAGGATGGCTACCATCTCATATCATGGCAATAAAGGCTTCCCACATTGATCAACCTTCTATATACTCAAAAGAAAAATCATAAAATTCAAAAGAAAGCATCCTAAGAAAGCTTCCCACATCGATCAACTTTCTCATCCATAGAAACTTCCCACATTGATCAGTTTGCATCATATTGCTCAGAGTTGGGGCATAGACCTAGGAACACCCACCTATGGAGAACCTATATTCCCATGTACAAGTTTCATCCAAACCCTTTTGTGTCATGTTGACATTAGGTTTATAATTCCATTTTCCATACTTTCCCTCATGATCCTTGGGATTACTAACTATCGATGGTTATGTGTTAACACCTATGTTATTGGTTGCAAGTGCATTACCTTGATTGGATTCCTTTTCTTGTTTACCTCCAATCTAGTTTGAAACATCATTTATTTGTGTGATCTTTACTATGATCAAGTGTTTTATCTCCTTTTCACACCTTCTATCAAAGTTGCATCCTTTCTCTCGCATCTAACATGTTCTTCTTAATGTAACCATTTTATCCATTCTTATGTGTATATTTTTAAGTATAACATCATTCATAGCACATTTATCATATTTATAAATCCATCACATCATTTATCCATTATTTCATTTCATCATCTAAAATCTATATATCCCATGCCAAATCATAATCATTTTTATTTTATATCATATATATTTAACATCACATCACCCATATCATCTCATCATCAATCATAATTATAATAATCAATCATATCCATCATAATATCATTCAATCCATATACATTTAATCATAATTATAATCCATATTTAATCAATCAATCACAAATCATCTACATCTAATCCATAATCATAACATCATAATCATCATCATCATCATAATCATCAATCTAAATCATAATCTAATATGGCATCATCAAAACCATGAATATCAAACACATAAACATCAATAATACATTATAATCAAACATATCATATATATATATATATATATATATATATATATATATATATATATATATATATCAAGTACATATATACATCAATTTGTCACAAAGCCATTCTAAGGGTCCTATCTCAAAGCTAATACATCATCAAAATCATTGAAATTGTACATTAAAAGTCTCAAATATTGCCTCCTAGGGAAATTCCTGAATCAGTCTTTGGGCCTCATCATGTCCATCATGGCCTCATCTCATCTTGGTGTGGTTTGTGCCACTCACTCGTACTCTCGATGGAATTGGTCATGCTGTGCATCACCTACTCCCCTACTCTCACTAGATATGCATATGTATCTATATGTTATCAGTCTGCAAGGTAGACTAGATTCACAATCTACTCATAATATCACACCTTGGCTTTTAGTGGGCTCTATATAAATCCATGGGCACAATACCTGAGGTCATCTTCATAGCTCTTTGTGATGATCATTGGTGCACCACTCCCTCTATCCATTGTGAGTATCGGTGTGAGATCTCCAAATCTAGATCTATAAGCCTCTTTTGTCTCTTATATCATCCCTCTCTCTGAATCACCTAGTCCTTCTCTCGAAGAGGATAGGCCTCCTGTCTCCTGGCCACTCTCACTCCTACATGTTGTGTCCCTCTCTATGTGGGCTAGATCATGCTCTATGCACATTAGAGCTATCTCTGAATCCCCTCCATCCATCATCATCCCTCCTCACCCTAGGTGCCACATCCTCCTCCCATCTTGCACCTCCTCCTCCTCCTCATCATCATCCCTCCTCCCCCTCTCTCTCTCCATCCGATGCCCATGTGTCCTCGTCATCCAATCTAAAATCTAGCTCTAACTCCTACATCATCATCATCGTCATCATCGCACAGTGCCACCACCTCCTCTAATGGCTCAGCCATATCAAGACTTGGAATATCTCTCTCTGACTCATCTCACCTATATCTAATAGGCTCTCTAGGAACTATCTGTACTACTCCAAACTTCCATATGAATCTATCAAATTAGATTACCTCTTATCATCTCGAGCTTCCTCCCCTATACCCATCTAGTCTCTCTCATCCCCATCAATTCCACATTCACCCTAGGCCACATAGGATAAGGATAATAGTCGGTATGGCCACCACCTAACCTAATCCACATCAATATCTACTAATCTCTCTTATATACCACTATGATCCCCTCTCTCTCTCCCTATCACCATGAGCCTGGTCATCTTGTCATCTCAAAAATCCTATGGCAAACTCAATGTGGTCATCACTTGACCCATGGTAGCCCTGGTGGTGGCTAATCATATATATGCTCATAAGCCCAACAATGGAGAAGGAACCCACATCCAATCATGTCCTCCTCCTCTCTTGTATATACATACACACTCATGATATAATTGTGCTAATAATTTTTGTGTCAAAAGAAAATACACCCTCTGTGATCAACAATATTTGTGACCACTACCTTCCCGCAAGTGTCCATGGGAATCTAGCACCCCTGAATCTAGTAGTGCATAGCTAGAAATCACCATCATCACTAAAATATCAATGAATCCTACCACCCCCATCTCATATCATGTCTCATATGAAATGCCCCGATGTGAAAGTAATAATGGGGGCATCATCCAAAAAGTTATGTCAAACCCCAATCTATTATCTATTGTAATGGGTTGTATCTACTCCCCTATATATAGAAATCCTCAGATGTGGTATACATCCTCAAGTGTGATGGTCATCTCTCATCCTAAACCAAAATGTTCCTGTACACACATCCCATCCTATCCACCAATGCAATCATAAGCCCAACATCTCATGGAATCCATTGGTAATGATAGAATCCACCCAATCCAACTACTGCTAAGTGATCCCACTCAACATCTATAACATCACCTCTCTATCTGAACATCTAGGGAAAGTACTCTATCTCATATATAAGGTCTTTCGAACCTACAAAACTAATCAAACATGCACACATTAGATTCTTCATCATCCAAAAATCAAAATCAAAAAATTCTCTCCCCTAGTCGATGCCGACCTAGGTTGGGTCTCCACCTCCCAAAGATGGGTTGATGCCCTTTTAGGCCCAGTCAACGGTGACCATATCCAGTCATCGATCGTCCGTCACTTGTCTTGTGACCCCAAAATTTGAAAAAATGCAAAAAAATAAACAAAAACATCAAAAATTCTTAAAAACAAGCTAGGGTTTAGGCACTTACCATCCTGCGAGTCCTCTGGTGCTTCCTCATTGCTCCTCAACCTCCATTTCTCTCAAAATTCACTCTCTTTTAGCTCATAATTCTTTGATCATCACTTTACATAATGCAAATGAGCATAATCGGAACCCAACCAGGGGCTTATATAGCCCACGACCTAATGGGCACCACTAACCCCCTTGGGTCAACTTCATCCTTAGCTCCATCACTTGGTACATGTCCGCCCTACCTAATCGTCATCCTAGCCCTATCCTTTTTATTTTCATCAATCTTACTCTTCACTCTTTTTGATCAATCCTTCCTTTCAAATTATATTTTCTTCCACTTTTCCTTGTGTGGTCTTCATATCACATCCTTATTATGTCTCGTTGGGGCTTTGTTATCTATCTCATCTTGCATTTTGCATCATCTCTCACCTTTTTGGTCATCCTTGTGTTCCTCTTGGGGCACCATTATCTTATCCTTCATCATTTCACCATTATGGCCATTTTTGTGTTCCCTCTGGGCACAATATTTTTACACCTTTTTTCATCCCATCCCACTGGATGCATATTTTCAATTCCCTATCATAAGACATATCATTTACTTTTTACACACCCCTATCCTTTTTAGTCATGACCCTTGTCTCACCATTTTCACATTTATTTTCCCATATTTATGTCTTCCCTTTGACCCATTGGTCCCACAACTTTCACATCCATTTGAGCATATTCCCTTTGGATTCCTTCCATTTTACATAGTGGTTTTTTCTGACTCACAAGTCCGTAGGACATTTTCATCATCTCCATTGAGGTCGTACTTTTTCCCTACCAAAGTGATTCTAAAATCACCACCATATTTTTATTTACTTTTAATTTTTTTTTTATCCTCATTTGGGATATCTTATCTCATCATTTCTTTTTTCTCATCCTTTCCATCCTTTCTTCATCTATCTCTTTCAAACTCATGATCAACTTCCTTCATGTCATCAACCCCTAGTTTAGGGGGAGCACCTCATCAATCATATTATCATCCCTTCTCATTTTTCTCATGGTTTTCCCAATGCAAACCACTTGAAAAAAAAAATGGCAAATGTAGACACAAATTTTTGGTATTGCTAGCCCTTACCCTATGTTTTCTCTTCTTCATTTTTTCTACATACATACCTCTCTTCCCTTTGAATTCCCTTCTTCCCTCCTAAATTTAATTTATCCCACCTATTATTATTTCCCATCATTAATCATCCCTAATCTTGTTTAGTTAATTTTAAACACCCATTTAATTTATTTCCTCTTCTTAAATACTTCATTTTATCCTTTCTAGGCCATCATTTAATGATTTCACCTCTCTATGGCCTTTATTTAATAATTTCTACCATCCACCTACCCATTTACTCATCCTATGCAACCCTAATACATCCTAACCCTTCCAAGCCCTAATCCCACCTCTTATGGGCTCCATGTCTTGAGCTCACCATCTTCCCACCACCCAAATGGACAGATCCCATGAATCATAATCTCACCGTTAACCCTATAAAGATGCCCTTACCCCTCCTTTTCTCAAGGATGAAATTTTGGAGACCTTAGATTTATTGTTATCTTTCTTTCGTCTTGTGTTTTCTCTTGCATATTATCACCATTTTGGAGTTAGGTATTGAGCTTCAACTTGAGATATTTGGAGATCTTTTCAACCTTGCATGCTTAGGTACTTTTTGTAATTTTTCACCATCATCTACCACCACCATCTATTTTGTAGGTTCAACTGTCATCAAGAGCTCTCTATCTCTATCATTCCTAGACCTCCATTTCTCATTTCCAAGTCTTTATTTTAGCTCATCCATTTTTTAGCCAACCCCAAATCGGTCTCAACTATCATCGAACCTGTCTAGTTTTTGTCCACCCAACATCTATTTTTTTCATTTTATCTACCATCCAAATCCCTTTTCATCATCTCTATGTTTCCACATCCATCCAGCCTCTAGATCCTATCATTCTACCCTTTCTTCCAATCGATTCTCTTCTATCATCCCCAGTCGTCGCCGACTCAACCAAGTCACCACCTGACTGGACCTATCTTTAGAGAACTTATAATTAGTTTTCATAATTTTCTTGCATCCTTTCAATTAGATCTAGATCCATCATGTTCTACAATGTTCTTCCTTTATCTCATCTCTAGCTACAAGAGGTCTTGTATGCCTATTTTTTACATTTTCTCTCTCATCCTTCCTCGGTCACCATCATGACTGGACCCTTGTAGTCTCATGTCATTGTTGGTCTAATCAAGTTTTATTTAATTTGCATCCATTTAGATCAGATTTTCACCTTATTCTTTTATCTAGCATTTCGGTTTTGTTTTGAATCAGATTGTGCTAAATCCAATTTATATATCTTATTTTATTTCTCTTTATCAAAACTTCGATTGGCATCCATCCTAGGAAGTTTTCACTTCTTGGGACTGACATTGTCAGAAACCCACCCATCAATCTACTAATCCATTTTCTATGTTGATTTCACTTGATTTGCAAGTCACTTAGCTCATCTGCGAAGAAGGATATTTAATTTTGCACTATTGCATCCATTGTCATCCCATCTCAAGGTACCTTAAACCCTCACATATTTGGAGTTATTTATTTTCTTTAGTACTAGTTCACTAATCTGAGAAGGAACAAGGGAATTTGGTCAATACATAGTATCTTGATAGACCTCCTTCGATTAGCAGCATCTAGATGCATGGCATGTATTACTTATTCTCTCATCATCGGTGGATTTGAATTGTGAGGCTCGTGTGTGTGTTCTTCTTTGGCACGTGTAGTGAACATTATGGTGATAACTTGGGATCGACAACTTCTTCAATACCCACTTGGTAGTTTTCACATGTTGTACCTTAATCATCCCCACGCCCTTGTCTTTATTCTTATTCATACACATGTACTCATAAAGGTGAGTGAAATCCTCAATCTTATGCTTCTTTCCATAATAGGAATATACTTTATTCTCGGGATAATCACACTAGTAATGATTTGGGGACCCACAAGTATATTAAGTCCTGCGCACATAAATCTACTTTTTCCACCGCAACCTCTCGATTCTATATCCTCCATGAAATCTACCTCCTCTAATGTTACATTCTTTAGAAGGCTATGCATTTTGAGAGATGTTTTCCACCATGGTCTATCATAATCCATCCTTGCATACCTCATGAATTTGATCTATCAATCAAAATCCTTCATTTCATAAGTGTGTGTGTTATAGATCTTGCATTATATAGATACACTCTTAATAGTTGAATGTTTCAAGAGAGGAAAATTCTATACATCATGGTCCTTATGGAAAATATCACAAGACTTTAACAATGCATGCATCTTCCTTCGTGGGATGCTATCCTTGGTATGTCCTTTGACCTCATAATCGATGCACCATATAACATTGTGTGTTTCGTTTGTCGAATTGGTAGAGATATTATCCAATTTATTAGCCATAACTACTATTTTTGCCTCCAAGAATGCACTCACTCTAGTATTAGCACTTCCAACTACTTTTGTGCATAAATATGTTTCCAACTCCTTACACATATCGGCATATGTCTTATGAGATAAGGTTATTTGGAACGGAGTCAAAAATCCTCTAACGAACCACTATGCATGCTGACTTGAATGGATATCATAAGATAATTTGGACAATAAAGTCTTGAAATGTGTTTTATACTCTCTCATGCTTTCAGAAAAACCCTGCTTGATATCTTTGAGCATGTTGATGTTATGTTGTTCAAATTTCAGAATGTGAAACTCAGCCAAAAACACAATGCACAAAGCATTATAGTCCACCACATTTTTATGTTGGTCATACTTCCTATACCAACTATACGTGTGCCCTTGAAGCATAGTGAAAAATTGTCATTCCTTCCTATATGAAGCTATAATTCCCTTATAATTCCATAGTAATTCACACTTTTGCACATGTTCTTTTACATTGTCTATACCCCTATACTCTATAAAGTGGAGTGACATCTCAAAATTGGCTTGAGGTGTCTATTGCGGTTGTTGAGGTGGTGTTTGTTTCTTCGGTGGTGGCTGCTATGGTGGTGGACCTTGCCCTGGATTAATACTAGACCCATATCCTCCACTAGTATTTCCTCTAGGTGGTTTCATACTTGACCCTCCTGATTCTCCTTCTACGCCCACCGTTGCGGGCTATGGTCTCATCAATGAACGTCCTTGCATCCTATTTATAGTACCGAACTATAAACCCACTATCTACGTTATCAAAAACCTACATAAGTGCTTCCAATGGTCTATGTGCCAATACTTTTTCCTTTTGATGCTCATGAAAACAATCCTAGAAGAGTACTCCCAAACACTAGTGCATTTTGTGCTACCATGGGCGTGTTACTAGTCCGATGTAATTCTAGATTAAACACAAAATGATATATACATGTATCTTCCTGATTACCTTCACTATTTTTTCCTTCAACTAACTTTTGATCTAGAACACTTAGCGCAAGGGCTAGGTAGCCAAGATGAGTCAGATGCGTGTTTGCGGTTCTCATTCTCTCCTCAGACATGCTCTCATCCAAATACGAGTCTAGTTCACTTTCCCAAAGTCATGAGGACATGTTTTTGTGGCTCCTCATCTTCTTTGAGTGTCTCAAAACCTTCATGAGCCATCATACTTCTCATCTACAATGTTTCTTCAATTTCCCTCTCTCACACTTCATTATACTTGATCTCTCTTTATTCTCTCTATTTATCTTATGCCAAGGCCTCCATCTTCTCCATACCTGCTCTTTCCACTTGCACATGGTGGGGATTTAGATATCTATAAGTAACCTTTCTACTCCCAATTCTATTAACAAGATCTTGATAACTAAGGGTATAACGCACAAATAGATCCTTTGGGATAACGCAAGAACTTAAACTCGGCTTCCTTTGGACAAAAAAATGTGATAATTACGTACGCCAACCTATAATTGCATAACATGTCTTCCCATCAGTGATCTATAGCTCTTGTCTATTCCTCATCTACATCAAAGAGAGTCTAGTAATCTTCCTACATCTAAATCCTCGGTTTAGGACAATAAATTATTTTTTCTACAAAGGCTTCCAACTAATGGTACAACTCTCTTTGGAAAGAATATGAAAAACATATTATACAACTTGTGATAAAGATTATCTTCCACCCACTTTTATGCATTGAATTTAGGTGCTATACCTCTTTTCAAACTTAACTTGGTTGTCCTCTACCCAAATTTCAATGTTCTCCAAAGATATTCGATACGCCATTTACATGCAACATCCTAACAAACAATTTAAAATTAGGTCACGTCAATAGAACAAAAATGTAGTCCTTAGTTTCACTTCAAAGGATATATGCTCTCGCAATTCATTTAGAGATGTCCGAATGCTCACCCTAAATGCGTGTAGCTACAAGGTCCCTCCTTTGAGATGTTTGAAAGGAAGTTAGCATGCATGTTCATATTGATAATTAACCAAGAAACCATTCAAACATAAACAACCATTCCATTCATGTCACTTTGGAAACACATATAATAAGGAAAACTAACAATCTAAACAATAACCAAGATCAATTGAACCATTAGATCACCATACTCAGACATATCCACAACCAGAATCCATCCACAATTATCCATTATATTAAAAGCATTACATAGTAGAAGTTGAATACATAACATTCAATACACTAGTGTGTAGGACCATGCGTGCAAGTATCAAACCCTAGATCTATATCAAGACAACATGAATCTTCTAGAACATAAATGCATACCCAAAATAATGACCTTCATCCGACATATATAGGTGTGGGAATTTCCATTCACTTCCCATGCACTCTCCTAATAATAGGTGTGCTCACAAAAATAACCTACATACTTTCTCTCCTAAAAACTCCATGTGTACGATCTTTGCATGGTTATACAAAATAGCTAATAATAATTTTTCCTATTTTTATCCTTACCTTAATCCTATTAATATCCTTCGCATGTGCATGCTTTAATCCAAGATTTTTATGTGCTTTTTCCTTTTGCTTGATCCACACTCCAAGTTTTCTTTTCTATTTTTAGCTCGTGCTCAAAAAAATGGATAAATCCTAAACTTTGCCTTCTCGGGTGTGAACCTTCGCACATTGTTCCAATATACTTGTGTGCACACCTTCGTATCTCCCTTGCACATGACCCTAAACCTCCATGCTTGCCTCATACTTAGCCATTTTTCCTTTTCAACATTACCCCACACTAATTACATAGCCATGTGTATGATCTTTGCATGCTTTTACAAAATAGATAATAATATATTGTCTTATTTTTATCCTTACCTTAATCCTATTAATAGCCTTCTCTATGTGTGTGTTTAATCTAATATCGGTATGTGCTTTTCCCACTTGCTTGATCCACACTCCAAGTATTCATTTCTATTTTTATTTCATGCTTAGTAAAATGGCTAAGTCTTAAACTTTACTGCTCAAGCATGAACCTTCACACGATGTTCCAATCTTCTTGCACGTGCCCTTTTGAGCCTCCCTTATGAGTGGACCCAAACCTCTGTGATTTTCTCACACTTAGCCAATTTTCCCGCTCAACACTTTCTAAGCTCCCAATTTGTTGTCTTGGCATGGATTTACATTCACAAGTCAGCTTACCTAAGATTAAGACCCACCTAAGAAGTGCATGCTTATGCCAAACATTCTCAAACCACACCTTGAGAGAGGTTAGAATAGGTCAAAAATTAGTAAATGACTCGTCAAACACTTGGTTTGGTGTTTTTACATGGACTTACGTTTACAAGTCATCTTACCCGATATTGTGACTCAACTAAGAAGGGAATACCCATGCCAAGCAATCTCAAACCTTTCTTTGAGAGGTTAGAATAGGTCAAAAATTAGTAAGTGACTCTCCAAGCACCCAATTTAGTGTTTTGGCATGGACTTACATTCAAAATTTATCTTACCCAAGATTGAGACCCACCTAGGAAGGGCATACCTATGCCAAACAATCTCAACCCTTGCCTTGAGAGAGGTTAGAATAGGTCAAAATCAGTAAGTGACTCACCAAGCACCCATTTTTTTTTTGGCATGGACTTACATTCACAAGTCATCTTACCTGATACTAAGACCCACCTAAGAAGGGCATGCCTATGTTAAGTAATCTTAAACCTCACTTTGAGAGAGGTTAGAATAGGTCAAAAATCAGTAAGTGACTCTCCAAACATCTCATGTCATGAAATGAATGGTGCCCACACATCTAGGAAAAATAATTCACTAGTAGAGAAATTTTTAATATGTTTTATGTTGCTCTAAAACACACCCTTTTCTACAACCCTTTATGGTGCACTATGAATTATTTGTATTCCTATTTTTTTGAAGTCATATGTATTTATTTATTGTTTTCATCTTGATGATATGTGTATCTAGTAGGCCACTGTAAAATGCCATGAAGTTTTTATCATCATGTCTAATCTCCTAAGTCATCATTCCTTGTAAAGTAAAATAACTTCAAGACATGCAATGCACCATATGAAAGCTATAAGATGACACCTTTGACTACGAGTTGTGGAGTAGGTGACTATTAATGAAGGGGAGTTACGATGTCTTAACTAAGGCATTTTCCTAATTAGGAATGTAGATTATAGGAATGATTTCATTTCTAAGGAGGTAAGTTGACTTAGGTTTGAAAATTTACTTAATCTTGAAGCGTGAAAATGGGAAATAAATTTAGTTCATAGTAATAAGTTCATGTCATGCTCCTTTGGAAATAATTATAATTGTTTGCAAGGAGTGGATTGTGAGAGCATACACACCATATGCACATGTTGGTAGTATTGGGTCACATCTCTTTGAGGATATATATTATAATCTAATTTTTATTAAGGGTTTGATAGGAGTATAAGAGTTTTCAAGCATTTAATTTTGGTTGAAATCAATAAAAAGATAAGTTTCATAGTATCAATCTTGAGTATAATATTTATTTGGTACATGTGCATGTCTAGATTGCATGGTTTAAGGTTGTTATAATCTCAACTTACTAACCATGATTGTGTCAATTTTTATAAGTTATAAGAATTTTTTTATTAAGAAGAGTTTTGAAGAACTTTTTTGGTTGCTTTATTTCCATTATCAAAGATTTAATATGTGAATATTTTGGATGAAATTTTATTTATATCTATTAAATAAATTATGACCTTATTGAATCAATCTTCAAGATATATTTTTTTGATATGGTATTGTAATATGACGAAACCTATACTTTTTGCAAGTATATAAAATATCATTTAGAGCACAAAAATCACTCTTTATGCAATAAAATAAGTTTCTCTTAGGGACTATAGGTTCATGAACTTCATCTACATCTCGAGCTTCAATATTTAAGGATATTTATAGCATAATATTATTTCATTGGTTTCCAATAACACAAATATTAGGATCATGTGGTAAACCAAAAATAAATCACCTTAAATTTTTATATTCACCTAGGTTGTTTTCAAAAGGGACTATGGAATTGTTCACGTTTTTATGGCTAGGACTTGTTGTAATGACTTCTGATTGAAAATTTAGGATTTTTAAGGGTTTTCAAGGCCATTTTGGGGTTTATTTAATTGGTAGTTAGGTATTGATTGGAAACAATGTTGTATACAAAATAATGTTAGGTAGCACTTTGGTTTTGTTGTCTCTTAAGATCTATAATCTCATTTGAGAAACATCTCGATATATTTTTCACTTCATCCACTACCTTTGTAGTATGAGGTGTATCCTGAGGGTCCTCAAGTAGAGGATTTATTTGGGGCTTTGAAAGAAGAAAGAAATTATATCGGATTATATACCTTAGGAAACAAAGGCCTCATCTCACCACATTACTCAATGACTTGAATATGAATAAAACATTTAATAGATAACTAAAAAAAAAATGGAATATGTGAATTATAATTTTATATACATACATATGAAAATTAAGTCAAATGTGCACATTTATATGTATCATATACCCCAGAAAAATATATTAAAATGTCATTAAAAACATGAGCCATGTAGGCATACAAAATGGGCCATATTGCTCTCTGGCACTACAAATATCCCTACATATATCTTGGTACAACTAGATTTATAAAAAAATATCTATAATTATTTATT
Source organism: Taxus wallichiana var. yunnanensis (assembly GCA_018340775.1). Lineage (NCBI taxonomy): Eukaryota > Viridiplantae > Streptophyta > Pinopsida > Cupressales > Taxaceae > Taxus > Taxus wallichiana. The sequence continues at coordinate 371,480,938 of CM031243.1, forward strand.
CAGCTCCTCAGATTCACTAAATAAATTTCCCCTCTTCTCCCTAGAAATAGAGCCAAGAGTGTTGGATCAAAAATTGAGGAAAGATCATCCTCTCTATCATTTGTTTCAGATGTACGATGGATGACAAATAAAGACATTAATTTTTTTAAAATTAAGTATGAAAAACTAATCAAGTTTATATACATTTAATTGAATTTTTTACCTCAATTGTAAGTATTATGTCTCATCTCACTTGGATTATTAGATTATGTGGTGTGGCGGACATATCCTCGCATATATGCAACATTCATTTGTTATTATCAATGATATAATTTATAATTTAAAACAAATATATAAATGAATTTCAAATATAAAGTAATGATTTAAGCTTGTAAATAAGAAATTTATTGTACCTCTAATGTTTCATCTATAACATTTTTAGAAACAAATGTATTTGAAACTACCTTTCCAAAATGTTGTGAATGTGGCTATGAAGGAATATCGTGTAAGTGAAAGGTTTTCCTCACTTTGGGAGACCTTGAATACATGATGACAAAATCCTATAGAGCATTAAAGTGCATATAGGTTTAAATATATTAATCAAAAAATGTTATTACAAATGAATTTTAAAGCAACATTATTTAAAATAAAAATTACAATTAACCTATGTGTTCTCACCACTCGAGTAACATGTAATTGTTGTGGGGTGGAAACTAAGCACTAGGAAATACCCCCTCAATATGTTCATTTAGTTTCATATACAATGAAACACCAACATGCTATAGTTATTTATATGCATACATAGAGCCAACAATCTACCATCGTCATATAGACAATAAATAACTCAAAGAATACCTTAATCAATTTTGAAAATGTACCTACATATATGCATTGGTCACACTAATAAGTATTGTAAGAGAAGATCTAATCAAGAAGAGGTGGATATGGCCTCTACCATCAACTCGTAAAAGAAACAAAAGGAAGGATTCAGAATTATGAATCAATTACTTATAAACATATATTAAGAAAAATATTATTACTTAGATACAAAAATTATGATTAATTACCTTTATGAATAAGCAATAAGAAATATTTATGTCCTCAATATGTCACTTGAACCTCCCTCAAATGTTCTAGTAACTAAATGGGATACTTGGATGCCCTTTACATCTCTTTGTGTAGCATCTGTAGATGGTGGAGTACCCATAGATGGAATAGACTACTTGAATAGAGTACCAAAAAGTGGTACCATTCGACTTTACAAACTAGAATTCAAGATATATAAATGCAGATGTGTAGATGGTCCAACACACATCCTCCCATAAGATGTACATATATTCACCAAAAATTTAGTACCACCACTACTTGTGTCACAACCTAAATAGTCGGATGTACCAAAACTTGAACCATCAAAACTATGAGGTGCACTACAAATCTCACTGCCACTAGTAGCCCCTATAGTCTAAGAACTTTGTGTGTCCCCAAGATCCCTCCCATGGAAAATCAATGTATCTATCATATTTTAAAGTGAATAAATGGTCTCCTTGTATGTATTTTGATGAATTTCAATATGGATGACAACATGTACTATTGTTCTTCTACCTCTCGGGGGCATTTCTATACATTTTGTTCTCGCCAAAGCGATGGATCTCTCATATGGTGAACCATATCCTTTTCTGGAGATGATCTAAAATCAAAATAATTTATATTCCTATTAAGTATAAACTTACAATATAGTTTCCAAAAATAATCTGATGGAACCTCATTATTGTTATGCAGAGGCTCATCAAAATACCATCGTCCACTTGTCCCAATTTTTTTCATTTCTTGATGGGTGCACCAATCAATGCTAATGGGTAGATTCACAAATTTTGGGTTCAATTTTGTGGCCATTTGGGTCATTTTTTGCAAAGGGTGTGTGCCCTTTAAACTAGAAAGGGTGTACACCTTTTGTAGTGCAATAAATTGATTTAAATATATTTTTCAAGTGTGTATTCCTTTGCTCATTTTTTTAAAAAAATGAGTATCTTCCCTCCAAAATAGCCTTATATTATGGCTAGGGGATTTTAACCTCATGTTTGGACTTACATTTGATCAACCGAGAAGGATTTTGGAGGATTTCAAGCATTTATTCTCCTTCATAGGCACAAAATATTTGTCAACTTTATGTATTTTAAAAATATATATGGGTTTGTAGAGGGGAGAATCTAGTTTTTGAAAATTAAAATCAAATTAAATTATTATTTTCAATTACTACTCAATATTGGTTGTTTATGATACAGCTTTATGTATTTTAAAAATAAAAAAACTTACATCTCCACTCATTGTTGGTTGTTGTTTAAAAAAATATCAAATATATGAAGTTCAAATCAAAAAGTTGTGCCCATAAACTTGCATTTTCATTTTTCCTACTTTCTTGACTTGTAAAATCATTAAAAATTATTATATGTATTGAAAAATATTCTCAACAATCTTCAACATTTTCTAAATCCTTTTATGAAATTTTATTTAAAAATTCATTCGTTTGCTCCAAAAATGTGTGTTTGTACACATGCATTTTTATTCTGTTTTCACAAAAATGATTATGTCACTATTAGAAATGAGTATATTTCACATACTTATCTCATATGGGTATTGCAAAAAATTACATATTTAGAAACTAGATTCAATTTTTCATAATTTATCTTCTTATGTCATCAAAACATTATTTGAATAGGTGCCTCTAAAAGTCTCTCCAAGGTCACGTATTGCTATTTTTAGAAAAAGGTGGCCACTTAACCCCTAAACCCCTTTTGACCCCATTATCCTATTGTTGAGGACCCGAGGAAATAGGAGGAATCATGTGGATATTTTATTGATATGGAATAATGAATATTATAGAAAGATGGAAGAGCTGCAATATTTTTAGATATTGCACAACAGTTCCCAAAACCATATGTAATCATGCATGCACAACCACTTAACAAATATACTAAGTAAAGAATATTAAAAAAATATGGTTATAAAACCATATAACAATATAACAAATATAAACCACCTATTTACCCTAGTAAATAACTAATGACCATAATAAACACTAATGTACCTATGGTAAAAAGTAACTAAGGTAATACAATGCATAATTACTTATAGTAAACTAGGTTTTACCTAACATTCCCATCCCCCTAATTTTGCATTTCCTCAAGGGATGAGGAGAGGAACTCTCTGAAAAAACTAAAAATTTCATGTGCAAGTGAATTTGTGAAGATATATTTTCATTGTTCAAATGTTGAGAAAAAATGAAGTTGTATATTGTGTCTCAAAACATGCTCACGTATGAAATGAAAATATACCTCCATATGCTTAGTTCTCCCATGAAGCACTAGATTGCGAACAAGTTTGAGAGCAACCTCATTGTCAACATACATGGTAGTATATTTCTCTTGTGGTACTCCAAGACCCTCAAGTATGCGACATAGCCATATTGCATCGTAGACGCGTTCCACTTACAACACGATATTCACCCTCTATAGAAGAGAAAAAAACAAATTTTCATTTCTTTCTTCCCCATGATATCATTCCAAATCCAAAAAATAATATAAATCCAGAAGTGGATTTATTGTCATTAATATTACATGCATAATCTAAATCAAAATATCCTGTCAAGAAGAAATGATCATTTTTCTTTTACTCTAGACCAAGATCCATAGTACACTTGATATATCTAAAGATCCACCTTGTTTCTTTCCAATGACAAACTTTGGGTTCTTGTATGAATTGAGAAATATAGATAACTCGTAAATTTGATATATGGTCTAGTATATGTGAGGTAAATTATACTCTCAATAAATTGTTGATAAAGAGTTACATTCACTAGAGGAGATTCTTATATACAAGATAATTGAAGTATCATCTCTATGGGTGTATAAATCAATGTGCAATCCATCATCCTGAATTTATCAAGAATTTTATTGATATAATTCAACTAAGAAACAAAGACATGGTTCTTCATAGGTCATACTTATCCAAGACAATAGTGCATGATCCCGAGATCTGTCATGTCAAATGATTGATTAAGATCTTTCTTCGTAGCATCAATCATCTTCATTGTGTTGTCATGATGACTATATTGTTGACATATAAAAAATTATCAAGTTCTCCCATCCTTTCCTCTTGAGGTAGAGATTGGTATCACATGGATTTATCACAAATCCATGTTAAATGAGATGCTTATCAATATTGATGTACCATGCCTAGGGTGAATTTTTAAGTCTATACAAATATTTTTTGAACGTATATACCTTTTTTTCTTCTCCTGGTATGAAAAAACCCTCAATTTGAGTCTTGTAAACTTCTTCATATAGATATCCATTCAAAAAGGCACTTTTTACGTCCATCTGATGGACTTTCCAGCCAAAATGAGTAGTTATAGAAAATATCATCATGATCATTTTGATATTAGTTGTTTGAGAAAATGTATCCTCATAATATATGTCTTCCTTCTATGACGCCCTATCTTTAATCTTGATTTTTACTTGTTAATATTCCCATCTGCTTTGTATTTTTTTAAATATCAATTTGCAACTAGTGGGATTTGTTCCACAGTGGAAGATCAATAAGATGTCAAGATTTTTTTCATCATTGAATGATACTCAGTATCCATGAAATATTTCCAATATTTTTAGTGTAGGACTTCTGGATAGTAGATGGCTACACAAATTCAACAACTCTACTCATCGAGTAAATGTTTCCTCTTCTCAAAATTTACTACAAGTCTATGTTCCAATGGTGGATGTTTTCAAAGAAACGTCCAACTAAGCATATCGAATCATATTTTTATACCACTTGGGTATACATTATACTACTCTCGGGGTCATGGTCATGTATGATCATCGCCATCATCCCCATCATCAATGACATCATCGGTGGGGACATATGTTTTTGTTTTCACAATAAGTGTGCCATCTACATCGGTGATTCTCGGAGAAGGAGTATCATCTTCCTTCTTCTCAAAGAACTCAACATATCTTCTGGTGTAGATTTTATTGGTCTTTGGATCCATCAATATGTACCCAAGATCCTCTTCACTATATCCAATGAAGATGAGTTTTTTTGATTTCATGTCCAACTTATTTCTTTTTGTTTGGGTATGTGCATGTTAGCTTTGCACCCAAATACACCGAGGTGTGTAATAGATGGCTTTCGAATCAACCATGCCTCATGTGATATTACTCTGTTAAGAGTAAATGTGGACACTCTATTCGAAAACATATTGTTGTCTTTGTTTCTTGGGCCCAAAATGTCCTCACTAGTCCGAATCATCAATCATACAATCCATCATCTCCATAATAATATTATTCTTTGTCTCAACAACACCCTTCTATTGTGGTATGTGTGGAGGAGGAATTTGTCTACAAATCTTGTGAGCTTATAAGTAGGATTTGAAATCAATAATGGTGAATTCCCCCCTCGATCCGAGTGGATAGATCTGATATGATGACCAATCTTGTTCTCAAAACCACTATGAACTTCTTGAAGTTCTCAAAATCTTCACTTTTGTTAAGAAGATAAAAAATCCACAATTTTCTGGAATAATCATCAACACATAACAAGAAATACTAAAATCTAGAATGACTAGGTTGCATCAAACTATAAAGATAAATATGAACCAAATCAAGCTTACATAAAGATCGATAAGTACTCTTTTTGAAATGAAGCTTTGTGTTTTTATCTTGTGAGGAAGATAGGAAACTTGTATGTGTCCTTCACAAGAGATGAAAAACTCTCACCATATTATACTTGAAAAAGTGTATTGAGATATAAAGAAATTGATGTGACAAGTCTCGATGCCACAATGTGTAGAGAAAGTATTCTTAGCCACTAGTACCTGATTATCATTATGAATGAAATCAAGATGGAACATCCACCTCACATTTAAGGCTTTTGAAAAAAATTGATCCTATGGATTTGTCTCAAATCAAACACACTTTCTTACCAAAATGATTATCAAAATAAATTTTCATATTATGATCTAGAATCTGACTAAGTGATGGTAAATTCTTTGTTAAGAAAGAGACATATAATACATCAGATAATCTATAATTTCATGAACCGTGAGGTAGAGAAATGTTCCCAATATCTTGTACCATATTAGAAGAATCGTCACCTAACAAAACATGATTTTTTGAAGGTGCTTATCTCATGGTAGTTGTAGACATATAAAATTTAGACATGATTAATTATGAATAATCTATCCCACAAATATCCCAACATCATCCATATAATAATTAGTCGCAACATTAGTTATTATTATTAATCCCTTTTATCACATTTCCCCTTTTGTCATTCATCCCATTTTATCATTAATAAAATTAATTCCTTATTATATCCAATTAGCCTATTTTAATCCTTCATTAAAACATTTTCTAGGAATTTAATATTCCTACACCCACCTACTCTACATATACCCTACACCTAGCCTTTCCATGTGATCACACCACTAATCATACTTTATTAACCTAATATAATCCTAAAACTAATCACATGCTCCACCTCTAAATCTAGAGGCTTCTATTTCTAGAATCCTATCTAAACTTGTCCTTTAATTCAATGCAATATTCTTCCCTCCAAGAATTTTGAATTCAAATTCTAGAATCCTCTAATCCTCACATGCATTCTCAACCCTTGATCCCAATCCAACATGGCTTCATCCTAGCCATTGAAACTTCCACTCCTTAGCTATAAATTAAGATTTATTCCTCTATAAGAGCCAAGTCATAGAATCCATAACAAATCTCTACCATTTTCATTTCATCAATCATCCATTTTATCCTCTTATCTAATCAATTAATCCATTCCTACAATCCAATCTATCATCCATCCATTGATCTTCATCAAGCAATCCACAGGAAATCAAGTGGAGGTGTTGTTCGTGTGTTTCCACCAACATCTGAAGAAATCAAAAATAAATCAAGAGAAAATATAACACATAAAAGGAGGAGATTTGAAACTTGTAGGCAAGTGCAGGTATTGAATCTCTCCCCTTTCTATCCATTTCTCTATTTGAGGTATTGTTGAGAAGATTAGATTAGGGAAGCAAGTTTGATTGTTTTCTCACATTTAACTCACTAATATTTTTAAAATATATATTTTGGAACCCAACATAAGGCTTACCCCCCATTTTTAATCATTTCTAATCTTATTTTGTCCCTATAATAAGCTATCAAAATTTCAATAAGTTTTGTTTTTCGTTGACCCCTTCAAGTTTGCAAATTTTGGGCTAAGATTTCATTTCCAGCACAAAACAACACCTTTGCCTTATGTATTGGCACCTATACAATACAAAATGGTGCCTTTTCCCTAAAATTTTCCTATGTCCTGTTTCAGCACATATGCACAAATGTTTGCACCTATGTTGATACTTCAATACCTTTGTTATAGCATTAAAACTTTATTTTTACCTATTTTGACCTTGTTTCAGTATTTTGTCATACATTGGTACCTATGCTACACATAATGGTTCTTACGCCCTAAAGTGGAACTTGTTATATACTATATATCCTTTTCCATACTTTGGCACCTATGACCTATCAATCAACACCTTTTCATAATCACGCTTTTGTTTATAACTAACAATTAAACCTTGTTTTCAAGTGTTCTTGGTGGATTTTTGTAGGTCTAACATTCTATTTTTACAATTTTATTGCAAAGAAAAGGGTAAATTCCATCCATTTTATACTCATATTGTTTCATCTAACCTTTTTTGGTGATTGTAGGATTCAAAACTACTAATCCTTTTGTTTTGTAGCTCGTTTGGTCCAAGATATTGGGTTCAAAAATCAAACTACTAACCCTTGTTTTGTAGGGAATCCTCTTGAAGACCCAATCATAAAAATACTAATATTTACCATTCAATTTTATCATCTAGAATTTAATTATCTTTCATTTATCATTCTTTTTGTGTTTTTCCTTTGTTGATTGTTCATCTTAAGGAAAAAACGTGTATGCTCTCCTCTCGTGTCCTAAGATGATCTTGAGGATCAAAAGTGGTTAGCCTTCCCAATTTTTATTTTATAAAGGAAATGTGACATGGAAGTGATATCCACACACTTTCCATAGTCCTATGGGTCTCATGACCATGGGCTTCATCTCCACGCATGTAGACATACCCCGTGTTTTGACAGGTATACAAATTCTTGACAGATTGTTGTTATTCGCTAAGTGCTTGCTTATTTTAAGAGCGTGTGAAGTGATGGAATTTCATATCCCAATACCCAAGCCTTAGAAAAAATCCTTGAAAAATGGACTTGGGCCCCATGTACTACAAGGTATATCGGGATGCCCTTAGTGAGATCGTATATCCTAGACTAGGTATCCCTTTGGCTACATAGCAAACTATAGTGCAAGGAGGCTACACTTTCCAAGATCACTCACTAGTTGACCCCACATTAAAATATATGTGGAGATCAATTATGGCACCACTATCGGTGTATGGTATTGAAATCGAACTATATTTTAGTTGCAATCCCACTTTACTAGTTAGGGTGTGTGTTACATGTTTTTTAATTTTTTTGGCTAACTCCCTTCATTCCTTCCTTCCTTGTGTCTCAATCAGAAATTTTTATCTTTTAGGCACTCAAAACTTTCTAGAAATGGTTTCATTGGATAGAGCATCTTCTCAGCTTTCCAGAATGGTAAATTTTCCTTCTAACTCCTTGTATTTTTCAAGTTATGGCTCGGCAGTTTTGGAGGGAAATTTTCCCATGGGAGGCCCACGACCAATCAAAATGTGCCACGTGGCATCGGAATGGTAGGGGCGGAGGCAACTTAGAAAATTTTCATCAAAATTTGGTAGGGTGCACAAGAATATTTTTGGCCCGAAGGCCCACCAGCTAATGGGAGGAGGCCACGTGTCCTCGATGTTGTTGGAGTTTGGCTCAATGGAGAGAAATCGGAAAAAAATTCCAAGGTTGGCATGCAAAGGAAAATTTGGAAGCGAAGCCCGCCACCGAATCACAATCAAAAGGCTGCCACGTGTCTTAGGGGTGTCGAGAGGTGGAGGGGTGGAAGGAAATTTTCCTTTTCACCAAAATAAGGAAAAATATGGAATGAAGGTGCCAATGGCCCACTGATTAGTTGCCACGTGTCCATGTGGTCGGCAAAAAACCTTAACACAGGCCCATGGAGGATAAAGAGCTTGTTCAGGCCCACGCCAATGCCAAGGGGCCACGTGTCCCATTCAAGGAAATGGTCAGAGTCAAAGAAAAAGGTTGGAAGTGCACCCCGAGTTCCAATTAGAACTTGCCATGTGTCATCAGAGCTTTGGGTAGCGGAGATTTTTGGGGAAATTTTCCCAAAGTCAAAAAGAGGGAAAATTTTAAATTTCAGCCCGCCAATTCAAATTTGCCCTAGTTTTTCCCTAAATCTTCAGAAGGGCATAAATTTTGATCTAGAGCTTAGATTTTCATGTTCTTGGTGTCATTGGAAAGCTGGTGAAATTCTCTACATGATGGAGGGCTCAATTTTGTGTTTTGGTGGGGTTTGGAGAGAAAATCAAAAAATTCCTCTGTCACGTGGAGATGAATAGAACTGACATTTCAACCACCATTTTTAATGAAGTATGGCTCGCATTCTCTCCCAGCATGGTCAAAAACATTGGGGAATGAACTTTGAGGGTGCCATGTTGTTTTAATGCAATTTGGTTGGTGGTTGAAGGTTCCTTTCATGTTTTCCCACATTTCTCCTTCCTAAGCTCAAATTTTCACCATTAAAAGCCAGATTTGGCTCATTTTGTAAGGGTTGGACATTTTTATGTTTTGCAGACTCCCTCTTTCACCCTAGAAAGTGATTTTGTGGAATTTCAAACCTCTTTTAAGACTACAACATGTTTTCTACCTCTCTGTTGTTGTAATGCATGTATTTTTGACATTAGAAAGGACAACACAAGTTCTGTGAATGAGTTTCAGTCCTCTTCTTGTGTTGTTTGCTTCATTTCTGATCTTTCATTACATTTCATCAGTTTGTGCATGATGTTTTGTTGCATTTCTGTGATCTGTGTCAATTTACAGAAGTAAATGTTCACCACTCCTTTGGTGTATCACCTTGTTAGTATTAGTTTTATTTCTTTTACATTCTCTATCTCTGTCCCCTTGGAATTTAGAGTAGGATTTTGAGTTTAAACCTCTGTAATTTTCAAGTTATACATCTAATCAGAGGAGTTGAGGAACCAGCCTCTAATCTAGAGATTCTTTTCCCATTTTTCAAGTCCCACACTTGGGGAAAAGATTCAATGTTGTGCAATCACACTGGATGTCCATTATCAAACTAGAAATCTGATAAACATCCAGGGGTGTGTGAACTCTACACTAATAGTTTTGGCATGCCCAGTGGGACCTTAGAGGTCTTCATCTTCATTGTAAACAAAGTTGATGTGCATTTGTTGCAAGTTTCTTGCTTGAAAAGAGCCTTGATCTGCACATCTGCGACTCTCCAAAGAGGAAGAATCAACTGGTTTTAGTAGTCATAGTCTAAAGATTCATGAGAAGAATCAACACAAGGTCAAAAGCCAGAGAAGAAGGGTTGTCTGAGTATCTACAGCTATCTCCTAGAAGAAGGCATAGAGGAAGGAGGATTCAAAGGTCTCCATCTCCACCAAATAGAACTCTATCAACTCCTCCACCTTCTAGACCTTTCACTCAATCAACAAGGGTTCTCAGGCCAATCAAAATGGCACAACCCAACCCTTATGTCAACTTCACTGGTAGCAGCCCACTTTCTCTCAATGCACAAAATCCAGTTCCAGTTGCAGCATTGAAGAACATTCCATACTTCACTGGAGAAAATCAGACCACTCCTGGTGATCATGTTAAAGACATTGCTAATGTTTGTGCAATCCATGAGATTGTTGAGATGTAAATTGCTATCAAATTGTTGGCATCTTCATTCAAAGGGAAAGCATTGCAATGGTTTAGAAGCCTTGGGGATGGTTCTATCCAAAATTGGAATCAGTTGTGCATAGCTCTCCATGAGTAGTTTGGAGAAAGGGAGATAACTTGTCTCTATTGAACAATTGACTACCATCAAGAGAGCTCCCAATGAGCAGCTGACAGACTTCAACTTTAGATTTCAAAGGACTTGGGATAGAATTCCAGTGGCAGTAAGGCCAATAGCTGAAGGTGCTTTTCTATACTATCTTAAAGCTTTGAATTCTGATATTTCTATGTTAATTCAGTCCATGGGAGGTACAACTATACCTGCAGCTTATAGCATTTCCATTAGAGCTGAGAATTGTTTAATTCAAGCTAGTAAACTAGCTCCTAGGCCTCCCATGCCCTTGTATCCAAATTTGGAAAATCCAAGCACTAGTCAAGCACCTACTATAGCTCCTATTCCCACTCCTAGAAATCAAAGTTCAAATGAAACTTCTACTTCATCCTCTAGTGCTTCAAATGAACTTCAAGAAGTCATGAAACAATTGCAAAATCTAGGCAATGAGTTGGTTACACTCAAGAGGCAGCAAGCCCAAAGTTTTAGACCTTCTTATCAGCCTCAAGCTCAGCCTAATAGGCAACCATATCAGCCTAATAGGCCACCCAATCCAAGCTACAAATCAAAATCAAGCTAGGCCTCCTGCCAATAGACCATTTCAGCCCTATAATCCCAATGTTGCATCTCCTCTAAAGCTTTAGTGCCAGTGTAAAATAATGTAGCACAAGAGTATGATTGGTGTTTCCCATGCAATGAACCTCACAACCAATCTATGTGCTTCAATGGTGCCTTGAACCAAGCCTTGATGGTGACAACAACTGGCATAGAGGGTGAGGTGAGCCAAGAAACAAACCAACAACAAGGAACATCCCAGCAAAATGCAGCTCCAAATGAGACTACACTAGTGAATTGGCAGGTTGAGGATTTTTGTGGTATGAATCAAGTAATGTCTCAGAGTGTAGCAGCCAATACAAGGTCAAAAAAGAGGAATATTGGTGAAGGGCAGTCATTGGCTCCAGGTGATCCACAACCTTCCATCACTCCACAAAGTGTTGGCAAGAAAAATGCAGTTCCAAACATACAAGGACAGCCCAAGCCACCTTCTAGACCAACTCAAATGCCAGTTGTTGTTGCCCATGTGCAAGAAAAGAATGTGTAGACCAAGGGGCAGCAAAGAGATGTTTCATCCCCATTCAACATCATTGATCAGATGAAGAAGACAAATGTGAATATATCTATGTGGGAATCATTATCCATCCCAGCCAAAGGGATCTACTACAAGCTGCCATGAAGAATTGGTCAACTTCAAATCAGCAAGTTCATATGCAAGAGAAGGTACTCACAAATGTTTCTCAGCTTGAAGGGAATCATGGAGGACAACAAGGTAAAATTTTGAAGCCCCCTCCATTCTATGTTTCATTGATCATTGGAGATAAGTTAGTACACAATTATATGATTGATTTTGGGGCAAGTAGTTCTGTAATGCCCAAGCAAATAGCTGATCATTGGGTCTCCAATATGAGGTCATATCCAAAGGGGTAGTGCAACTAGATGGGACAGCAATTACAACAGTGGGAGTGATTAAAGATTTGAATCTTACTTTGCATGCATGCCCCAATGTTACTATTTTGCAAGATGTGTCAGTGATAGATTTGCCACCACTTTTTGCCCTATGTTTGTCAAGGGATTTCACAGCTAAAATTGGAGGCTACTTATCTGCTGATTGGTCACACATGTTGTTTAGAACCAGATATGGGACTAAGGCCACAATCAGGTCTGAGCCTATTGCAAATTTTCACATTGAGCCTCATACCCAAGCCAAATCAATGCCAATTGTTCAGCATTTGATCAAGAGGATTATCCAAGCACAGATGAAGCTGACACCAAGGTTGGAAGCATCCTAGATTTAACTCTTGATGAATGGGCAAGCAAGGTACATGCTTTTGATCCCTACCAAGAAATAGAAGAATCTGAGCTAGGAGTTTATTGCATACATGAAGAAAATCATCCTATTCCTAGCATCACCAAATCAGACCATAAAGATGACAATGAGGTATGGCAGCTTGTTCTTTGATGGATCAAGAAGTAGAAAGGTGTAGGAGGGGGAGCAATGCTTGTTTCACCTCAAGGCATCAAATATTATTCAGCTTTTAGATTTCAGTTTGCATGCTCTAACAACACTGTTGAATATGAAGCTTTGATACAAGGATTGTATTGGTCAATTAAAAGAGGTATCAAAAATCTACAAGTCTTTGGTGACAGTGAGCTGATTGTTAATCAAGTTAGAGGACAACATGCTGCCAAAAATGATCTACTCAAGTGTTACAAAAATAGGGTGTGGGACCTCATTGAAGATTTTGAGGGCTTTAACATAAATTCCATCCCTAGGAAGGAAAACCAAGCTGCTGACAGGCTTGCAACAGTTGGGGCAGCCTTTGATGTTGTTGAAAGTATCAAGAAAGATAAAGTACAGCCAAGCATTCATGTGATTGTAAGGCCATCAGTGCCAGACAATAATGTAAGTTGGCAAGTGTTTGAAAATGATCAACAAATCATCAATTTCTTGCAAGAAGAAGTTGAGTTCTTAGCCAAAAATCAAGAAAAATTAGAACAACAGTATGGTGATCAAGTGGTACAGTTGAGAACCAACAAACTACCAAAGGACTTGTCACCTTGGAGTCCATTTTTAATCCTAATGATCAATTTAGGAAGGAGAAAGAAAACATCCAAGTCAAGGGAGAAGATTCAATGCCCATCTTGGTGGGAGAAGGCAAGTCACTTCAAGTTGGTAGAGTGACAACCGAGCAAGAAAGGTATGAGTTTATGCAACTTTGTCAAGAGTTCCTGATGTATTTTCTTGGAGCTATGAGGATTTGAAAGGTTTCAATCCCAAGCTAGCTCAACATACAATTGAATTGGATCCAAGTGCTAAGCCTATCAGGAAAAAAAAGGCCAGTCAATCCACACATGGAGCCTCTCATGAAGAAGGAATTGAATAAGTTAATAGAGGCAAGTATCATATTTCCTATCAAGCATTCTAGTTGGGTTGCAAACTTGGTTCCAGTTAGAAAGAAAAGTGGGGAAATCAGATTGTGTGTAGACTTCAGAGATTTGAATAGAGCATCCCTCAAGGATCACTTACCCACTCCCCTCTATGGAGTAGATTTTGCAAGTTGTTGCTGGCTCTGAGAGGTTTTCATTGTTAGATGGTTATTCAGGGTATAATCAGATCATGGTCAAGGAGGATGATCAGTTCAAGACAACCTTCACCACCAAATGGGGGACTTATGCATATAGAAAAATGCCATTTGGGTTGTCCAACACTGGAGCTACCTTCCAAAGGGCAATGGATATGGCATTCAAGGGATTAATCAACAAAATAGTGCTGGTATATTTAGATGATATCACTATTTTTTCTAAAAATACAACAGATCATCTCTTTCATTTGAGACAAGTGTTCCAAAGATGTAGAAGATTTGGGGTATCCTTGAATCCCAAAAATGTATTTTTAGCTCATGAAGGAAAGCTCCTTGGCCATATTGTTTCAAAAGAAGGACTAGCAATTGATCCAGAGAGGGTTGAAGCCATAAAAGCACTACCATTACCAAGTCATAAGAAATCCCTTCAAAGTTTCTTGGGAAGGATCAATTTTGTTCGGAGGTTTGTTCCAGATTTTGCAGCCCTTGTCAAGCCAATAACCATGATGTTGAAGAAAAGCATGGCTTTCAAATGGATAGCAGAAGGCAAGGAAAGTTTTGAGGCAATCAAAGAGGCTATCTCACAAGCTCCAACCCTCATTAACCTGATTTCTCCAAGGATTTCATCCTTTATGCATTTGGAGGTGATGATACAATCTCTGCAATTTTAGTACAACAGAATAAAGAAAATGCAGAGCAGCCAATTGCTTTCTTTAGCCAAATCCTGGAGGACTATGAGGTGAGATATTCTTTCATTGAGAAGCAAGTTCTTGTAGTGATTAGGAGCTTGAAGAAATTTAAGCATCTAGTTTCAAACAACAAGGTTCAACTACTGGTTTCTCATGTGGGAGTTAAAGACTTCCTCCTCAACAAAGATTTAAATGAAAAACATGCAGGGTGGATTACTCGTGTCATGGAGTATGACATTGAGATCAAAGTCACCAAGCTGGTCCGAGGAAAAGGATTATGTGAATAGCTGGTCTTAAGCAAATCAATGGAAGCATGCAATGAAAAGGATGTTGTTTTGGTGCTGCAAAACAACCAAGAACAAGAAATGTTCAAGAAGAGAATGATGGTGTCCTCACTCCTTGTTGGACCCAAGACATAATGCACTTCCTACACACAGGCCTATGCCCTCTAGAGATGAACAAAACCAAGAGAAGACACTTCAGATTGCAGGCTGTCCCATATGCACTTGTTGATGGTGTTTTGTTCAAAAAGATGCAAATGGAGTGCTTTGAGATGTATTGGAACAAATCAGATTAATAGAACATTGGAAGAGTTCCATGGTGGGACAGCTGGAGGTCATTTTTCTCCAAGAGTGATAGCCCTCAAGATCATGAAGGCTGGCTATTATTGGCCCAAGGTATTCAGTGATTGTTATGCATGGATCAAGAGGTGCAAGAGTTGTGCTTTTTCACGGGCAAGAGAGAGATAGCTGCCCTTCCATTGCATCCAATCTCGAGTTGACCAGCCATTCATGAAATGGGGTTTGGACTTCATTGAGTCATTAACCCAAACTCGAGCCAAGGACACAAGTGGATTCTAACAACAACAGACTACTTCACCAAATGGACTAGGCAGTGGCACTCAAAGAAGCGAATGAATCTAACATTCTAGACTTCTATGAAGGGATAGTAACCAGATTTGGTATACCTACCACTATAATATCAGATAATGCATTGGCATTCATAGGATCAAAGGTGACTGAATGGGCTATCAAAAATGGGATTTATCTGAGCACTTCATCAAACTATTACCCTCAAGGTAATGGCCAAGTTGAGTCTACCAATAAGAATTTGTTAAGGATCATCAAGAGGAATCTTGATGAAAATCAGAGGACTTGGCATACTAAATTGAAATCAGCCTTATGGGCTGATAGGATCACTCCCAAGAGATCCACAGGTAATTCTCCATTCAAGCTTGTTTATGGAAGAGAGGCAATTTTGCCCATGTCACTTGAGTTGCCTACATTGGAACTCATGAAGCAATTGGAATTGTTGGAGTTTGAACCCATGGAGGTGAGATATGCAGAATTAATGGAGCTCCAAGAAATCAGAGAGCATGCAGCCCAAGTAATGGAGAAGGATCAAGCCTTGATCAAGAAGACCTTTGATAGGAAAGCTAAGGCTAGAACCTTCCAAGTTGGAGATCTAGTGTTGAAATGGGATGCAGACCGAGAAAAAGCCAGAAGGCATTCAAAGTTTGATGCCATTTGGAGTGGCCCCTACATGGTCACAAAGTGTAAGAACAACAATGCCTTCCAATTGTCTACATTGGATGGTGAAGAACTGCAGATTCCAGTTAATGGAATCCATCTAAAGCATTACTACTAGAGGGAAACTCTCTACCTTGTACATATTAGCTTATATTTTCATTCCTCCAAGTGCTTATGCACATTTTTTTGTGTAGCTTAGTTTTTTCTTTCCCTAAGTGCTTTGGCACAAGCTTGTTGTCCCAAACATGCAGTTTTGTAGGCCATGTTCCAGATCAGGTGATGATTCTACTCTCACAATCTCCTCCTTGTAATTTTCTAATCAGTTGGGGTACCAAGCAGAGAATTTTATGACTCCATGCCCAATGGATTGCTTCAGAAACTGGTAACTTCATCCAACAGGCAGATGACCCCTCTGAGTCACCAAAATTGTTATCCAAAATAAGCCCCTTGCTTATTTTTTGGCTAACTCCCTTCATTCCTTCCTTCCTTGTGTCTCAGTGAAATTTTTTATCTTTTAGGCACTCAAAACGTTCTAGAAATGGTTTCATTGGATAGAGCATCTTCTCATCTTTCCAGAATGGTAAAGTTTTCCTTCTAACTCCTTGTATTTTTCAAGTTATGGCTCGGTGGAGTTTTGGAGGGAAATTTTCCCATGGGAGGCCCGCAGCCAATCAAAATGTGCCACGTGGCATCGGAATGGCGGGGCATAGGCAACTTAGAAAATTTTCATCAAAATTTGGTGGGGCGCACAAAATTTTTTTGGCCCAAAGGCCCGCCAACTAATGGGAGGAGGCCACGCATCCTTGGTGCCATCGGAGTTCGGCTCGGTGGAGAGAAATCGGAAAAATTTCCAAGGTTGGCACAAAGGAAAATTTGGAAGTGAAAGCCCGCCACCGAATCATAGTCTGCCACATGTCTTAGGGGTGTCGGGAGGCGGAGGGGTGGAAGGAAATTTTCCTTTTCACCAAAATAAGGAAAATTATGGAACGAAGGCCCAACCACTGATGGCCCGCACCAATCAACAGTTGCCACGTGTCCATGTGGTTAGCAAAAAACCTTAAGATAGGCCTGGGAGGAGAAAGAGCTTGTTCAGGCCCGCACCAATGCCAAGGCGCCACGTGTCCCATTCAGGAAAATGGTCAGAGTCAAAAAAATTTGGAAGCACACCCCCGAGGTCCAATTAGAACTTGCCATGTGTCATCGGAGCTTTGGGTAGTAGAGATTTTTGGGGAAATTTTCCCAAAGTCAAAAAAGAGGAAAAATTTTGAATTTTCACACCAATTCAAATTTGCCCTAGTTTTCCCTAAATCTTCAAAAGGGCATAACTTTTGATCTAGAGCTCAGATTTTCATGTTCTTGGTGTCATTGGAAAGCTAGTGAAATCCTCTACATGATGGAGGGATCAATTTTGTGTTTTGGTGGGGTTTGGAGAGAGAAAATCAAAAAACACCTCTGTCACGTGGAGATGAATAGAAATGACATTTCAACCACCATTTTTAATGAAGTATGGCTCGCATTCTCTCCCAGCATGGTCAAAAACATTGGGGAATGAACTCTTGAGGGTGCCCATGCTTGTTTTAATGCAATTTGGTTGGTGGTTGAAGGTTCCTTTCACGTTTTCCCATGTTTCTCCTTCCTAAGCTCGAATTTTCACTATTAAAAGCCAGATTTGGCTCATTTTGTAAGGGTTGGACATTTTTATGTTTTGCAGACTCCCTCTTTCACCCTAGAAAGTGATTTTGTGGAATTTCAGACCTCTTTCAAGACTGCACATGTTTTCTGCCTCTCTGTTGTTGTAATGCATGTATTTTTGACATTAGAAAGGACAACAAAAGTTATGTGAATGAGTTTCAGTCCTCTGCTTGTGTTGTTTGCTTCATTTCTGATCTTTCATTACATTTCATCAGTTTGTGCATGATGTTTTGTTTCATTTATGTGATCTGTGTCAATTTATAGAAGTAAATGTTCACCACTCCTTTGGTGTATCACCTTGTTAGTATTAGTTTTATTTCTTTTGCATTCTCTACCTTTGTCCCCTTGGAATTTAGAGTAGGATTTTGAGCTTAAACCTCTGCAATTTTCAAGTTATACATCTGATTAGAGGAGTTGAGGAACCAGCCTCTAATCTAGATATTCTTTTCCCATTTTGCAAGTCCCACACTTGGGGAAAAGATTCAATGTTGTGCAATCACATTGGATGTCCATTATCAAACTAGAAATCTGATAAACATCTAGGGGTGCTGTGAACCTGCACTAACACATCCTTAATTAATCAACCTAATCCAAATCCAATCACCCGCACATCCTATCAAACCATGACTTTTGATCCTCAAACCCCATCCTCTCCAAACCCCTACCTATTTTCTAAATCCATCAACCAATTTATCCCATCATCCCCACCAATAAAATTTAATCATCTCACTTTGATCATGAAATCCCACACACTATCCAACACCTTAATAATCTTAAATATAAAATCTTACCTCAAAAAATCCCTTCTTGTCATCCAAATCAACCATCCCATGTTGATCCTAACATCCTAAAAACCATCCAACAACTCAATCAACAAATATTTGATCTTGAATCATGTATTAGCTAGTCACCTCCTAAAACATCATCTCCCAACTAGCCTCATCAACAATTTTCCCTTCCTAAGATCCCTACCCCTCACCCCATTGAATTCCTCTTTGAGGAACCTGAATCATCTCAATCCACACCCCAACCTAATCAACATAAAACACTATCCCCACAAGCCAATTACATCGACTTTGAAAACCTCACTAACTTTGACCTAGACCAGAGTACCTCCTTCATATCCTTACTAATCTAGTCACCAATCCCAAGCCCACATAACCATCCCAAATTCCAACCTCCAAATCCCTTATTAGTCATCATGAGCTACACCTTCCTCCCATCAAAACTCATGTGGATAATCCACCACCATCCAAAATCTCAACTCCTAAATCCAATCATCGTAAAACCTATAATTGAGTCCCATTCACATATCCACAACAATCCCAAAAACTTAACCCAAAATTATTATCCCCACATCTCATCTTAGTCCTCCATCCTCGTCATCTTCATCATCCCAATCTGATCCTACAGAATTTCTCCTAGATAGTCCCACATCCCCTAATCCACCATCAAATTCAACCTCTAAGCCTATTTCATCCCCTCCATCACCTACGCCAATTCCTGTCAAAATTATCTTATCCATCGTGACTCCTAAATCACCCTCATCCCATTTTATCCCCAATCCTAAACCATCTAATGTGGCTCCTATGCCACCCTCATCCTCTTCATCCACACATAATCCTATCTTAACCCCTTCATCACCTAAACCTAACACTATCTTATCCTCTAATCCTATTTCATCTCTACCATCACCCAATCCTAAAGCATATAACATGATTCCTAATCACAAGCTCCTAAACATAAAAATACAATACCAATCCTCTCCCCCCCATATCCTACCAATCTAATGTGGTCTATGCCACCTTCATCTACTTCACCCCTAAATCGAAAAAATCTAATGTGTTTCATGCACCACACCCATCTCCTTCATCCCCAACATCACCCAAATCTAATGTGACCCCCATATCACACCCATCCCCTTAATATAAATCTACCACATTCCCTTCATCTACATCTACTTATCCCAAAAATCTAACCCTAAGCCAAAACCATCTACCTCAAAATCACATACTCCACTCAATCCAAAATCAACCAAATCTACTTTGGCTTCCAATCCCAAACCATCCACTTCGGCCCCCAGGCTTAATCCATCCCCTTAATCTTCTAAGCCACAACAATCTAATCCAACTCATAAATCCAAATCAACCAAAACATCTCATAATCCACCCAATATTGCACCTTTAATTCCTACTCCCTAAAATCATTTAACCCAAACTACTTCACTTTTTTAGGATAATCCTTGACCATCATATTCCATTGTCTAAAAAACTTCAAAATGATCATCCATCCCCCAATCAAATCACATAATCAAAACCTTCCCAAACCATCTTGGTATTGGGAACACTATTATTGTGAATTTCATCACACCCATGGACATTCGACCAATCATTGCATGTAATTTAGGTCTTATGTCCAAAACCTCATTAACCAAGGGATTTTTGTCCTTGTACCTATTTATCCACCACCTTTCCATCCCAATCCTCTCCTAACCATCGTCCACCATCCAAACCCCACTCAAAATCCAAACATCACCATCTATCCAAATATCATCATACATCCAAACATCCCTCACCAACCAAAAACCAAAACAAATCTCACCTCCCATCCTTTGTTAAGTTTGACCTCTTAGTGGATGACAAAACCACATGACATCATCTTCCCCATCCACTTCATACCCTATAGCCAAAAATATGTTCACTAATATGAAACATCAAGGAAAAGGCTTAAGCATCCATGAACAAGGCATTTGTGAACCCATCTCCCTTCATCAAAATCCAAGTTGTTTAGGATTAGTTTATAAACTTAACAGGAACAACAACCCTCCCACAACTCCATAAAAACCACCTCTACCACTCCTCTTGTTGATCCTACTATCCCAACCACTCAACCCAATCACAAATCATTTAATCCCCCTACAAATACCAAACACCTAAAAATGGATTGAGCACATAATTCATCACATACGCATGGATATTCTTTCCTTCCCACTCATCCTCCTTCCATCCAACATCCAAATCCCTTTTCATCTAATCCATTCTTATCATCATATCCATTAATATCACCTTTCAATCCATTCATTTGAACAATTGATTAGATTTCTCACACATGTTGTAAGATAATAGTACCTACTACAACCATGTGACCTTGGTCTATCATTACCTTCAACATTCAAGCACAATTGTCCTCCTAGAGATCTACACACTTTAACACACTTAATCAAATTGTGGTGAAGACCCTTAGGTGTGTCTTTTGACACTCTATCCAATGTCATATCCACACTCATTTCCATCCCCCATCAAGCCACTAGTGATTCTTAACCCCTTGATATTTCTCAAGAGAGTGGAACCTCTTTGTGCAAAAACAAAAAAATCAAATATCAAAAAGTAAAAAAATCATATAAAAATTAAAAATATCAAATAAAATCCACCTCAAGACTCTCTCTAGGGTTGTTTCCAGCATCTCTATTGGGGCTATGGACACTCATGTTGTGATAAGAATGATATGCATCTCCATAGAGGCTATGGACATCTGGCGATAGTGGATCAATACATGGATTTTCCTTTCGTTCACCCTCCATCCACCTATTTGACTTAATCACTCCATATACATTGGCTAGTTTGTCTTCACATACTACCCATTAATTATTCACTTCAAGCAGATAATTAACCCTCACAATCGCACAAAATTTGATCTCGCAGAGACATAGGGCTCACATGTTGCCAAGTATTTTTAGACCTTGGTCACACTTCTTTTTTATTCTAACTCTTGTCTTACAACATGTGTCATCTAACTCATATTTTTTTCATCATTGATGTTATATTCCTTTAATCCATCACATACACATCCTTTTTCCCTTTGATCAAACATCTGCATGGGAATATGATGATCATTTCCTTTTATCGATTCCTCCTCATGTCCCTTTCAAACTATCTTAATCATGACTAGGGGGATCCTTACTACCATCTAATGATGGGGCATCATCCATTTTAGATACCCCTAACTTCCCATCCTATCCTTCTTACAACATGTGTTGTTAAGCTCATCTTTTTCATCACTAATGTTATTTTCCTTCCATCCATCACATCCACATCCTTTTTCCCTTAGATCAAACATCATCGTGGGTAGATGATGATCCTTTCATTTTCATCCAATCCTCCTCATGTCCCTTTCAAATTGTCATCATCATGACTAGGGGAAACCTTACTACCATCCACTGGGGGCATCATCCATTTTAGATACCCCTCACTTCCCATCCTACCCTACACCTAGGGAAAATTGAACCCATCCATCCATCCACACAAGCCACCCTACTTTACACTTAGGGGCACACCACATATATCCCTCAATCCATATCTTCTATACCTGGGTGTATATATTATTATATTCCATATCCCTCATCTTATCATATACCACATCCCTCATCCTACCTATCTATCTCCTATCCCATATCCCATCTAATCCTAACCTATCAACCAATCCCTATCCTATCCAACCTATCCAATTTCCCTCAATCCTTCCCTTTCATCCTACCCAAACATGCTTTAGGACTTATAGGATAAATTTGCATCCCACCTTACATCCCTTCTCATCCCCCCATGAGCTATCCCATCCTGAATCCTTTCATCTTACCTAACCTCAACCATTCCCCCATCCCAAATCCAAAATCTCAACATCCAACATCAAATAATCTAAACATCCAAAATCTAAAAATCAAAACATTCAAAAATCCATAAAAGATCACAAAATAACACCAACAAAAAAATACAAAATTCAATGTGTGTGTTTTTGCTTGTGTGTGTTTGCTTGCTTATCTGCATTTACATTTTGGATGATGATATGAGGCCCCTTTTGTTTCTTTTTCTTTTGCACAGTCTAATGATATGAGGACCATATTTTTTCATTAATATGTCCAATGATATGAGGACAAGGGAATTTGGAAATTCAATCATCATGGTATTTATACCTTGATGCATTTTTCTTTATGCCACATCCATAACATTGCTAATGATGATAACAATGGGAAATTTATGGTAGCACACCCCCTTATATCATCATCATTTAACCTTATCATCATCCATACCTAATCTTCATCATCATCTAACCTCTTCACCCTCCTATCCAATCCATCCTTTATCGATCAATCAATATCCACATCCAAATTTTATCATCTCAATCCAACATCCCAAATTCTCACCCCTTGGTTGGGTCATCTTCAAAACATCCTCTTATCAATCAAACTCAAACATTATTTCTCATCACTTCATCAATCATCATCCCAATCCTCTCCTCATCAATTTCATATCATCAAATTGATCCAAAAACCAATCCTTATTCTCTCATCCAAACATCCTCAATCTTCTAATCCTCTAAATCCAACATCTTATACCATATCTTCCTATCCAATAAATCAAACCTCAAATGTAACATCCTCAACTCCCACATCATCACATCTAACATCTTCAAATCCAACATCCTCAAATCTAAATCCCCAAATCCTCAAAACCTAACCCCTTGACCAGGGTGTCTTCTAATCCAGAATCTTAAATATTCACATGTTTCATACATTATTGACTAGGGCATCCTATACTCTGAAATCCAATATCTTCTAACCTTCTAATTTCCTACCCCTCTAATCCTCTCTCCTATATTCTAATCCTCTAATCATGCATCCTCATCAATATCCTAATCAACATCAACAATCCTTTTATTCTCTAATCCTCAAATCTAATATCCTTAATCTCAACCCCTTGACTGGGGCATCCTATAATCTAAAATCCTTAAACTTGTCCCCTTGATAGGGGCATCCTTTAATCCACCAATCCTAAATATTCATCCTTGTCATACATCATTTACTGGGGCATCCTATACTCCAAAATCCAATATCTCCTACTCCTCTAATCATGTAAACTCATATTCTTCTCATGCTCTAATCTCCTACTCCTTTAATTATCTAATCTCCTACTCTTCTCATCCTCTAATATTATGATCCTATCCTCTCCTATAATCCTCGATCTTCTCATCATCTCTCATCTACTAACTTGGACCTCTCCTCTTTTCGAGTGGTTACCCAAATCATTCCTCCCCACCTAACCCCTTGAGGGGGCATCATATCACCATCCTAACATCTTCTCTTATTTTTCTTTTAATGGGATTTCTTCATAATAACCATTTAAAGAGGGGTAAAATGTAGACATGGTTAATTACGAATAATTTATCCTACAAATATTCCAACAGCATCCATATAATAATTAATCAAAAGATTAATTATTATTAATCCATTTTATCATATTTCCCCTTTTATCATTCATCCCATTTTATCATTAATCACTTTAATTCCTTATTATATCATATTATCCTATTTTAATCCTTCATTAACATTTTCTAGGAATTTAATATTCCTACACCCACCTACTTTACATCTACCCTACACCTATCCTTTCCATGTAATCACACCACTAATCATATTTTATTAACCTAATCTAATCCTAAAACTAATCACATGCTCCACCTCTAAATCTAGAGGCTTTTATTTCTAGAATCCTCTCTAAACTTATCCTTCTATTGAATTTTTAATTCAATGGAATATTCTTCCCTCCATGAATTTTGAATTCAAATTCTAGAATCCTCCATTCTAGAATCCTCTAATCCTCACATGCATTCTCCGCCCTTGATCCGAATCCAATATGGATTCATCATATCCATTGAAACCTCTACTCCTCGGTTATAAATTAAGCTCTCTTCCTCTATAAGGTCCGAATCATAGAATCCATAGCAAATCTCTTCCATTTTCTTTCATCAATCATCCATTTTATCCTCTTATCTAATCAATCAATCCATTCCTCTAATCTAATCTATCATCCATCCATTGATATTCATCAAGAAATCCAAAGGAAATCAAGGGGAGGTGTTGCTCGTGTGTCTCCACCAACATCTGAAGCAATCAAAAATCAATCAAGGAAAATCTAACACATAAAAGGAGGAGTTTTACAACTTAAAGGTAAGTGCAGGTATTGAATCTCTTCCCCTTTCAATTTGTTTCTCTATCTGAGGTATTGTTGAGAAGATTAGATTAGGGAAGCAAGTTTCTTTGTTTTCTCACATTCAACTCACTAATATTTTTAACATATACATTAGTAAATCAGTCTTTTTGCCTGGTCATGTGTCAAGTGGCTCATAAATCAATGTACCAAACAACACTTGATGACATGGATGGTTCACTTGGAATGAGCAATGTACAATAATTCCTCATCATCTGAATGGTCTTTTTCTCAATTACATTTCCTTGTTGATGGGGTTTATTTTTTCAATCCCCTTCTTTTTCCCTTACTTGTAGTGTGATTTTACCTATTGAGATTGCCAATTTTGAGGTGCAGAATTTATCGATGAAGATTTCTTGTATGTATTGTACCAAAAATATTTCAACTCATGTCCTTATTTACAAATAAGACATTTCTTCTTTTGTTTTCCCCTTATTGATGTTGTTTTTGGGACTTTTGGGAAGATTTTACTTTTCCTTCCCTTTCTGATGAGAAGATAGTTCCTTCTCTTCTTCTTCATCTTTGTTGTAAAGTGCTTCTTCTTGCTGCAACAAATTCACCAACTTCTCAAACCGATGGTCTGATCGACAAGTTAAGTGTTGTCAAAAAATGTAGTAAGATGGAGGAAGTGCTCTTAGAACAATGGGCACAAGAGCATCATCAGAAACCTCCTCTCCTAGGGCTAGAAGTGAAGCCCTCAATATTGTAACTCTCTACAAGAAAGCCTCCACTTTCTCATTTGGATTGAATTTCAGTGTAAGTAATTGACTCTACAAATGTAAAATAATATATTTATTTCAGGCCTCATACACCTTGGTGCTCAATTTTTCCCATGCTTCTTTGGTTGTTTTGGCATCTTGAATGTAAGGTTACACATCATCAAACACCATGAACAAGATTATCAACTTGGCCTTCTAATTGGCCTTGTCAAACTTACTCTGTTGAGTTGCATCATCTGTTAATATGGTTATGGAACCATTCACAACTGGCCAAATTTATTCAAACTCGTGTTGAGTTTAAATTTTAGTCTTCCACATGGCATAGTTGTCATCACAGAGTAGCTGTGAGTCAGGAAAGAAGAATTTTGAAGCATTGTTTTCCATAGTGGGTGGTTAGACTATTCCTAACTAAATGACTTATTAGCACAAAACAATGTAAAAATACACTATAAATATGTAATTACATCCAACTATGCAAAAAAATGATATGCATGAACAAATTTATTTGTTTTGTGAGCATGGTGGCCTTCAGAGCTCAAAATGGCCCACAATGCAAAAAAAAAAAAGTAAAAAACAATAGAAAACATTGAAAAACAACCCTTTCAGGCACTCCTCCTTTTACAAAAGATGCTAAAAATCAAAATATAAGGTATGTTGGAGAAACTATTTTTCCCTTCCATAGGGTTTTCCTAGCTAAAATTGGGGGTTGGCTATAACTAGCCCGATTAATAGGGTTTTGGATGCTTAGATATGTCAAAACTACTAATATAACCTATAAATTCAAAAATCTATATAAGTAGTTGGGGGTTGAACTCCCGATCTCTTTCCCTCAAAACCCTTCACCTAACCACCAAAGCACTATATGCACATTTAACATCAAATGGAGGTAGTAATATTTAAAATTGGCTTTCCTTTAAAAAGAGACATGGTAGATGGCCACGTGGGCCACGTGACATGTGTAGGAGGAGGGTGGTTTATGTATCCACCAAAACAGGATCTGAATCCTTTTGTTATGCCTTATGTACTTTTTTTTTTGTTTGCAATGTTTTGTTAATCTGTTGATTTAATTTTCTTATATTTAGTCTTCAAATAGTAAGTTATTTATATGCCTAAGGTTCATAAGAGGTTACAGTAGTTGAACGTCACTTTGCATTAGTAAAGTTTTTTTGTTTATTGTAGGTGGCTCAACCGATCAGGAGCTTTATCTCCAAAAAGGACTTGACTGCCAATGTGACAGGGTCGGGGGATCAATAAGTTATTTATATGCCTTGAATTTCCAATGTTTGCACCAATGGATACAAGGTTCATTCATTTGGATGGATCGAGTCTTTAGTAATGAGCGTCACTTTGCGTTAGTAAAGTTTTTAACCAACTTTATCACCCAAGTCGGGTGGCTCATATTGCGATCGGAGGTTTCTAGATGATCTTTATCTCCAAAAGGGACTTGATAATTTACTCCTTTTAAGTAATCAATTTAAAAATAATGCCAATGTGACAGGCACACGAGGATCAATGTTGTGGGGATCCACTAGTCAAAACTTGTGTAGGGCTCCTATCCCCGAGTCAATAACCAGACCTTCGGACGACAAGGGTGAAAAATAGCACTCCACCTTCTCGGCGTCTGATCTCCTTTGGTTGATCGAGGTCTACTTGGATCATTTGGAGAGAACTCAATGTTACTCGATAACACAAAAATGCAATGGATCGGTGTGAAAATATTTTTTCCCAACTCGATCAATGGCTAAGTTGATCCAAATAAAATTTTGACTCGAGCTTGACATGGATTAAGCGAGCGTCTTCCTTGAATGTAACCAACTTTCCAATGTTTGCACCAATACTACTTGGCCAACAATGTAGGATTCAACTCGCTAGATGGATCGAGCTCATCCTCCCAATCACAAATATTTCATCTAATATTGCCTAAAATCTATCCCACAAATAAGCTTAACAAATAATAAGCTTGGGATCGGTAAATCTCAGCGCCACCGGTGTGTGTCCACAACAAGCAACAAATAATAGCTCGAGTTGTGTGCCACCGTTCAGCGCTCTAGCAATGAGCTTCTCCATTGCGGTGTGTGTCCATTACTGATAGAATGGGTTCCCTACTTATACAAAAAAATAGTAATGAGCTCGCATTAGATCAATACCAAAACTCGTTCTCCCTTTTTTTAAGCACCCCATTGAGCTGACTAAAGGTAATTAACCAACTCATTCAACAACTCACCCAAAAGACAAATGGGCTTATAACCGCCCCAACAACCGCTTCCCACCTTCTTCCTTCCACGTGAAGTTTCCACGCATGGGTCTAATGCCCCTAACAACCGCTGCATATGGTGGTCAAAGCATGCATTTGATTTGCTGACTTTGGAGGTTTATAATTTCGACCCATAGATAATGTTTCCTCTAAATTTAGAGGAGAAACCTTTACTCATGGAATTTTTATTTTTTATTTCTTTGAACCAATTTTACTACAAGAAATCCTCTAGAGCTCCCGATGTAGGAGGTAGCATAGTCTGGAAAGTGGTTCCTCCTTTCCTGTTTAATGCTTAAACAAATTGCATTCTTTTGGAATTTTTATTTTTATTTCTTTGAATTACTTGAAATGCGTAGGAGGTGGGTTTGGGATCTCCTTTCCTAGTGCTTAAACAAGGTAAACACATGGTCTCCAAGGGGCATGGTCTCAAAACTTCTCCAAAACCTTAAAAATAAGGTACAACCTTTTAACCAACTTATGTTGTTGTTTAGGCTCCTATTGACATGTAATTCTCTCCAAAGCTCGGATCTAATACCAATTGTTGAGGGCCTAAAGAAATAGGGAGCTAGCTTGTGGAGATTTTATTGATATGGAATAAAGAAAATTACATAATATTGGAAGGGCTGCAATATTTATAGATATTACACAACAATTCCTAAAACTATATGCGGTTATGACAGAATAACCAATTAACAAATAAAATACGTGAAGAATATAAAAAATATATGGTTATAAAACCATATAGCAAATATAAACCACCTATTTACCCTAGTAAATGAATAATGACCATACTAAACCACCTTTTTTTTCAGATTAGGTGACTATTTGGTTTTGGGGGGACAAAAAAACCCACAATACATAAAAGAAAATAAAGTATCTAAGAAAAACAACCACCAAAAAACTAGTAAGGGCCCAAATAGGACAAAACAACTTGACCAGCACAAAGGCCCAATAAGGGGCGAGGCAAACACAACCTCATATACATAGATTTTTTCTTTTTATATATAGCCACTAAAGACAAACACAACAAAAAATGACATGACCAATGAACTAGTCCGCCAAAGGTCACTTAAAGTTTTTTTCTTGTTTCTCCTAGTGCGAGAGTTAGGTCCTCCATCTGGGTTTTGCCTAAGAGTCGATGTGTTTCCTTCTTATCACCCTTTGTGTTAAGAACTCTCTCATCTTTAGTTGTCTTTTTGAGTTCAAACCTAGCACTCCTCTTTTATTTGTCTTGTTTGGCCAATTGATCCTACAAAACAATGATCCTTTATTATTGCATGATGAAATCTACCTTAATTCCATTAATCATATTTTCTTGGGTTATGGATTTCATGTGTCATTCCCTCATATCCTGAACCAGGAGTTTGGTTACCTTGAGCGATGTATCAATTATGATGTCCATATTACCCATCCTAACACTCACGGTGGAGTATCCATGAATTTCCTCCACAATACCCTTTCCTTTAGAAGAATCCCCCTTCTTCATGTCTCGAAATCATCTCCAAGGCCACGTCTTCATTGTTATTCACTACGTGTCCTAATTTTTCATCCTTCTCAGCCTATTGGCTAAGACCTCGTTGTCTAAGCTAGTGGTTTTTGGAATAGGGGCAAGAAAGGTTGACCATTTTGGAAAAGAAACAAGATAAAGCCATGATATAGGGGATTCAAATTTTTCCTCCTTAAAATCTGAAATAGAAATAGTTAGGGACCGCAACAGGAAAAATGGGAAGCTCATAGCCTGGTTGCGATGGAAATAGTTCAAGATAGAGAGGTGGTGAGTGTAGATTTTGTAAAATTTTCCTTCAAGGGTTAAATATCTCATAACCACCTTACATACATCGACCCACCTCTCTGGGAGATTAGTCCTGAATATGCCATCATTGTACATATGCACCCTTTCATCTAGTCTAAAAAAGGTGGAGATTTCGTGGTTCCTACGCTTCTTATCCTTGAATAATTTAAGCCCCTCCATAGACATTCCTATTGCATCCGTTATAAATTGTTTTGTGACATGCATCTTAACCCCCTTGAACTTAACCCTCCCATGATCCCAATATTTGGAAAAATCAATGGTGAGTCAAGATCATTACCTTTGATACACTTAATAAATTCCATAAAACCACCTTTTCACAGTAACCTCCATACAGTGGCGTCTTGTTTAATCCATTGGAATGAATTTGGTTCCATCCGCACACATTCACCTCCCATGGTGTGCTCACTCTAGATTTTCATACTACTCCACCTCTATTTACAGGATCTGCTTCACTTAAGACAGTAGATAAACACCTTTTCTACTGCTAAACTAGAACAATTGTTATTCCCAAATCTACCTCACAGATCTTATCTAGATCCTCTGTGGCTTGTGTGATCTTCCTTGGCTATGTTTTTCATTATTAATTATGTTGTTGATGTGGCTCCATGGTACCTTTCCCTCCCATTCTCCCCAATCCACCAAATTATTACCTTGGTTTGCTAACCCATCTACGCTGGAATTTATTTCTCTAAACACATGACATAAGGCCACGTCATCAAAGACCCCATCATACTTTGAGCATCTAGTATCATATTTTTTATGTTCCACCTAGCCTTGAATTTTCCTTCAATGGCTTTAATAATTAATAGAGAGTCTCCTTCTATAATGATTTTCTTGAACTTAAGTATTTTAGCAATCTTCATGCCCTTCACATGTGCATATGCTTCAACATAATTGTTATAATTATTACCTAATGGTCCTGTATGCAATTAGGAAGTTCCCCATATGATCCCTTATCAATCCTCCCCCAACATTGCCTTCCCTTAACTTCACAGACTTGTCGAAATTAAGTTTAACCCAATCCATAGGGGGCATTTTCCATTTAGAATTGGTTGTCTTTTTTTCCAAGATTCCCTTCGTCGTTTTTCGAGATAATCCTTAAAGCTTGAAGAATCCTATTGTCCTCCTTTGACAAAGAGTCCTCCCACTTATGTTTATGTATCCCAATGTTGTCCCTAATATTTTTCTTAATCTTGTTGACCACCTTAGAGATGTTAGTTGACTTGTTTTGAAAAATCTCGTTGTTCTTCTCGATCCAAACTCCATAGGATGTGAGGTAGTGAGCATTTCCATATTAGATTGAGAATCCTAGGTTTGAAAGGAGATTTCCATTATTCCATCAAATTATTTAAGCTTCCTGGGAGCAGGAGTTGGATGTTGAATATATTCAATATCTCCGCTATAACCTTGGAAAGTAAACTTACATTCCATAAAAAGATGGTAAACTGACTCAACATTCTCCTCACAGAGAGAGTATCGGTTGATTACCTATCATACCTCTTTTCCTTATATTGTCCACAATCAATATTTGTTTTAGTATTGATTTCCACATGAAAAAATTGATTTTGGGAGTAAGATATTTGTTCCATATTCTAGCACAGTCTTTGTGCTCCTCCTCGTCTTCAAAAGAGATTTCATATCCTGATTTAACTTCATACTCACCCAAGTCGGCTTACTCCAAATTATTTCATCCTCCAACATTCTATTGGAATAAGGATTCTCCTTACTCTATTTTTGAGCTCCTCAAAAGTTCTAATGCATAATTACATAATACACTAATGTACCTATGGTTAAAAGTAACTAAGGTAATACAATGCATAATTACGTATAGTAAACTAGGTTTTACCTAACACATATATCTACCCTAATATGTTTCCTTCTCATTAGTAGTGGATCATTTCTTCCAGAGCTTACGAAACACATTTTTTTATATTTTCATTCCCTTTATGGCATCATGTGACAATCCATTCACATTAAATTGTCTCCGTGTATCCATTTCAATTTACATTAAATCTAATTACCTTGAAACATTTTTTACTTCATTGCAAAACACTTCCCAAAATATATGTTAGTGCACTACATGCATTGTTGGTTGAGGAATCATGCAAACTATTTATGATTATTTCTAATTGTTGTTGATTTATGTTATATCATTGTAATAATTCCTCTTCTTCATGTCTATGGGTCTCTTGTGGATTTTTAGGGTTTTCATGTGGGTTTTCTTGTGGATTATCAATATTTTCTACATCCCCCACATATCCTTCGATAATGCATCAATTAAAAATTATTTCAAAAACAAAATTAAAACATTTACTTTCTATTTCAAACCCCTAATTTATAAAAAAACTAAAATAAATTGAAAAATAAACTCATCTCGAGCCCATGGGAGACACATTGGTATGGGCATGATGGAACTAAAATGCGCACAATATTTTTAAAGGGCATACATGCTTTGGATTTGAGCTCCAAACTCCTCTTTTCAAGTCATGGGTTTGTAAATTATGTGCAATTTAGTGTTTTTTTGTTTAAGTATCTATAAAATGCGTACACCCTTTGTTTTAAAAGGGCGCATACCCTTTTGAATACAAATGATGTATGCCCTTTGTAGATAATAAAACAAAAAAACATATACCTACACAAAATCAACAAAGTTGTGACTTAAAAGTCGATGAGACCAAAATATGTCTCATTATATCACCAAATAACACTCTTATTCTCTCTTTTAAAATCAAGCTTTCAAGTGACTTTAGATGTAGTTTTAATAATGGATATCATATTTAAGGTAGAATATAGGATTTGGGTCAATGGAAAAGATGGGGGCCAAAAGGGGGTCAAAAAGGGAATCCTTTTTCCTTAAATCGAGTGAAACCTTAACTTCATCAAATAATTTGGCATGCCTATGCTTAAAATTTGACAAACTAATAAGAATATGTACAATAGATCTTGGAATGTAGTTTCTAAAATATTTTTTTTAAATGGTTGAGATTAAGAGGCTCAAATTTTGTACACACACAAAGTATGTCTTTTTGTGTAAAAAGATAAGAATTTGTTGTGTGTACACCACCACCCCCCCCCCCATTTTTTTAGATTTATTAAAAAAATCAAATCCCTTTGGTATAATGTTAGCTAATACCATGTATGAGGTCCCCACTAAATTTTCATAATTTTTGGATGAATATATAATTTTTATTAATTTTCAAAGTGCACATATCCTAAAAATGAAATATTTGTGTGTGCACCCCTATAACTTTGAGAAAAAAAGCCATTTTTATTTTTTGTTTTTGATTGTGTGTAAAATTGAGTTTAAAAAAACCACATTTTTTTAATTTGGATTAAAAATTGTAAATTGTGCACCAAAACGTATGCATATGTTTTTGCAAGAAAACAAGGCACTAGTAAAAGAAATTATGGATGAAAGCCTTAAACTAATCAGATTTTAGAAAGAATTATATCGTCATCAAGGTAAAAACAAGCTTGACATTATAGTATAATTTATTTTTGAATATTATGTTTTAATGCATGAGATATTGGGGTGCACACGTGAAATTTTGATGTTTTTATGTCAAACACGGTTTTAATCATGTAATACATAGTCCAAACCTCTAGTTTGGAAATTCAAGCCTTTGGATTGGGTATTCCAAACCCCAACAAGATGAAATGTGAGCATGTTATAATGCACTCGCGTTCCTATTTCCAATGCAAAATATGTCCATTTGGGAGGGATAACATGGAAAAACACATAGAAAACCATAATGTGAGTGTGTTTTGAATTGGTAAATCAAAGTCGTAACACGACCTAGATTTCCCTTTTCACGTTATAGCGCCACGAGCCATAACATGAGCGTGTTATGGCCAAAATGGCCAAAAAATGGATTTGTGTCCACTTTTTTACCCCCATCTTTGTGCATACACCCATTTATCTTATCATCTCTTTAGAAATATATTTACAATCTAATTGTTTTTATTTCCTAATATTTCTTCTAAGTTGGAATGCAATAGTGTGTAGAAAATAGGTCATAAGCAACTCTACTCCAAGTTCATAGATTGTTGCTACTAAAAACTTCCACGTAGCTACTAAAGGCCCAACTACCTACTCCCGCTTCATATATTGGTGCTATCAAAACTTGCACACGCAACTATTGAAAGGGCCACTACCAAAATTCTTTTGGTTTGTTCCAAAGTAATGTAAAGGACCATTACACTATTTAACCCACTCTTTTCTTCCACATCATTAGCCAAGAATACAAATCCAAACATGTGGCAATCCAAAGTCATGCATGCATGTGGTGTTCTAAGAAGAATTCAAAGTCATGGACTTAGCACTCCTCCATTTTCTCTCCATGTTTCAAGGATGAGAAAATAGTGGAATAGTATTAGGAATGTTGAATAAGTACTCTCCCACTTTGTGTTCCTAGATTAAAGGGATGAGTTGTAGAAATATTCTCCACGATAAGTGGACTATTGTAGTCAAGTTTGTTTAGGATTTATTTCTTTGAATAAATCCACCCAAGAATAGGTAGTTAGTTCTTGGTGTGTGGACTAAGTAAACTAGGAGAGATGCCTATAAATACCTCTTCCATATACTTGGAAAGGGGGCATATATTTTATATCAATTTTGAATCAATACAATTGCAGTTCTAAAAGTTCCTTGTAGTTGCTCCAAATTTGAAGGGAAGAGAATGGCCAAAAGCCACTCTTCCCCAAGGAGGAGGATTTTTCTATTATTTCTTAGCATAGTTTATTTACTGCATATTTATTTTTGTTAATTTATTTCAGTAATTTATTTGTGTGTGTTTCCTTTTTATGCATGTTTAATTTCAGTTTGTTTTCTTAGGAAGAAGTACCATTGAACCAGATTTTCTTTCTCATTTTGCATATAGCTTTAGACACCGCCTTGGTTATAATGTCACCAACTTTTCTATAAGTTGGTTAAATGATTAGTAATACAAAGACCCATAAAAGGAGGATTTTGAAGCTCAAATATAAAGCACGCACGCCTTTTGCTTCATTTTTCCTAGATTGCACCCTTTTTAACAAAAGAGGGTGTGCTCCATTTTCAAAAAAAAGGGTGTACGCCCTTTGTAGAGAATAAAACAAAAACACGGACTCGCACATAATCATAAATCTTGCAACTTGAAAGGAGTGATGTGAATCCAACTGCAAGAGGTTGAAATACCTCTAAAAACACACATAAACAACTTTGCAAATAAAACCAGGAGTTTCAAAATAGCTTACTTCTCATTCTAGAATTCACACTGATCCATTACATCATTACAATCCTCCTTTTATTTCAAGACTACTCTAAAACCCTAAAATGCCAACAAACCCTAAAATGCCAAAAACCCTAAAATGCAAAACAACTCGGATTGACCCCAAAATTTTTGTTCCAAATATGAATTCATAAATTAGGGCTCACGCAAAATTTGGACTTATTCTGACTTGCACAACAAAAGTTATTAAAGTTCTAAGACCTAGTCAAAAGTGGAAAAAACATTCGAGCCAATTTTAGGCCACTAGATGAAGGAATCTGAGCCTAAAAACATGCCAAAATGGGCACAACCTTGCACGCAAAGTTGACCCCAACATAGTACTAATGTATATCTACCACCCTGTAAAATTTTAGGACGATCCAACAGTCGGATCAAAAGTTATGGTCTCTACAAGTTATGCTCCCACAAGGAGTTTGGATCTCAAATCCAAAGCACGTACACCATTTTTTTCGTATTTCTTGGACCTATTCAAATAGGGTGTGCTCCATTTTCACAAAAAGTATGTAATCCTTTGTAGAGAATAAAACAAAAACACAAACTTGCACATAATCATAAAGCTTGCAGAACTTGAAAGGAGGAGTTTGGATCTCAAATCCAAAGCATGTACACCCTTTTTGCTTTGCATTTCCTAGACCTATTCAAAATAGGTTTGGAAAAAATAATAAAGGGTGTACGTCCTTCATGAAAAATGGAAAAAATGGCCATAAAATTGACCCCCAACTTTGTGCATCTACCCTAATTTTTTGTATCGATGTCAAAATAAGAGTTTCATTATTGAAAGGTAGTATTATCAAATTCATGTATTATTGTAGAGAATACAAAAATGGTCTCATGGACACATTTTTGGTTGAAACCAACATTCGAATTTGTTCAAATTATGGGAGGGATAATTCAAGAGCATTACATTTTTATTTTTAATAATTGCAAATAAGATAAATGTTTACGGATTCGGGGCTCCGCCTCTCGGCCCCACCATGTACCACAACAAGAAACGTGGTTGGGAGCCCCCATGACTCTGCAAGGGAGCTACCTCTTGATCCCACTTTGGAATTTTAAGGGCCAAAATGAAAATTAATGGGAAGTTACAACGATAAAAGAGGTACAAATTTGATATTTAAAATCCATCTTATTGAGTAAACATTGTACTAATAGAGGTCAAAGGCATTAGGCATTTAAGGGGCTAAATGTAGACACAAAATCACACACATATTACTATTTTACTATACTGCCAAGTATGTTGTTATATGTATGGATCTTAAGTAAGAAAAGTATTCACTTGGTGACACACTTCCTAGTCCATATGTTTGTTTTGATTGTTTTATCATCTTTCTCTCTCTCGCTTTTACTCACTTCTTTACCTAGTTATGGTTGGACTCTAGGTCACGGGGACCCCCTATCTTACAAGTCAAAAGGGACTAATTTTTGGGCTTGGTCATGGGTCGGAAAATTAAGCAAGGTTATCTCATCTTACATACTATCAAAAGGAAATTACATTTTCTCATATTTCACATACACTACTCTGCATATAGAAGGGGAGGTTATGAATTTCATCCAACACATTTGCCTATCTATCTGTCGGGCTCTTCACATTTGTCGGGTTAGCTCGGGACACCAATGCCCGGTTTGGACTCTAGTGCCAAAGCGTTCATGTCCTCTTTGTTCTTGTTCACATTTTTGACATTTGTGGTCAGCCTTTTCAATTTTCTTACTCATATCCCAAGGTCTAGTCGGAAGCATGCCATGTCGGTGCATCAAAATTCAAGCAAGAGATCCCTATATATACACAACATACATACCATTATAAGGGCGGAAAATTATCCAAGGTTATCTTATCTACATACTATCAAAGGGACTACATTTTTGGGTTTCTTACTCTGCATACACTACATAGGAAGGGGAAGTTATGAATTCCATCCAACACATTTGCATTCTATCTAGCTATAGCCCACTATCTTGGTGTCATCGGTGTCGTGAAATAAAGGACATGATTGCAGACATACAAACATCATAACTAAATTATTGGAACAGATCTCATGTCTTACTATATTTAAATACATGTTTTAATTGATTTATCGTAACTATATCGATTCTCGATATGCGGTCAATACAATTGAGTGCAACACTTGGTCATAAGTTTACTCTTTCGGGTGACTATCATCCTTCAGGTGTGTGTCAAATCGACTCTCCCATTTTGCATCTTTCTTTTTTAGGATTTGATGTAGTTTGGGGTTTTGTAGGATATCATCTATTTTCAAGTTACTAGTGAATTTAGCGGTCATCTAGTGACATACAAGCGACCAATGGTGAATGATAAAAAAACCTAACAACACAAAGAAAATTAGATTCGACTCTCTGTGCGGTTTCATAAGCATTTACATTTCTGAGCGCCCATGTGCCCTCACCCCTACCCAGTGCCCTTGTATAGGCTAGTCTGTAAATTTCATAATTTTTATCGAGCATTTCTAACAGTCTTCTTAGCATGTCCATCAGTTTCTCCAATTCAGATATACTTCAGGATAAGCGAAAATAAGATAAGTTCCCTATCTCTCTCATTTTCTTACACGGTTGCATCTTTGGAGTGCTTAGCATTTGTATTCTATTGTATATCATTATAGTGACTCTAAAATTAGATTTAATATTCGATTTTATTAAATCAATAAACAACGCCTCTTTTCCGATGTCCAGAAAGGGTCTCGAATTTCTTGTGTTACGGCCACTAAAAACAAGGTCCCATTCTATTTTGGTGGCATATCTTTTTTTCAGTTGTTTGTGTTGTATAATTTGCACACAAAAATAAAACATTGTAATCATTCCCCATGAGCTTCGTTAATATTGAAAAGAGGAGAATGTGTAAATAATAGACCTTGCAAATCATAGAATGGACTAATGTAAGTAGCTTTGTGACAACCGAGAAATGTGAATCTTGAAGCAAGTCATGTAATAGGAATAAAGATGTGCAATTTAATTGTTAAATATAGGTTTCTAGATACCTAATATCAAGACAACGAAGCAAGTCAAGATAAAACCAATGTTTTCATTGTTAAATATAGGTTTCTGTAGATACCTAATATCAAGACAACGAAGCATATTCTAGTCACCTTGGATGGAACCCCCAATTGGTTTTTTCCTAGCAAACTATGTGCAAGTAAAATCATATACGAAGCATCTATAGGACATTTATAGACATTTCACATATTTATTACACCTAGATCATCTTCTAGACCAATTGAATAACTAAATAGATTATTTTCTCTCATGTCTTACTATATTTAACACATGTTTTAATTGATTTATCTTACAAATACTAAGTATGTATGTTCTTATTTGAGTGTTTGATTAATAATTTGAATATAAATATTGTTTCTAATCCTAATTTGGAAAATAAATAAGTAGGAAGGAACCCCTCATATAATCCACCTCATTGCTTATTTATTTAATAGTTGGGTGTAACCATTAACATAAAAGCATTTTATTTTATAATTAAAATATTTCTAGGCTTTTATTTTATATAAGTTAAGTATTTTCTAGGATGGGTTAGAAAATTGGATGCAAACATTTTGTTCCTAGGTGCATAAGTGCATCTAAGGACAACATGAGATATGCAAGTTTAATACTGATTGAGTGATATTATAATTGTAAGAGAAGAATTTCTTGTTCTAAGAGCTTCCTCGTGTCAAAATAAGAATTCAAGCATTTACAAAGCATATTAGCCATTACTAGTGGTTTGCATCCATTTGAAAATATAAGGGTTGAGCCATGATCTTGTATTCTTTCGCACTAGTGTATATATATATATATATGATTACATTTTTCCCATATCACATTGATCAATAACTCCAAAACATTCTCTGTTAAGATTTTATTGTTTAGTGACACATGGCATCAATCTAGCTACATTATTGTATTGGTCCAAAAAAATCACTAAAAAAATGGGCCTCAAATTCTACCACATGGCCAAGTTATTACTATTTTCCAATTGACTTCTCCAAGCGAGAAAAACAATTTTAATGACACTTGAAAGAGCATCAAATTTAAGGTTGAAATTGCCATATACTAGTTAAATGAACATCAAATTTAATGCCATAAATACTTTCATGGTCACGCCATCACACCCCACCCCTTGTTGTCACACCGTAGAAAGCCTATCAACATAACAAGCAAAAATAAAATTATTTTAAGTGACACTCAAATGAGCATCAAATTTAAGGTTGAAACCGCCTTTATAATAATGGTTAAATGAACATCAAATTTAATGCCAATAATTAAAACTTTCACAGTCACATGATCACATTCCACCGCTTTGTTGCTATTGTAGAAACGCCTATCAACATAACTAGATTGCTCCTTAACTTACATAATTTAGTTATGATTGCCTAATTGTTCGGGACATGAGGGGCATGTTGATAATGGAGGCATAACACATATCCCAATTAACACAACCTATTTTTAGTGTGTCTTGCAAGGTGTTAGGGCCATACTAAATTTTAGAGCAAAGAGAACGATTTCCCATTGATGTGTAGTTAAATGAAGAAAAGTGAGCGAGATTTAGGAAGTCCAAAACCAAGTTGTCACATCCACCTAAACCAATTCCACATAGGTTAGAGAACCATTTCCACACTCCTATCAATCTAACACAACCATTTCCATACTCCTACATAACTAATTACATAGACCATATAACTCCAATTTTTAAAATTTAATTAACCTTAATATCTCATACTTATTTTTCAAATGTTTTTTATTAACCTTTATTTCTAAATTTAAAATAAATTGAACATTATTTTACAAACTTTAAGTCAATTGTACCTTTCAAACTTTTTTAATCATTCCAAATAATTTATTGATTATGCCATGTTCTAAATTAACCTCTATTTCATATCATTAAATAAAATTTATTCATTTACAGTTGGGACCCTATTCTATTAGATGCGCCAATTATCACATACTATGGCAGGTCCGTACTTTTACCATTTTCCTCATGTAAAACCACCACCAAAATTTTGATAATGACCACAAACCAAACCAAACCAAACCGAAAAAAGTCATAGATAATAATTAATTTATTAGTGGCAGGCTAATAATTAAAGGTAGAGATAATAATTCAGTGTGACACCCGCTATAATAACCACCTTTTTAAAAGCCAGCGGACACTAAGATGGGAATTGTCTCCATTAATAAAAATTCAAATAAATGAACATATTTATTGAAGAGATGGTTTATTTTTGAAAAATTATTATAGAGGTGCAAAATTCTTATACGTATCGTAGAAGTAGAATAAAATGTATCATTCATTTTTACGATATATAAATCAGGGAACGAACTTACAACTTAAACCACCTAAAACGATAAACATTCATCTTTACTGTACATAAATCAGGGATCGAACTTACAACATAAACCACCTGAAATGATAATCCTAACCTAAACCACATAAAACTATAATCCTTAAAAATGTAATGCCGCCTACAATGAATTATTTATTTTTATGTCAACTCTTAACTTATAAGAGTAGGCCTAATCCTCAAACTAAGTACAGTAATACAATAAATATTCGACATCCCTTAAACAGGAGGCCCATGGGTAAATTTTGAAGCAAATAGCAGAATATGATTTTGTGACGTCAGATGGTGTTCTATAACTTGTCTTCTTTGTTGACAACTTAAGATCTGTAAAGAGCTGTCTTTCCTCTTAGTGTGGTGTATTTCTTATTGCTTTGATCAGATGGGGAGGAGTGGAGAGATGGGGAGCTGTGTTGGCATTTTGTTCAGGCCTTTTTCTGTTGTTTTTATTGGGTGGGACTGGGGTGCAGGGATGGAGGCCATGGCCATCCAACTTTAACACAACCACCAAGGCAACACCAGCAAATGTATCTGCAGAAGTGGGGTATGAATTTGGAGTGTCTAAAAGATATGAAGGGTCCTCTGAGTTTGTGAAAGTGAAGTACCACAATGGGCCTGTTCTCACATCCAATATCACTGTCCATACCATCTGGTATGGCAACTGGAATCATAGTGACAAGAGGATAATCAAGGATTTTTGCTCTCCATCTCTGATGGCAGCAAGAGCAAGAGCAAGAGCCCTTCTGTGAGTGAATGGTGGAAGACCATCAGGCTCTACACTGACCAGACCGGTGCCAACATTACCAGAAATGTTGTAGTTGGTTCACATATCAATGACCCTTACTCCCATGGAAAGGCCCTCACCAGGCTCTCAATCCAAGCAGTCATAAAAAGTGCAGTCACATCCCTGAAACACCCACTTCCCATTGACCCCAAAAATGGCCTTTATTTGTTGCTTACTTCTAGTGATGTAGCAGTCCAGGACTTCTGCAGAGCAGTCTGTGGGTTTCACTATTTTACCTTCCCTTCCATTGTAGGATATACTCTGCCTTATGCTTGGGTTGGTCACTCTGGAACCCAGTGCCCTGATGTCTGTGCATACCCTTTTGCAGTGCCTTATTATATGACTGGCCTTAAGCCTTTCAAGTCCCCCAATAACAATGTGGGTGTGGATGGAATGATCAGTGTCATTGCCCATGAGCTTGCAGAACTGTCTTCTAATCCTCTTGTGAATGCATGGTATGCTGGTAGGGACCCTTCTGCACCAACTGAGATTGCTGATCTCTGTGAGGGGATTTATGGATCAGGAGGAGGAGGGTCCTATGCAGGCCAGGTTCTTCAGGACAGAGGAGGTGCTAGTTACAACTTGAATGGTCTGAGAAGAAGGTATTTGGTGCAGTGGATATGGAGCCCTGTGTTGTCTGCTTGCTTTGGACCCAATGCTTTAGACAAGTGACAGGATAAGGTTTATAGATATACAGTCATGGGTACTAAATATATACACTATATATGTGCATCTAGTATAGGGATTGGGTTTGCTCATATTAAGCTTAGATTGTTTGTTTGGTACATTATCCACTATGAGAATGGCTGCAGAAGGGAGGTCTGTTATTGGAGTTAAGGTGAATGTTGTGTTTTTAGCTTGCTGGAGATTATGTATATTAAGGCTGATTAGAATGGTGTCTACATGAGATTTCCATGGTAATGTGAATTAGTATGCAGATTAATCATTTGTAAACATGTATTGTTTTGTCTGTATTTTCCTGCACTGTTTTTCTTGTATTTCTTTTTCGGGGTGGTTCTTTCCATGGTGGATGTTTGATTTGAATCTTAAGAGCTATACACCTATTTGAATGGTTTAACTCTATATGGACTGACTGTATTAATGTTGAGATAGCAAAATACATTGACGAACATAAATTTATTTGTTAACCTGGATTAATCACTTGCAAACAACCTACACTGTTTTCATTATTTTTGTTTGTGGATTACAAATGCTTCCCATGTGGGTCTCTGAAGATTTTTATGATTCATATGCATTTTTTTAATGCTTCCCATGTGGGTGTTTTAAGATTTTATGATTCATATGCATTTGTTTTAAGAAGGATTGTTTGATAAATATTTAGATATTTTCAAGTTTAATCAACTTTTTTTTCCATTTAGTGTTAAGGGTTGAGAGTTATTAAAAATATCAAATTTAAAAAAGTAGTTGTCCAATTTCTAATCAATGTAGATGATAAGTATGAGTCACTTCTATAATATGATATGGGGAATAATTTATATTTATATTTTTGACACACATGTATTAGTATAAATAGGGATAGTAGAATGTAATAGTAAATCTTGACAATAAGAGATAATATTTAAATACATGCCAAGAAATAATATTTAAAATTATATAATAACATATGTTATGTATTAAAAAAATTATAATACCGTATGTTTTGTACAAATAAAACTACATATTTAAAAATTAAATCTTTATTTATTAAATTCTAAAGGAGTAAGGTGATTTACTCTTCTCCATTAAAAACCCTTCACACATTCCATGAAGGCACTTTGTTGTTAAACTCCAGTATGATGTTTAAGTTCCACCTTAACAATTTAATGTGCATTTAAATGTTGTTTGAATGGCATTTGACTAGTGTTGTTGATGATTTTAATTTGAAAGAGAAAATTAATGATGCATTCATGAGTCTAACGCGTTGGGAAGTGTAGCTGTACATTTAAATTTTGGTAAAAAGAATGGACGAGGGTGATGATTTTTGAAGTCACTCGAACAATTTCAAGTATTATTGTTATAAAGAATATATTTAAGAGTAGTTATATGGGATTTTTGCATGGCATAAATGAAAGAATGTTTACAATAAAGTTGTTTGAATCACTGGGCAACATATATTTTATTTGGATGATAAATCAATTTTATTTAAGTTAGTGTTAAAAATGTAATTGTGAAAGATAGTTCTGTATTTTTAAAACATTCAAATCCACAAATGAAACTTGATGTGTAGTATTTTATAAAGGATCTTCAAATTATATATGTGTTAAACATAGTTTTAAAATTATTCCAATTTTACAAGTAATAAAAATGTTGTTATTGAAAAATATAGGATTATTTAATTATTTAGTG
Organism: Taxus wallichiana var. yunnanensis; assembly: GCA_018340775.1. Taxonomy (NCBI): domain Eukaryota; kingdom Viridiplantae; phylum Streptophyta; class Pinopsida; order Cupressales; family Taxaceae; genus Taxus; species Taxus wallichiana. The sequence goes on from CM031243.1 coordinate 371,524,554, forward strand.
TTACTTGTATTGGTGTGTTTATTGATTATCGATTTAAGTTATATTTTTATTAGTATGTGTTTCTTCATATCATTTTTTTTTTTTTTTTTTTTTGTGGTGTTGATTTTTTCAGCTCTCTATAATGTTCATTGTCATTTTCTCTCTCTTCAATCTTTGTTTATCTTTGTATTTGACATTTTAAAATTCGGATGACCTTGATTTTCTCTCATTTCTCTTGCTTTTCTCTTTCTTCCCTTGTTTTTGACCTAATTTGGATCATTGACTTATTTTCTAATATTATGCCTAGTTCTCGAACCCTACATTTCTAGTCACGTCTCTACAAAAGTGGTCTTTTTACTCTTTCTGGGTCTTTTATATCCCAATCTTGTTTTCCTTGATTGAAATTTAAGCTATAAGAGTAAAATTTACTATACATTTAAAGTGTCCTTATACCAAAAGCCAAAATCAAGCCTACATTTGCACGCATATGACTGACTCTTGACTTGCATTAAGTGTTGCTTGTGATTTTATCAAATCATAAGGGCATTGACAATAATGGAGGGATAACACATAGCTCCATCAACATCCTCTATTTTTATGGGTTTTACAAGGAGTTCTAGCGTGGATCAACATTTGGAAAAAAGAGATTAGATTTATATTGATTTGTGATTGAACCGCACAAACCGAGACATGTTTCTCATATTAGGTCACAAATAACACATTCGATCATCGGATTCATCACAACACATGTCGAATAATTTTTATTTCTATTTTTGACACGGTCCATGTATTAGTATAAATAGGGGTAATAGGATGGTAATATAAAAGGGTCGTCAATAATGAGAGTATGTAGTAGTAAATCTTTAAATAAGGGGTAATATGTGGACACGTGCCAAGAAAAATTATTTACAATCGTAGTAACACATGTTTTGCACAAATAAAATTGCATATTTAGAAATATGAACTTCACTAATTAAATTCTAGAGTACTAAGGTGATTTATTCTTTTCATTAAAAACCCTTTGATCGCACATTTGGACTCATTGGGGATAATTTTTATTTATATTTTTGACACCCATGTATTAGTATAAATAAGAGTAGTAGGATGGTAATGTAAAAGGGTTGTCAATAATGAAAGTATGTAGTAGTAAATCTTTAAAATAAGGGGTAATATGTGGACACGTGCCAAGAAATAATATTTACAATCGTAATAACATAGTTTCAAATAACTATTTCAATTTTACAAGTAATAAAAATGTCGTTATTGAAAATAATAGGATTACTTAATTTATTTAGTGTTAGTGTGTTCATTGATTATTGATTTAAGTTATATTTTTATCGGTTCATGTTCCTTCATGTCATTGCTCTTTAATTTAGTTTTTGTGTCATTGACTTTTTTTGGCTCTCTATAGTGTTCATTGTCATTTTTCTCTCTTCTATCTTTGTTTATTCTTATATGTGACATTTTAAAATTCTAGTGACCTCGATTTTCTCTCATTTATCTTGGTTCTCTCTCTTCCTTGTTTTTGGCCTAATTTAAATCATTGACTTATTTTGTAGCATTATGCCTAGTTATATACCCTATATTTCTTGTCACATCTCTACAAAAGTGGTCTTTTTACTTTTCTAGGTTTTTAAATCCCAATCTTGTTTTCCTCTAGTTTTGTACCCCTTTTGGTCAACTTTCATGCATGTTCTATTTGCAAGCCAATAGGGTCCTAATTTGAATTGGATAAATCCATAAACACAAAGGTGCATAAGCACAGCTTAGGACAAAAACAATCATTTGTTGATGTATTCCTTTGCATAAGACTCGAAATTGAAGCTAAAATAGCAAAATCTACTATATGTTTAAAGTATCACTATACCAATAGCCAAAATCAAGCATATACTAGTTTTTGCACAATTGAAAAGATAAGGGTTGGGACACTTACTTGCACATGAATGACTCTTGACTTGCATTAAGTGTTGCTTGTGATTTTATCAATTCATAAGGGCCTTGACAATAATGGAGCTATAACACATAGCTCCATCAACATCCTATATTTTTCATGAGTTTTGCAAGGAGTAGAGCATGGATCAATGTTAGTAGAGATCCTTGGATCATGGCTTCAGCTAATGCAACATGTTGTAGTCTATGCCAATTCATAGGTGTCTCAGAAATAAACTAAGTCTCATGGTTCACAATAGAAAAAAATCAACAAGGTGAGAACAAGAACATGAAAACATAGGGCAATTAGAATTACTTGTAATTTCAATCTACACACATAAAATGGAAAGAACCTAAAATAACTTACTATTGGGATCTAAGATCAATCTTCTATGCAATGCACTTACTTAGTTTTATACATAACAACATGACTATTGAGTTACTGGTCATTTCAACTTCTTCTCGTACATCAAGAGGCTTCTCCTATACTCTATATATCCTATGTTATACATTCTACAATTTTTATCATCTTAAAATATTCTTATATAAGAGGTTTGTGCAATCATACAAAGTATATCTATGTTGGCTTTCTAATTCATTTTATAGTCCGACACTTTCCTATACTTAAATAGTTGTTTCATCTCGAGACAAAAGTTACTTTGATGGTATGGAAAGTTGCCTTTGTTATATCTTTTGAAATGTTCAATGTGGATTGTGTTGCATTGGGTTATACTTTGTTCGCATTTGGCATAGAGGATGTCATTTTCTGATTTTCATCCTTTTTGCACTACTTAATTGCCCTTTTGTGTTTTTGATCAAGTAGAATTCCCACTAGATCACCCTTTATGGGTTTAAAATATATGGAAACTCCTCATAGACTTCCCTCATGCGGGTTTTCCATCTATGTGGGCCTCGCTTACAAAGATCACAAAAATGCGCGTTTTATACTTTGGCCAAAAACTATTATTTGCTACAAAATTGTGGTGCTTCACCTACTCATGGTTGGTTCTCTATTTTTTGGGCTACTATGTCTACTCGGATGACTCATGAGGGGTGAACAATGGAGTTGGCATTATAAGTGTTATTTTGATTATGTGAAGGACTCAAAGTGGAGAATAAACCTTGTTGTGTTGTTCATTGTTTTCCCAGTTGGTATAATTCCTTCTAGGTTTGCCTTGTATGTACTCCAATTTATGGATGCTTCATTTATTCTCCTGAAGTATATTTGTAATTGCAATAATGCTTGCATGGTTTTATTTATCTATGTTGGCTTTCTAATTCATTTTATACTAAATAACAATCAATTTTTGGAAAAACAAGATTGGATTTACATTGATCTGTGATTGAACCATACAAACCGATACATGTTTTGATATTATGTCATGAATAACACATTCATATAGTCGGGTTCACCACAACATAGGAAATCCATTTTTATAAGATTTAGATTTCTATTAAAATGGTCATTTTTTACTTAAACTGCAAGTATGTTTTCATGGTCTTGTTTTGTTGGGAGTTATTCGCATTGCCTTTTATATTTTTTTCCATCGATTTCACTAAAAAATTATATCTAGATTAATTGATTTGGTGTGTTTATGTCTTTAATCGTATTTATCTAGTCTTTCAAAACATTTAATTGTTTTTCCAATTAGGTATATTTTAATGATTTATATTTGATTAGCCTAATTACCTTTTAGGTGTGGTAAGTAAGTGCATTCATGTATCTAAAATCACTTATCAAACATACATTTTGGTGAACGAAGTTACATCGAACATCCAATCTTTAAAGTTTCCCTATTTGGTGAACCCAAATTGTTTGACAACCTAGCCTAGGATTCTCTCATTGGATAAACTCCACTCAACTCTACTAAACTTTTTAAGGTTTTCACTTTGTGTACATTTACAAATGTTGTGTCTTACATTTTAGGGATACTTTTACCTCTTCTTGATTGTCTTGGGGTTTATTTTATTTGTTCTAGTATATTATCCCTCATTCTTGCGTGTGTGATATCGGTTATTTTTTTCCATTTATATGTTATATACCTTTTATGCTATATAAGTTGATTAGATCCAAGACTCTAACACAACAAAGTGTTAGGATAAATACCAATTTAGTTGATTTTGTCAAAATTCCCTTAATTCCTCCTATGATTTTTGCAAAACAATGTTGACTCCAATGAGACCCAAACTCTTTTTGAATTCATTCCATCATATCATGAGATCCCTATGGATGAAAATACTTTGAACGACCCTCATACAATTGCCAAAAATTGAAGTATTAAATGGAAAGACATTTAGATAGAAGACCCCACCCAAAAAAATGAATTGATCACTTTTAAATGACATCTCTTGAAACATATAAGAAAAATGGATGATATGTTGAGTGTAATAAGGAGATACAATTTAAAAACTAAGATCAATAAAATTTTGTTAAGCCCATTATTCACAACTAAACATATAGGGTGACTAGTGGATACCTAAATTCTATAAATGATCACACACATATTGAGACACTTCTCATGCCTTCTCATGTGGTAATATCTCAAATTTATTCCAACACCATTTCATTTTATATTTATTTTGATGTACATTTTTCCCTTGCCTTGATGCCTCCTCTTGTTGACTCTCATATTGTTTCTCCTTCACTTTCTTATCATGTTCCTACCATTGTTCGCAATACAAAATTATTTCCCTACCTCACACATTTCTACATAATCAAATACTACTTCTTTACCTTCTAAAATGACCACTATAATGAAATTTATGCATAAGTTACAAGATAAGATTTAAGATATTGTCTTAATTGTCTCAAAATTGTCAAATTTGATAGAGCTCTCACATCAAAACATAGAAACTCATAGTGCTCACACAATAATTCTTCATTGTATTTCATCAAATAATTACATACATATTTATAGGAGAAATAACTCCTATAATTAAGGAGTCTCTAATAACCTCCTAAAACTACTCACTTCACATATATGAGTTGTTCTAACAACTCAACCAAACAACTCCCTATTTACGTAAGTTATTTAAACCATCCAAACAATTTACATAATACATTATAATAAATTCACACAAATATATATGTTCACTAATGTAAGCACTAACTAAGATATTCCTAGCATTCCCCCTTAATGTGAACATAGGGAGTGAGCACACCATTGGTACTAGAAACAAAATGCGTGTCCTTTAGGATGCAAGATTTAGGGACCTACAGCTTCCATTTTGGATTTTTTTGCACATGATCACCTACATATGAGATTTCCAAAATCTCACTTTCATTCTAGTGAACATTTTCACCAACCAACCACACTTCCACCAATTCACTTACATATGAGAACTCAATAGTTCTTGATTTCACTTCTAATGAGCTTCCCGATGGCTAATCAATAAAGAAATATGACAATCGAAGATCTTTGTAGTCACTTTATCTCATATTAATTTATTTACAGCTTATCACACCATACATAATATAATGAAACATAAAGAGTGAGGACTCAATCCTCATTTTTGTGTATACAGCCACTATTGTAGATCACTACCACTCGATAAAAAGGTATGGGATGGTTATAGTTGCCACCTAGTGTAGACACAAAATCACACACTTGGGTACATTTCTAGGTCCTAAACACATACTAGCATTCATATGATTCCTAAGCAAGAAAAATAGTAATTGATTCATATGATTCATACTATCTTTGACCTTTTGTCTTTGTTTCTTTTTTCTATTTGGTATTACACACCCTATAGCCTAGTAGGTACTCTACTTGCTTATCTATCATGACTTCGAACACCAACACATAGGCGCCTTGTCCCTATGGGCACACCCGATCTCTTTCCACCTTACTCGCTCTTTTTGGGCCTCTTTTATATTTTGGGAATCTTATTTTCTTATGGGTCACCTTCCAGCTTTCAATTAAAAATTCAACCAAAGGAATTATATAAATACATAACTATGTGATCAAAATAAAGGACCAAGCTCTAAGCAACTATCTATCAACCGAGCTTGCATCTAAAGGAATCCATCTAGCATCCATTCAAGGGATAAGGGACTGCATTTTTTGTATACATTGCATAGGAAGGGGAAGTTAATCATATTCCAAACACACATCTACATCTTGTAGAAAATCTAATCGTTATCTACTACATCTTGCATAAGGGCATCCTGGGGCACGATTCTCTCACGCACTCACAAGAACTACATCGAGTCCGAGATGTAGTGCGGTGCTTTCGGTCATAAGTTCACTTTGACAGTGACCTCCAGTGGTCATTCGACTCCGTATATCAGCATCTTTATTTTTTGGATTTGATGTGGTTTTGTGGGTTTTGCAAGTGAACATCTATTTTGTAGGTTACAGTACACTCGGCAAATAAGGTGTGACATATAGGTGACCAACAACAAATACCAACGACACTTGTGTGACACTACAAAAATTAGATTCCAACCACTTTCGTAGTCACTAGTGCCCAATAGAGGTATTTGGTGTCCATGTGCGCTTGCCTCGCCTCAGATAGGCACCCTAGTCCGGCCTTATCCGACAGCTTCCATATTTTATAGTGCGCTATTACGATGGTCTACCCTCTTTGTTCATAAATTTCCCCATTTCATATCAATTCCAAAAAAGCACAAATCATCCAAGTATCTCTCTCTCTCTCTCTCTCTCTCTCTCTATCTCTCTCTCTCTGTTTCTACTTTCTAAGATTATTCTTGTCTATATCTAGAAGTTGTATATTCATAGTTTATATTCATTTCTCTCTCTCTCTCTCAATTATAGTTTTCAAAAGTTTATTTTTGTATAAATGATTCTGAACTCTCTTACTCCAACAATGCCTTTTGAGAATGCATTGAAATATTTCTCCTTCTCTCTCCAATGCATGGATCAATCTTCTTATCCTTCTTTCACCCCAACTAAGGTTTCTAGCATGGTTACTACCACTCCGATTTTATGCAAGTTCGTACTCAACATCCTCCTCATTTCATTACTCCTATGGTTGATCCAACCATCAATGTAGTCACCACTCACCACACTCATCCTCCTACTTCACCACTCTCTCTCTGCTCGCCACACATTACTTCTACAATGCTTGACCACCACCTCTAAGGGTTATACCATCATTAAGCAGCTTTTTACAAGAACACACCTAAAAAAAATTCTCATTATGATCTATCGCACAATACACCATATTTTCATCATACATTAGAGGCCTCCCTTTGTTCTATCCACATCGAAAGCACTAATTCACCGGTGGCCTTCACACATCTTATTCAGTCCCTCAAAAATATGCCACATGTTATATCATTTAGTGATGAGGATATACCTACATCTTTGTTGACAATCTATGTGCACCTTTGCTTATCATCACCACTACCATTGGCACCATTTATATCAAGCGTGTACTCATTGACAATGGATCTACTATAAATCTATGTTCTCACTCCCTTCTCGGAAAATTGGCATTACTGATAATCTAATTACTAAAAACTCTACCCTCATTCATGGTCACAGGTTCCACTACTTGCACATGCCTGAGTACTATCACTTTACCTATACATGTTGGGCATAATATTGTTCTTACGGTACTCTTCATTATCGATGCCTCATTTCAATTTAATCTCTTGCTAGGTAGACCATGGATTCATACAATGCATGATGTCCCTTCTATAGTTCATCGTGTGCTTTAAATTATTACATGATGGCTATGAACATACCATTTTTGTTGACCTAATCCATTCAAGTTTTGTTACATACACCCTATTACTACTATGTTTATTCCTCCATCACAACCTATTCCATATAAAAATATTGGTACCTATGATGTTGGACAATCTAGTGCTCCACAACCTTCTTCCACCTCTACAAGCATACCATCCATTCCCACTCATACTACTGATATCATTTCACCCACCTTATCTACTCCCATAGCTACCACTATTCCTCCTGTCGAGAATTCTCTCGCACTCATACATCTGGCTCCACTCCTACCAATATCCTTGATACTACTATTCAACATGACAATGTCAACATTGATGATTTTGATGATGAGGTTGATGTTGTAGAGCTTAATGATGATACACTACGTAATCTTAACTTTACTCCTATCGAGATAGATGAGTCCTACTTCAATGATACTTTTGTTGTTATTGGCCCTGTGAATATCAATTCAAAAAAACCCCTCCTACTAATGCTATGATACTTTTTCAAGGTTTTTTCCATACATTAGACGTCATACCACCTACCTCATCTCACTCTTCCTTGACACTACCTCCTTTCACATGCACTCTTTTCATACATAACTCTTATTGGCCTCATATTCCATTCGATCCCACTTTCTTTGACACCGTTTGCATGCACGATGGCTTAGCCTATCTTGGATTTTCATGTGATGATCTCCACCCACCGCCTCATTCTCCTCACCTTTATTAGGATGTGTCTTTGTTACTACTACTTATGGCCTTCGAGTCTTTCATTTATCAGTATTCCTTGCACGTACTCCTCATTCCTCTCCACTTACACTTGGGCAGTCTTGGCTTGACTACATTGGTGGCACTTTGGATCCTAATCATACTAGTATCACATTTGACATGCCTTTTGGCTGCATTTCTATTTACAATGATTCATTTCTTAGCTATACTCAAAATATCACATGCTGGTATGCACAAAATTGTCCACAACCACCTTTTAGTGGTGAATAATGTGTTATGGGCATGTATAAATTACGCTGCAATGGATCTTTATATGATCAAACCCACACTATTGCTTATCAAGTTTCCAACCCATAACCAATAGGCTATGATCCTGACAATGACAATATTCTAGATGATTTTACTTGATTCTTATACACATCATACACTTGGGGCATCGTGCTCACTCCTCCCCCTTCCTAGCATCGTTAACTATCTACCATTTCTACTCTTACGCTCTATGTTTCATACTTCCTATTTTTAGGCGATCTCACACAACTTGATATGCATATTGTATCATCATTACCCTATGACGCACTCTAGTTCCATGGTTCAAACTTGAATGTTGATGGTCTAAATCTGAAATGAACCACACCTCTTCTACACTTTACACTATGGGCATCATGATATATCTTTATAGCATCTCTTTCAAACCATTTCCCTATGACGCACTCTAGTTCCATGGTTCATACTCGGCTGATGAGGGTCTAAATCTGAAATTAAACTCACCATCACTCACTCTTTACGCTCTATGCTTCATGATCTATCTTTCTAGTGCACATTTTTAATACCATTTCCCGATGACACACTCTTGTTCTATGGTTCATTATTGATTATTTTGTGGTATTTTATAAATTAATATCATCTCATACACATTCGCTGGGGGGCACATTGTTCCTATCACATTCACATTGCATACCATTCCATCACACTCATACACTACACATTGCATATCTTGGTTGCACATACTCTTGGTTTCCTATACTAGTTACATGTTGCACTTTGCTTACTATGTTAACCGAATATCCAAAGATGTCATTATATCTTCTATGTACACATGTTGCGTTCACTCGTTCTCTAGTTGTGATTACATAATTCTTATAGATCATTACATGTTGTAATGATGTTTGGCATTAGACCTCTCACCAGGTCCCACCGAGGCTCCTGGGGCATTTATTTTCTCTTACACATTACAGTGTTTATTGTTTCATTATTTACTAATTTTACTTCCTAACACACTAATTATTCCATTAGTACATACACACTTTGACATACTTTTTATCTTTCTAACATTCTAACGGGTTCTTCATGTGCAACATTTTCCTTACAAGAACTATTTTCCACCATGGTTTTCTGATACTTTTGAAACTATTTTCCATTACTTTCTACTTGTAAATTATTGTTTGCGGGTTATGCCCTATGTCATGTTTGATTACTTCTTATATGCTTTTGGCTACTTTTGGCCCTGATTGTCTTGTGACATTGTGAGTGATGTCCCATGTTTGAAATATGATTTTCATGGTCTATCTTATATGCAAATTTTCTTGTTACATTGATCTTTTATGACATGTTTTCTATATTTTTCTACTAACACATGTATCTAGCCACTTTTTTACATGTTCCTTTGTTTTTACCATGCACATTCCCTCCCCCTATAGGGATACAGTTTCAAATCAGCATCAGTTCTCTCTTTGGGCCACATTCTCCTATCAATGTCACATGTACCCCAAATGAGGGGGCATACATTAGGTGAATCAAGTGACCCCATACAACAACTTAGAGCTACAATTCAAATATGTATAGTACAACAAAATCAACACAAAATACAATCATAGAACATCCAAGACTCGACTTGGGTCCTCAAAGACAACACAAACACTAGCACTCAACATCATACGGTAGAGCTCGGGTCCTTGTGTTCTCCGTTGGGTGCCTATGTCCTAGGTACATACAAAGATCTTATCGGATCAACATAGTCTACAATAATTCACATAACAAGTGTTTTACAATACATGCATAGTCCTCATGCAATATAATTCATTTTATCTCCTCTCAATAAGAATAAATAGTACAATCGTAATAATTCAATACAACTCGTAACAAAAGGGGGCACACCATCTCAGTGGTGGTGTTTATCGGGAAGTAGTCATGGAAGAAGAGTAACACTAGACCTCTTTCCCCAACACTCATTTGTCGTGGATGATATCACCCAAAAAAATCACTCTATAAAAATTTCAGACATTTTTCTATCCTTTACACTCTTTCACATCAGGTGCACACTTTCCTTTTACTACTTTTTACACACTTTTACATACTTTTGTAGATTTTTCATAATACATAACTTTGACTACTCTTTCGTTATTCTTTTGTAGGTTCGTCCTTAATGCGCAACAAGAAGCATCCCTACATCAAGCATAACATCTAGCACAATAATAGGTACAACACAATACACTTCACCCCTAGGGTCACTTTCCCTTCCTAGTTTCCACGCTTCATTTTTATCACTTCACGCTTTCACTTATCTCTTTGACACGCTATCACCATCACACTCTATAGGAACAAAAGGTACGCATCTTCTAACTACTTTATGTTATCGATTATTCACTCAACAACATAAATTGGGAGCAAATGTAGACACAAAATCATGCACTTGGGTATATTTCTAGTCCTAAACACATACTAGCATTCATATGATTCTAAGCAAGAAAACTAGTAATTGATAGCTATCTTTGTCCTTTTATCTGTGTTTCTTGTTTTCTATTTGGTCTTACATACCGTACATCTCATTTGGTACTCTACTTACTTATTATCTTTCATGATTTTAGACACCAAAACCTAGTCAAGACACCAAAGTGCCCAAGTGCCCTCGTCCCCTTTGGGTGCCCCCGACCTCTTTCCACTTTACTCACTCTTTTTGGGCCTCTTTTATCTTTTGGGCATCTTATTTTCTTATGGGTCGGCCTTCCAATTTTCAATTATGAAATTCAACCAAGGGAATCATATAAATACATATCTATGTGATCAAAATAAAGGACCAAGCTCTAAGCATACTATCTATCACCTAAGCTTGCATCTAAAGGCATCCATCTAACATCCATTCAAGGGACAAGGGACTAAATTTTCTACATACATTGCATAGGAAGGGGAATTTCATTATATTCCATATACATATTTGCATCTTGTAGAAAATCTAGCCCACTATCTAGTGCATCTTGCACAAGGGAATCCTAGGGCACGATTCTCTCTCACACACACAAGAACTACATGGAGTCTCGAGATGTAATGCAAAGTGCTCGATTGTAAGTTCACTTTGTCAGTGTGACCATCCAAGTTCACTCGACTCCCATATTGCATCTTTCTTTTTGGATTTGATGTGGTTTTGTGGGTTTTACATGTGAACATCTATTTTGTAGGTTATATGTACACTCATAAATCAAGGTGTGACATGTAGGTGACCAACAAGGAATACCAACGACACTTATGTGACAATACAAAAATTAGATTTCGATCACTTTTGTAGTCACGGCGCCCGTAGAGGTCTCTGTGCCCACGTACCCTCACCCCAGTCCAAGCGCCCTAGTCTAACCTTATCCAAATATTCCAAATTTTACGATTGCACATTACGATGGTCTACCCTCTTTGTTCATTAGTTTCCCCTATCTAGATCAATTCTAGAAAAATGTGCAAATCAACTAAGTATCTCTCTCTCTCTCTTACACTTAGGGTTTCATACTTTATTAGCTTATTGCTTGTGTCAAACTGTATCTAGCAATTATATATTTATAGTTTACATTTAGTTACTCTGTAATTAGTGTTTTGTAAAATTTTATATTTGTATAAATCACCTAGGAACTGATCCTATATTTAGCCATTTTGGTGTTGATTGGTTTTCCACTACTACATATATTTCACCTTGTTATTAGTGATTGATTGTGAAAGGTTTAATGTTTTCCTCCAACATCTAGTGCATCCATCCTCTAGTGTGACCTATTGCTTACTCGGTGGATTGGAACTTGAAGCTTTATTGTTACCACATTGTGTTTATTTTATAAACCCCACAATGTAAAACAACTTGGATGTCAATTTCCATCAAAATGCATCTAGTTTACAAATACATTATTTGACACTACTGACTTTGGTGAGACATAATTTTAATGACACACTTTCTATACATTTACAAATGGTGTGTTTTACATTCTATGGATTTCTCTTGCCTCTTGTTGATTATATTAGGTTTTTTTTTTTGTTCTAGTATATTATCACTGCTTCTTGTGTGTATGATATTGGTTTTTTTCATCCATTTACATGTTATATATCTTTTATGCCATATAGGTTGATTAGATCCAAGAATCCAACACAAAAAGTGATATGATAAATTCCAATTTGGTTGATTTTGTAGAAATTTCATTGATTCCTCCCATGATTTGGGGAAAAAATTTTGACTCCCAATTAGACCCAAAATATTTTCGAATTCATTCTAACCTATCATGTGATCCCTATGTATGAAATAGTTTGAATGGTCCTCATATAATTGCCAAAAATCAAAATGGAAAAACATTTCTATAAAAGAACCCACTTGACAAAATGACTTGATCAATTTTAAATTATATCTCTTGAATCATCACGGTGAAATGAATACAATATGAAACTTAATATTGAAAAAAATACATTAAGCCTATTATTCACAACTAAACATATATGGTGGCTAATGGATACCTCAATGTTAGCATTGATCACACACATATTGAAACACTTCTCATGAATTCTCATGTGGTCATCTCTCATATTTCTTCTAACACCATTCCACTTTATATTGATTTTGATGTACATTTTCCCCTTACCTCGATGTCTCCTCTTATTTACTCTCATATTTATCCTCCTTCACTTTCTTATCATAATCTACCATTGTTCCCAAATGCTTCAAAATTTATTTCCATACCTCACACATTCCTCCATAATAAATTACTACTTCCTTACATTCTAAAATGACCACTATAATGAAATGTATGTATAAGTTACAAGATAAGATTTAAGGAATTGTTTTAAGCGTCTAAAAATATAACATTTGGTAGAGATTCTCACATCAAAACATAAAAACTCATAGTTCTCACATAATAATTCTTCATTGTATTTCATCAAACAATTACATACATATTTATAGGAGAAATAGCTCATATAATTAAGGAGTTCTCTAAGAACCTCTTAAAACTACTCACTTCACATATATGAGTTGTTCTAACAACTCAACCAAACAACTCCCTATTTACATAAGTTGTTTAAACCATCCAAACAACTTACCTAATACATTATAATAAACTCACACAAATATATATTTCAATAATGCAAGCACTAACTAAGATATTCCTAACATTCCCCCTTAGTGTGAACAAGGGGAGTAAACACACCATTAGTAGTGGAAACAAAATGTGTGCCCTTCAGATGCAATATTTAGGTCTATTGTTATTTTATTTGGATATCTACCATGCACATACTCACCTACCGATCCATAAACTACCTAACTTTAATAATTAATAGATCACTATGCTTGTGAATATGAATGAAATATGTGAGTTCTTTATTAAACCAGTTATTGTGCAATATCAACCACAATTAAACTACAAATTGAAAGGAGAAGAGACAAGAACAAGACAAGATTTATCCTGGAGAAACCCGATGTGGGAAAAACTCCAGTGGGTGAGAAAATTAGCTCCCCTTCACTATGTAATCTCAAAATGATACAACTTACTACCAATTTGGCCTTCAAGAAAGATGAGACTCCTTCTAATTATATCTACTTGCTCTCAATTCTCTCAAACAACAAGAACTCTTCAATATGAACAAACAAGACAAGAATCCAACTCTCTAACTTTGCTCACACTTTGAATTCACCCAAAACACTTGCTTGAATCCTTGGAAATGTTTGTATTTATAGATGCTCATCTCAAGGATGCGTGGAAAGGTGAAATAAACCAATTGGGAAGCTCAAACATTTACAACTATTGAGATCCCACATTATGGAACCATATCACACAAGACTTTCACTTTCTACAGAGGCGAGGGTTACACAACCACCACTCGCATAGAGTGGTGGTTATGTAACCATCGGGTGGTTGCATAATCGTCAACTGAATTCCCATGAACAAAACATCAAATGGCCTAAAAACATCATTCGAGGTGTCCAGATCACCCCAACCTGACTAGACCATCTTGTGAAGACATAATGAGCTGAGATCCTATAGAGCAAGTATCATATATAGAAATTACATAGAATTGGGCTATTCCTGATCCATTTTTGGATCATACCTCCCCAATTTGAGGATTTTAAGTCCCTAAAATCTTCAAGGACTGATGAGGTGAGGAAATTTCTTCCCCACATCTTCTCTAGAATACCACTTGGCCTTGGATGGTAACTTTCCTTTCAATCCAATCAACCACCTATCCTACACTCCTCTTTGTGTTGTCCTTTCTTTCCGTTGTAAAACCACATCTTCCTCCAATTCCAGCTAACTATCTCGGAGCAAGATCCTCAATAGATGGAAGCAATACCCCTTCTTTTTCATCATCCAACATGGAGGGCTCAAAAAGACATAAGTTTTCAACATTCACAATTGAATAAATCTTCATATAAGGAGGAAAATCCAAGAAAATGCATTCTTACCCACTTGTTCCAGAATTTCAAATGGGCCATAACAAAGAGGTTTGAGTTTCTTATCTTTTCCTTGTAGCCTATCCCAGCTCAAATACAACCATACCTTGTCTCCAACAAGGAAGGAATGCTCTCATCCTATGCTAATCATGTCATGCATTGTACTTGGCTTGTGACTCACAACCTCTATTGTAAAAAAGGTGTATTTTTTTATTTTCTCAATAAACTTCTTAGTTTGTATGGTCCTTTAGTTCCTCTTTCTCATTGCCTTTGCATGGTAATCTTAAAACAACATCAAAAGCACTCTTAGGCAAATAACCAAAACATGTTTCAAAAGGAGTTTGATTAGTTGAATCATGAACTTACCTATTATAAGAATGTTAGATATACACCAATTTCTCATCCCGGGTCATCGAATTTTTCCTATTATACCCTCTCAAGAGTTAGACCAAGGTACAATTCACCACCTCTGTTTTCCCATCTGTCTGTGGATGAAAGGCAGTAGGCCTCTTTAGCCTCGTATCCATCTTTTCCCACAAAGTAGACCAAAACTTCCCTATAAACTATGAGTCCCTATCTAACACAATAGAATTAGGCAAACCAAAGTGAACCCACACATTAGCAAAAATAAATCAGCTGCATCACTGGCCTTAATGGTCTTTTTTTCAAGGAATAAGAATACACATTTTTCTAAATCAATCTACAATCACAAATATATAATCATGACATTTTTTGGAGGTAGGAAAACCACCCAAAAATTCATGGAGATACTTTCCCATGGCCGGGAAGGAACTTGCAATGACATATATAATCCAAAATTTATGTTATTAGGATTGCTTGTACTACATAAAACACAACTCCTAATGAATTTAGAAATTCATCTTGCATGTTTGACCAATACACATACCTCTGTAATTTTTCCAGATTCTTTGTCACACCAAAGTGATCATA
Organism: Taxus wallichiana var. yunnanensis; assembly: GCA_018340775.1. Classification (NCBI taxonomy): domain Eukaryota; kingdom Viridiplantae; phylum Streptophyta; class Pinopsida; order Cupressales; family Taxaceae; genus Taxus; species Taxus wallichiana. The sequence continues at coordinate 371,540,525 of CM031243.1, forward strand.
TACCATGGCAGTGTGTGCTTCACATCATCTAACTGCACTTTTTCCCTCCTAAGCACATAGAGTTTCCCGTTCCTATAGAGAAAATCACCCTGTAAGTAGTATTCCCCTCTAGGTGCAAATCCCTCACTTGGAGGTTTCTGTTGAAATATCTCTACAAAATTTGGATCCTGCTCATAGCCTTCCCGATATGCTTCACACACAAAATTCTCAAGAAGAGTACATGTGCCCACAACTGAAAATCAAAGGAGGTCTATATAACATGTTAGCTAATTTTTAGTCACACCTTTTTTATAGTTAATAACCAAATGAAATGTTTGTAAGAGACCCATCCATTTATAGTGCCTAGCTCACTAAAGTTTACTTTGAGCTCAAGATATTGAAGATGTTGATGATCCATATGAATGATAATTTCCTTACCCATCAAATAATTTTTCCACTTCTTGAAAGCTTGAACAAGAGCATACAATTCCTTTTCATAAGTACAATAATTTAAAATTGCACCGTGAAACAATTCGAGTGATAACATATCATCCGACCTCCTCAAGTAGGATGACCCCATAAAGATAGTCACGGGCATCGTTTCCACTTCAAAGGGTAGTTATAGGTTAGGTAAATCCAAAACTAGAGCATGTTTATATTTAAATTAAGAAAAAGCAATTTGTTGTTTCTTACCCCATTCAAATGTATTACCCCCTTCGCCCTCACCGAATGTAGAGGCATTGTTATGGAAGATAAATTTTTAATGAACTTCCGTAAATATTGAACTACTCCAATAAAAATCCTGGTCTCTGTCAAACTTGATGGTGTAGGACAATTCTAAATGGCCTTTATCTTAGCCGATCAATCCTTAACTCCCCATATCCAATCACATGTCCCAAAAATACAAGTGACTATTGTGCAAACTCACATTTGTTTTCATTCAACACAATTTGGTTCTCCTTAAGAACTTGTAAAAACTTGACGCAAATGATCAATATGCTCTTCAAAAGTTATGCTAAAAACCATAATATCATCTAAGTACACAATATGAAAAGGAATTAATAAATAGCCTCATTACCTCATTCATTAACCTCATGAAGGTAGTTGGTGCATTACATAGCTCGAATGGTAATACCAACCATTCATATAACCCTTGTCTGGTCTTGAATGTTGTCTTCCAGATGTCCTCTTCCTTAATCTGCACTTGATGATATCCAGACTTCAAATCAAGCTTAGTAAAATATTTAGCATGATGTAATTGATCTAATAAATCATCAATGTGAGGAAGAGGGTACTGATTCTTAATGGTTATTTTGTTTAAATCCATATAATCAATACACATTCTCCATGAACCATATTTCTTAGGTACTAAAATAATAGGAGAACCACATAGAGAAGTGATAAGATGGATTATACCTTGTTTAATCAAATATTGTAACTATTATTTTACCTCATTGGAATCTTTCAAATATTTCATGTATAATCAGAATTTTAGATTCGTGACGATCGGGTAGCAAGTGGATCTCATGATCAATTTCCTTGACTAGGGGCAACCCTGTAGGTTCCTGAAATACCTCTTTGAACTATTGAACCAACTCGTTATTTGTGTTCCGCTTTTGTTATAAAACATGATGCCAATAGTTTTAGATGTAATAACCCCATCATCTATCATATCCCTCAACATAAGTAATGAAAATTTACCACTATCATTGATGAGCTTCCGGACTTCATTGGCACTTACTAAGATATCTTTGAATATTTTGAATTGGATGAAATGATGTAGCTCTTACCATCCTTTACCAAGCGGTACTAATTGGCTCTCCTTATGAAGATAACATCCCTAACATATAAATATGGGCTGCCAAAAACTACACCACACATCAAGGGAAAAACATCCACAATAACCTCATCAATAAAATTTTTGTCAATAACAAAAGTGATCTTACACTACTTCATTACCTTGATGTCTACACCTTTCTTTACCCAACCCAAAGAATACGGACTTGGGTGATTGTAAGTTTCCAACTTCAACATGTCCACTAACTCTTTACTAATTAAATTATCTTGAGAACATGTATAAAATAGAGCATCCACCTTAGTTTTCTTTACTTGAATCTTTAAATGAAAAATCTTCGTTAGTTCATTTTCCTAAGCAACATTGTTATTACCCAAACATACCTCTCTTCGGACGGAGGCACAACACATAGTCTCATCCACCTCTTCACTGTAGAATACTTCCTCTCCCTAGAGGGTAGCCATATCCTTATTCTTATTCTTCTTATTTTTTAAGGGATGTAATTTGAGTGGAACTTCCAACACTTTTCCTCCGAATGAGTATCAACATCATAGTGCCCACGGTAAAAAAATTTATCCTTTTTAGAAATAGAAGTATCATTTTTATTACCCTTTCATTTTCCTTTTTCCTTCTGTTTGGAATCAACTTGTTTGTTTGAAGCATGCTTGAGAGGTAGACGAACTCTTTTTCTTGTCCTTCTCCAAATAGTGAGCTTGTGTAAAATCTTCATCTACATCTTTAGGCATGGCCGAGAGGAAGATTCTCCTCAAACAACTATGGATTCCACCAATATAATTCATCAATAGGTCCCGAGTCTACTACATCATTTCCCATCTCGAATAGTTTTCTTCCAAAATTCATTGGTATACTCCTAGGATAGTCTGACCTTGTTTCTTCCCGAGATATTTCCAATACATGAACCTCTCTTTTTCATAACAAATAGGATAAAATTACTTTTGGATTAGCTTCTTAAAAACATCACACTTAGTAATTGGAGGATTTTTCTTAAAAACCAATGTATGAACATAACTTTCAAACCAAGTTAAAGAATATTTGGTTAATTTTAACCGAGTAAAGAATATTTCTGATGCAAACTGAAATATACCTCTTATTGAGCTAGAATGGTCTAACTTCTCAACATTCACGTTTCCATCATAAGGCTCAATTTCGATCTTGGCCTCTTCTTTGAATAGAGGAGGTGTGGGAATGGCATGGGACGCTTCTTCACAAACCTCTTCTTCATGTTCTTCTAGTGTCTCATGTAAAACACCAAGTTTCTCCATGAGTAGTCTCATGATGGACTCCAATTTCCCAATGGACAAGGAGATACTACCCACATCCTTAGACAAACTTGCCACATTATCCTCCAACTTGTAGAAATGCTCTTCACCACTATCTTCTACATATTCTCTACGAGACATCTCTTGAATTCCTTGCTTCCAATTCCTTGTAGAAATTTTTGCTTCAAAAGGAATAAGGCTACCTTCACCACTTTATTTTCCCTTTCGGGTGAGGGGCATCTAACTGCAATCTAAACTCAAGTTAACCACACAAAAGACTGAAATCTTAACTACTCTAATAGCAATCTGATTCGTAAACTACCTAAATTTAATAACTAACATATCATTATGCTCATGAATATGAATGAAATATGTGAGTTCTTTATTAATTTAGTTATTGTGCAATATCAACCACAATTAAACTATTTCACAAAATTTCCGATTTAAAATTGAGGCTGAAATTTAGCCTATGATTTCCTTGCAATAGATCCTCGAATGGCTCCTTTGCAACTATTCACATTCTCCTCTCTTTTTCTCTAACCCTATCCGGAATAACACCGATCACGCCGGTGGTGGCAAGGAAGAATCCAATCTTAATGAGAAATAGGACTCGTTTCTCCCTTCCAATGGCGGCGCACAAATTACACAGGAGGATGAGGACATCTCTTGGATAGATTTGGCATTCTCCAGTGGGAATGGTGATGAAAAAATAAGAATACTACAAAAGCTCCTAAGAAATCCTCAAACCCTGACCGGATTGTGAATGCGAGGTAGGGGCAGGTTCTCTTGTAAATAATACCCAAGGGCATCAGGCTCCTGAGATAGTTGGTGGCATCAAATCCGAGGCTCCTCAATGGCTGGAAATAATAAAGGTTTTAATCAGACACAACCCGATGAATCTTCCTTCTGTGATAGTGTTGTCTCACCTCAGAGGGATAGGGTTGGCAAGGGAGGCTCTACCATGAACACATCCTTCAAAGATGCATTGAATGGAAAGAGATCTCCTATGAAACCTGCTGACACTACTCCATGTATTTCATTTGGAGATGAGGTTATTTCTTCTGAAAAATACTACAAGGAGCACACAGTAATCTGATTTGGAGGTCTTTGGCCCAACCTTCCTACACTTCATGATTGGATTTCCAAGCATTGGATTCCGATTCTAGCTGGAAGGTTAGATTTGTACCGTGTGCTAAAGGTATTTTCATTGTTGCTTTTTCTTCAATTGCTGATAAGAATGCTATCACATCTAAGCTCTGGGTCTGCTAATCTAGATACTTGGTTATAAAACCCTGGTTCCCCTCTTTTAACCCGCTTACTAAATCATTTTCCTGCAAACCTGTATGGATCAGCTGCCCATTTACCTCTCCAATTTTGGAGTCGTGATTGTCTTGTTTCTATTGGAAATGCCTTGGGAACTACCATATATATAGATTCTCAAACCTCTGATTTTACTCATACTACTTATGCCCGGATCTTAGTGGAACTTGATACCACTAAAAACCTTCCTGCTACCATTGATCTTAGAGTGCAAAACAAAACTTGGTCACAACCTTTAGATTATGAAGGCTTACCATTTAGATGTAGAAGGTGTTTCTATTTAGGCCACACCTCTACTGATTGTGGGATAGAAAAGAGCCAGCAGAAGAGACACAACTGGTGGAAAGATGCCCTCTCGAAACATCTGGTTTTCGAAGCCAAAGAGGATCTAAATTCAAATGCAGATATTGAAGACGAGGTTGATTCTGTTCTAGAAACCCCTCTTTTGGAAATTCCAGTTGTTGACAGCAAAGACAATATCAATGAATCTCATTCAGTTGGTGACAAAAAGGAAAATACAGAAGATTTAACTTAGGAGAACAATATATCGTCCCAGTTGGAAACATAGAGGGCAAGGAAAATTTTCCTCCTTTATGTAACCCTTCAATTGTGGAGACTTCATCAGGCTGGATAACGGTGCGTAAAAAGAAAAAATTCATTTCCAAGACTACCGCTTCTCCGCCTAGTTAAGATTTCCACTACTTCTCGACTGTTCTTTTTTTCTTCACTTTTCTTTACCGAGCAGCAGCTTGTTGGATCATTGTACATCAGATGTTTATTTGCTGATGTGTTGATGGTTTTGGGCACTTTTCTAAGTAGAGTGTTTTTTAATGTTGGGCAGTCATGTTTTATCTAGATTTTTGATCCTTCATGTACAAGGTATAGTCCCTTTCAAATAACTATTTACTAATAATGAAAAAAATCATAATTTAAACTACAAATTGAAAGGAGAAGATACAAGAACAAGACAATATTTATCCTGGAGAAACCCGATGTGGGAAAAACTCTAGTGGGTGAGAAAATTAGCTCCCCTTCACTATGTAATCTCAAAATGATACAACTTACTGCCAATTTGGCCTTCAAGAAAGATGATACTCCTTATAATTGTATCCACTTGCTCTCAATTCTCTCAAACAACAAGAACTCTTTAATATGAACAAACAAGACAAGAATCCAACTCTCCAACTTTTCTCACACTTTGAATTCACCCAAAACACTTTCTTGAATCCTTGGAAATGCTTGTATTTATAGATGCTTATCTTAGGGAGGCATAGAAAGGTGAAACAAACCAATTGGGAAGCTCAAACATTTTCAATTGTTGATATCCCACATTCTAGAACCGTGTCGCACAGATTGTTGCTTTCTCAGTAGACCGGAGGTTACATAACCACTGCGTGTAATTGTGCAACCGTCACTCTACATAGAGCGGAGGTTACGTAACCTTCGGGGTGGTCACGTAACCATCGACTAAATCCCCCTCAATAGAACATCAAATTTCCTATAAACATCATTTGGAGATGTCTGGATCACCCCATCCCGACTATACCATCTTTTGAAGACATAATGAGCTAAGATCCTATAGAGAAAGTATCATATATAGAAATTACATAGAATTGGGCTATTCTGATCCATTTTTGGATCACCTACATACGTGATCCCAAAATCTTACTTTCACTCTAGTGAAAAATTTCACCTATGGGCCACACTTCCATTGATCACCTACATACGAGTCACGAGAACTCAATAGTTCTAACTTTCACTTCTAGTGAGATTCCCACTAGATGATCAATGAAGAAGTATGATAATTAGAATATATTTGTATTCATATTTTATCCTATTCATCTATTTACAGTTATCAAACCATACATAATAAACTAAAAAATAAAGATTGAGGACTCGGTCCTCATTTCTCGCATATGAAGCCACTATTGTAGATAATCGCCACTCTAAATCAAAAAGAATATAGGATAGTTACCGCTACCACCTAGGAACCGATCATGGATTTAGTCATTTTGGATTTGATTAGTTTTCCACTATAACATATATGTGGCCTTGTCATTAGCTATTAGCAAGAGGTCGCGTATTTCCCTCCAACCTCCAATGTATTCATCCTCTAGTGTGACATATTGCTTATTTAGTGGATTAGAACTTGAATCTCAATTGTTACCACATTGTGTTTATTTTTATAGCTCCCCCACAATGTGAAACAACTTGGATATCGGTTTCCACCGAAAATACATTTATTTTACAACAATTTATTTGGCACTACTAGACTTTGACAAGACCTAATTTTGATGACATAACTCTTTTTCAATGAGACATTTAACAACACTTTTAACAAAATAATAACCACAATGAATTAAAAGTAATTAACTATTAATTTTTAATATATTTTTAGATTTTTATAATGGCACTTTATTTTGACTAGTTACTTATTACTATATTGAAAATATCTCCTTTTTTATATTTAAAATAGTGTAAACCTATAATTATGAATTTTACGCTATAATAATCTAAAAATATGAACACACACTAAGTACTAAAAAACTAAACATATAACCCAATAGACATTAAATGATTAGTGACCCAATAAACATAAAATGATACTAAACCGCCCTATTTTTAGATGGAGATTTAAAACTTTAGTTTAAAATGTACATAAGAAAATCCTACCAATCACAAAAGACTTGTGTTGCATTTTTTTGAAGCTTTGTAGCTTGTTGGAGCACTCCACGGGTGATGGTTTTGCACTTTGGATGATTTGTTTTTGTTTTCATTCTCCCTTAAATAGTTGGATGTCCTTTTTGGAAAATTTATAGTCTTTTTCACTAAAAACATCCAAATCATTTTTCTACACTACACAAAGGGTCTATAGACACAAAATATATGCACTTTGGTACATTTCTAGGTCCTAAAAGCATGCTAGCATTTACATGATTCTTAAGAAACAAAACTAGTAATTGAAAACCCCATTTAGCATTTTTTTTTATCATTTGTAATTTTATTGGCTCCATACATCTTGCACTCTTTTCGGACATTTAATTGTTTTATCTTTCTATGGCCTCGAACACTAGCACCCAGTTGGGACACTAGTGACGAGCACTCCCGTCCTCCCGGGTGCTCTTTTATTTACCTTTTTCTTATCCTTTTGGACCCCTTTCGCTTCTTAATTAATTTTTACTACTTTGGGTTGGCCTTCTAGTTGTCAATTATGAAATTCAAACAAGGGAATCATATAAATACATAGTTATGTTTTCAAAATAAAGGACCAAGCACTAAGCATTACATACTATCACCTAAGCTTGCATCCAAAGGCATAAGAGCATCAAAAGCATCCATCTAACAACTCATTCAAGGGACAAGGGTTGTATTCTTCGCATACAAAACATAGGAGGGTAATTTCATTCCATTCCATCCCACACATTCTATACATTTGTTGCATTCTAGATCTAGTTTGTTATCACTTGTACATACAACTTTCACAAGGGCATCCTAGGGCATCATTACACACACTCTCACATAGAACTACATGGATTCTAATATGTAGTGCAATGCTCGGTTGTAAGTTCACTCTTCGGGTGACCATCGGGGTCAGTCTGAATCCCCATTCTACATTTTCCTTTTAGTTTTGATGTGGTTTGTGGGTATGTGCAGGTGAAATTATTTCTTTCATTTTATAGGTACATTCATAAATCGATAGTGAATCTAGAGTCACAGACGGGAAGGGACAACGAAGATCATCTCGGCCTAAAAGAATTAGATCTGTAGCATCTACCTAGATGTCATCGCCTTATACCCAAACACTAGCACCCGGTGCTCCTGTCCTCTCTCAGGCGCTCCTGTCTAGTGCATTTTAAGAGTTCAAACCCTCATTAAGCCTCAATGACCCTTTTCTCAATTTATTCCAGCATTTCACTTTCCCGCATCACTTCCATATTCTATATCTAGAGATGGGGTTTGCTATATAGTAATGATCATAGATTCTCGTAATACACTTAAATTACACGAAGTGAAATTATTATCTATGGGAAAATTATTATACTATGATAATTTTTCATCTTCATCTTCCAATCGGTTTCAAAAAAGTCTACTTTCAAACCATCTCCTAATCCCACCGAATATAAAACCATATTTTTTATCTTACACTCTTTGATTATGAGGTAAAATCCACGTTTGGTATTAGAGAAGGTTTCGAAAGAGGCCTTCCTAACCTTCACCACATGTGTGTTTCATTTTTAAAGTAGACTAAGATAATGGGTTAATGGATACCATAGACCTAAAAAAATCACATTACCCTTGTTTGTTTCTATACATTTTTTTTTTTCTATCAAAATAAGTAAACAATTGATATGTACTGTAGGCCATTTGTAAGCTCCTTTGTTCATACATTCGCATTTCTTATATCATGTCAATAGTAATAGCAGTGTGGGTCACTTATGAAACTGGTGGCATTCTTCATTTTCTTGCATCTCCTACCTCTTTCCATTTTATTCACCTTATCAACAAGTGTTCATTCAATTTTGTTCATATGTTCATACTTATTTTAGATGTGTTTAGTCTAGTTTAGTGTTTAATGTGTTTGTGTAATCACTTGTACAGTAAAGATTTCTGCATAATTTTGAATTGAATTAGCCTCATATTTGATTTTATAACATTTAAAAATGGTAAGAATGATTTTTAACAAGATATATTTTTGTTACAGTTCAATTTGGTATTTTTGGGGTTTTGCATATCAACATGAGGAAATAGAAAAATTGTAACATCCCAAAATTTCTTGTAAGTTAAATTAACTATGGTTAAGTCTAAATAGGATTAGATGAGATCATCATTGGGTGTAAAATTCATTTGATTCGTCGTATCATGACCCACAACTTCTGCGGGGCATGACATTGCGGAACGAATAACCCCGCACCCACCTTGATGATCCTTCCTAAAACATGATTAGGCCTTAATCATAGGTAAAACGGTTCATAAATGATAGTGAATCTTTCGATTATTTGTATTCTCGGTTACTTTATTTTAATCGGTTTGGTCATCTTTTGTTTTGTTCGACTTTTGCATGACCGCGATGATAATTGTCTCTGTTTAATTTGACAATGCTATATCAAGCTAACTTTATGAGAATATTTGAATTATTATTTACAGACTTGGTGATTTTTGTATTGGAATGTTTTATATAAACTTGGAAATTCAACTAATTTTTATGGTAATATATTGTTGGAAATATGTGGACTTGTATTATGAAGGTTAATTTTAACTTAACCATTAAGCTAGGTAACAACTAAAGTAAAAAAATGTATGAAATATTAATTAGTATATATATATATATATATATATATATATATATATATATATATATATATATATATATATATATATTAGAGGATTTGACATATAAGCCAAGAGTTTTATTTAGTTATTAAAATTTAAGGGTTTCATAAAGTGAAACACCTTCACATGGCACAAGTGTGTGCGTGAAGCACTAAAATGTGTACCAACATTGGGAAGCCCAAAATTCTTCAATATGCCACCCAACTATAGTTCTTTCATTATATTTTTCTGTTATTTTTCCTTCGTCTATTTTCATTCTCCCCTTCTGGAATACCTACGTGAGTTTTGGAGGAAAGAAGGATTCAACTTGTTGGAGCGGGAAGAGTAGAAGGTTTCCGATTTTGGGTTTACTTCAGGCATGAATATCTTCTCCTTTCTCTACTGCATTATTTGTAAAAAAAAGAGGAAATACACATTTTGTTTTTAATGGCAATCAAGGAAATTGTGGATAGTTTTTGATTTAATTGTTTGGAGATGAAGTATGAAAAGGAAATTGATGGATTTTGTATTCTTTTTAGTTTTCTTTGTGTGGTTTTAACCTAACCTAGAAAAATACGCAGATGGGGTTTTGGGTTTTGATCAACAAAAATAAAGTAAAAGAAAGGTTAAAAATTCCTTCTCTACATTATAATAAATTATACCCAAAAGGAAAAGAGTTGGGTTTTTCCTATACAAGAAGAAGGAAAACGTTTTGTGAATTTGTGTGTTTAAAATCGATTTGTGCTTGTGGGTTTTCATTTTGTTAAACTAAAATTTGGTTGTGTATTTTTGTAAACAAATCGATTTGGGTATGCAAATCAATTTACATAAAGGAAACAATTTGGGTAACCCAATCGATATGGGTATATGCAACCAGTTGGGGTTTTGTATTTTTCTTCTTGGTTGTTATATGCAGGTCTGATTTTTAATTTATTGAGATCTTTTGAATGATAATTTGTGGGTGTCAAAGCTCTTGCATGGGGCTGCATTTTCCAAAAATTTATTATTATGGACCACTAAATCGGTTCATGTATAAATGAGGGTGTCTTGTTATGTGTGAATAATTAAAAAAATGACATTTAGCCTGTAACTTCCAGCCTGAGCAATATGACTTGGATTCTTGTAAGACTATGAAAAATAAATTTTTGTCTTGGTAAGGGCATGAAAGCTAGGACAGCTTGACCGAGATGCACCAAGGAGTAATTGGAGGCATGATTGGGTTTAAAATAATGTATCTTATGAAAGAAATGATTAGCTATTCTTTTACTAAAAAGAGTATGTTTAAATGATGTAACCATGGTGTTGCTTTATATTGTTGGTTGGGTTGTTTGTTTGCGCTAGATAGAACATGTTGAAGTGATGTAAATATGGTGATATTTGTGCTAATTTGTAGAGTTGCTCATTGACTGAAAAAAATACTCTTCTTAATCATATTATTTTTACGAAGTTATGTAGAAATTTTAAATGTCAAATGCTTATTGATTGAAGATGGAATACAGATGTATTGACCTTTGTGATTAAAGGGAAACATGATCACTGAAATAGAAATTGGTTTTTCTATTTGTGTGCATCCATAGTTGTATCTTTATAGAAACCAGGTAGTAATACATTTTCAATTATATTACCATGTGCTTGTTGATAAAACAACATGTATATCCTTTCATATTTTATTAATTAATTGCATCAAAAAATGGAGTTAATATTCATGCCAGTTCATTTTGAACTGACATCATACCACTACTCCAATCTTGCAGGACCATTAGCCGTTACATTTGGATGTGCAGAAACTCATGTCTTGTGAAGTTTTATCGTAGCATGGATCTAAATTAGATACTTGGATTTCAATTGGTGAAAGGATGATATCCTTGAATTTTTGGCTGAATTATTGGGATCTTGGACCCATTGTAAATATTCAAACCTCACTATGTGAGAATTATTATAATGGTTATATATTTCACCTTAACGGCATATGTAATATATGATTTTAATAAAGAGATGATTACTTTGTGTGTAATAATATCTCAATATATGAGTAAATGATGAATACTTGGGTTGTGAAATCGTACTTTTCACAAATTGTTGAATACATTTATTTTATAGTTATCAATGTATGAAGCCGATAATTGGGCAGTTATTGTAACAATCAATTGTCTTTAATTTCTAAATTAAATAAGCTATTTAGTGGCATAGCTAATCAAAGGAATAATTAAATATACATGTTTTAATATATATTTAATTTGGCTTTTCGATAAACTTGGTATTAATATGATAAGATTGTAAATCCTGTTGTATAGAAAATGGAAGAGTATCGTTGTAAAAGGTAATTTAAGGTTAAAGAATCAAACATCAGAAAAAGAGACTAAATGGGATGGTAATTAGATGAAAATATCCATTAGGCATATTAAGGGATAAGTACATGTGGAATGTTGATATAGTTACATTTCAAAGCATAACGAAAGTACTTATCTCATAAAGATCCTAGTTGGCCTTTGGCATTTATCTCAATATAAACTCTTGCAAGAGACGAGTTTAATTGGAAATAAATAAAAACAAACTATAAAGATCTAAATAATCTGTGAAAGGGATAGTTTTGAGGTGGTGAAAGACTTAAAACTCATAAGACTAGTGTGTTGTCTTGAGTTTAGCCGTAACTTGCACGATGGATAACTTTGGCCAAAGTAATGCATTGATGGTTTTGCATTGTCTGATCACCTAGTCCTCCAATTAAATAAAAAAATGTCTATAACCTTGATCATGGGAAGTTGAAATACTGAACATGAGGTAGACAATGGTCGGATACCAGAATATGAAGTCGGGAAACTAGCTTCATGGTAGACCCAAGGACTTTCACATAGTTCTCATGACCTTTAAAAGGTTGAGCCAAAATGCTAGTAATCATTGTCATTCGAAGTAGTGATGAAGGGAGATCGTGGAGATCTGGATACACCCTTCTCAGCCGCACATGGGTTACATAGATGTTATCGGATAGATCAAAAGAGAAAAATTAATTAATGAATTTGATTAAATAAATATGTATGATTTAACTGTGTAATTTGTTATTATGTTTATGTGTTAAAAAAATCCTCATTTTTCAGCTCTTGTAATTCTGAGCATTACAAAAATAGCTATGAAATTTATCTTCATTACACAACTAGTCTCCACTATGTGTAAATACTAATTTGAAGGATTTAAATTTTTGGTTTGAGATTTATAAGTCTTTCTCTATCAAACCTCTACTAAAGGAAATTTTCCGTTTCATTTTAGTACACATTGGAGACCCTTGAATTGGGTCCCCAACTCATCTTGGTGGTCTATTTAATAGATTGAAAATCTTAGAGATTTTCACGTATATGAGATAACTACTCGATTTTATCTCATGCCCTAGACTCATCTCAACCTAGTCCAAACATTGATCCAATAATTTGATATTGGAGAGTTTTTCATGAATACTTTATAATTCATCTTGACTTTGTCATAAGCGAGAATACTTTATAACTTATCTTGGGTTCCTCAAAATACATAATGATCAATACATATTTTGATATCCACTCAACTTTTCTTACACTCACATTGGGCCTACTTGACCTTGGTTCCTCTTTCTGACATGGACCCTGCAGAGGATTCTTGGCATTAATATCAACAATGTAATTCTCCACTAGTCACCACTTATATCTCGGTGTCTTATTTACTTGTGTGGTGAGATATCCTTTTTAGCACTACTACTTTGGATCCAATTATACATGACAAGTGTTAAGATCCTTCTTTGTTGAATAATAACCTCTTTTTCCCATGACATGTGTAGTATCCTCAACTCAATATGTCTAGATTCATCTTGGCAAAAATATATATCTATTACATTCCCTAAACCTAATTCCCGCTTTGATTTGGTAAATTTATATTTTGTAAGACCACATCAAATTTTTAAAAATTAAAAATATTTTTTCCATATATGTTAGATGAGATTAGTGGCCCGATTGGCATGTATAATTTTATTAAGGAATTAAGGAATTGAAGAGGACTAGGGGTCAACCCCTTGCAAGTACCCCCTTAATGTATATTTTGGTCCAATTTATTTTAAAGGGTTTTTCTTTAGAGAGAATTTATAAAGGGGGTCATTATATATATTATAAGTGGTGGAACAACATTTTAAGGTGGGACATTTTTTCAAAAAGGAGAGTAATTATAAGTGGATCCAATATTGGTGGAAATAAACATCCACATTGTTTTACATTTTGAGGGATGATATGGAGCACAATTATTAAATTGTGCCACTTAGCCTAGCTTCTAGAGAAAATGATAGCTACGGTTCAAACACACATTACAGGATATAGAGTGATGATTTCTCCCATGTTCGTAATAAGGGGGAATGTTAGAATAATTATCACATGAGTGCTTAAGTTATTATTTAGGACTTAGGTGCTCCAAATTATTATTTGTGACTAGTGTGCAAATAATATGTGGAGAGAATAATACATAATGTAAGTAATTGTTACTTAGATAAAAACACATTAGATTATGAGCTATGTGATTTATTTTAGGAAATAACTAGGTTATGGAAGATTTTGTGAGATGTGAGATAATATTTGACTCCATAATATTAGGATATCATATCTTTATATGATGTATTGTATCTTATTGAATCAAAATGTTGAATTAATTCCTTTTGATCTTGCGCTCTCTGGATATGGGTTAAAAGCCACATTTGGTATCAAAGAAGGTTTCAAAAGAGTCTTATTTGACCTTCACCACACCCAAATTTCATTATTCCAAGTAGACTAAGACAATGGGTTAGTAGATATCACATGTCATGTGATGACCTCATTACCTTTTTCTATGTCCTGCTCATGTGTTGTTTCTATAAAAATGTGCAATAGATATATAGTGTAGGCTACATGCAAACTCAATTGTTCATCCATTCACTTTTCTTGTATCATGTCAATTATATTAGTAGCGTAGGCCACGTGTGAAACTAGTGGCATTCATAATTCACTTGCATCTCCTACCTCTTTCTAATTTGTTCAATCTATCAATAGTTTTCATTCAATTTTTTTCTCATGCTTAGATTATATTTAGTGTTTAATGTGTTTGTATATGTAATTATACAAGTAAAATTTTCTTGCATAATTTTGAAGTGAATCATACCTCATATTTTATTTAATAACATTTAGAAATGCTAAGAATGACTATGAAAATGATATATTTTATTACATTTGAATCTATTATTTTGGGTGTTTTACATATATTCATGAAGAAATATAAAAGCAAAGATGAAAATTTTATCTTTAGAGGATAGTCTCTACTAAGCGTAAATCCTCTTTTGAAGGATTTAATGTTTTGATTTGATGTTTCAAAGTATTTGTGTTTTAGACCTCTATTGAAGGAAATTTGCATTATTGTTTTAGCACACATATGATACCCTTGCATTGGGCTCTCAACGCTTCATAGGCATGGGAGTGGTTTTCCTACTTATACAAGGTAAGTTTTAGCTTACATAGACCCATTAAAATATTTAGGAAGAGTTCTTCCTCATAGAAATTAGATCACGAAATAATACCATATTCTAAAGTTTTTAAAAATATAGGAATTTAATACCTAGTGGTTTCGATATTTAGCAAGGATCCTTATCTAAATATTTTCAAGTGAATTTAAAATATTTTTGTGCTTTATCAATGTCCTCTTGAATGTTATTAGATGGTATATCAAAGAAACAAGCTCTACATTCTCTTTGAATTACTTAAAAATCCTTTCCCATAGGTCATACTAAATAGATAATGATTTAGGATCCGAATTCCTATACTAATTGTTGTCTAAAATAACACCCATGTTATTTTGACAACTTCATTTAAGTCAAGGACTTAGGAATTTTTGTTTAAAAATCAACAGAGGTGAAAAACTCAATGTTCGTGGAAATATGGAATTTAGTGTTTTATGGGTTTCCTAAGATACGGAATAAAGGCAAGTGCTTGCGACATTGTGGGAATAAGATAAATGTTCCGTGGAAATGAGTAGAAAATTTAGTCTTCTATGGAGTTGATAAGGAACTCGGTATTCCAAGTAGAATGAAGAAAGCATAGTGTTCCATGGGTTTTTAAATCCCTGAAACAAATGGTCATCCACAAAATTAAAATTTTGTGTTACACCTAAAAACTGCAGAATGGAGAAAACATATGATACAAAGAAAATCCATGGTAAAAAGGATTAAAGGCTATGTAGCATTGGAGAAAAGTAGAAGCAAGGAAAATACAAATCCTCAAACAAGGAAATGCTACAAAACATAGAAGAAGTTGCAACATGAAACAAAGTCCATGGGAGGAGAAATAATGAATAGGCCACAAATAGTAAAAATAATTGAGAAGAAAGTGGGAAATTTTGTACATCATGTGAAATCTACTGGTAAGGTCGCAAAATACCATGGAAACAAATAACAAGGATGTGGATCACAATGGAAACATCTAAAGCCACAGAGATAGAGGAAGTGAATCATCAAAAGTCTCGCAAAGCGAGAAAAAAGGTCCACCTAACTCAAACCACGTGCTCAACCACCCCACCAACCAATATCTAATGATAAATGGTGTTTTCCTCATACAATTACAATCGATGGCATGCAATTACTTAAAATAGGGTGCTTCATGCGCACCCAAAATTGAATGGTGTTATATTGTTGGAACAATAAAATCTCTTATGATGATAAAAAATTCTTCCAAGGTAAAAATGAGGTCCATATCCTTCCCCCTATTATTTGCATCCCTCCTTTGACTCAAATCAACCCTTTTGTTTTGTCTGCAAACTTTTATTTTTCTTGTAAGACCACTTTTTAGCTTTTTCTTTGTCTTGAGCAGCAGTTGCATAAACGCCTCGACAGATTGCATAATTTTCAGTGATGGTTGTACAAACTCCCCAAAAATTGTGTAACCACCCCTCTGCATTCACCGGTGGTCCTATCACTTAAAATCAGAGACTTAAAACACACATTTTTTTACACACGTTTGGATTTCGAGAGTGATTTTCTCACTCATTTCTCAACCGTTTTTCCTATTTTTGGACTCGTTGGAATCATATTGATTTTATCTTCTTGTTTGGCTATGTTTATAATGTTGAATACCTCTCCTTTTTTTTATTTTTCACTTCTTCATCAACACATGTATTTGACTTCTTCTTTCCCAGATTTTATAAAAGCCAAACTTTTACCCGTATGATGGGTTGGATTTTTCATATTCTTGAGGTTAAGTTATGTTGCTAAAATTTTGAGAGGAACCATACAAACAACCTAAAAAATTTATCTATTTTTACTACCATTTACTTTCATTCATTTCTTGCACCAAGCCACCACATCCAGTATTTTGTTTTCTTTGCTACCAGCCAACATCTGTGCATTCCTAGATCAATTAGACTTCATCTTTGGAAGAGGATACAAAGCTGAGGAGACAAAAAGAACATCTCATCTTTGGGAAGCTACCACAGTATAGTAGTAACTAGGTTGGGGTTGTACTTGAATTATTTGAGGATTTAATTAATTTGTATTTGTTAGAATATAAATAATGCATTTGTTTTGAGTTGGTAGAATTGTAGAAGCGAAGATTTCATCACTTCTCGAATGTATTTATCTTATTTCTAGTATTCCTTTTCAAAATATTTCTTATATCTTCCCTTGATAACTTCTTCCCGCTTATCCATGTGGATCTGCTCAGGAAATTAGTTGGAGGAAGAAGTGAATAAATCCTTGCACGTCTTTTATTTCTTTTTATTAGTTTAGATTTACTTATGCTAGGGAAAGTTCATACGGAAAAGAGGAAATTGCTTCTGAGAATATTTTCCTTTCCAAAAAACTTGAGGCAAAATCTTTTCTAGAAGAAGTTTATTTTATTTTATTTAGATTAATAATTTTTGAATACATTATTTTAGAATAACATTGTTAGACAACCCTGCAATAAAGGAATAACCACATCCGGCTATTCTCTATTTTTAGTTTATTTTATTAGAAGTAGTAGTATTTTATTTTAATTAATTTCATGTGTCTGTAGAATAGTTTATTTATTTATGTATTTAAATTTTGAAAAACACAAAAAATATATTAGTTTCTTAAATAGTTTCTTTCAATTTGTTTCTTTCTCAAATAAATAGAATAGATGGTATTTCATTTCATTTTATTTAATTAATTGGGAATGAATTTGGTTAATTAAAATATTAAACACACTTGTCTTTTATTTATGTTGAATTTACTTTCTTTATTTATTTAAAATGAAATTTCAACATATTTTAGCAAACAAATCAAATCAAAAAATAAAAATAGGGAACTTACGCTACCCGTACATAGCCTCTAATTCCCCTTTGGCCAATTCAACTACTAGGAACTCACACTACCCAATCTTAGTCCCTGATTCTCCTATAGTTTCCCATCAATATTCCCGCTTTATATTACACATTCTAGCTATCTTGGCACGACCTCGGAGGTTAATTGCATCTAGGAATCACGTGTTGATTCTCAGGCGTAAAAAATTGGTGAACCCAACATGAAGGACTAGTTCCTTCTTATTTCCTTTTCTTTCATTTCTATTACCTCACCTTTCCATTTCTTCCCCTATTTTGGTAGGTATTTTATACTTCCTAAAATATTTTGGTAGAGATTTTGGTGGGCCATTTGGCTTTGATAGATATTACACCAACGTTCATCCACAACAATCCCTTTCCTTTCCGGATGGGATGACAACTACACCAATAACATGCAAGCCTCCCCTAGCTATGTCTCAAACCCCACTAGTCATGTGAGAATAGAGGAGGTTGATCAACCTTTGAACATATAATGCAGATCAACCCATTTCAAATAATATGGCTTTTACGAGTGGGACAAGTCCTTACCCTAGAGTCTTGTCGAGACCTCACATTACCATGCAATCTAAAGAAGATGACATCTTTGCATGTATTGCTAATCCTCTTCACCAAATAGATGAGTCCTTGGATAGGATGAAGATCCACACCTCTGAGATGTTCAACAACAATGTATCGACTACCTATCTTGAGACTCCTATTTTTAAGGAAAATAAGAATGAAAATGTTGAATAGTTTATAAAGGGGTATCACGTGTCCTCTCAACCAAATCCCACACTGTAGAAACCCAAAAAAGGAGCTAAATCCTCACCCCATGATGTTATTTACACTTTAGTAGGGAGGATTAGAGAACTAGAGAGTTCCCAACCTTCACAACCAACCTATGTAGTAGGGAAGAACATGGGGTATCATGTTGAAAATAAGGGATACACCCCTACCAATGCACAACCAATGCAACATCATATACAACAAGGTTATCATGTCCAATCAAATCCGGGTGATCTTCTCATGGGAGCTGACACCCTAGGAATGGGCCCTCACCCTTCTCATGCTTACCCTATGTAAGGGCTAACCGGAAGTACATTCTCAAATTCCGCTCCATCTGGAAATGTGATGTTCCCTGGTTTCACACCCACTAGCCCATTTCCTAGTGTTGTTCCACCTTACCTACATATGTATTCAAATTCCCCCAGATGGACCCATATACCTTCCCTACTCCTTATACGTCATATCAAGGAGCTCCATATGTTCCATATAACACCTACATTGCATCCTATCCAACTCCTCATCCCCACCTCCTCACTAAGGATATTCAATGGTGGAATCTTATGTAATGGGTACTTACGTTGAGTATTTGAAATAACCCCTTGAATTTACCATACGGGGTGTCATTCTCCCACGCCCATTACCTAATCTTCCTAAATTGAAGGGAGAAGGAGATTTGAACACTCACATCAAGGCCTATACCACTACCATTAGGGATTGTTTCCTTGGGATGTTATAGTGCCTAAGATATTTCTAAATACCCTTGAAGGGATTTCCCCTAGACTGGTACTATAAAATTCCTAAGGCTTATATACATTCCTTTAAACAAATTGTTTTGGAATTCATCAGAGCATTTAACATGAAAAAGTTTCTACCAACAAGGATAAGGGAGTTTCTGCATATTAGGTAGGAGAAAAATGAATTTGCCACCCATTTCATCTAGAGGTGGCATCAATTTCTTTACTCCTCTACAAGTGCACCTAACATGGACCAAATGGAACTTTGTGATCTTTTCCTTCAATCGCTCAATCAGAGATGAAGGAAGAGGTCTAGAAGTTTCCTTTCTAACTATGAGGAAGTGTTAGACGATACACTTCAAATTGACCAAGCTTCGTTATGTCGATAGTGGGTGTAAGAATTACGATTTTAATGGGAAATTGGTGTCCCCTAATCAAAAAAATGAAAATCATCAAAATAATGGAGCCAACAACCAAGGACCTAAGGTCTTGAATCACAATCGCGGTGCTACCATGGATGGTGTTATTGATCAAGAAAATAATGTTGGTTTTACAAACAATGGTAACACTAATAATAATGATAATAACATGGGAAATCAAAGAGGCCCTAATTCTATTTCCTCCATCAACATAGTTGATGTCAATCTTCCCCTCCTCAACAAGGATCAAACCCAAGGCCCGAACCAATACCAAAACTCTAGCTAAGGGGCAACAAACCACGGTTCTAACAAATGACCAGTTTCAAAACTACAATCGAGGTTATAAACAACAACAAAACTCAAACCAAAGGCCAAGAGACTACGATCCCAATCTCTATTGTGGTTTTCATTGTGTTATTGGTCATGACACTAGAAATTATAGGGATTATAACAAGTTCATAAAAAGACTCCCCGAGAATCAAAGACATCTCTTTGTGGACATGTTCTTAGAAAATCCTAAAGGAACCTCACAACCTAGTCATACAGGACCCATTGCACCTCAGAATGCAAACCTAGGCATCTATCGGGATCCATTCCCTAAATGTCCTGAAGATGTTAAAGAGAATCCTAAAAACATAAACAAGGGCATTCCTATAGGGAATAACGACCATGAGGCCTCGAATTCTAATAACTCTCGAGTTTCTCCTAACCTTGGCTCAAACAACAATACAAAGATTTTGGGATTAGTTGAGCTAGAGGTTGAACCAGAAATTAATGCAACAACTCGGACAAGAGAATACATTTCATAACCCCTTCCCACTCATTTTCTCTCATAGGATGATGCTTCCTATAGTCTCAAAACTTGTAAGAGCTTATGATTTGATTATGGATTTGAACAATACCTTTTCTCACATCTTGTTTCTATATTTTTGAAGAATTCCCATGTGCATCATTTCGTATTGCTTGATGCATTAGTTCTAGGTCATTTAATCCATGTTACACCTCCTCTTGAGCTCAAATAAATCATATTGACTTTGACATACATCCTCCGAGACAAAGTGATAGGGATACTAGGTTTGTTTTTATATAAATAAGATGCCATCTGATGTTGAAATAGCTTTGAAGAGGTGATCCCACATTATATCTACAAGTCTAGATTTATAACAATTGCATAAAAGAGAACCATGATCGATGATGAGGATATTGTGAATTTTGTTCCCCTCTCTTTCTTGTAGAAGTTGATATGGGGAGACTAATTTCTCCTCTATAAGGAACACATTGTGAGGATATTAGACAGTCTTAAGGCAACCTTAATTATAACTATAGTTATTCCTATCTCACTCGGGACAAATACCATATTGACATAGTTCTATATCATTGAAAAGGAGAATAATTATAACATGATCTTGGGTAGACCTTGGATTCATTGAATGAAGGCTATTCCCTCCACATTGTTCCAAGAGGTTAGATTTCTCCATCTAAGAAAGGTATCTTTTTCTCAAGGGGATCCTAAGCCCTTTGACATACATTTCAAAAACATCAAGAATAAGTCAAGGGTCTATTTAGAATATGAGATCCCTACGAATCAGTTGAACAAACCACTTCCATCAAAAGAATTGGTCACGACCACCCCGAGTGTTCTAAAGGTTGAAGTTGTTGACTCAAAATGTTTGAGATAGCAAAATCAGATAAAGAGAAGGTGATATATGTGGAAAATGTGTCCACCAAAACCATGGCCGAGATTATGAAACTCTTAGAGAGTGATGAACTAATTCTTCTCCCCTTTAAACCACAAGGAATGGGTAACCTCCTTGGTATAGATTCTCTTCATACCGATGATCTCATCCTAGGTGTAAACATGATAGAAATAATAAATGAAGGAGATGATTTTGAGACAAAATTGATACCCATCAAATCCATCTCTAGGGATTCCTCCATTCCTAGCCTTGGTCTAGACACACATGTCAAAAACCAAGCTCATTGTATCCACAAAAAATAATCCCATAGCACGAAAAACATTAAATGTAACCACTACCCCTACGTAGGGGAAAAAGTTGAGCGGAACATTAATTCTCACATGAATATGATATATCAAAAATGCCTCAAATAGGTTCATAAATATCTCTTTCAAATGGAAGGATTCATGTCAAGGTTAGATGATCAGATATATACAATTGTAGGCAAGGGTGGTAATTTTAAACCTAAGGTAGTAGGCCCTTGCAAGAGAATGGAAACTTTAAATATCATGCGTATCATTTTTGTACCTTGGGAGGTGAGGAGTTTGACATACGTCAACTGGCTTCACCCTAAATGTTTCCATGCATAGTTCATTTGCATTTCCACACTTGTACATTATTGCATCCATGTTGTTTATCATTTGCATTATCATTTTGTGAAATTGTAAAACTGAAACTTACTTTTCAAGAAACTTTTTAAAAAACTTTCAAATATTGGCAAAAACATTTAATCACATTTCTTCAAGCTTTTGTCTTGTCATATTCAAAACATTTAATCTTTCTATCATTTCATCTACTTAGATGGAATTTTGACATTGATCCTTCCATGACTTACACACTTAGTCCTATTCATGGTTTCTCCTAGCTCAGGTGTCTTTTCCCATAGTCTGTACTAGAAGCTTCTTGATGTCACATCTCTCCCTAAAAACCTCTCTTATGACAGAAACAATCTAAAAATTTCACCTAGATCTCTTGTTTACCTATCTCAACCTTCGATGGTGAGCCCTCGCATCTTACTAGTTGCGTGGGGTTGAGGCTAGGGAAATCGCTTTCTTCCCAAAAGCACAAGTCTAAAGTCTAAATAACTGTGTGTGTGTGTGTGTGTGTGTGTGTGTGTGTGTCATCAACAATAAATGCAAAAATGCTTTCATTTCAAAATAAAACAACACTTTTCTCCCTACTAACCTTTGGTGATGAGCCCATGCTTCTTACTAGTAGTGTAAGGTTGGGAAAGGAGGGAAGTGCCCTTACTCACATGTATCTTGTCCTTGGTGATGAGCCCATGCTTCTTATTGGTAGCATGGGGCAATATGTAGGGGGTCATGTTAAATAAGGCAATAAGTTTGAAAAAGTCAAATAAATAAGAAGTTCTTTACAATTTCAAAATCCCATGAAAAATGAGTTAGATATGTATGTTAAAAGAGATTAAAATCTTTAAAACTAGATTTTTTCCATCAAAAGGCCACCTACGGATCTAAGTCTAGTTAAACTTGCAAGAAAATGTGTTTTTGAGGCTAGTAAGTTGACTTTGGTTAGGGTTGGGTTGTAAGTTCTAGTTGGATCTTTGTCAAAATCTTGTCTTTCTCTCACCATTTTCACTCATCTAAATTATTCACTCAATTATGAGCCCTCACATCTTAGCCACTCGCATCTTATTCATGGGGTTAGAAGTTGAGTGATTTAATTTTCTTATTATATTACATTCACCATCTTTTTCCAATAAAATAAAGGTGTTAAATATTGCTTGAAAACTAAAGTATCAAATTACAATTTTTCCTCATATGCATCATATAAAAAAAGAGAAAAAATAAATCATCCTATTTACACATTTGCATCAGCATCATCCATAGCATGTATCCATAAAACATATAAAAAGCATCAGAAATTCTAAACCATCTAAGAGTACACAAATGAAGCAAACTATAATGAAGTCAACTCTTACAAGGAATGCCAAACCAAAAGATGTCTATATGTATATATATAATGTCAAGTTTCTCACTTACAATGTCATAAAACCATAGGACAAGTGTGGTCAAAATGCTCAACCATGAGCCAAATACCCAAAAAAAATCAATAAATTATAAAAATGAGACTAAGCAATAAAGGCACTCTTCCTATCCATCTCTTTGAGACCCCTTACGACTGCTTCAGTTACAAATTTCCTAGAAGTTATTCTCAAGTGCATTCAAAAGAGAAAAAGCCAAAGCAAAAGTAACAAAGATCTCATATCTAACCCATTCATGAGCCCCATTCACTCTCAAGGCCCTAAACTGCCATTTCTACATCCTTTCCAATTTAACCATACTCACGAATGAAACATTTACCAGAAATCAGGAGTTCTAAATTCAGCAAACTTGCAAAAACAGAATGGTTTCCAAAAGTAGTAAAAGTAATATATGTATATATATATATATATATAGTGCAAGTTTGGTTTTCTAATGTTGCTTTGAGTGGGTGTATGCAAGATCAACGCACTGGAGCAGGTATATTTCTTTCCCTCACGATACGGTACGTAATCTTTGTCATTTTATTTAAAAGTATTTTGCTAATCATGTTTTATATTTGCACTTGATTCTCGTCTTTCTTTTGCAGGTGGCGGGAATGATGGATTGGCATGGTTTCAACACATTGGTGAATAAGGTATAATTTCTAACTTTCCCATTTGGGAGTGTCATACTTGGACTTCACATTTTATGCCTCTTCATGGCTAAAATAATTCTCCAAGGGGGCAATATGTACGCACCCAAAATTGCATGGTGTTATATTATTAGAATGGTAAAATATCCAATGATGATAAAAACTTATTCCAAGGTAAAAATGAGGTCCATATCCTTCCCCCTATTCTTTACATCCTTCCTTTGACTCAAATCAACCCTTATGTTTTGTCTACAAACTTTTATTTTTCTTGTAGGATTGGTTTTTTAGATTTTTTCTTTGTCCTGAGTGGCAGTTGTGTAACCACCCCGGAGGTTGCGTAATTGTCAAGCCGCGGAGTGGCTACATAACCACCCCAGGTGGTTACGTAACCACCCCTCTACGTTCACCGCAGTGTTCTATCACTTAAAATCAGAGACTTAAAACACGAATTTTTTTACGCACGTTTGGATTTCGAGAGTGATTTTCTCACTCGTTTCAAAACTGTTTGCCTATTTTGGACTCGTTAGAATCGTATTAATTTTATCTTCTTCTTTGTATATGTTTAGAATGTTGAATACCTATCATTTTTTATTTTTTCACTTCTTCATTGACACATGTAATTGAATTCTTCTTTCCTAGATTTTATAAAAGCCAAACTTTTACCTATATGATGGGTTGGATTTTTCATATTCTTGAGGTTAAGTTATGCTGCTAAAATTTTGAGAGGAACCACATAGACAACCAGCTCTTTTCTCTGTTCTTTCCTACCATTTACTTTCATTCATTTCTTACACCAAGCCAACCACAGCTAGTATTTTGTTTTCTTTTCTACCATCAACATTTGTGCATTCCTGGATCAATTGGACTTCATATTTGGAAGAGGATACAAATCTGAGGAGACAAAAATCACATCTCATCTTTGGGAAGATACCACAATACAGTAGTAACCAAGTTGGGGTTGTACTTGAATTCTTTGAAGCTTTAATTAATTTTTATTTTTTAGAATAGAAATAATGCATTTATTTTGAGTTGGTAGAATTGTAGAAGTGGAAGATTTCATCACTTCCTAAATGTATTTATCTTATTTCTAGTATTCCTTTTCAAAATATTTCTTATATATTCCCTTGATAACTTCTTCCGACTTATCCCTATGGATCTTGCTCAGAAAATTAGTTGGAGGAAGAAGTGAATAAATCCTTGCATGTCTTTTATTTCTTTTTATTAGTTTAGATTTACTTATGTCGGAAATTTCATAGGGAAAAGGAAATTACTTCAGAAGATTTTCCTTTACAAAACTTAAGGCAAAAGCTTTTTGCCAGAATAAGTTTATTTTATTTTATTTAGATTAATAATTTGTGAGTACATTCTTTTATAATAACATTTTTAGACAACCCTGCAATAGAGGAATAGCCACATCCAGGCTATTCTATGTTTTTTAGTTTATTTTATTATAAGTAGTAGTATTTTATTTTAATTAATTTCATGTGTCTATAGAATAGCTTATTTATTTATTTTATTTAAATTTTGAAAAATACAAAAAGATGTTATTTGTTTAATTAGTTTTTTTTCAATTCGTTTCTTTCTCAGACAAATAGAATAGATGGTATTTCATTTCATTTTATTTAATTAATTTGGAATGAATTTGGTTAATTAAAATATTAAACACACTTGTCTTTTATTTATGTTGAATTTACTTTCTTTATTTATTTAAAATGAACTTTCAATGTAATTTAGCAAACAAATCAAATCAAACAATTAAACAATAGGGAACTTACGCTACCCATACATAGCCTCTAATTCCCCTTTGGCCAATTCAACTACTAGGAACTCACACTACCTAATCTTAGTCCCTGATTCTCCTATAGTTTCCCATCAATATTCCTACAATATTACACATTTTGTGTCGTTTTATGTCACCACTATCCCCTTGGGATATTATTCAATTTGTGATTTAAACACCTATCCTAAGTTTAATTCACCCCATTATGTCTTACCCATGAGTAATTAAATATTAACTATTTAATTACACCTCTTCACATGTATCCTAACCACTTATCTACCCCATATCTATTCTATCCATGTGTCCCTCCTATTTCTCCTCCTCACAATCAAGCAGCGGGATATTTCCCGTATTTGAGGTGGAGGGATCACTCTTATCTTTCTAGAAATCGTTCATTTCGGCCGTCTCGGGAGTCTGTTCCGTGATCGGCGCCGACCAGTCCTCGGTCGCGGCCGATTTTTCGGAGCGGCGCCGATTATAAATAGAAGCCCCGAGAACTCGATTACGGACATGAAAAAGACGAGGAGAGAGATAGGACGATGAGACAGAAACACAGATCGTGAAAGACACAGAACGAGAGATCTTTGCGCATCTGGTGTGAACATTATCTATCGAATGAGAGCGAATCTTGTCCAAATCAATCCCTGAGAGGAGCACCGTTACTCTGCTCTTATCACATCAACATCACACGTCTCCATTGATTTTCTGGTGACTCTGTTCCTGCACCCAGCATCGGTGCAGTCTTTCCAGTATCTCTCCGGCTTCTACAGATCCAGCAGACATTGACGATCTTGCCTTCATTTACGATCTTGCCTTCATTTTCCGATTTCCAAATCCTGTCGCACTTTGTCTCCGATCGACGCCGATCTAAATAATCGACGGCGATTTTAACCAGTCGACACCGATTTTAACAAGTGGCGCTTATCTACATATCGAGCGCGATTTTAACGATCGGCGCCGATTTTAACAAGTGCGCCGATCTACATAATCGGCCCGATTTTAACTAGTTGACACCGATTATACCTAATCGGCGCGATCATCCTGCGAGATAGGTAAAAGGACACAAGGTAACACAAATCCGACTTTGTTTTCCACGGTTCCCTATCTTACATTGCTTTACTTTCTTTGTTTAGATTCTGTTTATTACTTTGATCAGAAAATCTAGTCTTGTACGTACATCTTTTATCATGTATACTTCTTTACTTAATTGAAAATGTGGTGACATCCGCCAAGGAGCTATCGCTTCCCTTCCGGATCCACTTCTCGGGCGAGTCCACCTAAATATCTTTTAACGTGGTCTTTTACGTCAAGCATCGGTGTCTCGCGAGTTACTTGGATCTCTTTGCGAAATGCTGCTCGTGTGCGCCGTCTTATCTACATCGACTTCCTTATCCGTCTACATCTTCGGATCTTGTCCATCAGGTATCGATTTCATTGGAGTTTTTCAGGGTTTTTGTGTTTAGTTTGGTGCATTAACTTGACGGGTAACAAGCGAAATCCTTGATCTACATTACAGCATGCCGGTGGGACCCAACCAAAGTCCCTTATTGGTAAGTTCATTTCTTTTCTAGTTTTGAGCTTTGTTCTTTTTCTTCACAAATTTCTATCAGTTCTGCTTGAGCATTTCCTTTCATCGTTTTAATCTTGCTCTTTATGTGAAATTGTTATTTCCTTGAAATTTTTCTAGTTCCTTGAAATAGAAATTTCCGTTTCACCATTATCTGGATATATCTTTCTGGATTTTGTTTGGTGTTTGCTTAACCTCTTCTTGCGGAGCACTTTGCTTGTTCGTGGGATTGTTCGAGGGGAAGAGCTCAACAACGCGCTTTTTGAAGTCCACACACCTTGGAGAGCTAAGTCTACAGGTATTTCTCTTTTACGGTGTTTTCTCCTTTTTAGGAACTAAAAAAAAAAAAATTCTTTGTTTGTTGTCTATCACATTCGAACATTTCAATTTTTAGTGCTTAAAAAGAATTTAATCGCATTTGGGAAAGAATCAGTTTGACTTGTCTTCATCGAAATCAAACACTTCGTTTTTAAGTGCTTAAAAGAACTCTTTCTTTGTCATTTCTGCTGTATGTTTTCATCTAGTTTTAATTAGGCTGGAAAATTGATCAAAATCGGTAGTGACACTATTTGATTTTTATTTTTCACCCTTGCACACAAAGCCAAAATCATTAGGTGTAAAGCATTTAAACAAAAATTCTTTCCCAGCCTCGCCTTTACTTGGAAGTGACATCGAGAGGGAAGAGCCTACAGCGGTACTCGGGCCGCGCTATAAATTCACGGAAGTTCTGGTATATATTGGCAAAGCACCCGACTCCCTTATCGCAGCGGTGTGTGAAGTGCGGGGGTAGGCCCCTATATCAAGCCACGTACCGGTCTTTTACTGAAGTGCCTTCGGGACTCCTCACCAAAACATCCCCCAAACCATCCTTAGTTTGGCTATCTGAGTAGTTCCTGTTCTAAAAGGCCTTCCCTAATATTTTCTTTCTTAAAAGCATAAAAACTTAAAAGAGATAATCACCTACGCTGCTTGAATTGTCAGTGCATTAGTTAGGTCAATCTTCTTTTCTACTTGTTTATGACGGTCATCACTCGGTTACAATCTAGAAGAATGGCTCAATTAGCCCCTTCTTCCTCCGAGATCACCACTAGTGTGGAGGTTTCGGCACCCCCCAGGTCTTCCTCGGGACCACTGTTAATTGGTTCCCCATCTTGGTCATATAATCCTTTTTATCAGGCCAAAGCAACCCCATCACGTCCAGCTTCCCCTAGTCCTTCAGAAATATCATCTGCTTCTGACTCAGAGTATGTTCCTCACGGGGATCCTGAATTTCAGGCGCTCCTCGATCGCAATCCGGTAGCCCTCATGGACTACCTAGTACACAAGTCTATTCAAATATCTGATCAGGGACCACCAATCCAGCAAGTGTACGATTATTCTCGTGAACCATCCCAGGCCTTTGTAGAACAATTAGCATCATCTTTCTCACCTCGAGCCACGGAGAAGGGTGGTGCCCCTGTGCCTCCTTTTTCTCTTCCACCGACCATATCGACTAGTTCTCAAATAGTCTTACCTATTCCTAACACCGCAGTTACCTCGAATATTCCACAACCTACTTCTGAGAGGTCCTCTGCTCTCTGCATATAATGAGTGCGTCGTGCACCCGCATATTCTTTGTTAATTCATCTATGCCCTCCATCGTGTCCCAAGGTCAGTACCCCTTTATGAGTCAACCCCCTCCGACTAGTCAGTTGGTTCCTGCTTCTCGTCCTCCAGTGGGTCCTTCTTCCAATGTTCCAGCAACAGTGACCTTCGCCCATCCTCTAGCATCGGTGCCCTTAATGCCTAATCCGGCAGTAGAAAGCCTCTTTCAGGTCTTGTTCCCCAATATGTCCAATCAAATCGGCACCCATGTTCCTCAATCTGTCCCGATTCAATCAACAAGCATAGGAGTTCACCAATCACAGGCTCCATCTGTCATCCAACCTTCATTTCTCAACCACTTATTATCTCACAACCTGCCTATACACAGGCTCCTTCACAGCAAATACCCCACTAGGTGTCACCCAGAATGCCTGGTTACTCCTCTTATCATCCTATCAATCAACAGATGAATCCCCCGTCGACACCTCAACAACATCCACCATTTGCTTCTTATGTAGGACATGCCAGTGCGCCTCCTCCTCAATCTGATGTGGTTCAAATTCTTTTCAAGAAAATCGCAGACTTGGAGGCCTCCACCAAAGGGGCTCGTCCTTCATACTCCTTTGAAGAAGTGTGTAATGAACCCATTCACCCCTCAGTGGCTTTTAAGCCTTATCCTCCCCAATGGGAACTTCCTAAATTTTCAAAATTTCATAGTCGAGAGGACCCTCAACAACATTTGTGAGCATTCAAACATGCTTGCTACCTCATAGTCCAGGATCAGGAGCTTATGCTCCGTACTTTTCCTATGTCTCTAGCGAGGTCTGCTTTGAGGCTGTACAATAACATTCCTCAACATTCCTTGTTTTCTTTCTCTCAATTGGCCCAGATGTTTGTTGAAAACTTTTCAATAAATATCGCGCATAAGATCTCGATTACAGATCTTTATAACATTCGTCAATTCGATGATGAGTCTATTGCAGACTTTGTCGCTCGTTGGAGAGGGATAATCAACCAATTGTCTTTCTCCCTTCCTCAATCCCAACAGATCGAGTTGTTTACTCGATCTTGTGCTAATCATATTTCTTCCACTTTAAGGATCCAGACTTTTCATACATTTGAAGAAGCCTTTACGATGGCACGCAAACTTGAATCTCGCGCCATTGAACAAGGGAAGCTAAAACTTCGCTCTAAATCTAAACCAGATTTTTCTCGGTTTACCAAATCAAATCCTTCCACTTCTAAAGACAAGAATCAGGGATCCACCAACGCTATCGTATTAAAAACACCACGAGCCGATACCACTTCTAATCAAACACCACGAAGAGACCCCTCATCTTCTCGAAAAGGGACTTCATCATCTCGATCTTTCACTTCATTGGGGGAATCATATGCTTCTATCCTGAAAAAAATGTTGGAAGTCCACATGATCGAACTTCCCCCCATTAGGAATATTGATGAAAGCCAAGAACATCCATTACGGTATAGGAAAATGACTTGTCATTATCATAGAACCAAAGGTCATGACATTGAGCGATGTCAAACCTTCAAAAATCTTGTCCAGAAATTCATTGATAAAGGCGAGCTCATTCTGGATAACCCAAATGCTCCCCCAAATCAAGCACTGGATGTCTTTAAACAACCTTTTCCCAATCATTCCCCGAACCATGATGCTTCAGAGTCTCAAAAACCAAACACTCATACTATCAGCTTCATCTCTACGGAAGAATCTTCTTCTAAAACTAAGCCATTTGCGAACACATCGACCGAATCAGAATCTCCTTCCACTTCGTCAATCACTGGGATTCCACCATCTTCAGATAGCCCGTCTTTGAATATTCCAACATTATTAGATACGGATTCACCTCTCTCTGCTTCTTTGTCTGATCTCCCATCCATACCCAAGACCGTATCATCCTCACTGTCTCATCATCAAACATTCTTTCAATACTCAAGACAATTACATCCCTTCGAGTTTCCCTTTGCATATATACATCTACTTCTGTTTCTCCCATTCTCGCTGCGGACTATGCCCTTGGTGAACGTACCTATAATTGTGCCGACTTCGACGGAAGCATCTTCGATTTTGACTCTTCCTGTCTCCTTTCCTACAGTAGTTTCACCCATAATTACTGTACCAGAAGTAGTCCCCTCGCAAGGAACTGCTTCTTCATCACTCACTTCTTCCATCACTAATGTTACTTTGCCTATTAAGGGAAAATCTAAAGAAGTAGCACCAACACCTATACGCTCGGTTCCTGAACTTAGACCGAGACAACCGGAATCTAACGTTGCGCCATCAGTACCTCCCCATTTGCTTCCCCGGAAAAGGTTATAATCACCTTATGCGGTTGAAGTTGTCACCATCCCTGAAAAAGGAAAGCCCATATTTCGAACCATCAAGACTCTTGGTGCTTTCCCACAAAAATCTCTCTCTGCGCCTCATAAAAGATTGGATTTGTCCACTGAGAAGGCGTCTTCTTCTACACACTTATCAAAACCATCATCTTCTTCTACAACACATTCTTCACACCACCTTGAAAAGTGGACTTACCTACTAAAGAGGGCGTCACCTCTTTTATCAGAATCATCATCTTCATTACCAAAAGCCAGGGCGCCCTATGTTCCTCTGATTACACCTACTTTGGAAGCTTCTCCCTCATCTAAATCGACATCATCTAAATCATCATTAGTTTCGACCAAGCAGCCTCCCTTATCTTTGAAGACCTGACACACTTGTCACATCTCCATCATCTTCAAAATCTATTTTAGGGGCTCCCCCTCCACCAAAATCAATCATGTCTCACTTACTTCCATCTCAAGTGCCCAAGGCTGCTCCTCCCGGATGTCGAAAAATAAGATGATCCCTAAAAAAGGCTGTCAAACCTAACATGCGGGTTCTTTTACCTCGGCGATCTGTTAAAGTAAAGAGGTGCCTTCATCATCTCTGTCCTCCATCTTCGTCTCTGAGGGTTCTACACCAAAATCCTTCGCCAACTTATCCAATCTTCATCCATATCTCTTCCTCGATTAAACCCTATAACCCTAAAGGAGTTAAACCTACGGTTTAACTTTAATTGATTTTTGCTTACCACCATACCCGGGTCATGATCTTGAGGGATGTAAAGCTCTTGATCTGTCAAATCACAACCTTTTGGAAGAAAGTGATCTTTTCTTTGGAGGAGGAGAAACAAGCACCTCCCTATCATCTTAGCTCCATCGAACCCCAACGATCTACTCGGGCCTCTACTTCTAGTGATTCCACTCCATTGATCTTCCACCTTCTCAAATCGACACAATCCATATCGCCACGAGAGCCCAACGGTATGATAATCCATCCTCATCTATGCATCTCGACCACGGGTTGTCATTTACTGCAGCCCCAGAAGGAGTTCCTCCTTCCTCATTAGCCCCACGACCTCGAGTCTCTATTCGTCTTTGCACCTCGGGCTCAAATTCCCGTGTCGGTTGAGGAGAGTGTTATGAAACAACTCACCGAGGGCTCGGTCAAAATGTCTCTTTTTGACCTCATTCATCCTCTCTGCAACATCGCGAGAGCTCGATTGATAATCTGCGTCGCATCGCGGTGATTTCAATGAGCCCCATGACCTTTTGAGTTGGTTGTTGGATTGAATAGACCATCAACCGCCATTTCTTTTGAAGATTCAAAATTCCTCCTCTTTCTTGAGAGGATTTGGAGGCTCCCCTCTTTATCACGGTCCAATCGACAACACTACATTAAAAGCATTATGATCGACGGTGGAGCTGCACTCAGCGTCATCTCCTCGCACACATTCGAGCAACTTAAGTTACAAAAAGAACGTAGTGTCACCCCCGCCTTTCGCCTTCGATCATTTAACGATCAGCTAGCAGTTACTTTAGGAACTGTGGTCTTACCCATTCGAGTAGGTAAGAAGCTGCTTCACGAACTCTTCTACATTGTTGAAGGGAAATTCCACTATAATATGATCCTCGGACGCTCCTGGATTCACGCAATGCATTGTGTCCCATCTACCCTCCATCGATGCTTAAAATATCAATATGAGGGCAAAATATATACTCATCCAGGAGATCCTTTTCCTTCCGCGCAATGCGACATGACCACGAGTGCTGCCCTCTAAAGAAAAATGCCTATTCTCTGACGGGGCCTCATCTTCTTCCATACCTGCAACCAAACTACCGGATGTACAAAATTTAGAAGAAACATTGCAGCGTTTCTCACTAGGAGAGCTTCCTCTCCTTTCTTTTGACAACCATCTTAAACCTAGTGAGTATGGTAGACCAGACAAACAACCTGAATATCAGCCAGGTCTTGGTCGCATCGTCACCATTGGTCTGCCCAATCAACGGACTATTTCATTTACGGTGGTCTTGACACACCTCACTATCACCGGATTCTCCTCTAGGACCAAACCTTATCTAACGGGGTTCGATTATCTCTGGAATCCAAAACTTATTTATATCGATGCGCATGGAAGGGCTTTGGCTTGGTAAATATGAACAAGGTGTGCATGACCTCGTGTCCATTCCAACTCTCAAGCCACATCAAAAATTTGGTTTAGGATTTAAACCTCTTTCAAAAGCCACCGTCATTATTCTCGATGAGCCTCTTCCTATTGAGGAACCATCTTCTCCCACTAAGTCGAAACATCACTCGATGTGGACGACGACATTTCCATCCCGTCTAACTTTTTTTTATCAATACCATTTCCTTAGGGCCATTAGCCTATAAGACTAACGACAAGTCCACTTCCATAAGCTAATCTTCCACTGAAATAGTTGGAGACGACTCTCCTACTATCAACACTATCCTTGTGCGGATGATGATTACTGTCCTCACCTATGTCTGGGCGGAGGATTCCTATCTTCCCAAAACTATTCCTTCGACACGTCTACACTTCTCAGCGAAGCCACTTTATCGACCTTAATATAGGGACTTCTAAAGACCCTCGCATCATTAAGGTCGGCCAATCCCTTAATCCATAGGAATTAGGAGACTTTACCACTTTTCTTTCCAACCATTGTCGAAGCTTTTGCTTGGGCATATGAGGATATGCGAGGGACTCGATCCGATATTGTGGTCCACAATATCGTTACTCTTCCCAACATCAAACCGATTAAACAAAAATTACGTAAAATGCACCTAGAGTAGCCCTTCTTGTTAAAGAATAATTGCAGGCTTGCTCTCGGCTAACTTCATCCAACCCATCGATTATCCACAATGGGTTTCCAATGTAGTACCAGTAACTAAAGCTACTGGGAAAATTTGAATTTGTACCGACTTCCGAGATCTTAATCTTGCTTGTCCAAAAGATGATTTTCCTCTACCTAATATCGACCAACTCATGGATTTAACTGCGGGTCATGAGATGCTTTCTCTTATGGATGGTTTCTCTGGATATAATCAAATTCTCATCGCACCAGAAGACCAACATAAGACTTCTTTCATAACTCCTTGGGGGACCTTTTGTTATCGTGTCATGCCTTTCGGTCTTAAGAACGTTGGAGCAACCTATCAGTGAGCAATGACCTACATCTTCCATGATCTCTTACACAAAACTGTGGAAGATTACATCGACGATCTCCTCGGTAAATCCAAGCATCGGCAGGATCATCTTTTCATCCTTGCACCTCTCTTTGAGAGGCTTATCCACTTTTGTCTTCGTCTAAATCCATCTAAGTGCGTGTTTGGCGTTCTCACTGGTAAACTTTTAGGTTTTATCATTTCCATTAGGGGTATTGAAGTAGACCCATAAAAATAAAAGCTATCCTTGAGATGCCTCCCCTTCTAACTTAAAGCAACTCCATGCGGTCTCCAGGACGTCTTGATCGGTGCGTCGTTTTATCTCACAATTGTCGGAGGACCATTGTCAACCTTTTCATCATCTCCTCCGTAAGAATGTTCATTTTGAATGGGATGAACATTGCCAAAAGGCCTTCGATGATCTCAAAGCTTATCTTCTTTCCCCACCTGTGCTTACACCTCCACGCGAGGGGGAGCCTTTCTATCTTTATATCTCTGTGACTGACCACGCTCTGGGAGCCATGATCTCGCATCGGGACGCTTGCGGTAAAGAACAAGCTGTCTATTACATCAGTCGCACCCTCCATGAGTATGAAACACATTATTCCGAAGCTGAAAAGCTGTGTTGTGCTCTCTTCTTCGCAACTTCTAAACTTCGTCATTACCTCCTTAATCACAAAACTTACATTGTCACAAGTGTCAATCCACTCAAGACAATTCATGCGAAGCCTTATCACAATGATCGTATCACTCGTTGGCTCATGCTTATGACAGAATTTGATCTCGAGTTTATCCCGCAAAAGTCTATCAAGGGTCAGGTCATTGCAGATCAATTAGCTGATGCTCCTCTCCCGGACACTCAAGTCCCCCTTGCTCGAATTCCCGATGAATATATCAACAAATTGATTTTGAGTCTGTCTCCATTTAAAGTAAAGCTCTTCTTTGATGGATCCAAATGCCGCAAGAGGGAGGTGCGGGTTTTCGTGATGATTCCTCCTTGGGGTATGCCTATCCCAGTCGCACACAAATTGAACTTTGAGTGCACCAATAATATGGCTGAATATGAAGCTCTTGTCTTGGGTCTTCAAAATGCCATTAATCTCGGTGCTCGTCATATTGACATCTTTGGTGATTATGAACTCATCGTTAATCAAGTCACGGGTGTCTATCAATGCAGGAATGATATCCTTCAAAAATATCGTGATATCATTCTCGTTCAACTCCAATCTTTCGATAAATTCACTATCCAAGCTATTCCTCACCTGCTGCGAATCGATTCGCGGATCTGATAACCGTTAGCCTCACTTATCCCACCTTTTACCGAGGACTCGCGACTTTATGTGGCTGTACAATGATTAGATCAACCATCTCATCTTAGGCAACTAACTTCAATCCATGCTATCACAACCCATACTCAGGATGAGTGGTATCAACAGATCGTTGATTATCTATCTCATTCGGTACTTCCTCCGGATCGACTCCCATGGTAGAAGATATTTTATCCTACGCACTAATCGCTATACTATTTTATGGTGGGATCCTCTACAAACACGGCTTTGATGGCATTTTGCTTCGGTGCCTCAAATCCCTGGAATCATCTAAAGCTATCCAGGAGGTCCATGACGGTATCTGTGGTGGACACTTTAATGGCTTGGCCGTAGCTAAACGCATCTTACGTTTGGGATATTATTGGCCTTCTCTTAATCGAGATTGTTGTGAATACACTAAGAAATGTGTCAAGTGTCAACAACATTCCAATCTCACGCACATCCCTAGTCAAGCTTTACAACCTACAGTGGATTTGTGGCCTTTTTCACAATGGGGTCTTGATCTTATTGGTCTCATCAATCCCCATTCTTCACAACGTCATCATTCTATCATTACTGCCACTGAGTACTTTACTAAGTGGGTGGAAGCTATCCCTCTTTCTTCAACAAAAGCTAAACCCATAGTTGATTTTGTCTATCAGCACATCATTTGTCGCTTTGGTGTTCCACACAAACTCATTACGAGATAATGGTAAGTCTTTGAGAACATTGATTTGCGGAACCTCTGCGATGCTTTCAATATCAAACTCGGCTTTTCCTCTCCATACTATCCTCAAGCTAATGGTCAGTCGAAGCTTCCAATAAAACTTTGCGTAATATCCTTGAAAGGTAACTAGTCGAGTGGTAGGGATTGGCATTTACATATCCCTTTTGCTCTCTGGGCTTATCGGACTAGCATTCGTACTCCCTACTTGGTGCTTTACTCCCTTCTCTCTCATCTATGGAGTGCAGAGGCATGTTCTTCCTTTGGAAGTCAAATCCCATCTCTCAGTGTGTTTCTCTTAGAGAATTCATCTCCGATGAGGACTATCGTCAAAATCGTCTAGCACAACTTGAATTATTAGATGAGCGGCGTCTCAATGCTCTTGAACATCATCAAGTCTATCTTGAGCATGTCAAACGTGCTTATAACAAGCACTTGCAGCACCATGACTTCAAAATTGGTGATCTTGTTCTTAAAGAAAATCAAAATGTCACTACACTCGAAAGGAGTCAGCGTGGTAAGTTTGCTCCCAACTGGATGGGTCCGTACGTTATCACCCATAAATATGGATCTGGGGCTTATCGTCTATCTTCCATGGATGGTATACCTGAAGTGGAACCTCTTAATGCCTTGCATCTATGGCCCTTCTACTGTTAAAATCTATCTTACACAAATCTAGTTGCAAGACAGATCTTTCATCCGTCTAACAACCAGTCATATACTTTCATGGTGATTCGAAATTATGTGGTTCTCCACCTATTGTCTTGTTTACCTTAAATATGAGTATCGCGGCTCTACTCATAGCATTTTTCTTCTGGATATGTTTCTCCTCATGGTAGGAACACCTTAATCACTGTTTCATTTGTCCTAAGTGCTTATCTTAATCGGATCTACTCGGGACATGAGTGTATGTTCTTTATACGTTTTCTTCCCTGTCTACGATCTATCTAGGTCTAAACTCAGCTTCTTCCAAAAAAAAAAAAAAAAAAAAAAAAAGGGGGATAGACTGATCCCTTGAAGGACAGCTACCCATGCAATCAAATGAATCAAAATATATAGACCATGCCCTCGAAGGATGGCTATCATTAAAATTTAAAATATAGTTGCTCCTTGAAGGATGGTTGTTTCTTAAAGAAATATTCAAGGCTTCTTGCAATTGATCAGCCTTTGATCGGTTTATACACTTTTTAGCATCACTGAAAGACTTCCCGTATTGATCAATCTTTCCATATCAAGCAAACTTCCCGCATTGATCAGTTTGCTTTTCTGCCAGAAATCATGAAGCTGAGATATAAGACCTTTTGTCGATCATATGGAGAATCCTATTTTCCCAGTATAAACATGTATTTTGTCCCTTGTAAATTTCGACAAGATACTTACTTACTGCTCCTTCCGTTTCCCTCCTAAATCTGGTTTGCGACTAGTTAGTGTCAGGTTTATTTTAACCTCATGTAGGGCCTTGCATGCATGATCTTTTGATTTCCTATCCAGATTCTATCTATGGTCGGTTGAGAGTCCAACTTATCATTTTCTTTCTTATCTAGGTATATTTCCTTTATTTCTAGTCAAGGTCATTTTCATTACATCCTTGGCTCTCACAAAGAGTATTCCCTATTATTCTTTGTTATTCATCCAGTCAAATTGACATTTCACATGTTAATTTAATCAAAATTTATCATCTATATAATTTCATTTTATCTATCAAAGCATGTATTGTCAACACATGTGGATCTGGCTATCTATTTTCATCCAAATTAAATTAACATCTCAAACATACCGAATACATCAATCACATCTATCCATCTATCCATCAAAACATCTAAAAACTTGTACATCCAAGTTACACTACATCTATCTATATCTATTTTTCATCAAAATTAAATCCATACATCAATCACATCTATCCATCTATCCATCAAAACATCTAAAAACTTGAACATCCAAGTTACACTACATCTATCTATATCTATTTTTCATCAAAATTAAATCCATACATCAATCACATCTATCCATCTATCCATCAAAACATCTAAAAACTTGTCCATCCAAGTAACATTCCATCTATCTATATCTATTTTTCTCATCCAAATTAAATCCACATATCAATCACATCAAGTTACATCACGTCTATCTATCCTCTATGTCTATCCCATCACATCTATTCATCATCTATCAGTCTATGTCTATATCATCATCTATCATCTATCGATTTATACTCATTTTTGCCCGTGGATTGCGGTATCGCTTCTCCACGTCGTTTACTTCCATCTGCTAATCTCTTTGCCATAGTGTTGATGCTTGGCTTATTTATCTATCTGATCATTATTGTGCGCTGAATGTTGCCTTTTGGCACATATTTTCGATATCACCGTCCATTTCGAGTTTGTTCCCTTTGCATGGGGCACTCGTACTTTTTGGCAACTTAGAGTTAAGCGGAGTGCAGTAGGCACTAACGTCATCTCTGCGAGGCCGTCTAGTTGTCCCTGCCATGTGTCTCTCTTTAGATGCTTTGACTATTTTGCAGCCCTCCTTACACTCATGGAGTACCTGTAGGTACTAACGTTGTCTCATGAGGAGACCGTCTAGTTTTCCTACCAATGTGAGTTCCTTAGGTTCTTTGCCTTTTTATTTATTTTTATCGTCATCAATGATCGAGATCTACTCGGACATCTAGTAGGGCATCCGCGTTTTCATCTACCTTTTTCAAACTTGGGATCGTTTTTTCTATCACCCATCCCATCCCTAGTTTGAGGGGGATCACATCATCACTTTTTCTTCCCTTCTTCCATCTCCTTGTTTTTATCTCATAACCTTGCTTATCGCAAGTTACTCAACAAAAAGGGGCAAAATGTAGACACCTAAAATTGATTATCCAATCACGGTGTCCCTTGTGCGCGTTTGCTCTCTCTAGTAACACAGGGCACGTTTATGTCACCACTATCCCCTTGGGATATTATTCGATTTGGGATATTATTCCATCGTATTATCAATTTCATTGGAGTTTTTCGGGGTTTTTGTGTTTAGTTTGGTGCATTAACTTGGACAGTAAATAAGCGCGAAATCCTTTATCTACACCGGCCTACAAAATCAATGGTGATTGTTCCTTGGTGATATTGGGTGGTTGAAATCATCCATCAAGTATATTTTATCTCCTTGTTTCCCCCTCTTTTCTCTATTCTCTATAAAATCATGTGTGAAAGCACATGAGAATCTATCCTCTTTCCATTTGGTAAAGTTCTCATGTAAAAGTGTCAATTGAATTATAAATTTATAGACCTCATATATGATCTTTTAAAATGCATCTAAATCCTTCTAAGTGATTGTAATAGACTATGCATACTTATAATAAATAATAGGATTTTGAATGTGACTCGTATATTCCTTTGGCTTATATTGTCTCATTTCCTCTTTGTTATTTTAATTTTATGTTGTGTATGGGCTATATTTGCATTATTTTCATTTCATTGTGTTATATAGGTGAGAATTCAAGTTGATAGAGTTATAAAGTTGTATTTTGGTTTGTATCTTCCCTCTCACCTTGCATGAGTCTTCTTTTTCTCAAAAATTAAAGAGAGAGATCCCCTTTCTTTGGTTCCATCACTGCTCTTTTAGATTAGTTTTCCTTTCATGAATTCCTTTTCCTTTTTACCCATATTTCAAAGAGCATATCTTAGCTTAGTAGTATTGTTAGCATTAGATAGATAGGTAGAGGAAGTCGGCCTTCTCCAGAGGTTTATCGCATAGAGTCAAGTCCCACATTGAGATATCATCACATGTTTCATTGAGATGTTGATCCTTTCAAGTTTCAATAGGGGTACAAATTTAGGTAAAAACAATTTTTGCACGCCCGAAGGGGATGGTTTGAGTAATCTGTGGCTCAACTTTGATCTACTACATTGAAATTGGTGTGTGTTTCAGTGGTAATTTTCCTTTGAAGGAAACAAACAACACAACAAATTGGTGACTCTAAACTTTAAATCTACTAGTTTCAATATCAAGTGTTTCAGCTTTCATGATAAAATTTCATACTGAGGCAAAGGATAACAAGAGGGTATCCTTTTGAATATATGCATCTTTCACCAAGCGAAAGAGCAAGACATGCTTAAATACTTTCATCTCCACCACCTAGAGTTCATTTGACCTCCCTCTTCAAATACATATCTTTCATCATATTAGGAATATAAGACACATTCCCTTTATGTCCCATCAAAGAAACCAATATTTTGTTACATTCAATGGGAGGATTCCACTAAATATTTCCCAACATGATGATATACCTGTTATAGCCCTCAAAAGTGTCCTTTTTTCACTAGATAAAAAACAACTACCTCTATATAACACATTAAGGATGTGTCTAACATATGTTTTGTTCACCATGTCACCCAAGAAAATGTTATAATCAGATTGTTGAATGCCTCTTTTAATTGTAAATATTTTCATTGGTACAAGGGATTAATGTTTAATTTAATCAACACATGAGATGGACTAGGAGAAGCATTGTGTAGGAAATTTGAGGTTAAATCATACCACTTGTCTTTGATAGAGTAGTTGAAATTTGTTAAGAGAGCACCACATGATTTCATGTCTGATTTTAAATTCATATTCCATAGGACATGGGATAGATTCCCACATTTGGTAATAAGTTCACCAAAGTATGCTTTTTTGTATTACTTAAGAGCTTTAAATAATGATATTTCAGTAATGATTCAATCTATGGGTGGTAGGACACATCTGTATTCTTATGAAATAACCATTAGGGTAGAGAATAGTCTCATACAATATGGAAATATTTCACCAAGGCATATTATACCTATATTTCCATAAATAAAACCATTCTATGCCACATTAAATACCTACAATAGCACCTATTCCAATGCCAATCGGTCAACCTTTAAGCCAAATCAACACTTTCCCAAGCACATCTATGGACTTGCAAGAGGTAAAGAGACTTCTTCAAACTTTTAGAAATTAATTAGTGACTCTCAAAAGGAAGAAAGAACAAATTTATAGGCCTTATCAAGCCCCTTATTAATCTTCTTATCAGCCTTATCAACCTAATAAGCCTCTATATCAAACAAACTTCCAAGGCCAAGGCCAAATAACTCATACAAATCCCTACCAATCATACAACCCTAATGCTTCTAACACTTCTAAAGAAATATTTCCCCTTCAAAACAATATAGTACAAGACTATGAGTAGTGTTTTCCTTGCAACCAAGCCCATAATCAAACCACTTTTCCAAATAGCATCCTAAATAAAGCTATGATGGTGCAAAATGCCTCAATTTCTCAAAATACATCAGGTAGGTACCATCACCATGTAGAGGTTACTCAAGAGAAAACAAAAGAATATGCTACACTCATTAAATATAAATTAGAAGAGTTTTTGGAGTGGATCAACTGCAAAGACACTATGATGTTTCTTCTTCAAGTGTGGTAACTAACACTAGGTCCAAAAAAAGGGCAATGGAGATAGAGCAACTAGCTAATAAAAATCCTACTCAGCCTTCTCCACCACCCCAAGGATTTAATAGTCCTACGTTATCTCTAAATATGCAAGAGATAGAGAAATCGTTCCTCGAGAGCTTGAGAGCGACTAGAATTCACCTCCAACCAGGTCAACCACAAGAAAGTATTATTGTAATTAAAGTGTAGAAAAAGGTTAGTACTTCCCCATTTAATATTCTTGAGCATATGAAGAAAACCAATGTGAATATTTCAATGTGGGAGTCTTTGTCTATCCTTGGGCAAAAAGATCTTTTACAAGCTGCCTTGTCTAACCTTAGCCTTTCATATGAATCATCTAAAGAGCATTCAAAATTCATTCTCACCAATACACCTCACCAAAATAATATCAGTCCATTAAAATCATTAAACCTCCTCCCTTCTATGTGTCATTGATCATTGGAAACCATTTAGTCCACAACTGCATGATAGATTCAGAGCCACTAGTTCAGTCATGCCTAAACAGATAGTTGACCAAGCTTGGCCTAGAATATGAACCTATTTCTAAAGGAATTGTGCAGCTGGATGGGAGAACCTTAAATACATTTGTTATCATCAAGGGATTGAGCCTCACCTTACATGCATGCCCTAATTTCTTAATTCCCAAGACATCTTCATAATTGACCTCCCTCCATTCTTTGTTTTGTGTCTTTCTAGAGACTTTACAACCAAGATTGGAGGATATTTATCATCTCATTGGTCACACATGAGTTTCAAGACTAGGTATGGCACTAAGGTCACCATAAGGTCTAAACATAATTCTGAATACCATATAAAACCTTATGTGAAAATTTCCATCAATGTGAATTGTTCAATCTTTGATCAAGAGGACCATCTTGTTTCCCAAGAGCCAAATACTCTTTTTGAAGGTATACTTAATTTATTTCTTGATGAATGGGGGACTGAAATTCATGATTTTAATCCTTATAATAATATTTAAGAGGATAGTCTTGGTACTTATTTCTTGCATGAGGAATACTCTTTCATTCCTAACCTTGTGAAGACAAATAAATAAGATGATGGTGTTTGGAAAATCTACTTTAATGGATCCAGAAATAGGAATGGGGTAGGAGGAGGTA
This sequence comes from Taxus wallichiana var. yunnanensis, assembly GCA_018340775.1. Lineage (NCBI taxonomy): Eukaryota > Viridiplantae > Streptophyta > Pinopsida > Cupressales > Taxaceae > Taxus > Taxus wallichiana. The sequence goes on from CM031243.1 coordinate 371,583,898, forward strand.
TCATGTTGATGTATCCCATGAAGGATAAAGATGATTTTTTCTTTAGGTTTTAGATCAGTTTTATAAACAATTCAGCTAAGTCTCAAGCTCTCATACATGGTCTAAAATGGGCTAGAAAGAGAGGTGTTAAACAACTATAAGTATTTGGTGATCGTGAGTTAATTGTAAATTAGGTAAGAGGGTTCAATTTAACCAAAAATGATTTGTTGAAATATTATAAGTATATAGTACGTTATCTCATATAATACTTTGAGGTATTCAACATCCAATCCATCCCAAAAGTGAAGAATAAACTAGCAGATAGACTAGCTGCAATTAGAGCACATGATTTGACATTCCTGAAGACATAAAAAGGGACAAAGTACAAAAGCATATAAAATTTGTTGTAAGGATAGATATACCTAATAAAAACACTAATTGGAAGGTATTTTAGAGTGAACAATAAATCATACATTTTCTACGAGAAGAATTTGAGTTCTCACTAAAAATCAAGTTAAATTGCAGAGACCGGATGATGATGCAAAAATCATCTAATTAAAGTCAAACAAGTTTCCAAAAGGTTTTGTTACTCTTGAATATATATTTGATATTGATGATCAGGTTAGAGGAGACAAAATTATCATGTCTATTTTTCAATAACACTATGAAAGAGTTGCCATCTTCAAGGAAAAGCTCTTCAATTTTGGAAAGGTGTGTATTCAAGAAAAAAAGCTTACATTTGTTGAACTTTGTAAAGATTTTGAAGATATATTTGCATGGAAATATAATTACATAAATGGTTTTGATTCTAACTTAACAAAACATACTATAGAGCTAGATCCAAATGCAAATCTTGTTAGGTAGAAGTAATGGCCTATAAACCCAAAGATAGATCCTCTCATGAAGTAAGAGTTGAATAAGTTGATAGAGGCTAACATAATATTTCCTATCAAACACTCATCTTGGGTTGCAAATTTGGTTCCTGTGAGGAAAAATAATGGATATATAAGGTTATGTGTTGACTTTAGAGATCTAAACAAGGATTCCTTGAAGGATCATTACCCTTTTCCATCCATGGAGAAAATTCTACAAAAGGTAGCAGGTTTTGAGTGGTGTTCTCTTCTTGATGGCTATAGTGGGTATAATATAGTTCATGCAAGAGAGGAAGACCAGTTTAAAACATTATTCACCAATAAATGGGAACCTATGCATATAGGAAGATGCATTTTGGTTTGTCTAATGCAGGAGCTACTTTTCGAGAGCCATGGATATGGCATTTCAGGGGCTAATCAATGACATAGTGCTTGTTTATCTTGATGATATTACAGTGTTCTCTAAGCATGTTAATGATCATTTGTCTCATCTTAGGAAAATATTTGAAAGGTGTAGGAAATTTGGGATCTCTCTCAACCCAAATAAATGTATATTTTCAATTTAGGAAGGCAAGATATTAGGCTATATTGTCTCCAAAAGAGGACTTGCATTGATCCTAACATATAAAGTGTTATTCTAACATTGTCCTTACCTAGTCAAAAAAAAAAGATTGCAAAGTTTCTTAGGGAGAATCAATTTTTTAGGAGGTTTATTCTTTATTTTTCCAACCTTGTGAAACCACTAACCTCTATGTTGAAGAAGAATATAGATTTTGTAGATGGAATAAAGAGGAAAGAATGGTTTTGAAGCAATTAAGAAAGCTATATCACAATCGCCTACCATCAAAAATCCCAAATTTACTAATTACTTCACCTTATATTTTTGAGGAATTGATATTATCTTAGCTACGTTAATACAACAGAATAATGAAGGTATGGAGCGTCTAGTAGCCTTCTTTAGTCGGGGATTTCATTATTATGAAGTAAGATATTTTTTTATGGAAAAGCAAGTTCTTTCTATGATAAGGGGTTTAAATAAATTTATGTATTTGTTCTCCAATAATTATATTAATTTGATGGTCTCACACCCAAGTGTTAAATAATTCCTCTTGAGCAAGGACTTAACTGAGAAGAGGGTAGGTTAGATCACAAAGGTGATGGATGCCAAGTTGGTAAGGGGAAAAGGTTTGTGTGAACATTTAGCTTCATATTTGCATGATGATGATAATGTTGTGATAGTGCTACAATATGGACAAAAATTAGTTGCAACTCCGCTGCCTATTAGTTGGAATCATGACATGGCCCATTTTGTTCAAATAGGTGATTTACCTCACGGTTTGGAAAAATCTAAAAGAAGGTATTGTAGACTAAAATATATTCCTTTTGTTCTTGTGGATGAAATATTGTTTATAAAATATATCAATGGTGTTATTTTGAGGTGTGTTAACACAAATTAGATTGAGATGATTTTGCAAGAATTTCATAATGGATTATCATGTGGACATTATGCCCCAAGAACAACAAAACTTAAAATCATAAAATGAGGCTACTATTAGCCAAGTATCTAGAAATATTTCCATGCATGGGGAAAAAGGTGTTGGAAATGTGCCTTCTTTATGGGAAAAGATAAACTTGCAGCCCTTCCTCTCCACCACATTTCAGTTGAGCAACAATTTATGCAGTGGGGCTTAGATTTTGTAGGGGTAATAAATCCACATTCAAGCTTGGGAAACAAATGGATATTGACAAAAATGGATTATTTCACCAGTGTCAACAAAAGTAGTTCCTTTGAAAGAGGAAAATTAAGCTATTATCATTAATTTCTATGTGGGAATTGTAACCAAGTTTGGATTCCCTTCCATGATCATATCAAATAATACCTTGGAATTTCTCGACACCAAAATAACTAAGTGGGCTGTAAAAAATGGGATTCATTTGAGTACATCCTCAAATTACTATCCCCAAGGTAATGGGCTTGTTGAATCAAAAACAAGAATCTTTTAAGGATCATGAGGAGAAATTTAGAGGAAGATCAAATAGCATGGCACACAAATTTAAAGTTATCCTTATGGGTTGATAGGATTACTCCTAAAAGATATACCGGTAACTCACCTTACAAGTTTATTTATGGTAAAGATGTGATATTACCAATATCCCTTGAGTTACTAACCTTAGAGCTCATAAAATAGCTTGATATGATTGAAGAAGAGGCCATGGAAGCTAGATATGTAGAGTTGATAGAGTTAGAAGAGCTAAGAGACCAAGCCATGCACACAATGGAGCTTCATCAATCCCAAGTGAAAAGGTATTTTGACCGAAAAAACAACAAGAGATTTTCAACAAGGAGACCTTGTTCTTAAATGGAATAAGGATAGAGTTAATCCAGATAAGAAAACCAAGTTTGATACAATATGGAGAGGTCCTTATGTTATTTATAGCTGCAAATCACCTAATTTTTTTGAGCTGTCAAGGTTGAATAAAGAGGAGCTCCCTATCCCAGTAAATGTGATATACCTCAAACATTGTTATTGAGGTGAAGTGTCATCTTGTACATAGTAGTGTTATATTTGTTATTTCCTCCAAGTGTTGTTATGCCCATTTTTCAATTAGTGGTCATGTTACTTTCCATTAACTAAGTGCTCCTACACAAACATTGTTATTGCTTTGAGGAGGAATTTTATAGTTTCAGATTTGCATGAGAAAGGTACAACAACTTTTATCATGTTCATATTATTTTTTAGTGATGATTTTCATGACTATGTTCCTAGTGGATAGTTAGGATACTAATCGACCCATCTAGCAGGCATACGTTCCTCGAAATTTGTCAAAATGTTGTTCAAAATAACACCATGCTATTTTAACAACTTCATTCAAATCAAGGACTTGGGTGTTTTTGTTTGAAAATCTATGGAGGTGAAAAACTCGATGTTCTACCGAAATCTAGAACTTAGTGTTCTCGTGGGTTTCCTAAGTAGTGGAAGAAAGGATAAATACGTTGCGAAATTACGGGAATAAGAGAAGTATTCCATGGAAATGAGAAGAAAAGTTAGTCTTCCATGAGTTGAGAAGGAACTCAAGTGTTTCACGAAAGAATAAAGTGCAATGTTTCATGGTTTTTCAAATCCATGAAACAAATGGTCATCTTCGAAAATAATAAAAATTAAAAAATCAGTGCAACACAAAAAATTCATGGAACGAAGAAAACCCAAAATACAAATTAAAATCCACAATACAAAGGATTAAAGGTTGTGCAGCATTGTGGAGAAAAGCATAAGCAAATAAAATGCAAATCCATGAGACAAGGAAATTTTGTCAAACAAAAAGAATCCATGACATGAAGCAAAGTCCACGGAGAAGAAAAATGAATGGGCCACGGTTAGTAAAAATAATTTGAGAAGAAATAGAACAAGTCCATGGATCATGTGAAAGCTAAAGAAGGTCATATAAGACCATGAAAATAAATAACAATTTCATGGATCACAATAAAAACATATGAAGCCACGGAAGACAGAGAGGAAAAGGTATTAGATCATCAAAATTCCATTAAGTATAAATAAATTTGTGCCTAATTTAAACCAGTGCTCAACCACCCCACTAACTAATATTTAATTATGAACAACATTGTCTTCCTTCTCTAGTAATCTGATGGCATATAATTGAAGAAAAATAGGGAACCCATACACCGGCATGCAAAATCAATGGTGATTGGTCCTTGGTGATAGCGTGTGGTATCGTAGATGTGATCTCTTTCTTTCCCTCTTTTCTCTATTCTCTATAAATGCAAGTATTAAACCACATGAAAATTTATCCTCTTTCCATTTGGTAAATTTTCCATGTAAAAATGTCAACTAAACTTTAAAGTTGCATACCTCGATATGATATTTTCTAATGCATCCAAAGCCTTATAAGTGACTATAATAGACTGTGCATACTTATAAGTAATAATATGATGTTGAATGTGGCTTGTATCTACCCTTTGGCTTATATTATTGTCTTCTTTTCTCTCTGTTGTTTTCATTTCATGTTGTGTATGGACTATATTTTCATGGCTTTCATTTCACTATGTCATATATGTAGGGATTCAAGTTGATGGAGTTGTAGAGTTATATTGTGGCTAGTATATACCCTCTCATCCTTGCATGATTCTTTCTTATTTCTTAAAAATTAAGGAGAGAGAGATCCCCTTTCTTTGGTGCCATCACCACTCTTTTAGCTTAGTTTTCCTTTCATGCATTCCTTCTCCCTTTTCCCCCATGTTTTAGTAGCATAGCTTAGCTTAGTAGTAGTGTTAGCATTAGTGAGATAGGTAGAGGAAACCAACCTTCTCTTGGAGGTTGATCTCATACAATCAAGTCCCACATTTCTATATCATCCCATCTTTCAGTGAGGTGTTTATCCTTTTGAGGTTTTTTGAGGGGTGCAACTTCAAGTGACAACATTAAACTTGCACCTTTCCCTTAAGGGGTGAGGCTAGAGATTTAAGGGCCAAATAATTTTATGTGATATTAGAAATATAATCATATGATGTAAAAAAAAATTCAAAGTATTTATTATTTTTAAATTTCTTTAATACAATTATTTGATTAAATTAATTCATTTCCTAAGTTATCGTTTTCAATTGATGGTCTCATGTATTTGATTCATAAGAAATTAACTTGTTATACCAATGTTTATTAGTTAGTTATTTTTGTTCATCTATAATTATAAATATATATTTTTATCAATATATTAAGGCCGGCCTATGGAAGATGAAAGTATGCACATAAAATATTCCAATTGAGAAAATATTCATTATAAGAGAGGGATGGGACGTTATAATTTGGCTCTGAGGCATGTGATATAATCTAGTCTTGTTCTATATGGTCCCATAGGTGGATTTAGTGATGGAAAAGTAAGACTCTAGGAAATATCCCTAGGGTGTAATAATACTTTGGATGATTATTAATTAATGAATGAACAACATAGCAATATGTAGAGATTAAAAAATTGTGTGGCAGAGAGAAGGATATGTCAATCTAGCTTCGAATTTAATTGTAAATATTAGTATATAAACAAATCCAAACTTTTCATTTTCAAAGGATAGGTTACCAAATTTGAGTGTTTATATTCATAGGCAATAAATGGGTTGAAAATGGGGTTTTCATCCAAATTGATCAAAGAGGAAGTTGAAATGGATACATGGATTGAGTTCATATATTAGAGAGGAGTATATATCTCTGAGGATTGGGATAGAAGAATAATTCCTTGCTCTAATAAGTAATAATTATTTTTAAATAAAATAATCTAAAAGAGGAAGGAAAATACCTTGAAAACAAGAAGAATGGAAATATTTTCTATTTTTGAATAGGGATGTGTTATTCGAAAGGTTGGGGATGAAGAAAAATTCTCTTTTTTCAAATTTATCATAAAAGGAGGAATATATAAAGGAATACAATAGTGAGATGGATATTTTTGTATATTTGAGGAAAGTTACACTTCCATTTTTGGAGGCCCTAAGGTCATATTTCTCAATTAGAATTAGTGAGTTATAAGTAATGTTAAGGAGGTAAAATATTCAAGATTTGCCTTAAGAAAGGTATTTCCTTGATATACATATCCTTTGTTGAATCACATGTATAGAACCAACCATTCATGTTCATTTCATAGAATAAGGATAAGTTATGGAAATTTCAAGGTCAACCTAAACACACACTTTATCTAAAACAAAATGAAACAGAGTGTGAAGAGTTAGAGATATATACAAAGTTTTATATCAAAAAGGGATTTAAAAGGCTTAATTTTTTGTTTTTATCATTACTTTATATATTTTTATAAACTCAAAGTGAAAGCATGGCTAATATTATTCAAAAAATGTGGTTTCTGCTTCACTACCAATGTATGGTTTTGTTTAGTTGGTTTTAAATACGTTGATTAGAGTAAGAGCAACATTAGAAGTTTTTGTTTATAAATAATAAGATGCTTTATTACATCGCCTACATATTTCACATGGAATATATATGTTTTGTATATATAATATTTTATAAGGGTTAAAGGAAGACCTTGTCTAGCAAATCAAACAACTAAAGTAGCATAAGGGTAAAATAGAGCCACAATTCCTAGAGAGGAAAGAATGTAAGGCAAAAATGGGAAGGAATATCATAGGTGTATATTGTTTTAAGAAGGTTGAATAGATTTTGGGTCCAATACATGTGACCTAAACATATGCTACAAAATGGTATGATTTTAGAGATGTAGGAGAAAAATGGGGAGAGAAATATGTATTTTTAGTTCTTAAATTTACCTTAAGTTATAGTTAGATGGTTTTCTTATTAAGATTGAATCTTGAATGAATATGTAATTAAACTAATAAATAAATACTCCAACATTCATACCTATAAGATGATGTAAATAATTTACATTCAATTAGGGAACGTGATAAATATAGTAAAGTACAAGTGGATGAGCTCACTTAGCTTTTTTTTTATTTTTCACAAAGTGTTTTAGATCTCGCACTACGGAAAATAGGTTGTGATAGGCCAAAATGTGTTTCATCTATGAAAGAGAACCCTAGAAACTCACTGGACACTAGAATTTGATATGGATACTAGTGTGTGGTGCTTTAGGCCTAATTGCAATAGTTTTTACTCTATTATATATTCTTCTTGATTCTAATTTTTTTCCTCTATCAACAACTACTTCCTACACTTTAATTTCTTCCAAAACCTTCACACATGCACCTATAAGGATAAAAATCTGATTTACTTAATCATCACTCAAATAGGCATTAGATAAAAAAAATGGTGTGTGGTGGAGTTAAACTACCCTTGGTGGCTAACCCCCTTGTTGATTTTAATCAAAACTACATTTTATTACCCAAATGAGGGGCGCAATCTCCATGTATTTATCCTAGTACTTGTGCAAGAGTGAATGAAAATATTGATTGTCTCCCCTATTTTTTCATTATGCTTCGACATAAATAGAAAGTGTAACTATAGATATAATATGTTTCGTTCATGAGTGTTGAATAGAGTTCTAAAATAGAATACTTTTAGATAGATAATATTATAATTGAATCCCCTTGACGTTCCTTTTTATGTGTAGGTTCTTGATAAAACTTAATTTGAATTTAAAGTGATCTTGACTTGGTGTGGCATACCGTTAACCTCATTTAGAGTGATTTGGAATTATATAGAGGATAATTCTAATGTATCTATTTATTTAGGTAATATTTGTGCACTTTTCATAAGACTTGAAAGATATTTTTCTAGAGTATCTCTTGATAATGATAGGTGATTAAATGAGTGTTTTTAACTTACTTTAATACCACTCAATGGGATATTATATCACATCAAGGCCAAATATGATGAGTAAATAAGATAAACATAAGAAGATATAACTGATATCCATGAAGGATGGAACTATCATAAAGGATATAATCATCGGATAGTTCTATCAAGATCTTGATAGGTAGTGTCATGGGATAAATAATGCAACAAATGATGATCTAAATAAGTATTATACAATATTTATGATGTTTATAAGCATTTATATCAATCCGAAAAGTTTCCAAGTAGTATATTTAGATAATAGGAAGTATTTTCAAGCCTTATGAGAGAGTAGGATAGTGTGTTAAAGTTTTTTTATGGTAATAAAGGAATATAATCCAAATCAGATTTTTCAAGAATATAATTACCAAATTTAGGTGTTTATGTTTTCCCCTCTTCAAGATAATGAATTAAATTGTATAGATTAAAGTAAAATCATACTTGAGTTTGTAAACACCCTTTGTTTTTTATTGATTGTTTGAATGTTTGAATGTTCGCGAGATGCCCCCAAGAGTGAAACCTACAACACAATACTGTAATCAATGTCCATATAATGAAAACTAAAATGTTAACTCGTTATAATAATGAAATTGAATTTTAAATGTGTAAAAATAGAGAGGAGAAAGGAATGAGTACACATGGTTTAGAACCAAATCTTCCCTACATATGTATAAGACCATTCCCCTTGTTAAGACATGTGGAGAGGGAATTATAACAATAACAATGTAGAATCGGGGGTGATCAAATCCCCAATGAAAACAAGGTTAGAGGTGCAACTTCCACAATTATAAATTATAATAGAGAGTTGGGGCATAGAACCCCAACCCATATATCTAAAATAGTATTAATAAAATTAAATAAGGAGTCTTGTGCACATTAATTCCAACACTCAATGAAATTTAGAACCATATGGGCCCGTAAAGTATAACTTCCTAGGGAATTGGGTTCCTCTAGATTATAATATGCCTTTTCTAAACCACACTATTGTAGACAAATTCATGTTTATAATTCTTGAACTTCTTGAAATTAAAATCCTTGAAACAAAAATATTGAAATTGTTTCATCTATAATGTATAAGTTCCATAGTAATCATTTGCTTGAACTTTTCCATAAAACATAGTGAATCTATAATAGAAGTAATTATTCCCCTACATTTAATGTGAAATATATTGAACCTAAGGTGTAATTTACATTTTTGTAAGTGATTTCCTACCTTAACCACTATAAAATCTGGTTTTTAAGAAATTGGTATTTTTTTATATTTTCAAATTGATCTAGATAGAATCACAAATATTAGGATACTAAGATACCACATTTTTATAAGTATATGGTGTCATATTTGTATATAAAATATTTGTATTCCTTGGTATAATTATTTATATTTTATTCCAATAACTTGTCCCTATATTTTGTATCATGTAATCACATGCTTATGTGACTATTTTTGCATTGTTATTTCTTTGATAGCCCCAATAAATGTGCCCTCTTTTGAGGCGATTGAGATAGAGTATAGATCTCTAAATTTAAAATGATTAAGATGTGCCCATTTAATCCTCATTGGAACATATAGAATGTGGTTGTAGAAGGAAATATTATAGAATATTCTCAAATAGAGAATGTATGATATAAATCATGGCGCATAAATAGAGCAAGAAAACTATCACAAACCAATTCATGCAAAATGTCACATAGAAAGACAAAAAGGGCACATACAAGGGATATTAAAGTGTCACACCAATATAATAGGCCAAGTATTGTACAATAAAAGGCTATTGAGGCTGCAAACAAGAGACACCAAAGTATCCACACACATACAATAAGCCAAGGACCACACACACAAGAGAAAAATAGGTAATCTAAAGTGTAAATAAGATATAGACTATAGCCAATAGGTGCATATAATAAGATATGATAGTCTTTATAATCCACATGTGATAGTCATAAATATCCTACTAATAACATATATCATAATGTCTAGTATGAACATAAATAGGATATGTGAATTAGAAATGGAAGGAGATGTCTAATAAATAGAAACAAAATCACCGGATAGTCTAGAAGATGTCCTCGGATGAACAAACCTAATGTGAAAAGGGAAAGTTTAATATCTAAAATATTTTAGTCTTGTGTATATTGCATCATGCTTAAATACCTTGTGAAATACATGTGTATATAGAAAATAGAATGTTTTATCTATCACAATATGTGACAAATACATATGTATAGTAGAAACTAGAAATTGAAGATATGCTTAAGTCTTGATCTTATATTTTTGTAATATTTAAACGTTTAGTACATTTTAGAAATATTTATATTTTTAATATTTTGTGTTATTGAGGATATTTGAATTTTTTTATCCGGTGACATATTCATACATATGTGGAGAAACAACAAGGGTTTCGATTGCATGTGTTAATCTTAAATATCATAATGTGTCATAGCAATTAAATGTCCTGATATGGGAAAATGTATAGAATAGATAACTAGAAGAAGTGGATGTCTAGATGGATTACTATGTAAAATAGGATATTTCACCACTTTAATCTTAGGTTGTAGGATATGTTGATTTTATTATAATACTTGAGGAGAATCCTTTTACTTGTATTTTCATTATCTTGATCAAGGTTTATGTTTAAATGGTGATAGTATAGGATTGTTTATCACTTGATTAAGAAGTGATTAAATATATGGGGTGAGCTTAGGTTTCTTGACCATTTCTACATAAGGAGTAGAGTCATAAGTAGTAGCTAGAAGTATAAAATTAAAATCAAACCAAATGCCTTTAATGTTGACAAATTCATTATAATAGATGTATTTGACACAATTATTTATATTATAAGTGATAGTATTGAGTTTATGAACCCAAGTGAATCCTAGTAGCATCTTACATGTCTTGAGGCTCGGAGAACCAATAAATGTATACATAGGATAATTTCCCCCACTCAAAGGGGTAATGTAATATGCTCCATAATCCTAGTAATAGTGTGAGAGATTCATTGTAAATTTTTATCATTATATCCCAAAGATAGAAGTAGTGTCATATTACATGAATTGCTATGACAACCATTTTTAATTTAAACAATTTGAATGGGTTAGTTATTAATATAAGCTCAAATAAATAGTGCATTTCTCTCTAAAACATCATCTTGATTTCATTCTCATAAAACGTGATACTAAGTCATGGAGGTGGAATAGTATTAATAGTTCCACTTAGAGCATCCAATAGATGTTTATAAGGAGGAAGAGGATGTGCATTGTACATGTGATGAACCGTAGGATTTCCATATGAATTTTTTTGTATGTTGAGGTAATGGGTCATTGAATATTTTTAGCTTTACATTCTCATTTACTAGTAGTCTATATTTTTCCCGATTGGTTTCAAATTTGATAGTTTGATTATTAATGAGGTCTTAAATGACATGTTTGATCGTCATAAATATTTAGAATGGCCAATATGTTGATGATAGTATCAATACCAATTAGCATATAATGGTCTATATTGAGGTTTTCTCACATCAACTTTCATAGGTGGAGGGAAATATGTGAGTTACACTCAATTATTAATGTAAGTATAATATACAATGACATAGCTAGCCATAAAAAATTTCATGAGAGAGAAGATTTGATTTTTTTCATTAGATTTATATTTATAGCCTTGTTTACCTTCAAACTTTGTATGAGAAATATATTTTCATTGGGCAGATATTTAAGCTTTATCATAGCTTGAAGCTTGAGTTATGGATCTTTAATGGTATAAAATAATTCATGAAAGGATTCAAAGTTTGAAAACATAATATACTATCATAAGGGAGTGAGTAAACTATGTTTGAATATATCTTGAAGCTTATTATTTGTAAGTGGATTTTTCATCTTAGTAAGCATCATCTTGTATCACAATGCATAGGCACTAGAAGTATCCTTAGATTCGATTGATAAGTGTACTAAGAATTGATAATATAATGGATTGAAGGACCTAACTTATTAAAGAGGTAATTCATAGGACCATTGCTGATAATAATCTTGGAGTCTTCACAATAATAGTTTAGTGAAGACGTTATAATTGTAGACATAATCTAGATATGTTGCATGAAAGGATAAAATATTTTTCCAAATATCCTCTACCTTCATAAATGATGTGTACCCATTTCGTATAAGTATAATAGTCTGTCTTAGATCACATGGAATGATATCTTAGGTTACCACCTTTGGTATCATATTCCAGCAAATACACATGGTGGAGACCATGGCACATAAATATATCAATAAAGCAAGATCAATAATCGTAAAATCAATCATGTATCGTAATAAACAAGTGTTGAGGTAAAAATTATGTAAGTAATCTAGTAAAAATCACATAAACAATGTTGCATATGTTAGTCACATAAAATGCCCAAGAGGCCACAAACGTGGGACACAAGAGTGTCACACAAACAAGAATAAGAAATAGGCTATATAATCCACAAATAAGGTACACAAAAGTGTCACCAAAAAATACACTAAAGGCCATAGGTTAATACATAAAAGTAAGAAATCGAGCAAGTGAATAAAAATAACCAACCATAACTAATAGGTACATAGAGAAAGATAAGCTAATGTTTCACAAGACTTATATGTTAGTCTTGTTAGTCCAAGAGATAGCATATACATAATATACATAATTCAACATAATGAGGAAGTGAAAATAATTTTAATGAAACAAAATCACCTTCAAATACCTCAAAAGATCAAGGCTAGCTAGGATGGTAGTGTCCTCAAAATTTGAATTTTGGTGAAATTTTAGTTCCATCATGAATTTTCTCAAAATGGTGTTTTAGAGCATTATTAAAACTATGTGTGTGTGTGTGTGTGTGTGTGTGTGTGTGTGTGTGTGTGTGTGTGTGTGTGTGTGTGTGTGTGTGTGTGTGTTGTGTGTGTGTGTGTGTGTTGTATTTTCCAATGTCAAGCAGAATCAAACTTTTAGTGCACATTTGCAATAAAATACCGTTGTGTAAATGAAGTTTGAAACTATGATTTACTCTATCCATTTTAAGTGATAATTTTACAATTTCCTTGCACATTTGAATTTAACTTAAAAATGCATTTTAAGTTTGAAAACTTTGATTTACTCTCCTCCAATGTATTTGGGATTGTTCACCTTGCTTTGAAAATCCAAACTCACACACTTATATTTAGTACTTTCCATCTTGAGTTGTAATTCCATAACTCCCATAATGTAATTGGGAGTTTCCACCCTAATTTACAAGTCCAAACTCATGTAATGTATTTGGTACTTTCCACCCTACTTTGAAAGTCCAAAACTTCCACTGGTGTATTTGGGACTTTTACCCTACTTTACAAGTCCAAAACTCCCATACTCGTATTGAAATTTTCACCTTGATTTGAAAATCCAAAGCTCCTACAAGGTAAGTGCACCAAGTTGGGGGCCAAAAGGGGGTCTTAAGTGGATGCATTTTTTTGAAAAATAAAAAACTTAACTTGTACAAGTTTTTTGAAATAGTTACACTCAAAATTGGAAGATGTTGTATAAATATGAATCATAGAATTTTTAGTCTAGTTTTTAAGCTACTAAATTTTATTGAAAACGGATGAGTTTAAGTGGGTCAAATAACTAAAATACTAACAGGAGATCCTATTTTTGTTAAAAAACATAACAAAGTGACTTTCGTTCCCCCCACAATTTTTTGAGCACCATTTAGTATTTATGAAAACCCTTTGGTAGAAACATAGCTATGAGCATTTAGTTTGGGCTACATTTTTTTAATATTTTTTTACCGAGTATTTTTTTTTTTTTTTTCTAGTACAAAAATTTTTTAATTTAAAAACATAACAGAGCTCCAACCGTGCCCCCCCTAACTACCTTAAAAAATATCGAAATTTGTTTTTTTGAATGTGTATAGAATTACGCCTAGTTTGGGCTAGTATATTATTTTTTTCAATTTTGATGAGCCAAAAAAATATATATGACAAAATATAGACATGTTTAAACTTCAAAAATAGCTATAAAAAGGCATTGTTAGAAAATAAATAATATGGAAACCTTATATTAGTTAGAAAATTTGAAAAATTATATTTTTAGAAAGTAGAAACTCTATCTACGTCATGGTATAAATGTATTTAAATGAATCAATATTTTTATGTCAATTTATGATGGTGGAAGAGATATTTTTGTATTTTCTTGCAAAATGCATTATTTGTTGTGTTTTTTGCAGGTCCATGCCTCAGGTTTGGGGATCCAAACTAGATCCCCAAGCCTTGAGGCATGGCTTGGAAAAGTAAACAAACATAACATATATGTGTTTCCCGATAGATAAGTATAAGTTTAGTAATAAATTAAAAACTTATAATTTAAATTTATTTTAGTAAATATAAGATGTTAGGGTCACTCTGCACCTTATGGAACTAGTCTCATAGCTCCATTTGTCACGGTTTAGAAGATAGTTTTTATAGTATAATTTGGTCAGTACATAGGTAATTTTCAAGATTTTAGCATTCAACCTAAAGCTTTTTAGCATTTAAATTCTACAATCAAAACCCTAAACCCTAAACCCTAGGCCCTAAACCTTAACCCTAAACCCTAAACCTTGAGCCCTTAACCCTAGACCCCAAACCTTAAACCATGATCCCTAAACCCTAAACCCTAAACCCTAAACCCTAAACCCTAAACCCTAAACCTAAACCATAAACCCCCTAAACCTAAACCTTAAACATATAGCCCTTACAACATGAGCCCTAACCCTAAACCCTAAACCTAAACCAAAAATCATGATCCCTAAATGCTAAACCCTAAAAAAAAACCCTAAATCCTAAACCCTAAACCCTAACCCCAAACCCTAAATCCTAAATCCTAAACCTAAACCCTAACTCCCTAAACCCTAAACCTAAATCCTAAAACTCCTAAACCCTAAACATTGAATCCTAAACCCTAAACCCTAAACCTTAAACCCTAAACCCTAAGCCCTAAACACTAAACCCTAAAACATGAACTTCATGACCTAAACCTTAAACCCTCAACCCTTAAGCCTTAAGCCCTAAACCCTAAAACCCTAAAACCAAAATAATAAACCCTAAACCCTAAACACTAAATCTTGAACCCTTAAACCCTTAACCTAAATCTTGAACCATGATTCCTGAGCCCTAAACCCTAAATCTAGAGTTGGTGTAAATGATCAATGAAAACTCATCATGTATTCAATACTAAATCAAAACTAAGCATTTTATTCATTATAAAAACTTGGCTAGTTTGTAAATCTAAACCTAGTGAGCAATTAGACTCCTTCAAGCACTCTATGACCCACTATTCATGTTCATTATTTGTTTCCTTATCCCTTTTAGATCATTACTATCTCTGAATTCAATAATCTCAGTCCTTACTCATTGTTTTTGCCTTTTCCTTCAATTTTGCTCTTGGCTCACTCCAAAAAACTCTGGTCTTTCTCTATCTTAGCACTTAACTCTTCCTACACACACTTCACTAATTCTAATTCACTCATTCAAATGCATTTGCAATGCTCAATGCCTCCACTTTTCTTGATTGTTCTCCAATTGTCCTTACATATCCCTTAAGACCATATTACTTGGTCCAACTATGCATATAGGCTTATACAAGTACCTTGAAGATTATCAATACATGGAACACCATATTCATGCCCATATATATATATATATATATATATATATATATATATATATCATTCTTTTTCTAAACATAGATAGGTCATCCCCTAGACCCACTTTACCATGGAATGCTCCTATTTTCCTTCTTCTCCACTTAGGTCACTAGGACCAAGGTGCCCAAACCTTGATATAGACCCTGAGTCACCTCTAAGACTCTTAGAACATCTCCTCTCACTTAAAACAAGATGTCTAAACTCATCCCACAATCACATTCTTCTCTTGCACCTTCTTTCTCTCTTTGAGGCCTAATTGGCTACTAGCCCTTGAAGCATGCAAACACTCTCATACCTCCAATTCCCTTGAAGCAACTATATAATTAAATGACACATTAAGGACCCTTTATGGTGTACTTCAATATGCCAAAATGTTGTACCATGTTCCTTTGATGAATTTTATACTTCCTTTGTAAATTATTCCTACAATTAGGCCTTTTCTACCCCTGAGCTATAATAGCAAGCACTTGAGAGTATGATCTCACCTGGAGGAGCATAGATCCACTTCTATCATGTCAAAATCATAGAGTATATGGAGTTTGGTGGCTTAACTCCATCATTTCAATAACCATGCACTCAATTTCCTTCTCAAACTGTGCACTATCATAGTCAGATTGTCCTATCGACCATATATTTTTCCCACATGTGAGTTGGGTCTCAAAACTTGGTACACCACTAGATGTTCCCTGGGCAGAGGTGCTCATAAAATTTCATAAGATTTCAATAGTGAAAAACAAAGTTATGCTTTGCCCTAGTTTCAGGCCAAGAGTATGAAACTTGTTCTACAGGTCATAGTACAGTGTTTCAAAAGCTACAAAAATCAGATACAATCCATTCATCCTCCTTTATCTTCCTGAGCATTCACAGAGGTTTAAAACTCTTTCATTGGTGATTGTTTTTTTCCAAGCTCTTGATCTGAGAAAATGTTTCAACATACAATGTATTCAAAAGACAACTAAACAAGCAAACTTACACCAAAATTCACCTACAACACCAACACACCATCTTATTATTCACCTCAAACCTTATTACATTCCTTGAATCATCTCTCATGATTCATTTCCATCGAATAACTCCCTATATCTCTACTAGACTAGCTTGTTTTTAGCTCTAGCTCCCAAAAAGAGCTTAACTACCTCTAAACTTGGCATAGGATGCCAATTATCTCCTAAACTATCTCTCTTCACTCATTGTCAACCATATCCAACTCATGAAAACTCATTACATGCCTTTATAGGCTTGATTAGGCCTAAAACAACTAATTTACCCTCTATTACCTTTAAGGTTTACATATTGGACTTTAACACTTATATCTACTTTCCACACATACAAAATGAATGAAATACACCTAAAATGAAATGATCATGGTTTAAATATGCCTCTAAGACCCCTAAGTCCTCTAATTCTTTGATGCTCCTGCATCAATATCCCTTACACATGAGCCCTAAACCCTAAACCCTAAACCAAAACCATGAGCCCTAAATGTTAAACCCTAAACCCTAAAAAATAAATCCTAAATCCCTAAACCCTAAACCTTAAACCCTTAACCCTGAGCCCTAAACCCTAAACCCTAAAACCAAAACAATAAACCCTAAACCATGAACCATAAACCCTAAGCCTTAAACCCCACACCCTATTTCTAATCCCTAAACCCTAAACCATATACCACATACCATATACCCTAAGCCCTACACCCTAAACCATAAACTATGAGCCTAAACCAAAAACCCTAAGCCTTTAGCCCTAAACACTAAATCCTAAACCCTAAACCCTAGACCCTAAACACTTAATCTTCATCCCTAAACCCCGAGCCCTAAACTCTTAACCCTTAATCCTAAACCCCAAACCCTAAACCCTAAACCTAAACCCTAAATCCTAAACCATTAACCCTAAACCTTAAACCTTGAACCCTATACCCTAAACCTTAAACCATAAACCCTAAACCATGAGCCCTAAACCCTAAATATTAAACCCTAAACCCTAAACCTTAAGTCGAAATCCTAAACCTAAACCCTAAACTATAAACCCTTAAAACCCAAAACCCTAAACCGTAAACCCTAAACCATGAACCCTAAACCCTAAGCCTTGAACCCCACACCCTGATTCTTAAGCCCTAAACCCTAAACCTTAAACCATGTACCCTAAGCCCTAAACCATAAACCCCAAAACCTAAATTGTGATCCCTAAACCAAAAACCCTAAACCTTTGGCCTTAAACATTAAACCCTAAACCCTAAACACTAAACACTAAATATTCAACCCTAAACCCTAAACCTAAACCTCCCTAAACCTAATCATGAGCCCTAAACCCTAAACCTTTAAACCCTAACCCTAAACATTAAACCATGAGCTCTAAACCCTAAACCCCCCCTAAACCCCGAGCCCAAAACCCTAAACCCTAAATCCTAAACCCTAAACTCTAAACACTAAATCCTAAACCCTTAGCCCAAACCCTCAACCCTAAACCCTCAACCCTAAGCCCTAAACCCTAAATATTGAGACCTAAAACCTAAACCCTAAACCCTAAACCCCCTAAACCCTAAACCCTAAATTATGTCATTGTACCCAAATATCTCCAAATAACAAGCTAAAATGAGATAGTCATGCCACCGAGGTATCCAGGACCATCATGTGTGAAGTATTAAGGCATCGTCTATCTCCATGAGATACATATGAGTAAAGACACGTATGAGAATCTTGAATTTGATTCCATGAAAGGATTATTTTAGAGTCGGAAAGGTGAAGGGATGATCTTTATATAGAGCACCATGTTTCTAAGAATGAGCAATCATTTGAGTTCACTTGATGCAATTCACTTGGTATTATTCATAAAAACTCATTCAACACCTAGTAGTGTGATCACACCTTAAGGAGGAGGCACATTACAATCACCTCATTTTTTCCATAGGACAAGAATCCCATTCAGGGAGCAATCCTCTATCTAGAAAGTGAGGATCTCATTTTAGTAAGAAGTAGACAAGCATCATAGAGTTGATTCATGGTCACTAAAGTGAATTATGGACCAAATTTAAAATTAGTATAAATTCAAGTAGTGGTAGTGCCAAAATCCAATCCGGAAGGTCAAAAACCTAAAAATGACTATATGTTTTCCCAAAACAAAGACCAACTACAATATATATGGCCTGAAAGTTTTAGGTCATTGTTGAAATCTTAAAAATGAATAAGTACTTTGCCCATATTATATTTTAAAAACTATATTCTATATTAGAACTTCCAGAGCTATGGGACCACTTCCATTAGGTGCAAAGTGACTCCTAACATCGTATGTTTACTAATATAAATTTAAATTATAATATTTTTTTTTATACTTAACATTTATTTTAGTAAATATGGCTCCTTCAAGCCCTTACAAACTTCATATAGATAAAAATGCCTACGCATTTTACGATCATAGAAATGCATACACATTATAACGTAATCATGTTATAAAGCGTACATGTTTTAGGTTCATGAATTATCGTGCCTAGAAAAACATAACATGATCGCGTTATTACAAAATGCGATCACATTTCATTCATTTTTGGTTTTTTTCCACTTTTTGGCCCCCCAACTTGGTGCACTTACCCTGAAATGTATTTGGTACTTTTCACCCTAATTTATAATTCCAAAAATCCCACAGTGTATTTGGGATTTTCTACCTTTCTTTGAATTATAAAACTCTTGCAGGTGTATTTGGGAATTTTCAACATACTTTATAATTCTAAAACTCTCACAATGTATTTAGGACTGTCACCCTACTACATGCAAGTCCAAAACTCCAACATTGTATTTGGGCCTTTCCACCCCGCTTGGTGAATCCAAAACTCCCACGATGTATTTCAAACTTCCACCCTCCTTTGCTAGTCTAAAACTCATGTAGTGTATTTGGGAATTTTCACCCTACTTTGCAAGTCTCAGTATTTGGGAATTTCCAAATTGATTTGTAAGTCCAAAACTCTTGCATTTTATTTGGGAATTTTCACCCTACTTTGCAATTCCAAAACTCTTGAGAGTATTTGGGAATTTTTCTCTTGTTTTAAGTCCAAAACTCCTAAAGTGTATTTCATACTTTATACTAGGTTTTAAAATTTTCCTAGTTTGTATATATATATATATATATATATATATATATATATATATATATATATATATATATATATATATATATATATATATATATATATATATTTATTTATTTATTTATTTATTTATTTATTTATTTATTTATTTATTTATTTTATTTTAATTCCCTCAAAATTCATGCAAAATGTATCTCATTTTTCCTCTAAAATCTTGAGTAAGTTTAGAGAAGTGTATTTGTATTTTTGTTACAAGACACACGTGAGTTCCACCTCGCTTTTTGAGCCCTAAAACACATTTTTCTTAAAATTTGTATAAAATAAAAAGTGTTAAAATTTAAGTTTTCTAAAATGGGTCTTAGTAAAAAAATTAAAAAGTAATAAAATACAAATACCTTTTACATGTTGGGAATCAAGAGTTTTCAAGTAGTTTAGTAGTTGGAACTTTCAACCGCAAAACAAGTCGAAGTTCCCTCTTGACATATATTTTACATATGAACTTTTTTAATCCCATTCAAATTTTTGGAAATATATTTTAATGAGTAATTTTTTCTCTTCAAGATTCAGTCTCCCAAAGTTGAAATACATTATGTAAAATCAAGGTGGAACTTTTAACAAAAAAGCAATGTGTAGCTCCCAAACCAAACCAACAAGAAGATGTGTATTTTCATGTATGTAAAATGTCACTTTATTATTATAAAAAGTGCACATCAAATTTTTAGTTCTAATGTTTTGAAAATTGACTTCGTCGATTTGTAAGTTTCTATATTGTGCAAATTGACTTTATTAATTTGCAAGTTCTAATATAGTGCAAGTTGACTTTATCAATTTGAAGACAAATACAAATTGACTTTTTCAATCTACAAGTCAAGAGAAAATTGACTAACAAGTCCCCGTTGTTATAAATTTATTTATATTAAAAGCAAGTTCTCCTTTCCTTTGTTCTTTCTCTCGTGAATTCTACTTTCCTTTCTTCTCATCCTTCAACTTATATTCCTTTCTTGGGAGTAAAATCATTTTGTCATGAGTTAGTGTAAATATTATATATATCTTTTCTTGTTCATTCTTCATTTCAATAAATGGTGTCTCCCCTCAAAATAAAGGAGGGATTTGTCTTATAGGTTTTTGGAAAAGAATAATATTTTACATGTGACAAAATATTTTTCCAACAAAAGAGTCCAAGCCAAAAATTGTTATCATGTTTCAATTTTTGTATATCTTGCATCGATATCAACATACCTCACAAAATCCCGTGTTTAAATATTATATAAAAAAATATTTTATCTATCAAACCAATATAAAAATAACATATATAAAGTAATAATCTAGTAAATCAAGTAACATATTATATAGAAAGAAAGAGCTTATTATATTTTGAGTAGATAATTTGTGTTAGGATAAAATCATGTAGGCCCTATATTAGACATGTTGTAATTATTTCAAAAAAAAGGGTCATTTAATTATCTCACTTCCAAAATTTGATAGTGTCGTAATATATTCATCATCGATATAAGGTGGCCCTTGTTTGGACATAACATGTTTCCAATGTGTCATATAACGTTGGTAATCAAGAAGTTTCATCATGAAAATACTAATAGAGGTGTGTAGTAGAGGGAATTTAATACTCAAATTGTGTTCATTAATTTTTCCTTGTAAGCTTCACAACCAGGATCATCCCAAGGAGATTGAACTATGTTGAGGGTTAAGGTAAACCCATAATTTAGTTGTAATGGCACATAATCCAAAAGTAGTAAGGAGCGTTATATAACATTAGAAAGTGTGGGATAGTGCTACAAGTGGCATGATATCTATATAGGTAAGGATAATGGTACAACATGGATCATAAGAATAGATATTATTTTAATGGATCATAAGAATAGTTATTATTTTTTGTATCCAAGTTTATGATTGATATGTTCCCAATATGTGTCATGAACGTAAAGCATGCTAAAAATTGAAGTGATTCCACTATTTTATTTTTTTGTATCTCATGAATGTGATTGTTTAATATGTGGATATACATCAAGGAGTATAGTTATTACATCATTATCCTTTATTAGATTAATTTCATTGATTATATCTTGAAAATGGTCATAATTGTGTCTATATATATGGTGATAATTACAAAATGACTTATCAATGTAGAAGGAAAACTTCTACTAGGTATAATATGGTTTGGTCTTTGGTTATACGGTCTTGAACTAACATATGTTAGGGTTCTTTAACTTATGGTTCTCGTCGGTGGCATAAAAATATGATTCCTTTTCTATTGTTATGGCTCATAACTATGTGACACCTTACTCGATTACCTACAATAGATCAAACCCTAGAATACCCACACTAGCTCTTCATGAACATGATTAGAGAATAAAATGATAAATCCATGTGTGTGTGTAGTTGTATTTACTTTGGAAGTAAACCCTTGTTGAAAAAACTCAAGTTGTGCACTAAATTCCCTCATAAGAGGGGGAAAACTTTGTGTAGTTATCCTAGTGTAGGTGCACATTATTTTATACAAATATAATTCAACCTCAATCATGCCCTTGTGTCTCTTGACACAAGTAGTGTGTGATTATAGATAGAATAGATATGTATCCTACATTATAGTGATATAGTGTGATGTGATTTAAATGTTAAATTTATTCCCTTTGTCTCTTAATACCTTTGACAATTCTTCGTGTAACTTTCTCTTGTTAAGACTTGGCTTTAGGGCCTTTAGAGCCTTGTAGATGGGGAAGATAGACTCTTCAACATAGTTTGAGTGCTTCATACCTATGTGGTGGATTATCTAAGAGATGTGTTACTACTTTAGGAAGATTTAGGAGAGATTTGAGTGCTTTAGGAATGTAATTTTTTGGTAGATGTTTTTGAGAATGATAGGTGAGTTCTTAATCTAGATATACTTTCTTATATAGGATATTTTAGGTTAGGTATTACATTAAATATGAACTATATCATAATAAATGACTGATAAAAGATGTTTAATTTGAGAAAAGAGCCATTAGAGACTAGAATACTATATCATACAAGTTGTCCCAGGACTATATTATGGCCTAGTCTCACATTGTACTATTTAAGATAGAAATACATGATGATAGAGAAATATTATAGGAAATATGTCTAGTGGTAAAGTATTGGTTTAGATAGATAAAATTATTGATTGAATAATAGACTAGAATGTGTAGTTAAGCAATTCATTGAGAGAGAGTGAGATAAGGATGTTTTAATTAGGCCTTGAATGTGAGTGTAAATGATAGTATATGAACAAAGCCAAACTTGTCATTTTCAAAGGATAAGTTGTGAAATTTATTTGTCTACAGGAATTCATTGTTCTCAAATTCTAAGGTGATTTCATAACCAAAATCCACACCCCACCATTTATATTCTTTTATTTTACTTGTAAGGCATTGTAAAAATTTCTATGTTGGATGCTAAGGAAGGTGGACACCATTAGAGTGTAAATACATACAAATTGGGAAGATGGAACAAATCATAGGTTGAGTGACACATGGATTGATCATAATCTAGGCGTAATCTTGACAAATAAATTTGAATTAGAAACAAAATGGCCCCACCTTACCATCTAATCAAAAAGTTATCTTTCCCCACTTATTGTTGGATCGTGACCTATGATTTCAAAACTACAAAGGTATATGTGTATAAACTAAAGAGAAATCTTCAATTTAATTTAACCCACATCTCATTCTCTCATCCTTAATATATATATCTCATTTAAAATTTCTTAAAGATATTTCCATTCATGCAAAAACCAATGATAATAATGTTTCAACAAGTAGATGATCTTGTTAAATGGTTTTTATTGTAAGTTAAAGGCTTTGGGTACATTTTCCAACACATTAATAATATCATTAAATAATTTGAGTATCTCAAGACACAAGAAGTGTTTAAAATTTCAAATCTTCTCGTAATATTTCTCACTTTGAGATATTCTTTTACACACAACTAATATTCTCGGTGTGGTGAGGCTCATTAATTCAAATTCTAGATGGAGAGGGAAAAGTAACCATGATGGATTGTCATAGATATATAAAACACATACACACCAAGATTTCATTGAATTTTGTAACTTTATAGCTGAGTTTTAAATTTTATTGGTTAGGTTTTCCTCTCTTCTCTTTATATATAAAGAGTTGTGGATCTTATCATCAAGGACTCTCAATTTTCTCACCTTTTGAGTTAGAGTTCTAGGTGGGTCTTTTTTTATTTTGTTTAAGATATAGATATTTTTCTAGAAGTGTAATGCTCCCAAGTACTTGGTGTTTCAAACCTCTTCTATGGTATACATATGTTTATTTTCTATCCTTTAGCTTTTGAATGGAATTTGAATCTATAGTGGGATTGATAATTCATGATGTTGGAGCATCGTGGGACAATAGCTCATGAGTATATATACTTAAGCCCTTTATGTCATTCTACTCTATTATTATTTCCATATTCGAATATATATCATGATGTAGGAGCATCGTGGGACAATCGGGAAACTTCATGAATTTTGAATTTTTGACTAAGGTGGTGTGCATAGGAAAATGAGTAGGTCAAAAACAACTAGTGTGCAAATTTTTCAAGAAGGATGTGACAAAGTTACATAAGGGCGTGAAAATATTTCAACAAGGAAAATAGAGTGCAAGTAGAGGAATTACTTGAGGAAATAAAGTGACAATGTGGTAGGTACATGATGGATGTCAACTCAATAATGCCATGGAATTCCAATAGGATATCTCAACTACCAACATTGGGGTAGTTGGCCACCAAAGAATGCATGCAGCGCTTCAATTTTGAGTTTGAGTGGGATCATGAGAGGATTCTAAAAGGAAATTCAAATTTCATACTTGAGTAGAAAATAGACCTATAAATACCTTCCAAAGGCCTAAATACAGGGGAATTTTTTGGGAAATGTTTGGAAGGACTTTGGGAATGAGGAAAATGGCTTGGGAGAGCCGAGAGTAAACACCCATGACTTTGAATCCATCACCCCTATAACTCTATCAATTTGTAACTACCCATATAGGGTTTAATATTCTATGTGTCCTAAGGCTTATGATAATATATTATAAAATTTGTAAGTGAATTACTTCATTGTGTTTGATCTGCAAATGGAAGGCTCGAGGAGTACCCAGAGAAGGTTCATCTTGTCGTTAGCTCACCCTTGATTTTTCCTTAAGTTTATTATTTTGATTTATATTTCCATGCTTACTAATGAGTTTCATGTTTATAAGATGGAAATTTTTAGTACTTCAACCATTTCTATTTTGGTGAATCACCTCTTTTGTGTTATTTATCCAACACTTCTCTCTCTCCATTTTCCCCCAATGAGGTTAGATTATGTTGTTTTATGCATAAAATTTTATCACAATCTACCATCAATCTATATTTTGTCTAGAAGGATAATTTCTACACTAAATATGCATCCCATGTTATTTTTGGTATGTAGGATCAACCTAAGTCAAAATTTTCTTAACATCAACAATTTCTTTTGTGTTTTTTATTTAAATGTAAGCACCTTATGGACCATATGTGGTAAATCTATTTTCTTAGGTAAGTGAATGCTTAGTGAAGTGGTCAGATAAACTTGTTTCATATTATTTTTTTCAATTTAAATATGACAACTATCAATAATTTCTTGAATATTTTATTTTTATGCATATCAATGATCTGCATTGTCTCCATCGGGTTCTATGGAGGTCACAAAATTAGTTTTTTAATTTAAAAATAAATAAAGGGAAGTTATTAACATGAGTAAAAGTAATTAAGTGCTTAGAAAGCATCATCTATATAATTGAACTTAGTTTAATATGAGGATAATTAATTAATTTGTTATCAAGCATCATCTACAATATAGAACTTGGTTTAAATTTTAATTTTAAAAACTCATGGAAGTTCATTTATAGATGGGTAAGACTTATTATAAGTGTGACCTTATTACTAGCCCTAGATATAGATACACTCTTAATTGAATCACTTCCTTAAATCTTTAACAATATATTTATGTGAATCTATAACAATATATTTATGTGAATCTCAAGTATCATAAGGGAACAATAATCTAAGATATCGTACTCACAATGTATCATATCATAATAATTTTTTCAAAATAATTATAAGTGGGGTAAAATTCCTTCTCTTTGAAATAAGATAATAGAAAAAATGAATTTCTTCTCTAGATCCATAGGTTAATCAATTATTTGTTGCATCAGATCCCTTAATCTAGCAATTTAATCATAAATAGGTTCAACTACACCTTATTGGATTGTTAATAGGTGCTCAAATCAAATCGAGGACCCTTTTTGGTGCTAAAATTATATTAAAATGTCCCTTATAACTTTAGATGGAATGTATGGACCCTTTAGGTAATGAATAGAACCAATCTTAGTCATGATATAATAATATTGTACGAATTTATTTAGTAGATAATTTTTCCATTATATGTATGTCTTCCAAAGACAAGAAGAAAAAGTGTGTGAGATGTAAATAAGGATCTTCAAGTCCATCAAATAAGTCAAATTTTGGCACGATAAAACCTTTTTGATAAGGCTAGTTAACTACCCTATGAAAAATAGGTTAATTGTATATGGAATCATGATTATCCTAAGCATGAGATATAGTAGAATCTAGTTGACTTCTTTTTTTTAGCTCACCTATCAGTAAGCATTTTATAGACTATTTGACTAGTGGGTATAGTAGAGATATGAAGAGCATCATTAAGGTATAATTTCACCATTGATTTCAAACATGGGCATACAACAATCACTATAATTATAGTCATTAATATTAACACATGGCCTTAGAAGCATCATAACAAGGCATAAAAACATCATTGCAGGGGATAGAAACATCATTACATTACATTGCATTTAAACATCATTACAAAGCATAAATACATCATTACAAGGCATAGAAGCATCATTTACAAGATGAGATAGGGCTTTATTTATCTAATCCTTAATGTTTTCAAAGAAAAAACCATCATGTCAATATATTTTTGTAAAAGTGTCAATAAGTGAATATGTTAAATAATTTCTATCACTATGAACTTGTTCGCATCATGATTAATATGATCATCCAACTAGGTGATAAAAGAAGCATTATTCATAAGATTGTGTTTTACTTATTTTATTTCACTACCATTGTATAAAGATACATTATCATCATACTAATTCACATCTTGTTTCTTACCATTAGAATATAAACCCTAAAAGAATTAAAAACACCAAAAGATACTAAAAATATAAACCCTAGGAGAATAAAGAGTGTGTTAAACATTTAATCCTAATTCATATATCGGGTATGTACGGATGACTTTTGGCTAACGTAATCTCTTATCATGTCATATCACAATATTTATTTATGCTTTCATATTATTAGTAGGTCGGCCTTGGTACTTTAGATAGAAAATAAGAAATATATAGGAATTAGTAACTACTAGATGATCATCATATTGAGCTCTTGAGTATTATTGTATGGTTTGGAGGTTTCACTTAAAAGTGGATAAGTCATTCTAATTTCATATTGTGATCATCTCTCTATGTTTTGGTGTTCATTGGTGTTTTATTGTTGCTGATATTTAGATGTATCTAAGTAAATTCATTATAAGTAGTATCAAATCTTCACTTTGGGCTAGAATTAGGTCAAACCCATAACTTTTAAGATTTGTCTATATCTCCTAAACAATGGCTAAATTTTCTTCAATTTTCTAATTAAAATGGAGAAATTAGTTGAGTAAGGATCTCTCAAATTTTAAAGAATTTTTGACTTGTTTTGCACAAGTTATATCCATTTTATGGTTTTTCATAAATTCACTCCATAGGATGTATTTTTAGAATTTTTATAAGTTTCTTATATATTCATAAATCATGAAAAAATTAGCAATAGCATGTTGCTTGGATTTTTCTCATCATTCAGCCAAAATCTATCTATAATTTTAAACTCTAATCCTTACCCTAAGCTCAAACCCTCAACCATAAGTCTAAACCCCGAATCCAAAAAAATGGGACAATTCTACAAATAAGAGGAAAAGAAAGGGTCATACCATTCTTGAAAAATACTCGAGATATAGATTTAGGAGGACTTATTGAATCCTTGAACCTAGGGTTTTCCTCAATATGTCATAAATTCATTCAACTTGAATGTGAGTTATGAAATATGCAATCAATAAGCAGTGATAAAAATGATCTTAATGTCATCTTGAAAATAATCAATAAAAACTCATGGTAGAATTTTTTTGTCTTCAACCACATGCCATCAACTTCTAATTAGGTATCGATCCCACCGTCAACCATACTTCAATTCGGCACAACCATGTCACTCGCCTTGTTCTAGTGCGGTGAGTAGAAACATGATGCCAGAAGTGGAGATGAGGAAATTTTATCGTACTGATCCAGTCATTTGGATCAACCAAAAGGAGAAAAAAATTATGTGCATCAAATTCCAAGAGGACAAAAAGTGGTATTGGCATCCTTATATCTAGAACTAGAATAGTTCATTTCATATAGATGGATGTATACGCAGAAGAAAAATAAGGGTCTCCTATTACATGGTCAATATTCACATACAAGCTCTAGATATATTACGGAATAATGTTACAAAAACTATTCCAGCCGATAGAAAAGATTGAACATATGGGGATAGTCAAAGACTATATCCAGTAATTCCAAAATATATATCCTTACTTGTGGATGGAATCTCAGAGGATCATCTAAATGATTTGTTCTTGGGTGGTCTCAAGGATATCATCCAACATGATTTTCACCTTCTTAACCCAATTTTCATATCAAAATTCATGAAAGTTACTCAAATCGTGTGGAGGAAATAGATCTAATAAAATGAAGTGGTATCAATACTCACAATGAATATATGACTCCAACACACTCATTCCCCTAACCTACATAATTAACACCTCAAAAAATTAAAGAGAAAAAATAAAAAGGCTTTATGTTACAATTGTGATGGAAAATGGGGCATGAGCCATAAATGTGCTAAGAAGAAATTGTTTCACATTGAAAGAATTTATGAGGAAGAAGATGAGGATAAAGTATTCACTAAAGAGGAAGAGGTGTCAAACATCAAATCTAAAATTCATGAACCCAATGACCTTGAGGGTCCTTTGTGGGGTGTTAATGCTTAAAAATGCATGGAAATAAAGGGTGATGGTATTGATTGACTCTAGAAGTTCTCACAACTTCATCAATCATAAGTTTCCCTTCTACTTAAATACTTTTTTATCCAACCCCATAATTTCAATTCATGGTGGCATATGGAGGTAAAGTTAGTTTTTCAATAAAATGTCATAAGATTAAACTATCTAGGGAGATTACCTACTAAATATCCCCATGTATGTCATTTCAATGGGAGGAAAATACATTGTTTTATGGTTCCAATGGATTACTACCATAGGAATTTGTTGATATGAACTTCCAAGACTTGTTCATGTGGTTCCATTTTCAAGGAAGGAATTTTAAGTTGGTGATGAACAAAAAGCTTAATTATCATCAAATGCAAAATATGCTTAAAAGGGTGTAGATGGGTTTGTGGAACAACTATTCTCACTAGAATTTCAACCATCAAGATATCATATACCATCATATCTATAAGTAATTGTTAAGGAGCACTCGGTTTTTTTTTTTTTGGGGGATATGTCAAAAGGGTTACCTCCCAAAAGAGATCATGATCATGGTATTCAGCTAGTACCAAAAATCTAACCACCAAATATTAGACCTTATTATTACCCTTATCTCAGAAGAGTGTGATTGAAAATATGGTAGAAGAGATGTTGGAAGTAGGTATTATTCACCATTATCATAGTTCTTATTCTCCATTATTGATGGTATGAAATAAGGATAAAGGTTGGTACATGTGTATAGACTATAGGAATCTCAAAAAATGTTGTAGAAATATGAATCATAGAATTTTGAGTCTAGTTTCTAAGCTACTAAATTTTATTGAAAACGGATAAGTTTAAGTGGGTCAAACAACTAAAATACCAACAGATGCTCCTTGTTTTTGTTAAAAACATAATAGAGTGACTTTCGTGCCCCCCACCATTTTTTTTAGCACCATTTAGTATTTTTGAAAACCCTTTGGTAGAAAGATAGCTAGGAGCATCTAGTTTGGGCTCCATTTTTTTAAGATTTTTTAGCGAATATTTTTTTATTTATGATTTTTCTAGTACAAAATTTTATGTTTTGAAAAATAACGAGCTCCAACCATGCCCCCCCCTAACTACCTCAAAAATATCAAAATTAGATTTTTTTTTTTTTTATGTATAGAATTATGCCTAGTTTGGGCTAGTATAATTTTTTTAAAATTTCGATCACCCAAAAAAAAAGATACACCATGAAAGATAGACATATTTACACTTCAAAAAATAGCTATAAAAAGGCATAGTTAGAAAATAAATAATATGGAAACCTTATATTAGTCAAAAAATTTGAAAAATTATATTTTTAGAAAGAAGAGACTCTTCTACGTCATGGTATAATTTTTTTAAAATGGATCGATTGTTTTATTTTGATTTATCATAGAGGAAGTGGCATTTTTACATTTTCTTGTAAAAACACGTTGTTTGTGTGTTTGTGTAGGTCCATGCCTCAGGCTTGGGATCCAAACCGATCCCAAGCCTTGAGGCATGGCTTGGGAAAAGAGAAAACGCAAAATGCGTACGCTGTAAACATAATGCGCATACATATAACGTATGCGTTTCTATAGTATAAACATTATGTATGCTTTTGACATGCTTCTATTTACATAAATAAATGTTTAAGTATATTTATTAAATAATTTTTTCATTTATTATTATTTATATTTTATTATTTCTTATACTTTAAATTTATTTATGTAAATATAAGAAATTAGGGTCACTCTACACCTTATGGAATTAGTCTCACAACTCCATGAGTCATGGTTTAGGAGATAGTTTTTTAAAGTATAATCTGGTCAGTACATAGGTAATTTTTCAGATTTCAACATTCAGCCTAAATATTTTAGCATTTAACTTCTACAATCGAAACCCTAAACCATAGGCCATAAACCTAAACACTAAACTGTAAACCTTGAGCCCTAAACCCTAAACCCTAAACCTTTAACCATGATCCCTAGACCCTAAAACCTAAACCCTAAACCCTAAACCTTAAACATTCAACCCTTACCCGTGATCCCTAAACCCTGAGCCTTAAGCCCTAAACCCTAAGCCATAAGCCCTAAACCCTAAACCCTAAACCCTAAACCATGAACCATGAACCATGAGCCCTAAATGCTAAACCCTAAACCCTGAACCATAAAAACTAAATCCTAAACCCTAAACCCTAACCCCTAAACCCTAAACCTTAAACACCGAATCCTAAACCCTAAACCCTAAGCCTTGAACCCTACACCCTTATCCCTGAGCCCTAAAATCTAAACCCTAAACCCTAGACCATATACCCTAAGCCCTAAGCCCTAAAACCCTAAACCCCCCTAAACCCCCTAAACCCTAAACCTAAACCCTAAACCCTAAACCTTAAACCCTAAACCCTAAACCCTAAACCCTAAACCCTAAACCTAAACCTAAACCCTAAACCCTAAACCCCCTAAAACCCTAAACCAAAACCATAAACCCTTATCCCTAAACCCTAAACCCTAAATCCTTAAAAACCCTAAACCCTAAACCCTAAACCTAAACCCTAAACCCTAAATCCTTAACCTCGAACCAAACCCTAAACCATAAACACTAAACCCTAAACCCTAAACCCTAAACCCTAAACCTAAAAAACCCTAAACCTAAACCCTAAACCCTAAACCCTAAACCCTAAACCCCTAAACCCTAAACCCTAAACCATAAACCCTAAACCCTAAAACCCTAAACCCTAAACCCCAAACCATATTTCATCAATATTTCCTAGTCTCGTGCCTAGAACCATCATTGAGTCTACTTATAGAACTACCTTGTTTATGAGAGGTGGGACAAGTAACTAAATGGATATGACATCTACCTCAGTGCCTCAGAATGCATATATTACACATCTCTTCCAAACTTGTTTCTCCCCACATATACTTGCGCTCTTGAATGTAAATTTATTCACACTCTGAAAAAAAATTCACATTTCTCATATTTCCATGTATGGTATTATGCAAGCCAGATGACCCATTGAAGCTGGAAAATAACCATCACAACAAAAAAATTAATCTTAAAGGAAACAAAAGAAACATAGAGAATATATCAATGCAGAGGTGTAGGATCATAATTGAATTTCCTATAGTATCCTCTCCTCTGGAGAAAGATAAAGTTCAAGTGTTCTACTGAATGGATAGTAAATTTGACAGAACTTCCTAAAGTGTTCAAAATAAGCATAGAAATAGGGGAATGGCTAAGAACACTAAGGGGTTATCAATCACCTAGTAAATCTTTCTTGTTTAGTTCTAAATGGGAGTTACCTGGCCTACGACTTAGTGACCTTCCATTCATTGATAATTCCTTATATGATAAACCCATGGATGTTTTCAAAATCCCCTGAACAAAAAGATAGGGGTAGTCATCAATCCTAGTGAAGGGTGTGATGTGATTTCCAAGAACTTGAAATTCATATAGATTTAGAGGTCATAACACGAATTTTCAAATATCTCTATCATTATAAATGGAAGCCAAGTAACAATGTCTCCCTGTACATCCAAGGATTGAGGACTACTGGGGTCTTTGGAAGGATTGGAAAATCAAGAATATGACATTTCCCTCCTTCAAAATATCAACAGATGAAAAACATCAAATTTTTGACTCTCTTTGAATGTTCTACCTACAAATTCGATGAACCCTGAACTCTGTGACCTAAACCCTTAACCCTCAACCATGAGACCTAAACCCTAAACTATAAACCCTAAACCCTAAAACCAAAATAATAAATCCTAAACCCTAAACACTAAATACTAAACCCTAAACCCTTAAACCTAAACCCTAACCCTAAACCCTAAACCCTTGACCCTAGACCCTAAACCCTAAGCCCTAAGCCCTAAACCCTAAATACTAAATCCAGAGCCCCGAGCTCTAACCCCCAAACCTTAAACCAATAACTCTGAACCCCAAACCTTAAGCCATAAACCATGAACCATGAACCCTAAACCCTAATCCCTAAACCATAAACCCTAAACCTTAAGCCTTGAACCCTACACCCTAATCCTTGAGCCCTAAACCCTAAACCTTAAACCCTGAGCCCTAAACCCTAAATCTAGAGCCCTGATCTCTAACCCCTAAACCTTAAACCCATAACTAACCCCTAAACCTTAAACCCATAACTCTAACCCCGAACCCTGAGTCATAAACCTTAAACCATGCACCATAACCCCTAAACCCTAAACCCTAAGCCCCGAGCCCCTAAACCTAAAACCCTAAACCTTAAAACCTAACTGTTAAATCCTAAAGGTCCCTAAACCCTAAACCCTAAAAAATCTAAACCCTAAACCCTAAACCCCTAAACCCTAAACCCTAAACCCCAAACCCTAAACCCTAAACCCTAAACCCTAAACCCTAAACCCTAAACCCTAAACCCTAAAAACCCTAAACCCTAAACCCCGAAACCTAAACCCTAAACCCTAAACCCTAAAACCTAAACCCTAAACCTCGAAACCCTAAACCCTAAACCCTGAACCCTTTTCCCTAAACCCTAAACCCTGACCTTTAAACCTTAAACCCTAACTCCTAAACCCTAAACCCTAAACCCTAAACCCTAAACCCCCTAAACCCTAAACCCTAAACCCCTAAACCCTAAACCCTAAACCCTAAACCTAAACCCTAAACCTAAACCCTAAACCCTAAACCCTAAACCCTAAACCCTAAACCCTAAACCCTAAACCCTAAACCCTAAACCTAAACCCTAAACCCTAAACCCTAAAAACCCTAAAAGCCTAAAACCCCCTAAAAACCCTAAACCTTAAACCCTTAAACATAAACCCTAAACCCTAAAAACCCTAAAAACCCCTAAACCCCTAAACCCTAAACCCTCAACTCTCAACCCTAAACCCTCAAACCTAAACCCTAAACCCTAAACCCTAAACCCTTTTCCCTTTTCCTAAACCCTAACCCTAAACCTTAAACCCTAAACCCCTAAACCCTAAACCCCTAAACCTAAACCCTAAACCTCAACCCTAAACCTAAACCCTAACCTCCTAAACCCTAAACCCTAAACCCTAAATCCTCAACCCTAAACCTAAACCCTAAAAACCCTAAACCCTAAACCCTAAACCCTAAACCCTAAAACCCTAAACCCTAAACCCTAAACCCTAAACCCTAAACCCTAAACCCTAAACCCTAAACCCTAAACCCTAAACCCTAAACCCTAAACCCCTAAACCCTAAACCTCGAAACCCTAAACCCTAAACCCTAAGCCCTAAACCCTAAACCCTAAGCCATAAGCCCTAAGACAAAACCCTAAACCCAAACCTCAAACATAAACCCTCAACCCTAAACCCTAAAAACCCTAAACCCTAAACCCTAAACCCTAAACCCTAAACCCTAAACCCTAAACCCTAAACCCAACCTCCCTAAACCCTAAACCCTAAACCTTGAGCCATAAACCCTAAACCCTCAACCTCGACCCCCTAAACCCTAAACCTCAACCTTAAACCTAAACCCTAAACCCTAAACCCTTAACCCTAAACCATAAACCCTAAAAAACCTAAACCCTAAACCCTA
This sequence comes from Taxus wallichiana var. yunnanensis, assembly GCA_018340775.1. Classification (NCBI taxonomy): domain Eukaryota; kingdom Viridiplantae; phylum Streptophyta; class Pinopsida; order Cupressales; family Taxaceae; genus Taxus; species Taxus wallichiana. The sequence goes on from CM031243.1 coordinate 371,618,472, forward strand.
AACCATAAACCCTAAGCCCTAAGCCCTAAACCCTAAACCCTAAAATCTGAACTATGAGCCTTAAACACTAAACCTTAAACCCTAAACTCTAAACCTTGAGTCCTAAACCCTTAGCCCTAAACCCTAAACCCCGAAACCCTAAACCCTAAACCCTAAATCATAAACCCTCACCCAAAGGAAAGTCCTAAAAAGATCATTCAACATGTTTCAGTGTGTAAGGAATAGTGTTTAAGGTGATCGATCGACTCATTTAGTTTTTATGAGAGACTACTTCCTTTGAAGGCCTAAAAAGGCATTTTTGGCCATTTTGTAGTTAATTGAACACCCTTCAGAACAAGCTAAAATGAGCTAGTCATGTCACCGAGTTATCAAGGACCATTATTTGTGAAGTATTAAGGCATCGTTTGTCTCCATAAGAGACATATGAGCAAAAAAATGTATGTATGAGAATCATGAATTTGATTCCATGAAAGGATGCTTTTAGAGCTAGGAAAGGTGAGGGGATGATCTTTATATGGAGCACCATGTTTCTAAGAATGAGCAATCATCTGAGTTCACTTGATGCAATTCACTTGGTACTATTCATAACAACTCATTCAACACCTAGTAGTGTTATCACACCTTAAGGAGGAGGCACATTACAATCACCTCATTTTGGCCATAGGACAGAATCCCATTCAGGAACAATCCTCTATCTACAAAGTGAGGATCTCTTTTTAGTAAGAAGTAGACAAACATCATAGAGTTAATTCATGGTCACTAAAGTGAATTATGGACCAAATTTAAAAATTAGTACCAATTCAAGTAGTGGTAGGGCCAAAATCCATTTTAGAAGGTCAAAAAACCTAAAAATGACTATATGCTTTCCCAAAACAAAGACCGACTACAATATATATGCCCTGAAAGTTTTAGGTCATTTGTTGAAATCTTGAAAATGAGTAAGTACTGACTAGATTAGATTTTGAAAAACTATCTTCTAGATTATAATTGTTGGAGCTACGAGACCACTTCCATAAGGTGCAGAGTGACCCTAATTTCTTATATTTACTAAAATAAATTTAAAGTATAAGAAATAATAAAATAAGAAATAATAAAAGAAATCTTATATTTTTATACATTTTTTATTATTTATTATACTACTAAACATTTTTTTTAAGTATAAACCAAAACACATATGCATGGTCCATAGAAATAACCCAATCATTTGTGCCACTAAAGAAGGATATGTATACCAATCCATTTTTTTACCCCTAATTTATCCAAAACCTTCATTATGGGATGTGATGCTTTAGGGTGTGTAATAGGTGCACTACTCACGTAAGAGGTTTTCCCGAGTACATTTTAGATTCATCAACTCAAAGTTGAGAACCTATAGAAATTAAATTATGAGAAGGAAATAATGGATCTATTCTTCATGCATTCAAAAATGGGGACCATATCTCATAGTCAATCGAGTTCAAAGTGAAAATAGAGCATGACAGTTTAAAATATTTTTGAAGCAACGAATATCATCTAAAAAATAATAGAAATTTGTAACAAATATGTTGGGTTGTGACTTTGAGATCATTTACAAGAAAGGAAGGAAAATTTGGTAGTTGATGCACTATCCAGGAGAAATGATTCCATGTAATAATTGTTATATACCATGTCCATATTTTAGGAATATTGCATCGAACAGAAATATAAAAATGGCATATTGACATAGAAACCCCCACTCTCATTCGTAATATCCAATAGGATCTGAGAATTTCAGAAAAAAAAATTATGGATGGGGGATTCATTTTGTTACAAGGATCATTTTTACTTATGTAATAACTCTATCCTTAAACGTAAATTTCTCTCTAAGTTACATGCTTCTCTATTGGGTATCCATTCTAGTTTCATAAAATCCTATCACATAATTAAGTAGGATTTATTCTATGAAGTCTTAAAAGGGTATGTCTAGAAACTTGTGGTTGAATGTTTAGTGTGTCAACGTAATAAGGATAAGTTATTAAAATGTTAGGTCTACCGCAACCTAAATATATTCCTAGTGAGTGGTGGGTAAATATTTCCATGGATTTCATCACATGATTTCCAAAATATGAGGGGGAAATTATAATTATGGTGTTTGTGGATAGAATCTCCAAATATGCTCATTGGTGTGCTTTGTCACATCCCTTTATATTCAATATAGTCTCCATATATATTATGGATACAATTAAAAATTACATGCTACACCCAATATTATAGTGAGAGATTATGACCTATATATATATATATATATATATATATATATATATATATATATATATATATATATATATATATATATATATACACATATATATATTAGTAATTTGTAGAATTATTTACTCTCATGCTTGGGTACTCAACTTGTTTGTAGTGCATCATATAATCCCTAATCTAAAGGGAAAATTGAGGTAGTAAAAAATGTTTGGAGGGGTATCTTTGATTATTTGTTTCAAATAAGTAGGAGATATGGGTTCATTGGATACGACTTACATAATGTTCATATAACACTTCATTTCATACCTCATCCAAAATTCCCGATTCTTAGCATTGAATGGTTACGATCCACCATCCATCACCTCCAACTTGAGATTCCATCCTAAAGTGAGAAAATTAAAGATCATATTCAGCACCAAGAGGTACTCTCTATCATTAATGATAATCTGCAATAGCACAAAACCACATGAACCAATAAGTTGATCAGCACCATAGTGAGCAAAGCATTAAAGTTGGAGACATTGTTTTTATTTTATTGCAACGATATAAGAAACTATCACTGAAACAAAAAAAGAAGGATAACAATATTTTATCAAAACATTATGGAACTTATCAAGTGTTGTGTAAAATTGGTAGTGTGGCATATAAACTAGAGCTTCCTCAATCAACTAAAATACATCCATTTTTCTATGTTTCTTTTTTGAATAAGTTCATTGGATAGAAAGTATCTTCCTATTAATGTCACCTAATCTTGATGAGGATGGATGCATCGTTTTAGAGCTTGAATTAATCTTGTAAACACCTACTAAGAAGTTGAGAAATGGGTCATTATTGAGTATCCGATCAAGTGGAATAATTTACAAATTGAAGATGAAACATGAAAACATGACACATTTCAATAAGTATCATTTAGATATTATCAACATTGGGGACAATGTTACTTTTAAGGAGGGTCTTGTTATGCCCTTATCCTAAGTCATATATTGGGATATGTATGGTTGACTTGTTTCTAACATAATATCTTATCATTTCATGTCACGTTATTTCTTCTTTCATATTCTTAAATAGTCAATTGATTGGTGGCATTGGTGTTTTATATATATATATATATATATATATATATATAGGAGTTAGCAACTAGTAGATGATCATCATATTTGGCACTTGATTCTTATTATATGGTTTGGAAAAGACTCCCTCAAAGTGGATAAGTCATTTCACATGCATATTGTGATCATTTCTCTATATTTTGGTGTTCTTTGGTGTTATGTTGTTGATATTCATATCTATCTAAGTAAATTTATTACATAGTGTAATATTGAGCATTAACCCTAATGTAAGCATAAATATGAAAATTATTAAGAGAAACCAAAACCCAAATAAGAAAAATAGTAAAATCCTAGAGGCAAAATAAAACCCTAAGTTGGTCTTCAAGCAACATATAAGTTCATCAAAACATTTTTGTATTTTTTTACATTTATGGGTCTAAAATAAACTAAAATTAATTAGATAATTCAAGTACAAAAATAGACATTGAATCGACTTGATTATTGTTAAGTGCAAAACATTTGCTATTTAAAAAAAAAAAAGATAATGAATAAATTAATATTTAGTTTATTTTCATTAAATGTCTATAGGTTAGAGACCCTTAGAAAACCAAATAAGACTTATAATGTAAACACAAAAAACTCATGAAAGATTCAAATAAATTTGAGAAATATATGATAGGAATGGTAGGGAGGGACAAGTTTGGTACCAAACCAATGTAGAGGTGTTGGACCTATTTTTTTCTAATCAAAACAATATGCAATTTTTTTTGTACATTCATCTAAATATATCCTAGTGGAAAACTTTATTCCAAATGTTTACGATGATATATGACATCATTGTAATGTCTTCTTCTTCCATTTAGCCATAGCAAGACTCAATTGAAAATGGTAGTTAGTAAACCTAGACAAATCATGGTGGTCCTCAAACGACATGTTACATGTGAAGATAGAAAAAGGATCGTGTCTCAAGTAGTTATATTAATAAAAGTTAATTTTTGCTCCTTCATGATTTACCAAGATAAATAAAATGAAATTATTATAACTTCACTAGGCCCTCTTTTGTAAGTACAAGCCTACAAAGTAAGTATGTAAATTTTTCATTTATAAACTTAATAGGATTCGTTTAGAGTAGATGTGAGTAATTAAATATGATAAAAATATCTTGATACTTTTCAATAAATTTCCTTTATGGAATTTAGTACATATAGTCATATAGAATTTGAATTAGGGAGTTGTTTTCACACACAACTTAGCTCAAAATATTGAAAAGAAAAAATATATACTGCCCCAAGAAAAAAATTACAAGGGTAAAAATGGACACATTTGGCACTCTTGGATAGGTTTGGTACCAAACTTGACCTTGAATACCAGAAATTTCC